>JASEVX010000104.1:0-630000 GCA_031761405.1 Serripes groenlandicus
CGTTCTCACATACATATCTTACCCGTTCTCACATACATATCTTATCCTTTCCCACATACATATCTTACCCTTTCCCACATACATATCTTACCCTTTCCCACATACATATCTTATCCTTTCCCACATACATATCTTACCCTTTCCCACATACATATCTTACCCTTTCCCACATACATATCTTACCCTTTCCCACATACATATATTACCCATTCCCACATACATATCTTACCCTTTCCTACATACATATCTTACCCTTTCCTACATACATATCTTACCCATTCCCACATACATATCTTACCCTTTCCCACATACATATCTTACCCATTCCTACATACATATCTTACCCATTCCCACATACATATCTTACCCTTTCCCACATACATATCTTACCTTTTCCCACATACATATCTTACCCATTCCTACATACATATCTTACCCATTCCCACATACATATCTTACTCATTCCCACATACATATCTTACCCTTTCCCACATACATATCTTACCCTTTCCCACATACATATCTTACCCATTCCCACATACATATCTTACCCATTCCCACATACATATCTTACCCATTCCCACATACATATCTTACCCTTTCCCACATACATATCTTACCCATTCCCACATACATATCTTACCCTTTCCCACATACATATCTTACCCTTTCCCACATACATATCTTACCCTTTCCCACATACATATTTTACCCGTTCCCACATACATATCTTACCCATTCTCACATACATATCTTACCCATTCCCACATACATATCTTACCCTTTCCCACATACATATCTTACCCTTTCCCACATACATATCTTACCCGTTCTCACATACATATCTTACCCATTCCCACATACATATCTTACCCTTTCCCACATACATATCTTACCCTTTCCCACATACATATCTTACCCGTTCTCACATACATATCTTACCCATTCCCACATACATATCTTACCCTTTCCCACATACATATCTTACCCTTTCCCACATACATATCTTACCCGTTCTCTCATACATATCTTACCCATTCCCACATACATATCTTACCCGTTCTCACATACATATCTTACCCGTTCCCACATACATATCTTACCCATTCTCACATACATATCTTACCCATTCCCACATACATATCTTACCCGTTCTCACATACATATCTTACCCTTTCCCACATACATATCTTACCCTTTCCCACATACATATTTTACCCGTTCCCACATACATATCTTACCCATTCTCACATACATATCTTACCCATTCCCACATACATATCTTACCCTTTCCCACATACATATCTTACCCTTTCCCACATACATATCTTACCCGTTCTCACATACATATCTTACCCATTCCCACATACATATCTTACCCTTTCCCACATACATATCTTACCCTTTCCCACATACATATCTTACCCGTTCTCACATACATATCTTACCCATTCCCACATACATATCTTACCCTTTCCCACATACATATCTTACCCTTTCCCACATACATATCTTACCCGTTCTCTCATACATATCTTACCCATTCCCACATACATATCTTACCCGTTCTCACATACATATCTTACCCGTTCCCACATACATATCTTACCCATTCTCACATACATATCTTACCCATTCCCACATACATATCTTACCCGTTCTCACATACATATCTTACCCGTTCCCACATACATATCTTACCCATTCTCACATACATATCTTACCCATTCCCACATACATATCTTACCCTTTCCCACATACATATCTTACCCTTTCCCACATACATATCTTACCCGTTCTCACATACATATCTTACCCATTCCCACATACATATCTTACCCTTTCCCACATACATATCTTACCCTTTCCCACATACATATCTTACCCGTTCTCACATACATATCTTACCCATTCCCACATACATATCTTACCCATTCTCACATACATATCTTACCCTTTCCCACATACATATCTTACCCATTCCCACATACATATCTTACCCGTTCTCACATACATATCTTACCCATTCCCACATACATATCTTACCCTTTCCCACATACATATTTTACCCTTTCCCACATACATATCTTACCCTTTCCCACATACATATCTTACCCGTTCTCACATACATATCTTACCAATTCCTACATACATATCTTACCCTTTCCCACATACATATCTTACCCGTTCTCACATACATATCTTACCAATTCCCACATACATATCTTACCCGTTCTCACATACATATCTTACCCATTCCTACATACATATCTTACCCTTTCCCACATACATATCTTATCCTTTCCCACATACATATCTTATCCTTTCCCACATACATATCTTACCCATTCCCACATACATATCTTACCAATTCCTACATACATATCTTACCCTTTCCCACATACATCAAGTCTGCAGCAGACGACTATGAAAAACATCTAGGCAAAAACAGGGAAACTAAACTTTGCCGTGTTTCAGATTTTGAGACCTAACTTTCATGAAGTCCCATCATACATTAAGATGATGTTTATGATTGCATTTTATGTTCTCCTGGTCAAGGTCAAGGCGTCTGTCACTCAAATTAAGCAGTTGTCATAATTTTGATCTCCTAAAAAAGAACTTCTCTATATACTGTTTTATCATGCTGCTGTGTCAACCAGGTTAACCCTTTCCCTCATATAGACGCTTTCTGACGCCTCTGCAGCACACAGCTTTTTATACGACCGTTTCTTAAAAACGGTACGTATTATGGTATGGTCATATCCCTCCCTCCGTCCCTCTGTCCGTCCGTTCGGGTTTTCCGCACTTTTTTCTTACATACTTTGAGCTATTGAGCTGAAATTTTGTAGAAGGCTTTGTAGTGATGTGTCACAGATCAAGTTCATATTTCCTGGGATTTCGTCAATTATTGAATGAGTTATGCCCCTTTTGGACTTAGAATATTTGTCAATTTCTGCATGAGTTATGCATTTTTCATAGTTTCCCATTATTCTTTAACAACTTATTCCTGAACGACTTTATTAACTTTTTACAAACAAACAATATATCAAAACAAAGAGGAAACTTACAATGAAGTTCCTGACAGTCGTATTATGTACCGTTTGCGGTACTCTTGTTGAAAACATAGTGACAAAAGAAGAAATTGCTCAAAACAAGCAATTTCGCCTTTTGACACAATGTTTCCCACTCATAGGTTATCCATTCAATTATGGAGATTTTCTATGTTTTGACAAAATTTGTTCAAAGTCGTCTGCTGCAGATTGTTGTATGAGGGAAAGGGTTAAAACTCTAACAGAATTAATGTGGTTTTATCGGTTGATAGTTAGACATTGTTAAACCCCCTTTCACTCATGTAACAAATCTGCAGCACACATTTGAACATGTCGCAATTAAAATATTGACAACCTCCATGAATTACAGTCTGATTATTTTAAAAGATTGGAAAATATTTTGGCAAAAGAAGAAATTGCTCATTATGAGCAATTTCTACTTTTGCCACATTGGTTTAAAAAGTCATTTTCTGCATCAAAATGTGGCTTTATGTTGAAAATGGTTAAACCATTCATTCTCCATGTAAATTGAACTGTCACAGAAACTGATATGTCAGAAAACACTATAAAATATATTTCCATATTAACTGACCCTTTTACCAGTATGCATTCATCATATGACAGTGCAATTTCACAGACTAGACTATACCAGTATGGTATTTTCAGAGCCGTCTGCATTGAAAACATCTGAAGAAAAATTGTAATAGAAATGACAAGACTTTAATGAAGAATTCAAGATTTTAAAGAGTTGAAAACATTTTGGTGAAGATTTTTTTAGCACTTTCCCCATTTTCCCACAATGATTTCAAAAGCCGTCTGCTACAGAGGTGTCTAATGTGATTTGTATTAGGCAAAGGGTTGAACCCACATCTGCACCAAACAATTTTTGATAACGCTGCGACAAAAGGAGAAATTGCTTATGATGAGCAATTGCTCCTTTTATGACAATAATTTCAACTCGATTGAATAATTATGCAGCTACATCTTCATTTATCCTTTTCCCTCATACGGCAATTCTGCAGCAGACGACTTTTAACGTATTTTGTCAAAAAATAGAATATCTCCATAATTGAATGGATAACCTATGACAAAAAGTGGAAAACAGTGTGGCAAAAGGAGAAATTGCACGTTTTGTGCAATTTCTTCTTTTGTCACTATGTTTTCAAAAAGCCGTCTGCTGCAGATTTGTTGTATCATGTATAGGGTTTATTATTGGTTCATTGGCCGTATATAGAGAAGAGTGTGAGTTATGTGACATATTCTGTTAGGGGATTGTCAAAGAGTGTAAAGGTATTGTTTATATATCATCAACAATGACGGAAAGTAAACCATTCTACTTTTTCTTTGTGAATAAAAACAGGATTTAAATTATCTCGTAACAGAAATATGACCATAATAATTAAAGAGATTTACCTTGTTTATGTTAATAAATACTGGATTAAATTTTTTCTGTGAATAAAATCTGGATTTATCTTATAAAGTTTTGCAAAAACCAAAAATAAGAAAAAGAAACTGGATTATTATCATTTTTTTTTAAAAGACTAGTGAATTTTGTGTCTATGTGAAAAAAATCAATACTGGATTTACCTTGTATGATCTTACCAACAAATAACCATCATTATCTTTAGTTAGAGAGATATCTATATCTGACAAAATATGGACACAGTAAGTATTTGAATTATTTTCACATCTTACATATCATTTTTTTTAAATCTAAATATTAAAAATTCTTGTGATTTTATCACAACAACAATTACCAATAACACTTATTTGAGTTTTATTGTCATCTTAATATCTTAAGAAAAATTAGTAAAATCGTGAACATTTTCATGAAAAGCTAAAAATATTGTGTGAAAAAGATTTCGCATTTTGAAGAGTTGGAAACATTTTGGGAAAAGGGAGAAATAGCTAATTTTGAAGAGCCACATTCAACAATTTCTCGGTTATTTCACGGCTTTTCCTGGTTAAGCTACCAGTACTTCTGTTCCATTTATCCTGAAACCAGCAATTCAGTTGTAATGAGTGCCTGGGTAAATTACCAGTACTTCTGTTCCATTTATCCTGAAACCAGCAAGTCAGTTGTAATGAGTGCCTGGGTAAATTACCAGTTCTTCTGTTCTATTTATCCTGAAACCAGCATTTGAAATGAGTGCCAAGGAGGGAAAGCCATTACTACCAGTTTTAAAGTAGATGGTATGACCCAGCCGGGGATCAAATCGGCAACCTCTCATACCGTAGGCCAATGCTCTACCACTAAACAACCAAGGCAACCCCTTGCACCGTAGGCCAATGCTCTACCACTACACAACCAAGGCAACCCCTTGCACCGTAGGCCAATGCTCTACCACTACACAACCAAGGCAACCTCTCGCACCATAGGCCAATGCTCTACCACTAAACAACCAAGGCAACCCCTCGCACCGTAGGCCAATGCTCTACCACTAAACAACCAAGGCAACCCCTCGCACCGTAGGCCAATGCTCTACCACTACACAACCAAGGCAACCCCTTGCACCGTAGGCCAATGCTCTACCACTACACAACCAAGGCAACCCCTTGCACCGTAGGCCAATGCTCTACCACTACACAACCAAGGCAACCTCGCGCACCGTAGGCCAATGCTCTACCACTACACAACCAAAGGCAACCTCGCGCACCGTAAGCTAATGCTCTACCACTACAGAACCAAGGCAACCTCGCGCACCGTAGGCCAATGCTCTACCACTACACAACCAAGGCAACCCCTTGCACCGTAGGCCAATGCTCTACCACTACACAACCAAGGCAACCCCTCACACCATTGGCTAAAGCTCTTCGCCTACGCAACCAAGGCAACCCCTTGCACCGTAGGCCAATGCTCTACCACTACACAACCAAGGCAACCCCTCACACCATTGGCTAAAGCTCTTCGCCTACGCAAGCAAGGCAACCCCTCGTACCGTAAGCCAATGCTCTACCACTACACAACCAAGGCAACCCCTCGCACTGTAGGCTAATGCTCTTCCACTACGCAACCAAGGCAACCAAAACAGCCTCTCACACCATAGGCCAATGCTCTACCACTACACAACCAAAACAAACTTTCGCACATTATTGTCATCTTAATATCTTAAGAAAAATTATTAAAATCGTGAACATTTTCATGAAAAGCTAAAAATATTGTGTGAAAAAGATTTCGCATTTTGAAGAGTTGAAGAGGCCAATGCTCTACCACTACACAACCAAGGCAACCCCTTGCACCGTAGGCTAATGCTGTACCACTACAAACCAAAACAACCTCCCGCACCGTAGGCAAATGTTCTACCACTACACAACCAAAACAACCTCCCGCACCGTAGGCAAATGTTCTACCACTACACAACCAAGGCAACCTCTCGCACCGTAGGCAAATGTTCTACTACTACACAACCAAGGCAACCTCTCGCACCATAGGCCAATGCTCTACCACTACACAACCAAAACAACCTCCCGCACCGTAGGCAAATGTTCTACCACTACACAACCAAGGCAACCCCTTGTACCGTAGGCCAATGCTCTACCACTACACAACAGAGGCGGCCTCATGCAACTTGAAGAGTTTTATAATTTGAAGAACAAAAAATTGAAGGAGAGAAGCACAGCTTAACCCTTTCCCACATAAAACAAATTTGCAGCATACTTATAAATACAAATATCTAGGCAATTATACAGAATTCGTCTATGAATGAAAGAATATTTATTGAATAGAGCTGAAAACATTGTGACAAAAGGTGGGAGAAATTGCTCATAAACAGCAAATTCTCTTTTTAACTCAATGTTTTAAAAGGTTGTCTGCTGCGGAGGATTCAAAATTCGTCTATATATATGGGAAAGGGTTAATCTTTAATAAATGATGCCAATGGTTTAAAATTTAACTTTGCCCACAAGACTTTGAAAGTCAGAGGTGGCAGAGGTTTATGGAAGGGTATTAACGCATAAATTGCATCTTTCCTTCTTACATTACAACTTGCATTCGTACATTTACATCTTGCATTCGTACATTCACATCTTGCTTTGTGACATTCACATCTTGCTTTGTGACTTGTACATCATGCTTTGTACATCTTGCGTTGTGACATGCACATCTTGCTTTGTACATCTTGCTTTGTGACTTGCACATCATGCTTTGTACATCTTGCGTTGTGACATGCACATCTTGCGTTGTGACATGCACATCTTTCTTTGTGACTTGCACATCATGCTTTGTACATCTTGCGTTGTGACATGCACATCTTGCTTTGTACATCTTGCTTTGTGACTTGCACATCATGCTTTGTACATCTTGCGTTATGACATGCACATCTTGCTTTGTACATCTTGAGTTGTGACATGCACATCTTGCTTTGTGACATTCACATCTTGCTTTGTGACTTGCACATCATGCTTTGTACATCTTGCTTTGTGACATGCACATCTTGCTTCCGTACATTTACATTTTGCGTTCATACATTCAATATTACATTCGGTTATCTGACATTAGGATCGTCCTTGAACATTTTGCTTGATGGCATGATGCATTTTTTTATTTAATGTTTTAACCTTATTTCAAATTCTTCGCTAGATCGGCAATTCATCGTCTAACTGTAAACAAATAATAGAACATGTCACAGAACAGAACGCGACCAGCACGGTTTTTGACAGCAGAAGGCGCATGTTCGGAAACAAAATAAATTTGACTGTCGACCTACAACCTATGCGCCAGGTCAACACTTTCTGAACATACGTTTGACCGTCGACCTACGACCTACGCGCCAGATCAATACTTTCTGAACATAAGTTTGACTGTCGACCTACGACCTACGCTCAAGGTCAGCACTATCTGAACATAAGTTTGACTGTCGACCTACGACCTACGCTCAAGGTCAACACTATCTTAATGTAAGTTTGACTGTCGACCTACGACCTACGAGCCAGGTCAACACTTTCTGAACATAAGTTTGACTGTCGACCTACGACCTACGCTCAAGGTCAACACTATCTTAATGTAAGTTTGACTGTCGACCTACGAGCCAGGTCGACACTTTTTGAAAATAAATGTGAGTGTCGACCTACGTCCTATGAGCCAGGTCGACACTTTCTGAAAATAAACATGAGTGTCAACCTACGACCTACGAGCCAGGTCGACACTTTCTGAAAATAAATGTGATGTATACATCGAATTTGATTCCCCATTTGCAGTATTTATTTTAAAGTCATACATAACATAGAGCACAGATGTTATTTAACCCTTTCCCTCATGTAGACGCTTTCTGATGCCTCTGCAGCAGACGGTTTTTTGAAAACATAGTGACATAGTCCCCATAGTTTAGCCTAGATGTTTTAAAGTTGTCTACTGCAGATGTCTTGTATGTGGGAAAGAATCCGCTGTGGTCGAGTGGTTAGCGTCGGGGATTTCGAAACAGGGTGTCCCGGGTTCGATCCCCAGTCGCGGCACTATGGTCATGGTGGAGTGCCCTTGGGCAAGGCACATTTTCTAGCCTAGTACTGGTTTGTTTACCCAGGGATCATGAATAATTAAAATTTAATTGCGCGCTAAATGATCTTAGCTGTCGATGCGCCATAAAACAATATACATTCAATTGTATGTGGGAAAGGATTAACTTACCTCTGAGTGTGGGCGGAGTCTGACTTACATCCGCTTATGGTACATGATTAATGAGTGGACTTTGATTAAACTGTACACCTGATATGATCTAAGTTGTAACCCTTTCCCTCATACGACAATTCTGCAGCAGACGACTTTGAACATATCTTGTCAACAAATAGAAAATCTCTATAATTTAATGGATAGCCTATGACTAAAAATGGAAAACATTGTTGCAAAAGGAGAAATTGCTCGTTTTGAGCAAGTTTTTTTTTTTGTCACTATGTTTTCAAAAAAGTTGTCTGCTGCAAAGGCGTCAGAAAGCGTCATTTCCCACATACAACATTTAATCTGCAGCAGACTTCTTTTTTGAAAATTTCAGTGCAAACATACGGAACATCTCGATCAATAAAAGTGTAATAATTGAATTAACAGTGTGCCAAAAGGAGAAATTTCTCTTTATGAGCAATTTCTTTCTTTTGTAAAACGGTTTTCAATAGTAGTCCGCTGAAGAAGCATCAGAAAGCATTTGTATGTGGTTAACCCTTTACCTCATGTAGACGCTTTCTAACGTCTCTACAGCAGACAGCTTTTTGAAAACATAGTGACAAAAGAAGAAATTGCTTGTTTTGACACAATGTTTTCCACTTTTAGTCATAGGTTATCCATTCAATTATAGAGATTTTCTAATTTTTGACAAAGTATGTTCAAAGTCATCTGCTGCTGAATTGTTGTTTGAGGGAAAGGGTTAAGTGTCATCTACTTAACACTTGCACGCATACAACACATCTGCAGCTCATGATGACTTAATTAGAAAACATCTCTGCAAAAATATTTTATCCCCTTTCCCACAAACAAAGGGATGGTTTCAGACGACTTTAGAAAACATTGTGGCAAAAGGAGAAATTGCTCATGATTTACAATTTCTCCTTCTGCCACAATGTTTTTCTAAAGTCGTCTGAAACCATCCCTTTGTTTGTGGGAAAGGGAATAAAATATTTTATCAAGGAAAGGCAGAATTAATTTTGTAACTGTCTCTTTACCATGTAGGGGCTTTACATTAGAATTATATAAAGTAGAAGAATGGAGATTAGGTTACCTTACAGTGTGGGCGTGGACTGAATTACATCCAATTAGGGTACGGGATTAATGAGTAGACTCCAGTTAAACCCTTTCCCTCATATAGACGCTTTCCGACGCCTCTGCAGCAGAAGGCTTTTTGAAAACATAGTAACAAAAGAAGAAATTGCTCAAAACGAGCAATTTCTCCCTTTTGCCACTATGTTTTCCACTTTTAGTCATAGGTTATCCATTCAATTATAGAGATTTTCTATTTTTTGACAAAATATGTTAAGAGTCGTCTGCTGCAGAATTGCCGTATGAGGGAAAGGGTTCAACCCTTTCCCACACGGGTCAGAACGAACGACTTAAAAAAGGGTAGCAATGGCTGCCCTCCTTGGCGCTCAGGGTTGCGGGGTAAGCATTTAACCCTTTCCCTCATACGACGATTCTGCAGCAGACGACTTTGAACGTATTTTGTCAAAACATAGAAAATCTCCATAATTGAATGGTCTATCATCATAACCTATGACAAAAAGTGGAAAACATTGTGTCAAAAGGAGAAATTGCACGTTTTGTGCAATTTCTTCTTTTGTCACTATGTTTTCAAAAGGCCGTCTGCTGCAGAGGCGTCAGAAAGCGTCTATATGAGGGAAAGGGTTAACGACTGACTGGCTGGTGCCAGGATAAATGGACCAGTAGTACTGGTAACTTACCCAGGAAATGCTGTGATATAACTGATATAACTGTGATATAACTGTGATATAACTGATATAACTGATATAACTGTGATATAACTGAAACATTGTTGAAAGCAGCGTAAAACACAAAACAATCAAACCTTTCCCACATACAACACATTGGCTGAAGAAGACTTTGAAAGCATTGAGGTAAAAATATAGAACATTTCTACAAATGGAGGTAAAATTATTGTATAATATTGAAAACAGAAAATTATATTATAAGGAGCAGTTTCTCCGTTTGTCACAATATTTTCAATGCTTCAGACCGCATCTGCATATGGGAAAGGGTTTTTAAAAAAATCCTGCATGCTGATGCAATTTGATGCTTCGATCTGCAGCTTACGACTTTTGTTGAAAGTAGAATCAATGACTAAATAAATCTTCAGAAAGAGCAATTTCACCTTTTCCCACAATAGATATTTTTCTGTGTTGTTTTTAGCTCTACTGGCCAAAGGCCAGAAGGGCTTATGTCGTGGCGATTTGTCCGTCGTGCGTGCGTGCGTCTGTGCGTCCGTAAACAATTTCTTGTTAACACGATACAGTCTTCACTTTTGATTGTATCTCAACCAAACTTATACAGTAGTTAGATATCCATGAGAGCTCGGTTCCTTTCGAAAACCAGCCAGATCAAAATTGGTCAAAATTGTCTTTATTTTTTATTGTATCTCAACCAAACTTATACAGTAGTTAGATATCCATGAGAGCTTGATTCCTTTTGAAAACAAGCCAGATCCGCCCCATGCATGACTGAATTATGGCCCTTGAAATGGTCAAAATTGCTATAAAAGAGCTTGTAAACAAGATACAGTTTTCACTTTTGATTGTATCTCAACCAAACCTATACAGTATAGTTAGATATCTATGAGAGCTCGGTTCCTTTCGAAAACCAGCCAGATCAAAATTGGTCAAAATTGTCTTTATTTTTTATTGTATCTCAACCAAACTTATACAGTAGTTAGATATCCATGAGAGCTTGATTCCTTTTGAAAACAAGCCAGATCCGCCCCATGCATGACTGAATTATGGCCCTTGAAATTGTCAAAATTGCTATAATAGGGCTTGTTAACATGATACAGTCCTTATTATTATGTCTCCTCCCTCCGGAGGAGACATATTGCTTTTGCCTGCGCCGTCTGTCTGTCTGTCTGTCTGTCCGTCCGTCTGTCTGTCCGTCTGTCTGTCTGTCTGTCAGGGCGTCCACATTTCTTGTCCGGCCTTTATCTCACAACCCCTTGGCCACATTTCTATGAAACTTCACAGGAGTCATCAGTACGACGTCTAGTTGCGCATATTACGAGGGCGTTTAATTTGACCTACTTTTGGATGAGTTATTGCCCTTTCTTAAAATTGCCATTTCATTCTTGTCCGGCCTTCATCTCACAACCCCTTTGCCACATTTCTATGAAACTTCACAGGAGTCATCGGTACAACGTCTAGTTGTGCATATTACGAGGGCGTTTAATTTGACCTACTTTTGGATGAGTTATTGCCCTTTTTTTAAAATTGCCATTTCATTCTTGTCCAGGGCGTCCACATTTCTTGTCCGGCCTTTATCTCACAACCCCTTGGCCACATTTCTATGAAACTTCACAGGAGTCATCGGTACAACGTCTAGTTGCGCATATTACGAGGGCGTTTAATTTGACCTACTTTTGGATGAGTTATTGCCCTTTCTTAAAATTGCCATTTCATTCTTGTCCGGCCTTCATCTCACAACCCCTTTGCCACATTTCTATGAAACTTCACAGGAGTCATCGGTACAACGTCTAGTTGTGCATATTACGAGGGCGTTTAATTTGACCTACTTTTGGATGAGTTATTGCCCTTTTTTTAAAATTGCCATTTCATTCTTGTCCGGGCTTCATCTCACAACCCCTTTGCCACATTTCTATGAAACTTCACAGGAGTCATCGGTACAACTTCTAGCTGCGCATATCACGAGGGCGTTTAATTTGACCTACTTTTGGATGAGTTATTGCCCTTTTTTAGATCACCTAGAGCCAAAGGCTCAAGGTGAGCTATTCTGATCACTTTTTGTCCGTCTTACGTCGTCCGTCGTCGTCCGTCGTCCGTCGTTAACATTTAGATCATCTCCTCCTTAACCACTTGACCAATTTCAACCAAACTTCACAGGAATGTTCCTTTGGTGAACCTCTTTAAAAATTGTTCAAAGATTTAAATTCCATCGAGAACTTTGGTTGCCGCGGCAACAGAAAAGGGGAAAATTGCCAAATCTTAAAAAATCTTCTTGTCCAAAAGTACTGGCCCGATTTAAAAATTATTTTGCACAAATGTTCCTTGGGGTACCCTCTACCAAGATTGTTCAAATATTTCCGATCCGTTGAAAAACATGGCCGCCAGGGGGCGGAGCTTATTTTCCTTATATGTGCATTGTTAAAACTTTAAAAATCTTCTTGTCCAGAAGTACTGGCCCGATTTGACAATTATTTTGCACAAATGTACATTGGGGCACCCTTTACCAAGATTGTTCAAAAATTTCCGATCGGTTGAAAAACATGGCCGCCAGGGGGCGGAGCCTGTTTTCCTTATATGTGCATTGTTAAAATTTTAAAAATCCTCTTGTCAAAAAGTACTGGCCCGATTTGAAAATTGTTTTGCACAAATGTTCCTTGGGGCACCCTTTACGAAGATTGTTCAAATATTTCCGATCCGTTGAAAAACATGGCCGCCAGGGCGTGGAACTTGTTTTCCTTATATGTGCATTGTTAAAACTTAAAAAATCTTCTTGTCCAAAAGTACTGGCCCGATTTGAAAATTATTTTCCACAAATGTTGATTGGGGCACCCTTTACCAAGATTGTTCAAATATTTCCGATCGATTGAAAAACATGGCCGCCAGGGGGTGGAGCCTGTTTTCCTTATATGTGCATTGTTAAAATTTTAAAAATCTTCTTGTCAAAAAGTACTGGCCCAATTTGAAAATTATTTTGCACAAATGTTCCTTGGGGCACCCTTTACCAAGATTGTTCAAATATTCCCGATCCGTTGAAAAACATGGCCGCCAGGGCGCGGAGCTTGTTTTCCTTATACGTGCATTGTTAAAACTTAAAAAAACTTCTTGTCCAAAAGTACTGGCCCGATTTGAAAATTATTTTCCACAAATGTTCATTGGGGCACCCTTTACCTAGATTGTTCAAATATTTCCGATCGGTTGAAAAACATGGCCGCCAGGGGGCGGAGCCTGTTTTCCTTATATGTGCATTGTTAAAATTTTAAAAATCTTCTTGACCAAAAGTACTGGCCCGATTTGAAAATTATTTTGCACAAATGTTCCTTGGGGCACCCTTTACCAAGATTGTTCAAATATTTCCGATCCGTTGAAAAACATGGCCGCCAGGGGGCGAACCTTGTTTTCCTTCTACGTGCATTGTTAAAACTTAAAAAATCTTCTTGTCCAAAAGTACTTGCCCGATTTGAAAATTATTTTCCACAAATGTTCATTGGGGCACCCTTTACCAAGATTGTTCAAATATTTCCGATCGGTTGAAAAACATGGCCGCCAGGGGGCGGAGCCTGTTTTCCTTATATGTGCATTGTTAAAATTTTAAAAATCTTCTTGACCAAAAGTACTGGCCCGATTTGAAAATTATTTTGCACAAATGTTCCTTGGGGCACCCTTTACCAAGATTGTTCAAATATTTCCGATCGGTTGAAAAACATGGCCGCCAGGAGGAGGAGCTTGGTTTTTTTTTGTTAAAATTTTAAAAATCTTCTTGTCCAAAAGTACTGGCCCAATTTGAAAATTATTTTGCACAAATGTTTCTTGGGGCACCCTTTACCAAGATTGTTCAAATATTTCCGATCGGTTGAAAAACATGGCCGCCAGGGTTGCTGCAGCATCAGAAAGGGGGCAAAATGTCCAAGCTTTAAAAGTTCTTGTCTGATATTAAGGAAATTGAATATAAATCCTACTTCAGTGATCCTCTACATTTAATTTGTTCAAGCTGTTTTGATTAGTTACAAAATCATAGCAACCTCGCGTCATCACAAAAGGGGTAAATTGAACTTTTAGCTACAAATGACAACTCCTACCATTCCACTTGACCAATTTCAATGTTACTTCACAGGAATGTTCCTTTGATGGTCCTCTTTCAAAATTGTTCAAATACTTGCATTCTGTGTAGAACCTTTGTTGCTGCAGCATCAGAAATTGAGAAAGCTCTTGTTAGATTTCAAGATAAAAATGGACTATTTCCACTCCTTGCAGTTTCATTTGAACTCCTGATCAAATTTTCACAGATATTTGCAGTTAAATATTTGCTTCTAATTAACTATCATTCAGGTGATCGATTTTAGGGCCATCTTGGCCCTCTTGTTTAAAATTGCCATTTCATTCTTGTCCGGCCTTCATCTCACAACCCCTTTGCCCCATTTCTATGAAACTTCACAGGAGTCATCGGTACAACGTCTAGTTGGGCATATTACTAGGGCGTTTAATTTGACCTAAATTTGGTTGAGTTATTGCCCTTTTTTTAAAATTGCCATTTCATTCTTGTCCGGCCTTTATCTCACAACCCCTTTGCCACATTTCTATGAAACTTCACAGGAGTCATCGGTACAATGTGTTGTTGCGCATATTACGAGGGCGTTTAATTTGACCTACTTTTGGATGAGTTATTGCCCTTTTTTAAAATTGCCATTTCATTCTTGTCCGGCCTTCATCTCACAACCCCTTGGCCACATTTCTATGAAACTTCACAGGAGTCATCGGTACAACGTCTAGTTGCGCATATTAGGAGGGCGTTTAATTTGACCTAATTTTGGTTGAGTTATTGCCCTTTTTTTAAAATTGCCATTTCATTCTTGTCCGGCCTTCATCTCACAACCCCTTTGCCACATTTCTATGAAACTTCACAGGAGTCATCCGTACAATGTCTTGTTGCGCATATTACGAGGGCGTTTAATTTGACCTACTTTTGGATGAGTTATTGCCCTTTTTTAAAATAAATCACTAACTGACAAAATACAGTCAGCCAGACAAATACCCCTTGGGGGAGACATATGTTTTTCCCAAAAACAACCTCTAGTTATGTCTCCTCCCTCCGGAGGAGACATATTGCTTTTGCCTGCGCCGTCTGTCTGTCTGTCTGTCTGTCCGTCTGTCTGTCTGTCAGGGCGTCCACATTTCTTGTCCGGCCTTTATCTCACAACCCCTTGGCCACATTTCTATGAAACTTCACAGGAGTCATTGGTACAACGTCTAGTTGCGCATATTACGAGGGCGTTTAATTTGACCTACTTTTGGATGAGTTATTGCCCTTTCTTAAAATTGCCATTTCATTCTTGTCCGGCCTTCATCTCACAACCCCTTTGCCACATTTCTATGAAACTTCACAGGAGTCATCGGTACAACGTCTAGTTGTGCATATTACGAGGGCGTTTAATTTGACCTACTTTTGGATGAGTTATTGCCCTTTTTTTAAAATTGCCATTTCATTCTTGTCCAGGGCGTCCACATTTCTTGTCCGGACTTTATCTCACAACCCCTTGGCCACATTTCTATGAAACTTCACAGGAGTCATCGGTACAACGTCTAGTTGCGCATATTACGAGGGCGTTTAATTTGACCTACTTTTGGATGAGTTATTGCCCTTTCTTAAAATTGCCATTTCATTCTTGTCCGGCCTTCATCTCACAACCCCTTTGCCACATTTCTATGAAACTTCACAGGAGTCATCGGTACAACGTCTAGTTGTGCATATTACGAGGGCGTTTAATTTGACCTACTTTTGGATGAGTTATTGCCCTTTTTTTAAAATTGCCATTTCATTCTTGTCCAGGGCGTCCACATTTCTTGTCCGGACTTTATCTCACAACCCCTTGGCCACATTTCTATGAAACTTCACAGGAGTCATCGGTACAACGTCTAGTTGCGCATATTACGAGGGCGTTTAATTTGACCTACTTTTGGATGAGTTATTGCCCTTTCTTAAAATTGCCATTTCATTCTTGTCCGGCCTTCATCTCACAACCCCTTTGCCACATTTCTATGAAACTTCACAGGAGTCATCGGTACAACGTCTAGTTGTGCATATTACGAGGGCGTTTAATTTGACCTACTTTTGGATGAGTTATTGCCCTTTTTTTAAAATTGCCATTTCATTCTTGTCCAGGGCGTCCACATTTCTTGTCCGGCCTTTATCTCACAACCCCTTGGCCACATTTCTATGAATCTTCACAGGAGTCATCGGTACAACGTCTAGTTGCGCATATTACGAGGGCGTTTAATTTGACCTACTTTTGGATGAGTTATTGCCCTTTCTTAAAATTGCCATTTCATTCTTGTCCGGCCTTCATCTCACAACCCCTTTGCCACATTTCTATGAAACTTCACAGGAGTCATCGGTACAACGTCTAGTTGTGCATATTACGAGGGCGTTTAATTTGACCTACTTTTGGATGAGTTATTGCCCTTTTTTTAAAATTGCCATTTCATTCTTGTCCGGTCTTCATCTCACAACCCCTTTGCCACATTTCTATGAAACTTCACAGGAGTCATCGGTACAACGTCTAGCTGCGCATATTACGAGGGCGTTTAATTTGACCTACTTTTGGATGAGTTATTGCCCTTTTTAGATCACCTAGAGCCAAAGGCTCAAGGTGAGCTATTCTGATCACTTTTTGTCCGTCTTACGTCGTCCGTCGTCGTCCGTCGTCCGTCGTCCGTCGTTAACATTTAGATCATCTCCTCCTTAACCACTTGACCAATTTCAACCAAACTTCACAGGAATGTTCCTTTGGTGAACCTCTTTAAAAATTGTTCAAAGATTTAAATTCCATCGAGAACTTTGGTTGCCGCGGCAACAGAAAAGGGGAAAATTGCCAAATCTTAAAAAATCTTCTTGTCCAAAAGTACTGGCCCGATTTAAAAATTATTTTGCACAAATGTTCCTTGGGGTACCCTCTACCAAGATTGTTCAAATATTTCCGATCCGTTGAAAAACATGGCCGCCAGGGGGCGGAGCTTATTTTCCTTATATGTGCATTGTTAAAACTTTAAAAATCTTCTTGTCCAGAAGTACTGGCCCGATTTGACAATTATTTTGCACAAATGTACATTGGGGCACCCTTTACCAAGATTGTTCAAAAATTTCCGATCGGTTGAAAAACATGGCCGCCAGGGGGCGGAGCCTGTTTTCCTTATATGTGCATTGTTAAAATTTTAAAAATCTTCTTGTCAAAAAGTACTGGCCCGATTTGAAAATTGTTTTGCACAAATGTTCCTTGGGGCACCCTTTACGAAGATTGTTCAAATATTTCCGATCCGTTGAAAAACATGGCCGCCAGGGCGTGGAACTTGTTTTCCTTATATGTGCATTGTTAAAACTTAAAAAATCTTCTTGTCCAAAAGTACTGGCCCGATTTGAAAATTATTTTCCACAAATGTTGATTGGGGCACCCTTTACCAAGATTGTTCAAATATTTCCGATCGATTGAAAAACATGGCCGCCAGGGGGTGGAGCCTGTTTTCCTTATATGTGCATTGTTAAAATTTTAAAAATCTTCTTGTCAAAAAGTACTGGCCCAATTTGAAAATTATTTTGCACAAATGTTCCTTGGGGCACCCTTTACCAAGATTGTTCAAATATTCCCGATCCGTTGAAAAACATGGCCGCCAGGGCGCGGAGCTTGTTTTCCTTATACGTGCATTGTTAAAACTTAAAAAAACTTCTTGTCCAAAAGTACTGGCCCGATTTGAAAATTATTTTCCACAAATGTTCATTGGGGCACCCTTTACCTAGATTGTTCAAATATTTCCGATCGGTTGAAAAACATGGCCGCCAGGGGGCGGAGCCTGTTTTCCTTATATGTGCATTGTTAAAATTTTAAAAATCTTCTTGACCAAAAGTACTGGCCCGATTTGAAAATTATTTTGCACAAATGTTCCTTGGGGCACCCTTTACCAAGATTGTTCAAATATTTCCGATCCGTTGAAAAACATGGCCGCCAGGGGGCGAAGCTTGTTTTCCTTCTACGTGCATTGTTAAAACTTAAAAAATCTTCTTGTCCAAAAGTACTTGCCCGATTTGAAAATTATTTTCCACAAATGTTCATTGGGGCACCCTTTACCAAGATTGTTCAAATATTTCCGATCGGTTGAAAAACATGGCCGCCAGGGGGCGGAGCCTGTTTTCCTTATATGTGCATTGTTAAAATTTTAAAAATCTTCTTGACCAAAAGTACTGGCCCGATTTGAAAATTATTTTGCACAAATGTTCCTTGGGGCACCCTTTACCAAGATTGTTCAAATATTTCCGATCGGTTGAAAAACATGGCCGCCAGGAGGAGGAGCTTGGTTTTTTTTTGTTAAAATTTTAAAAATCTTCTTGTCCAAAAGTACTGGCCCAATTTGAAAATTATTTTGCACAAATGTTTCTTGGGGCACCCTTTACCAAGATTGTTCAAATATTTCCGATCGGTTGAAAAACATGGCCGCCAGGGTTGCTGCAGCATCAGAAAGGGGGCAAAATGTCCAAGCTTTAAAAGTTCTTGTCTGATATTAAGGAAATTGAATATAAATCCTACTTCAGTGATCCTCTACATTTAATTTGTTCAAGCTGTTTTGATTAGTTACAAAATCATAGCAACCTCGCGTCATCACAAAAGGGGTAAATTGAACTTTTAGCTACAAATGACAACTCCTACCATTCCACTTGACCAATTTCAATGTTACTTCACAGGAATGTTCCTTTGATGGTCCTCTTTCAAAATTGTTCAAATACTTGCATTCTGTGTAGAACCTTTGTTGCTGCAGCATCAGAAATTGAGAAAGCTCTTGTTAGATTTCAAGATAAAAATGGACTATTTCCACTCCTTGCAGTTTCATTTGAACTCCTGATCAATTTTTCACAGATATTTGCAGTTAAATATTTGCTTCTAATTAACTATCATTCAGGTGATCGATTTTAGGGCCATCTTGGCCCTCTTGTTTTAAAATTGCCATTTCATTCTTGTCCGGCCTTCATCTCACAACCCCTTTGCCACATTTCTATGAAACTTCACAGGAGTCATCGGTACAACGTCTAGTTGCGCATATTACTAGGGCGTTTAATTTGACCTAATTTTGGTTGAGTTATTGCCCTTTTTTTAAAATTGCCATTTCATTCTTGTCCGGCCTTCATCTCACAACCTCTTTGCCACATTTCTATGAAACTTCACAGGAGTCATCGGTACAATGTCTTGTTGCGCATATTACGAGGGCGTTTAATTTGACCTACTTTTGGATGAGTTATTGCCCTTTTTTAAAATAAATCACTAACTGACAAAATACAGTCAGCCAGACAAATACCCCTTGGGGGAGACATATGTTTTTCCCAAAAACAACCTCTAGTTTTTGATTGTATCTCAATCAAACTTATACAGTAGTTAGATATCCATGAGAGTTTGGTTCATTTCTAAAAAACGGCCAGATCTACCCATGCATGGCTGGATTATGGCCCTTGAAATTGTCAAAATTGCTATAATACAGCTTGTGAACACAATAGAGCTTCCATTTACTATCTGATCTTCACCAAACTTAGATGGTATTTGCATATTGATGACATATTGGTTCCTTTTGAAACAAGCCAAATCAATGCCAGTAGAGCATAGGCCCTCATGGGCCTCTTGTTTAACTGAAATCAACGTTATAAATAGCATGTCAGGTAGTTAGTTTTAACTCTTTCCCACATACAACAAATCTACAGCGGTCAACTTTAAAATCATATGGGAAATCTTTATCAATGAAAGTATATTTCTTTTCATGGAAGAGAAAACATTACGGGAAAAGGAAATATTGCTCATAAAGAGAAATTTTCCTTTTGCCTCAATGTTTTCAGAAGTCGTCTGCTGTAGAGGTATAAAAAAGCGTCTGTATTTCGGAAAGGGTAAATGGTGACAATAAATGTTTTTATGGAAATGCCTGACACTTACTGAATGAATTGGTCTCTATATATAAACCACACTTACTATTTTAACCCTTTCCCACATATAGGCCTCTGACGACTTTTAAAAACAGCGTGGAAAAAGGAGAAACTGCTCTTAATGAACAATTTCTCCTTTTGCCACATTTTTTCCCAACTTAATTCAATAATTGTTCTTTCCTTATAAAAAGAGAATTTTTCACATTTTTGAATAAATCATTTCTAAGTCATCCGTTGCAGATTTGTTGTATGTGGGGAAGTGTTAACCCTTTCCCTCATACGACAATTCTGCAGCAGACGACTTTGGACATATTTTGTAAAAAAGTAGAAAATCTCTTGATATATAATTGAATGGATAACCTAAAAGTGGAAAACATTGTGGAAAAAGGAGAAATTGCACATTTTGTGCAATTTCATATTTTGTCACTATGTTTTCAAATAGCCGTCTGCTGCAGTGGCGTCAGAAAGCATCTATATGAGGGAAAGGGTTAAGCTGTGACCTTATAATTCTGTGTAATCTGTAATTTTGCCACAATGTTTATAACTTTTATTAGCATCCTTAAGCACGACAAGCGGCGTGATCAGTTCTTGTGATTACTTACCGTCTTGCGTCGATATTGTCGTTGGTCAGTTCACATTTTCGTACAAACAACTTCTCCTAAATCAATGAACCAAATCAAAATAAGGTCACAGGAATGTTTTTTAGCTGGTTCTCTTTCAAAAGTCCTCAAATCATTCATTTTCATTTAGAAATATGGTTGCTGGAGCTTCATTTGTCTTATACAGTCAAACTTGTGTCAGCGGTCACATGCGATCAGCGGTCACCGGCGTTAAACGGTCACTTTAAATCCCTCCCAACCAATTATACTCTATAAACTGCCTTGATCAGCGGTCCCCTTTGAAACGCGGCCAGCGGCCACACTAATTGGTCGAGATTAACTGTAATCTTACTGTGTTCAACGGTCAATCAACACACGACTTGGATCGCAAGGTGTTAAATTATTGGGGTTTAATACATACAGGTTACAATCACATTATCGGGTTTTTTCATACGCGTAATCTGTTTACATGTTAGATCTAGGGTACCGAAAACAGCCGACGTGTACCGAATGATAGTAGCATGATTCATCAACAAGAAGTTGCGATTTTGGTTTCTTTTGTTTACGATGTCGGGCAAAATTGATAAATTGAAAAAGATATTTATGAGTGTTTTAGACCGAAAGACAGTACATTTATGTGTTAAAATGAAAGTTAATGTCCACTTAGAAGCCCCAAGTCAATTTAGATTCCCATTTTCATTTTAAATATAAAGATTATCGAGTAAAATTGTATGCAAGTAGAGGTAGATTCGGACGCTAATTATTCCGGATACGTTATTCGGTGAATTTCAAAGTGAAGTAAAAAAGTATTTGATAGTCAAGTTAGTTGTAAAAGACGGTTTATACTAAATAATAGATAGCAAAATGATATATTTGATAGAAAAAAGCTACAAATCTTCATAACAATGTTTAAATACAAGTTTATAAAGACAAATTACTATTTGTAATGTAATGACTATTCCTAACAGTTACATGTAATATTATGTGAACTGACAAAACTTGAACAAATCCGACCAAGTCATGACATTTGTGATCAGCAGCCACCTGTCTTAAGCAGCCAGTTTTGTCATGTCCCTTGGGTGGCTGCTGATCGCAAGTTTGACTGTATCTATATAAAGTAAATATGTTCTTGTACAAAGGCACTCGCCCAATTTGGAAATAATTTGGCAAAAATGTTCCTTGGGTGACCGACCCTCTACAAAGATTGTTCAAATTATTCTGATCTGTTAACAAAATCAAAAATCTTCTTGATCAATAGTATATGCCCAATTTGAAAATAATTAGACACACAGGTTCCTATGGTGACCTTCAACCAAGATTATTGAAATTATTCTGATCCGTTAATAAACATGGCCGCCAGGGGCCAGATCAGTTTCCTTTTATGTATAGAGGTGACCGATTTAGGACCCTCATGGTCCTCTTGTTTAATATTAACACTTACATTTTACACATAAATTTATTTTTTTGGACCTAGATGTCTTTGCTGCCTCAAGGAGTCTTTCTTTTAACCATTTTCCATTTGCAGATGCCTTTGAATGCATATTATGCAGCAGACAACTTTGAAAAAGGAGAAATTGCACGTTTTGTGCAATTTCTTCTTTTGTCACTATGTTTTTCAAAAAGCCGTCTGCTGCAGAGGCGTCCGAAAGCGTCTATATGAGGGAAAGGGTTAATGCTATCTTATCTAGGTATCTGATGAGAGAATAATATTGTCACTTGTTGTTTGCATGATTCATACTTTTTTGTCAGAAATGTTATGTTGTAATTAGCTAGCTCAATAGATATTTTTAGAAATGATATTTCCTTCATATAAACAATTTTCTTTTGATTCCTCTGCAGCTGATTTAGCCTTCGAAAGCGTTGTTGGAAAAGGAGATATTTTTTTTCAAAACTAGAATTTTGTTCTTTTCTCAAAATGTTATTGTTTCATAGACATCACAACTTTACCAGATATTTCATGTTTTTGTCCTCAGATGTTTCAAAATGTGCGGCTCTTAATATGTTATTTCATAAAACTGCTACTGCATTATTGTTTTCAAAGCAACATCAACCCTGTCTCATACAGACAAATTGCTTTAATTAACCATCTCCGTCAAATGAAATTTTAGGAAAAGGAGAAATTGTTCAGCTTTAACAATTGCTCTTGTTCCCACAAGGTTGTTATTTCTGATTTAAAATGAAGCTTAACCCTTTCCCTCATATAAACGCTTTCTGACGCCTCTGCAGCAGACGGCTTTTTGAAAACAAAACGTGCAATTTCTCCTTTTGCCACAATGTTTCCACTTTTTGTCATAGGTTATCCATTCAATTATAGAGATTTTTTATTTTTTGAGAAAATATGTTCAAAGTCGTCTGCTGCAGAATTGTCGTATGAGAGAAAGGGTTAAGATTCGGCCAGCTTGCAACAAGATTATATCCTGAAACATTCTCAAAAAGAGGACATAAAAATACCACATTCAGGTAAATATTTATCATGCAACAAACCTGCAAGGACAAAAGCTATACTGTATGGGTATAAGAAGTCATGCAAGCAAATTCTGGCGGAGAGGTCTAGTTTTTTGGATTTAAGAGATAAATTGGCAAAATTATTTATTATTTGAGACCAATCCTGTATTTGTAAAATAAAGCATTTCCAAAATGAAATTAAAATGCTGAATATCATAGGATAAGAATATGAACATCATTTAATCTACCATACTTTATAGGATAGGAATATGAACATCATATAAGCTACCATACTTTATAGGAAAAAAATATGAACATCATGGAAGCTACCATACTTTATAGGATAAGAATATGAACATCATGTAAGCTACCATACTTTACAGGATAAGAATATGAACATCATGTAAGCTACCATACTTTATAGGAATATAATATGAACATCATGTAAGCTCCCATACTTTTAGGAATATATTATGAACATCATGTAAGCTACTATACTTTATAGGATAAGAATATGAACATCATGTAAGCTACCATACATTTAGGAATATAATATGAACAACATGTAAGCTATTATACTTTATAGGATAAGAATATGAACATCATGTAAGCTACCATACATTTAGGAATATAATATGAACAACATGTAAGCTACCATACTTTATAGGATAAGAATATGTACATCATGTAAGCTACCATACTTTACAGGATAAGAATATGAACATCATGTAAGCTACCATACTTTATAGGATATGAATATGAACATCATGCAAGCTACCATACTTTGTAGGATAAGAATATGAACATCATGTAAGCTCCCATACTTTTAGGAATATAATGAACATCATGTAAGCTACCACACTTTTTTTGTACCTTATTACAATTCTAGTAATCAATTGTATTTGTAATCCTTTCCCACATAGAGGTGATTTCTGACACCTCAGAAGTAGATGCCTTTTGAAACCTTTATTATTTATTGTCTAATAATACACATGTATGACGATTTAAATAAACAATTTAAAGGGAATACAAATATTTAACACAGTTAAATATTTAAATACATGTTCAGCAGCTAACCGTTTCCCACATACAACAACCAATTTGGTAGAGGAAAGTTTACGTCGTGCCGGGTTAGCTAGTCGCAATATAAAATCGCAAATATTGGAAATATACTTATACACAAACGGACGTTTCTAGTTTCAGTACATACAAAAACGATTTATTTTAACATGTTGGTATATTGAAATGGGTGTTTCTGTGAGATTCACAGACTTAGTACGTTGAAATGAAAATTTGTTTATAACATTATAAATTTTATATTCATACCTATACATTAGGGTATCTACAAACAATTAATGAAATGTGTACACATTTATCTTGGCTTAAATTTGATTTTGATGTTGTTACTAATTTAAATAATAGTTTTCATTCATATAATTTCAATGTTTATTAATCTTAATCATACGAGTCACAAGGTAAATATCCTTGTATTGCTTAAAGGGAGGTAATTTGAAGTATCCAACAGTCTTCAAAGGGATAAATATGTCAGCGTATTACCGTCTACAGTTGTTTGTGGATTTAAATGTTCTTTTTTCTTATTTCTACATGAACAACGAAAAATTGCGGCTTCTCTTTGACGCTTTGCGTCAAACATTCGTCTTGTTTCTGTGTAAATGCTTGGGAGATCCTTGTGCGCTCATTGTGCGATCAAAATGCAATTTTTTTTTGCCAACTTCCATGACCATCTATAGAGATCTTGGAGCGACCATGGCTTTCATTTAGAGCTTATTGGGTGCTCATTGAAAGACCCTTGAGAGATCAATGGATACTAAGCCTCCTGCGGTGACCACTGGGAGTTTGTTGGGCGCTTGTTTTGTTTTGCGACAAAGAGAGATCACAGGGAGATCTTGGGATCGCTGAGAGATCAGGTGTGACAAAGAGAGATCAATGAGAGATTCTTTTGAGTACCCATAACATTGGATAAGGGGGTCAAAGAAGGATTTAAGAACATGACAAATATACCCCTAATATAGAGCTCTTGAACATACAGTTATTCTACAAATAAATGTGTAATGATTGTAAAAACATACTGACAAAAGGATTAATTTTTGCATGACTGCAATGTTTTTAAAAGTTGTCTGCTGAAGATGTGCCAAAAAGTCCTGGCTGAAACGTCTGGGCTGAAACGTCTGTTGGCCAAAACGTCCGTCCACCTTCTAAATCAGAGGTCTTTTGAAATACATCATGTAAAAAAAAGTATTGCTCAATATGGCTTCCATTGTTCCAGATGTTCTTATAGCAAGCAGATAACTGTCATTAACAAGTTAATCAACCCTTTTCCACCTGCAAACTCATTCTAATGCATCAGAACTTAAGCAGATGACTTTTGAATTCATTGTGGCAAAAGGACAAAATTGCTGATGATGATGATTGCCACAATAATGTCAACTCTATTCAATAATAAAACTTCCATTTTTAGAGACTGCCATGTTTGTAGGTAGATGTTTTCAAAGTCGTCTGCTGCAGGTTACTGTGTTAATTGTTGCATGTGGGAAAGGGTTAACAATTAATGTATAACTGATATACTGGGAGATATATAGGATACAATTAGGGATTCACACCATCTTCCCTGCAGGTATCTGTGTATTGACACCATCTTTTGATTATCCATTGACTTGGCCCAATCCCACATAGAACACATTAGCAGCAGACAACTTTGAAAACTTCTATTTAACCCTTTCCCTCATACGACAATTCTGCAGCAGACGACTTTGAACGTATTTTGTCAAAACATAGAAAATCTCCATAATTGAATGGATAACCTATGACAAAAAGTGGATAACATTGTGGCAAAAGGAGAAATTGAACGCTCTGTGCAATTTCTTATTTTGTCACTATGTTTTCAAAAAGCCGTCTGCTGCAGAGGCGTCTATATGAGGGAAAGGGTTAAAAATATGGACATTTTCCTCATAACAGCACATTCAGACCTCCCTCCCTCCCTTTATATATGGCCGAGCCCCAGTAGCTCAGTCGGTAGTGACGCGGGCTGTCAATTCAGGGGTTGTGAGTTCGAATCCAGGCTCGGCCAACTTTCTTTCCGACATTTGACAAAAGTCATTGCGATATGCGTCATTCGTCTTCCACCAATGGGCTCTGTCTATGTGGAAAAGCAGCCAGTTGCTTGGGAAGAATGTTATGTGGAGTACTGGTGTGAGAAAACCAGGAAACACATGAGTAGGTGAGCTGGCCGCCGTGATATGACTGAGAAATTGTTAAAAACGGCGTTAAACCCCAATTAATCAATAATTAATCAACCCTTTGTATATGACATAGCACTTCGCATAGTCGACCGCTTTTTGGTTGGACAAGTTGGGTTTTGTACGGAGAAGGTAAGAACCAGTGGGCCGAATGGTCGAGTGCTTCTCAGGTCCCTCATGGAATGTATGGAGGAGCTGTATGTATTAAATAGAGGAGCAATTCCAGAAATTGTAACAAATGAATACATTCTTGCAAAAGGAGAAATTATTCATTATGAGAAATATTCTCCTTTTGAAACAATGTTTTCAAAAGTTACCTGCTTCAGATGCATGCAGCAAAATGTGTCTACAAGTGTGGGCATCAAACTACAGATAACATTTGATGCCTCAGAAACAGAAGACCTTTGATGCCTCGGAAACAGATGACCTTTGATGCCTCGGAAACAGATGACCTTTGATGCCTCGGAAACAGATGACCTTTGAAAACATTTTGACAAATGAAAAAAAATGCTTCTTTCGTCACAAGGTTTAAAATTATGTTTTATAAAGAAAGATATTCTTATAACCATATTTTTGCGTAGACATTTTTTTCAATGACGTCTTCTACAGGAGTGTGTAGAAGTGTGAGAAAGGGTTTATATTATATCATTTGGAGTTGTCTGCTTTCAAATGAGGAAAAAATGGAACGACATCAAGAAAACTGCAAATCATTTTTTATAAAAAGAATAGAAACTTAACCCTTTCCCTCATATAGACGCTTTCTGACGCCTCTACAGCAGACGGCTTTTTGAAAACATAGTGTCAAAAGAAGAAATTGCACAAAACGTGCAATTTCTCCTTTGCCACAATGTTTTCCACTTTTTGTCATAGGTTATCCATTCAATTATGGAGATTTTCTATTTTTTGACAAAATACGTTCAAAGTCGTCTGCTGCAGAATTGCCCTATGAGGGAAAGGGTTAATTAATAACTGAATTTCCTTGCTTTGAACTATTTATAGACTTTAAAAAATGGTAGTTTATAATGGCTTTCCCTCCTTGGTGCATAGGTCAGTCTGGTGTGGGCAAAATGACCGCCTGCTGGTGTCAGGGTAAATGGACCAGAAGTACTGGTAACATACCCCAGGGAAACACACTCATTGGAATGGATCATTTCTCCATTGTCTGTCTGGCCGTCCAGAACAAATTATCTTATTGACATGTTGGTAGGAGACGCATGTTTTACTTTAAATATATGAGTCATGCTCAAGGAAAATCAACCATAACATAATCAGGCAAATGTAGATAAAGATCTGTTTGTTTACCATGATCTCTAATGAAAATTAATTCTAAAATTGGAACTAATTGGCAAACAGTGCAGTATCAGATCAATCTGTGGTGGGTTTGCAGGTTGATCTTGATCAACATGGGACACCAAAGATATCCTGGGGTTGGTTTTACGTGAGTATTGGTGAAATGCATTTTGTGATAAAGGTGACCTCTACTGATAGAATAGAACAGCCTGTTAGACTGCACTAAATGAAGAATCTGTGTCAGTGTAGATAGATAATAATGTCTGATCTCTACTGGAATTCCAGGTGTGTTTCTTACCTTCACCCTTTCCCACATGCAGACACTTTTTGAAGACAAGTTTTGATGCATCTGCTGCTGACAACTTTTGAAAGAATTGCGGCAACGGAAGGGATTGCTCAATTCCTTTCCTTTGCCATTACGTTTTCAACTCTTTTCAATAATTTAACACACATTTATCGTCTTTTTTTTTACTGCAACATTTTCTACGGCATCTGCTGCAGGTTATCTGTATTTGCGAAAGGATTATTCATAATTAGAATATTACCTTGCCTGTGTGTGCTGATCGATGAACCATTCTGGCTGTTGTATTCATACTTTAATACTCTTTCCTTCATACAATCAACTTGTGACACCTCTGCAGCAGATGATTTGATAAAAACTGAAATCAGATCATCTTATTAGTGTCTCCCTTTCACAAAATGTTTTGAACTCTACCTTTATTTAACCCTTTCCCTCATACGACAATTCTGAGCAGACGGCTTTGAACATATTTTGTCAAAAAATAGAAAATCCCTAAAATTGAATGGATAACCTATGACTAAAAGTGGAAAACATTGTGGCAAAAGGAGAAATTGCTGCGGCATCAGAAAGTGAGAAAATTACCCAAACTTTAAAATCCTTTTCCTCCATAATCAGCTTGTCCAATTCCAAACTAATTTTTGGTAGAAATGTCCCTTGAGTGACCCTCTACGAAAACTGTTCAAGCCATATTGATTTCATTGAAAAACAGGGTAGCAAGGCGGCATCAGGAAAGGCGAAAAATTACAACATTTTATAATTCCAGTTCTTGTTAGATTTCAAGATACAAAATTAATGGCCTTTACTGATAACCTATTTCTTTAACAGTGTCCACTCCTTGCATTTTTATTTGCACTCCTGATCAAATTTTCCCAGATATTTGCAGCTAGATATTTGCTACTAATTTACTATCACTCAGGTGATCGTTTTAGGGCCATCTTGGCCCTCTCGTCAATTAAGTCAACGTTTTCTCAGTAACGATTCATTTGAAACTTTATATAGTTGTCTGACATCATAAAAGCAACATGAGGGGCAAGTATCATAACACTTGACTGCATTTTGTCAAACTTATGCTCCTTTTTAAGTCAGAATTTTAGTAAAGGTTGGTCAATTATGCAAATCTCTTTTAAACTCCAAATACTTAATTGTTCACTATCAAAATGTACAATAGAATGAAGGAAGAGTTTTACAAGTTACATTACCTTAGTCATGACTATTTTGATTAGATTATTGCCCTTATTAACTCGGAAAATTCCAACCTGTCTAATTATTTACAACATTTTTGTATAAGTCGAAAGAAAAAGTGTAACCAAATTTTGTTTGTAGTAAATATTTAAGAAAATCTTTTATGGGATTGAGTTTTGGGGATCCCTGGGTCAAGGTCACTGTTACTGAAAATAGATAAAAGGTAATAATGACATGATGTAACTGAATTTTATTTTTATTAAGCTTTTAAGAAGATTTTCAATTGGATTGTGTTGGGGTTCCTGGGGTCAAGGTCAAGGTGACTTACTAAAATTAAAAATTAAAAAAAAAAATTAAATTTCTGACTTGGATACTAAGAAGACAAGCATGGCACCAGCTTGTTTATATATCCATGCAGAATTCTGGTTTCAATTGCAACTTCAATAAAGAAATAAAAAAATAATCTCCTCCCAAACCTGTGGGTCGATTCTCAAATATTTTTTTAGAAATGTACATTGGGTGACCCTCTATCTTACACCTTTAAGCCATGTTGGTTGGTAGAGAAAAAAAACATGGAGGTCAGGTGGAGGGGCTGTTTTGCCTTATACAGCTTTAGTGAAAACATTAATAACATTCTTCTCTGAAAGTTTCAGACAGATTTCCAAACAAAATTGTAATAATGTTTCTTGGGCAACCTACTCACTAATTCCTTTAAGCCATGTTGTTTGGGGGGAAAAATGTGGTTGCCAGGGGTTGCAATGAGGCTTAAATGTGGTCTTATAAAGATATAGTGAAAGCTTCTTCTCCGAAATTATCTGGCCAATTTCCAAATAATATGGTACAAATGTTCCTAGGGTGACCCTCTATGAGATTACTGCAAACTAGGGCTGAAACGAATACACTAGGTGGTGAAAACGATATGTATCACAAATACAGGGTAACGAATACGAATATTTATTCATGAAAACTGTCATGAATTTAAGAACATGTAAACACAAAAGAAATCAGAATTCATATGACTAGAGAAAGTATAATGATTGTCTAGTTAGTCTTGTCTCTCTTGTGACAAATAAAATCCAACTAGAACTGTATAAAAGTTAATAACGTATTTGACTATTTGTGCTTGACATGCTAATTGTGTTCCTCAAAAGAATAATTTCAGTACTTTGACTTTACAAGTGAGGCATAAGCAATGGAGTCTATTATGAATTTAATGTAGTTGTTACTCGATTTCATGATTACAAATTTTGAAGATAGTGTCAATGGAATGTCTCCCTCGAGTCCTTTCGCAAATCAGAAATTTGTCCAGACATCTGACGTTTATTTGGCCGGAGGTTCAATATTTATATTTCCGCATGGTTCTACAATTTTTGTTGACGGGTTTGGGTTGTCATTAAATGGCAATCCTCCAGACTTTTCAATTGAATTACAATTCAAAATTATTTAAAAACTTATTTTAAACTCACAAAAACGTATGCCAAAATACATTGTAGCGATCAATCAAACAAAACATCAAATATATTTTGAGAAAATGAAAAAAAATATGTCACAAAATCAGTGGTCAGCTGTGGGTGGGGTACTATATAAATATAGCGCCAAATGTGCTATGAAACTGGAGAGATGGCAAGTGTGACAAAATGTTTGTTATGTTTGTAGTTCAATTAAATTGATTTTAGTTTAAATCATACAGATTTGGATTATATTCGTAAATATTCTGCTTTGGATGAAGTGAATAACGAATACGTTTCGGACAGACCTGTATTCGGTTTTATCGAATATTCGAATGTATCGTTACAGCCCTACTGCAAACCATGTTGATTGATAAAAAAAAAGTTATTGCAGTTGACATTAATCACATCGCATAACTCAGGTGAGCCATTCAGGGCCATCATGGCACTCCTGTTTCATAACTTGGGAATGAATCAGATCTATTTGGCTGCATATTTCAACATTATGTTCTGAGGTATGTTATAATGTGCATATTTTGTTTTCTAAAACATAGCTCCACAACAAATCAGCAGCAGATGACTTTGAAAACATCTACTCCAAATTCTGAGAAATTTCTCCTTTTGACACAATATTTTTAAAATGTAAATGCGTTGAATTGCATCTACATGTTGGAAAGAGTTAATTCTTTATCTTAACCCTTTCCCTCATACGACAGTTCTGCAGCAGACGACTTTGAACATATTTTGTCATAAACTGGAAAATATCTATAATTGAATGGATAACCTATGACTTAAAGTGGAAAACATTGCGGCAAAAGGAGAAATTGCTTGTTTTGAGCACTTTCTTCTATTGCCACTATGTTTTCAAAAAGCCATCTGCTGCAGAGGCATCAGAAAGTGTCTATATGAGGGAAAGGGTTAATCCTGTTGGGATCACTCAGATGATTTGTCTCATTGAAAGGGATAAAAGAGATATTGTGGAAAAATGATAAGTTAATTAACTCTATCTTGCTTGTGAAGATCTCCATTGCAACAGTATCTATGGAGGGAAAGGCATCTTCTGAAATTGGTTCCAACCATAGGGGCAGTCCACCATTTCCCATATACTGATGCAATTTAACCCTTTCCCTCATATAGACGCTTTCTGACGCCTCTGCAGCAGACGGCTTTTTGAAAACATAGTGACAAAAGAAGAAATTGCACAAAACGTGCAATTTCTCCTTTTGCCACAATGTTTTCCACTTTTTGTCATAGGTTATCCATTCAATTATGGAGATTGCCTAATGTTTTGACAAAATACGTTCAAAGTCGTCTGCTGCATGCAGAATTGTCGTATGAGGGAAAGGGTTAAAACATTATAGCAACAAAAGAAACTGCTCATAAAGAGAATTTTTTACTTTTGCCCACAATGTTTTCATCTCTGTACAGTAACTATGCTTTCATTTATAGAGATTTTCCATGTTTTTACCAGGATTTTTTCCAAGGTTGTCTACTGCAGATTCTGTGTATGTTGTAAAAGGTTGATGTTTCCAGGCTAAGTAAGTGGTAAGTCCTGAAGTTTCCAGACTGTGCTAGGAATAGAGTGGGTGGAGAACAGTTCTGTATATATCAAGCTGTGTTTGGTCCGAAAGGTAGATCTTAACGTCATTGTTGTTAGTGCCGAAGTGCCTTCTGCTTGCTGTGTGTGTACTCTGGTATCATAGAATCGTGTTTGGGATTTTTGTTTTTCTGTCATTTAGGTAAGATATTATGAGTTTGAACTTTTCAAGTACTTATTCTCACAAATGAGGAAAGGTCCTTTTTTTGTACTTGCAATCAAACATTATTAATTATTTAATATATACAAAATTATCCATCATTGTCAGATAAATCTGTAACCATAAATACATTTTGTGTTATAAAATAAATGATTTATATATGGTTGTATAATAGGAGCTATATGTATGACACTGATAAGTTTTGATTATATTTTTCTTTTTTCAATTGAATGTTTTAAGTTAAAGTAGCTTTTCTGCCCATCTTTTGAAACCTTTTCCATTTGAAGATGCTTTTTGACGCATTTGCAGCATCTGACGACCTTTGAAAACAATAGTGGCAAAATAAGAAATTGCTCTTAATGTGCAATTTTCTCCTTTTAGCTTAATGTTTGCAATGCTTTTCAGCCATTGCATGCACTTTCATTTCAAAAGATTTTCCATATTTTTGCCTATAATTGTTTTCAAAAAGTCATCTGTAGCAGATTTGATGTATGTCAGAAAAGGTTCATAAGATTCAGTTTCCAATTTTGCTTGATTTATCTGCAATACATAAAGATTTGAGTGATTGGAGTTAAACACCGTTTCAAACCGTATATCAGGTTATAAATCACAGTTTTAACACTGTTTTAAACAGTATATCAGGTTATAAATCACAGTTTTAACACTGTTTTAAACAGTATATCAGGTTATAAATCACAGTGGCTTATTAGTCCCCTACCGGCGTGCCGAAGGGGACTATTAGGTTTGCACTCCGTCCGTCAGTCCATCTGTCAGTCAGTCAGTCAGTCAGTCAGTCAGTCAGTCAGTCAGTCAGTCAGTCAGTCCGGCAAATCAGTTTTCCGCACTTTTTTTCTACATGCTTTGAGGTATTGAGCTGAAATTTTGTATATGCCTTTGTAATCATGTGTCACAGATCAAGTTCGCGTTTCCTGGGATTTCGTCAATTTTTTAATGAGTTATGCCCCTTTTTGGACTTAGAATATTCGTTTTCCGCATTTTTTTTCTACATGCTTTGAGGTATTGAGCTGAAATTTTGTATATGCCTCTGTAATCATGTGTCACAGATCAAGTTCGCGTTTCATGGGATTTCGTCAATTTTTTTATGAGTTATGCCCCTTTTTGGACTTAGAATATTCGTTTTCCGCATTTTTTTTCTACATGCTTTGAGGTATTGAGCTGAAATTTTGTATATGCCTCTGTAATCATGTTAGTGTCACAGATCAAGTTCGCGTTTCATGGGATTTCGTCAATTTTTTTATGAGTTATGCCCCTTTCTGGACTTAGTGCAAACCGGTAGGGGACTATGGTATTGCTTGCAATCCAGTTACTTGTTAATTTAGGAAACAATTGTTACAGTTAATGACTGTTATTCAAATATCACAGTAAACTGTTTACCTACTACAAATATCTCACACCATAATTTATAATGCAGCAGACAAATTTAGAAAGCATGCTAGGAAGGAAAAGAAGAAATTGCAATTCCTCCTTTTCCACCAATGTTTTCAGTTCTGTATAAAAACGGTAATTCCAGTGCATTTCATCTTGAGAACAACACTACAAATATCAATCATATCATGTAAACTGGTTAATAGACCTGAATTTATCATAATGTCTGAGTCTTTAAATGTGTCACAGAAATTAATTTAATTAATTTAACTGTTACATATTCATTTGCCTCAACAGTTCAGAGGTCAAGAGTTCTTAGTGGAAAAAAAACGTTTTATTATATCTAATTAACCCTTTCCCTCATCGACAATTCTGCAGCAGACGACTTTGAACTTATTTTGTCAAAAAGTGGAAAATATATAAGTTGCAGACGGCAAAAAGAAATTATATGAGAGGAATATAAATCTCAGATTGGGCAATTTCTCCCTTTCTCATAATGATTTTCTATGGACATTGATGTCATCTAAGTATCGCATTCAAGCATCTGTGGTCAAATACATAGAGAGTGCCTAACAAGGAGCCGTCATAGTGGTTTGATGGGATACCTCACTCTAATTGTGCTGACATTTATTTGATCTTGCCAGAGTTGTATCAGTCAAGAGAAATACATATTAACCCTTTCCCTCATACAACAATTTTGCAGCAGACACCTTTGAACATATTTCGTCAAAAAATAGAAAATTATATACTTTCATGTGATGTGTCCATCATTCATCTTTTAACCCTTTTTGAGATATTTTGACTTTTGACGCTATTGTAAAAACCGTTTTTTGGAAGCACTGTATTAATCCCTTCCCTCATACGACAATTATGCAGCAGACGACTTTGATGTTTGTCAAAAAATAGAAAATCTCTATAATTGAATGGATAACCTATGACTAAAAGTGGAAAATATTGTGGAAAACGTAGAAAATGCTTGTTTTGTCACTATATTTTCAAAAAGCCGTCTTCTGCAGAGGCATCAGAAAGCGTCTATATGAGGGAAAGGGTTAAGAGATATTGTTTTAAATGATCCCCCCCCCCCAATCTTTGTTGTTAAATCAATATTTCTGTTAACAGTATTCTATATAATCTTTTTTCCCCAATGATTCTGAAAGTTTTGAACTTCGAAGAGGGTAAAAATGTCCAATCATTTGAATACCAGTGAAACCTTCCCAGAACAAATATAGAGCATAACATTTGGAAGTATTATTATTGAAAATTAGTAATTTCCTTTTGCCAAAATGTTTTATTTAATATTAAAAGTTTACAAAAACGTCGTCTGCTTCAGATGCGTATAAAAGTCATTGCGACATGCGTCATTCGTCTTCCACCAATGGGCTATTTAGTCTATGTGAAAAAGCAGCCAGTTGCTTGGGAAGATCATGTTGTGTGGAGTACTGGTGTGAGAAAACCAGGAAATACATGAGTAGGTGAACTGGCCACCGTGATATGACTGAGAAATTGTTAAAAACGTCGTTAAACCCCAATCAATCAATCAATCGGATGCGTATAAATCTATCTGTATGTAAGAATGGTTAAAGACGTGTGGAACTCATAACAAAAAAAACATTTTTGTACAATGTTATGTGAGGAGTGAATCATCATGTATAGTATGCTGTTCATATGGTTTCAATTTCTTCAGCTGTTTTGCTAAAGAATTAGGCACATATGGAGCCAGGGCATTTAATAAAGGGCTAATTCCTCATTGCTTTATGTTTTCAATACACAGAAAATACAAGAGGCACATTTAGCAATTTGGTGTCTGATTGCCTCTGTGGGTATGGAGGGGCTACACTTCTATTTAACCCTTTCCCTCATATAGACGCTCTCTGGCGCCTCTGCAGCAGACAGCTTTTTGAAAAACATAGTGACAAAAGAAGAAATTGCACAAAACGTGCAATTTCTCCTTTTGCCACAATGTTTTCCACTTTTTGTTATAGGTTATCCATTCAATTATAGAGATTTTCTATGTTTTGACAAAATACGTTTAAAGTTGTCTGCTGCAGAATTGTCGTATGAGGGAAAGGGTTAATTTAGTGGCTTAGTAACAGTTGGTCTGATGCCTTACTAAACGAGAAAATTGCTCATGATGAGGTAACACCCAGGAGCCAGTTACGGGGATACACTTCTATACTTAGTCAGAGAGTGCATCAAGGCTTATTTTACCATAACCGAATCCCTTTCCCACATACATACCCTTTCTCACATCTTTTCAGCAGACAATTTTGGTTAACAATGTGGCAAAAGGATTAATTTGTCATAATGAGCAATTTCTCTTTTTGCCACAATGTTTCCAACTTTTTTCAGTAATTATACCTTCTTTTATAGAGATTTTCAATATTATTGACTGAATGTTTTCAAAGTCTTCTGCTGCAGATTGGTTGTATGTGGGAAAGGGTTAGCTTGTGTTGATGGCTAAGACGAAATTCTAAAATTCAGGTTAATGAAGCACAGGATTATCTCAGCCTTTACTGGCCGTGTTCACACTTGCTACAAAACAACCATTTTTGTCAGACGTGGCTCAGATGTTGATCTTTTGATTTGCTCATCAGTACTTTGAAGAAGAGCGGTTAAAAAGATTTCCAAGAATTTCATGGGTTAACCACAGTTTTATCCTCAATTTAATAACTCTCTACAATCAATCATTAAACACTTACCCTGAAACAGTTGACATTTGGTTGCCCTAGCAGCAGACAACTTTTGAAAACATAATCAATTATGGTTTAATACTTTATATGATTAAAACTCTTTAATTATCGAATTTCGACCACTTGGTCTTTATCAAGATTAAATAAATACAACAGAAATGTTTGTGCAGTCCATCTTTGTTTTTCAAATTATGGTTTAATTTTTTGTCTGTCACTATATCATGGCTGCTCCGTATCTCAGACCGCCTCAGTGGTGAAGTAGAATAGTGTCCACTTTAGGCTGCAGGTTTGATCATCGGCCGGGCCTTACCAAAGACTTTAACAATGGTAGTAATGACTGCCCTCCCTGGCGCTCAGGGTTGCGGGATAAGAATTATGACTGACTGGCTTTTGTCAGGATAAATTGATATAAGTGAAAAATTGTTGAAAGCGGTGTAAAAACCAAACAATCAATCTGAAATTTGAAGATATTGTGTATAAATGTCAACTATAATGAGGGGTGATGAACATGTTGCAGATTTAATTTGTCTTTTTCAAGTTCAAGGTCACATTGAATTGGTTAAGGTCACATGGAGGTGTTTCATGTCTGCTCAACAGAAAAATATTTTCAAATTGTTTTTGTGGCTAAGGCATCAAATGTCATCTGACACTATCAGAGAAAGGGTTTGATTATTCATGAACTATTAATTGTTCATAAATAAAATCATGTCTAAAATGATAAAGTAAAGCATGCAAATGCAGGTCTCTTTAGTATGTAATGAAAATTGGTTTCGCTCATCAGCATTTAACCCTTTCCCTCATACGACAATTCTGCAGCAGACGACATTGAACACATTTTGTCAAAAAATGGAAAATCTCTATAATTGAATGGATAACTATAAACTATAACTATAACTTAAAGTGGAAAACATTGTGGCAAAGTTAGAAATTGCTCATTTTGAGCAATTTCTTCTTTTGTCACTGTTTTCAAAAAGCTGTCTGCTGCAAAGGCGTCAGAAAGCGTGTAAATGAGGGAAAGGGTTAACCCTTTCCTACATACAACTAATCTGCAGCAGACCACTTTGAAAATATTAAGTAGAAAGATATATGAAACAAGTAATTACTCTTTTTTGTCACAATTTTATGTTTTCAAAAGTTAAATGCTGCAGATGTGTCAAAATTCATCTGCAGGTGGGAAAGGGTTAACAAATCTAAGCAGAAAAGTGCAACATGTGAAAAATAAAAAGTTTAAATTTGATACATGGTTTGAATAAAGATAAATAGCTTGTGTTGAGTAATTATTGAAAATGGATCACTTCCACATCGTCTGCCCGTCTGTCGTTTTTGTAGGCGACACATGGGTTTCCTTCAAACACTCTTGCTACTTTCTCAAATGATGCTTTTAAAAGCTGTCTGCTGCAAACGCAAATGTCTGCCTCAGGGAAAAGGTTACATTAGTCTGAGTCATTAGTTGGAATGTGCATAATTTGCACTTGACCCTTTCCAGCATTCAAAATTCATGTGTAGCATCATACAGACACATTACTACGCCTCTGCAGAAGACTACTGCTGAAGACATATTGAACAATTTCTTCTTTTGCCAAAATATTTTCAACTAATATTCCATCAAAAGAAATTTCCCCAATTTTGCCTGAATATTTTTTATTTAGTATATTGCCAATTACTAAATGTCTGCATAAGTGACCCTGTAATTAAAGACTACCTGTGAGCAAAGACCATATTGTTATGTTCACATGAGTGCACGTGGTCCTCATACACAGGTTCCACTGTATAATACACCAGTGTTATGATAAGCGCGCATTTTGGTAAAAAGTGTATTATTTTTAGAGAAGGGCGTTGCCAATACTGCTTGTTATTTTCGAAGGAAACGTGATATAGCTGAAATACTGTTGAAAGCTTCTCTAAACACCAAAAACATGGATTTCAAATAAAAGAGCTGTGTCTTATATGCAATTATTGTTTATCCATGTATGTTAAATGAACCCTTGCCCATTTGTTGACACAGTTTGACGCAACAGAAGACATTTTGATAAATCTCAGGAGGAAAAATAAACATTGAGCATGCACTATAAAGTTACAACTATCGGGGAAACATTTATTGGCCATTTCCACATACTATAAATCTGCAGCAGATGTAAGTAACTTGGCAAAAATATTGAATATATCTACAATGAAAGTAAAAATATCGAAAAGAGTTGAAAACATTAGGTCTTTTGTCACAATGTTTTCAAACGCGCCAGTAGTCTTCTACAGATGCGAGTGGGAAAAGGATAAAGCATAAATTTGTAGAAGAAAACATCTGGTATATATATTATGAACCAGCTTTTTTTGATGCAGAAGGCTTTTGACATTTTTGCAGCAGATTACTTTTGACAGCATTGTTGAAAAAAGAGAAATGCTCATATTGAGTAAATTCTTCTTTGTTACCAATACTTTCAACTCTTCATTTATAAAAATTATACTTATTTCGTTCATTTGTTTTCTTTCAAAGCAGCCAGTTGTAAAACTCTCATCATATTCTGGTCTATATATACTGTATGATGGCCTATCCAGATGGTTATTATTACATGTTTACTGAACATAAGCTGTATTTACCTGTACACACTGTTCTCTATGGTACCATCAGACATGTTTATTTAACAGTTCACTTTGTGTTGTCTGCTTTTACAATATTTGAGGGGGAAAACTATAATAACTTGAAGTACTATTTTTGGCCGGATTGCTCTAGCAATTCTGGTCTATAGATTGGCGATGTCCGTCTGTCTGTCTGTCTTGTCTGTCTGTCTGTCCGTCAACATTTTGGTTAAAGTTTCAGGTTGAGGCAAAATCTCAGCACTGGATGGGGTTACAAACTTGAAACTTTGCCTGAAGGTAACCAGTAACAAGTTCTATTGATTTCTATATATGGTTACTTTGACCTAGACCTTGGTTTGTCGATTTTCAGGGTCAAATTGCCGACAATCCGGCCTTACCGTCTTTAGCGGTTTCTTGTTAATATTTGTTGTAAAAAAGGAAAAATGCTCCTCATAGTAGGAACGGTACTCCAACCTTTACATTATAACATCACTTGTGGAATAAGTCCTGCCTAACGGCCTATCCATCCTAAATGGAAACTTGCTTGACAGAAGTTTTTTGAACCTTCTACAACTTATTGGGGAATAAGAGCGAAGTCAGATTAGACTGTGCAAATGCTGCTAGCATGACCAGGATCTACACTGCCTTACTGTTTCTTTTCCCAGACCAGTACTCGTATTTTCATGTTCAAGACCAACAATCTTAGGGCAAGTGCGACCTGTTTAGATCCTTATCAGCCTGTAATCTTGAGCCATACATAACTTTTGGTAACCTTTCTGGGACAGCAGATGTATGTTTCACCTCCAAAACATGTTGGCCGGTTTTCAAATAATTTTGTTGAAATGTTCATTTGGTTGACCCTCTATCAGATTCCTTCAAGGCATCATGACTGATCGCAAATCATGGGTGCCAGGGGGAGCTATAATGAACCATCTTCGTCCCTGAAAGTATCTTGACGATTTTCAAATAATTCCTTCGGTGACCCAATATCAGATTCCTTCAAGCCAGGTTGATTTGTTGAAAAAAAAGGCCTTCTTTGTTTCCATGTAAATCAACCAGTTTCAGCCCTCAATTGTCACACTTTCTAAGAGTTTCTCATGTAGAACACCCAGCTCTTTTAGCACAACAAAAGCCCAATATATCAATTATTGGATGATTGGCGATGACCACACTTTCTAATCAACGGATTATATATATAGTGATCATGTCCTGTGTACTGCGTGGAGCGTGTCGAGATCAGCATCCTGTACAGGCCAGCAGCTGACTTAAATTGTTTAAATGATGCATCTAAATTTAATTTTTTCCGTTTGTTATGACTTACGGGACAAACATACGTCCCTCCGTGACTCTGTGACAGAGATACATGACAATCGCGGATGTCTGAGACAATATCACTTGAATTTCCTAAGCAGTCTAGTCAGCATCTGCACCGTTTGTGAAATAGTCAATAAACCTTCCAAGAAACTTTTGCTAAACAAAAGTGATCTGAATGAGATATAACCTGCTGCAGATGCATCAAAATGCATCTTTATGTGGGAAAGGGATGAAAGTTGACTTTCTTGGAGCAGGGCTAAACTATGATTTCACTGCCAATATATGGATATTTATATTCAAGATGAAAGACATGTATAGAGAATATCATATAAACTTTGCTGGAAGCCAACCATCATTTATTTATATAAGACAAACATTTCAGGCTTTAAATATTTAATAGTGCTGTTTAAAGGAGACATAAAAGTGCTGTTTATCTTGGTACTCCTAGAATTTGATATGCAGTCTTCCAAATGCAAAGCTAGATCAACAAGTCTATTTTAAAATTCACCGTAAAAAAGGATTACAGGATAGTTTTATTATGAGAATGTACAGTCCGAGATTTAAGACGAGCCCTAGTAGCCAAGTTGGAAGCAACATGGGCTGTCAATCCAGGTGTCAATTGTTAGTTTGAAACCTAGAGTGGCCAAAATTTAACAAAAGTCTATGCCACAAGCATCATTCATCTTCCACCAATGGGCTTACAGTCTATGTGGAAAAGCAGCCAGTTGCTTCGAAAGCATGGTGTGTGGAGTACTGATGTGAGAAAGCCAGGGAACACATGAGTAGGGGAGGTGCCCACTCATTATATATGACATAAAATGGCGTTGAACCCCACCCAAATCAATCATTCAAGAACAATTGAATTTTGGGTGCCATTAGAACATTTTAAGCAGAATAATTGCCCTTTGACTTTGAGGAGTTTAGAGGATTCATCATCATGACAGGTTCCCACTCATTTTGTGATACTTCTCTGTCATCTGTCTTTTTGCCAGTCCATCACACTTTCACTTATTTGCATATTGGCAGGCAGCACATTTGTTCCTTCATACACTCTTGTCTTTTCATTGCATTCCGATATTTCAATGATGATTGGTTGTTAGTTATATGATATTAACCCTTTCCCTCATCTAGACGCTTTCTGACGCCTCTGCAGCAGACGGCTTGTTGAAAACATAGTGACAAAAGAAGAAATTGCACAAAACGTGCAATTTCTCCTTTTGTCACGATGTTTTCCGCTTTAAGTCATAGGTTATCCATTCAATTATAAAGATTTTCTATGTTTTGACAAAATACGTTCAAGTCGTCAAGTTATATTATGTTAAGATTAAGGTAAACCCTATTGCTTTGTTCATGTCAGACTGTCCATCGGTATACCAAAGCTTGTCTGATCGAAAACTGGAGAATGCTTGGACCTACAGTACTCAAACTTGGTATGGAGGTCGGGCAGGAGCAGTAGATGACCCCTTTTGATGTCATCCATGCAAAGGTCAAGGTCAAAGTGACCTTAAACGCAAAAGGCTACTACCAAGAGCTCAAATCTAAGGTCCTCAAATTTAGCAGTGAGATTGAGCATGACCAGAAAATGACCCCTATGGATAAAGGTCATCATATTCTGTTCAAAGGTCAAGGTGACAGTTACCTTGGTCATGTTTCTGACAATGTGATGCTCCTTCGGGTAAACTGTTTGACAACATCTCTTGTTATGCTTTCATTTATAGAGATTTTCCATAGTTTTGCCAAGATGGTTTCACTGTAGTATGTTGCAGATTTGTTGAAAAGTTGGAAAGGGTTAGATTTGATGTTGGTTTCTGTTGGATTGTTGTTAGTAGAGTTATTACCTTTACTCTTCAAAGATTGCGCAATGTAGCGTTTTGGCTGCCAAATTGGGTTATAATTCTTGTTATTTCGACACATTTCGAATCGTGTTTCATGGGGGACTGGTCCTGTGTGATGATCAATACTGTATGGATATATGCCATTAGGTTAGTGTTTCATTCCTCATAATAGGTACGGTGTTATTCTCTGAGACCAGGAACTCTACAATGTGAAATAGAAATGGAGATAAAGGTAACTTCAACTTGAAATTTGGATATGGATATTTCTGAATTATCCTTTGGATTAAAGTGTAGTTTTATTGTTACCTGCTTTGAAAATGTCATATTTAAAGTGTTAACACTTTGGATAGAGTTAACCCTTTCCCTCATATAAATGCTTTCTGACGCCTCTGCAGCAGACCTCTTTTTGAAAGCATAGTGTCAAAAGAAGAAATTGCTCAAAACAAGCAATATCTCCTTTTGCCACAATGTTTTCCACTTTTAGTCATAGGTTATCCATTCAATTATAGAGATTTTCTATTTTTTGACAAAATATGTTCAAAGTCGTCTGCTGCAGATTTGTCGTATGTGGGAAAGGGTTAAACGTTAATCTTTTTTAAGTTAAAAATACGGAACTTTAATCATTAAACAACATTTGCTTATCCAAGCATACATTGAACATGACTTTTTACACAATTTGCAAACAAAACAGACCTAGCTCAGCCAGAGGCATGCTCTATAAAAACCAATTTTGGGCATCTCTTGGTTAAGCTCTGCCGAGCCCCGGTAGCGACGCGGGCTGTCAATCTTAAGCTCTACACTGTTTGCTATTATAGAGATTTCTGACAAGCATTGTGCAAATGGATCAGATGTTAATGGATATAGATCTACAGATAGAATTTCATCTTCACTTTTTATAAATGCATTAAGATTGGTTTTAATGGAACTTGACACACGGTGTTCATGGAAAAACCCTGTCCAACCTACAGACAGTTTCTGACACTTCTACAACATGTCCCATATACAGACAGTTTCTGACACCTTTGCAACATGTCCCACATACTGACACCTCTACAACATGTCTCACATACAGATGGTTTCTGACATCTCTACATGATGTCCCACATACAGATGGTTTCTGACATCTCTTCAAGATGTCCCACATACAGATGGTTTCGGACATCTCTACAAGATGTCCAACATATACAGATGGTTTCGGACACCTTTGCAATATTTCCCACATACAGAAGGTTTCTGACATCTCTACATTATGTCCCACATATACAGACGGTTTCTGACACCTTTGCAACATGTCCCACATACAGACAGTTTCTGACACCTTTGCAACATGTCCCACATACAAAGGGTTTCTGACACCTCTACATCATGTACCTCATACAGAGGGTTTCTGACACTTTTGCAACATGTCCCACTACAGACAGTCTCTGACAACTATGCAACATGTCCCTCATACAGACGGTTTCTGATACCTTTGCAACATGTCCAACATATACAGATGGTTTCTGACACCTTTGCAACATGTCCCACATACGGATGGTTTCCGACACCTATGCAACATGTCCCACATACAGACAGTTTCTGACACCTTTGCAACACATCTCACATACAGACAGTTTCTGACACCTTTGTAACACATCTCACATACAGACAGTTTCTGACACCTTTGCAACACATCTCACATACAGACAGTTTCTGACACCTTTGCAACATGTCCCACATACACACAGTTTCTGACACCTCTACAACACATCTCACATACAGACGGTTTCTGACACCTGCAAGAGATGTCCCAATGTTTTATTTAAGCCTGACCCACATACAGACAGTTTCTGACACCTTTGCAACATGTCCCACATACAGAGGGTTTCTGACACAGTTGCAACATGTCCCACATACAGATGGTTTCCGACACCTATGCAACATGTCCGAAATACACACAGTTTCTGACACCTATGCAACATGTCCAACATACAGAGGGTTTCTGACACCTATAATGCAACATGTCCAACATACAGAGGATTTCTGACACCTATGCAACATGTCCCACATACAGCAGGTTTCTGACACCTTTGCAACATGTCCCACATACAGCAGGTTTCTGACACCTTTGCAACATGTCCAACATATACAGAGGGTTTCTGACACAGTTGCAACATGTCCAACATACAGAGGATTTCTGACACCTATGCAACATGTCCCACATACAGCAGGTTTCTGACACCTTTGCAACATGTCCCACATACAGACAGTTTCTGACACCTTTGCAACATGTCCCACATACTGACACCTCTACAACATGTCACACATACAGACAGTTACTGACACCTTTGCAACATGTCCAACATACAGAGGATTTCTGACACCTTAGCAACATGTCCCACATACAGCAGGTTTCTGACACCTTTGCAACATGTCCCACATACAGATGGTTTCTGACTCCTTTGCAACATGTCCCACATACAGACAGTTTCTGACACCTTTGCAACACATCTCACATACAGACAGTTTCTGACACCTTTGCAACACATCTCACATACAGACAGTTTCTGACACCTCTACAACACATCTCACATACAGACGGTTTCTGACACCTCTACAACACATCTCACATACAGACGGTTTCTGACACCTCTACAACACATCTCACATACAGACAGTTTCTGACACCTCTACAACACATCTCACATACAGACGGTTTCTGACACCTGCAAGAGATGTCCCAATGTTTTATAAAGAGTTTCCATATTTTTGACAACATGTTTTCAAAGTCGTCTGCTGCATTTTTGTTCATGGCAAAAGATACAAGTTGGCTTTTGTGAAATGTAAATCCAGATTTATATTACTTATATTACTTAGTATAAATTGTTTTAAACATTTGTGAATTCACATAGATTCTAATATTAGGTTTGATGGACAGAATGATTTGAATCTACACTGTATAGAAATGTCAGCTTGTACCTTTTTGTATGGACAGACTCATATAACATTCCAAGGCTGATGATAAAATTCACAGGAATTTAGCAGGATAAGGGTTAAATGGTAAAAGACATTCGCAACAGGATGTGTTCTTCATCAGTTGATAATGTCTGTTAACCCTTTCCCTCATACGACAATTCTGCAGCAGACGACCATTGAACATATTTTGTCAAAACATAGAAAATATCTATAATTGAAAATGGATAACCTATGACTAAAAGGGGAAAACATTGTGGCAAAAGGAGAAATTGCACGTTTTGTGCAATTTCTTCTTTTGTTACTATGTTTTCAAAAAGCCGTCTGCAGCAGACGACTTTAAACATATTTTGTCAAATAATGGAAAATCTCTATAATTGAATGGATAACCTATGACTGAAAGGGGAAAACATTGTGGCAAAAGGAGAAATTGCTCGTTTTGAGCAATTTCTTCTTTTGTCACCATGTTTTCAAAAAGCTGTCTGCTTCAGAGCGGCGTCAGAAAACGTCTATATGAGGAAAGGGTTAACCCTTTCCCACATACAACTTATTTGCAGCAGATGACTTAAAGTTCGAAATATCTAGTCACATTTAAATATGGATTTTTTTTTTTAATTGAAAGTATCATTATTGAAAATAGTTGAAAACATTTTGACAAATGGAGTAACAGCTTCTTCTGAGCAATTTCTCCATTTGCCACAATGTTTTCAAAAGTAGTTTACTGCCGAGGCTAAATCAGAAAGCATTTGTATGTGGGAAAGGATCAATTGTAGACTGTCTATTCATTAACTGATTATCCTGTACATCACTATGTAACATTTCCCATATGCAAAACAGATCTTCAGAAATTAAGTTTGAAAACATCTAAGTAAAAATCTTAAGACTTACCTAACCCTTTCACACATAAAAAACGGTTTCTGACGCTTCTGCAGCAGACGACTTTCAATGAAAACATTGTGGCAAAAGGAGAAATTTTTCGTGATGAGCAATTTCTTCTATTGCCACAATTTGTTCAGCTTTAGTCAATAATTATACTTTCATTTAAAGAGAGTTTCCATATTTTTTACTAAATGCTTAATATGAGCAATTACTCCCTTTTGCCACAATATTTTCGAAGGTCCTTTGCTTCAAATGCTGTCCCCAGCCGCGTCACGTAACGGTCATCGTGGAGTGCTCTTGGGCAAGGCACATTTTCTAGCCTAGTACTGGTTTGTTTACCCAGGGATCATGAATAAGTGAACTATCAATTTTGATGATCATCTGCCTGTTATAACCTTGACTTATTGGCAAACTATACTACATGGGTACAGTCATAAACTTTTTAACTCGGCAGTTTTCAAACAAGACTATTTAACCTTTTATCACATGCAGATGCAAGTATATGCATCTGCTGCGAGCAGACTACTTCTAAAAACATTGTGACAAAGAGAGAAATTTCTCGTAAGAAACAATTTCTCCTTTTGTCACAATGTTTTCAAATTGAATCAAAGATTACACTTTCATTTAAAAAGATTTTCCATATTTTAATCCTGATATTTGCTAAGCCGTCGTCTGCTGCAGTTTCGTTTCCTGCACGGTGGCACAAAAGGGTTTAAACCAATCCGATAACTTGTAGTATGACATAGGAAAGCTTTCAAGTCCAAGTCACTAATTAATTGATGGTCCCTATTGCGGCATTCATTTCTGTTTAACCCTTTCCCTCATATAGATGCTTTCTGACGCCTGTGCAGCAGACGGCTTTTTTGAAAACATAGTGACAAAAGAAGAAATTGCTCTAAACGAGCAATTTCTCCTTTTGCCACAATGTTTTCCACTTTTAGTCATAGGTTATCCATTAAATTATAGAGATTTTTTCATTTTTTGACAAAATAAGTTCAAAGTCGTCTGCTGCAGAATTGTAGTATGAGGGAAAGGGTTAAAATTTATCCTGTACATCTGACAGGCAGTCATGCCTTTTTAATACCTCGGCTGCACATGTTTGTTACCCCTTTACCACTCGCAGACACATTTTGGTGCATCTGCAGCAGAAGACCGCTGAAGACATTGTGACAACAAACTTGAAAAACATTGTGAGAATAGAAGAGATTGCTGTGGAGATTATATAACTACTTGAAGATGGTGTTAGTCTGCTTCACCATATTAGAAACCCACTGTGTCAAGCTGAAAAGTATTTTAGACAGGGTGAACCAGTATTCATTTCCTGCTTGTGATGTTCATGATGGAGTGCCCCTCTTCCATCGTTCATGATGGAGTGCCAGTCTATCGCTCTTCATGATGAAGTGCTAGTCTATCACTGTTCATGATGGAGTGCAACTCAATTATTATAGCCCCAGATACATAGTATATGAGGGCTATATAGGAGTCACGCTTGTTGGTCGGTCAGTTAGTCGGTTGGTTGGTCTGTAGACATTTCTTGTGAACACTATTTCTTAGCAACCCCTGGTCAAAATTCAATATAACTTCACAAGAATGATTGATACCAAGCCTAGTTGTGCATATTGTCGGCGTGTTGCACTGGAATTATTTTTAAATTTGTTATGGCCCCTTGAATTTCTCATACATAGTTGGTCTGTAGACATTTCTTGTGAACACTTTATTTCTCAGCAACCCTTGGTCAGAATTCAATATAACTTCACAAGAATGATTGATACCAAGCCTAGTTGTGCGTATTGTCGGCGTGTTGCACTGGATTTTTTTTTAAATGAGTTATGGCCCCTTGAATTTCTCATACATAGTTGGTCTGTAGACATTTCTTGTGAACACTATTTATTTCTCAGCAACCCTTGGTCAGAATTCAATATAATTTCACTAGAATGCCTAGTTGTGCATATTGTCGGCGCGTTGCACTGTAATTATTTGTAAATGAGTTATGGCCCCTTGAATTTCTCATACATATGTATATTGTCAGGCACCAGCTGGGGGTATTCATCACCTTCAGTGATATTTCTAGTTGTTCATGATTGAGTGCCACTCTATCATTGTTCATGATGGAATGCCAGTCTATCATGAACGCCACAAGCAGGAATTGAACAGGGTATGCCAAGGGATCATATATAAATTTTCTGTTGCCGCCAATTAGCACTTTCCCACCTGAAGAAACATTTGACACATGCACAGCAGATGAGTTTTGAAATGTTCAACTCTATGGAACAATTCAACTTTCATTTAAAGAAATATTACATATTTTTTGTCTACATCTTTTCAAAGTTGTCTTCTGTAGATTTTATGTATGTGGGGAAGGTGTAATTGAAATACTGTTGAAAATCATGTTGACACCCAAATAACTAAACTGATTCTCCATTCATTGTTGACCCTTTCCCTCATATAGACGCCTCTGCAACAGATGGCTTTTTAAAAACATAGGGACAAAAGAAGATATTGCTCAAAACGAGCAATTTCTTCTTTTGCCACAATATTTTCCACTTTTAGACATAGGTTATCCATTCAATTATAGAGATTTTCTATGTTTTGACAAAATACGTTCAAAGTCGTCTGCTGCAGATTTGTCATATGAGGGAAAGGTGTAAACCTCCTACGATGTTTTTTTGTTAGTTTTCTGAAGAATGATATGACAAAAAAGAGAATATCCTTATTTGATTAGACCTATCTGTAATCCAAATGAAATAGTTTGGAAGTTAGAAGAATGTTATTTGGCATTTCACCAATAGTTTGAAAATTCAGTGGGAGAGATTTAGACTGGTACAGTCGTCAATTGTCTGTACTAATTACCTCTTTCAACAGACAGGGAAACAAGTTAGTCTGTCAGTGGTAGATTACTTGATGATTTACATTGTAAACATCAATATTAACCAACAAACTACCCCGTCCCATCATGTAACACAAACAAACAGACTTTTGGATTGATTGATTGATTGATTGATTGGGGTTTAACGCCGTTTTTAACAATTTCTCAGTTATATCACGGCGGCCAGTTCACCTACTCATGCATTTCCTGGTTTTCTCTCGCCTGAGTACTCCACACAATAATCTTCCCAAGCAACTGGCTTCTTTTCCACATAGACTTAGCCCATTGGTGGAAGAGGAATGACGCATGTCGCATTGACTTTTTGTCAATCCTCGGAAAGAAAGTTGGCCGAGCCGGGATTCGAACTCACAACCCCTGGATTGACAGCCCGCGTTGCTACCGACTGAGCTACCGGGGCTCGGCCAGACTTTTGGAGATGTGGGTATTAACCCTTTCCTACATACAGCAAAAGTCTAAGTCGAATACTTGGAAAATCTCTATAAATGAAAGTATAATTTTTAACAAAGTCGAAAAACCAGGCGCGTAACTACCTGTATGCAAAATACGCAGCTGCGTACACATTGTTTCCAGTACTCAAATTTTAAAAAGTTCAAATCTGCAATAAAAACTTGATATGGGGTAGGAGTAGATATAAAACAACCGATCTGTTGTCACTTGATAGATTTGACGAAAAATGACAAATGCAACAGATTTTACTATCTCAAAGTTGCCTAGAAAATACATTTATTTCACCATCAAGATCAGTCATATTTTGCTAATGAAATGTTCCCAGAAGTCACCAGAGACGATATAGGGGGAAAAAAATCACAGGGGCATGCCCCTGGACCCTCCTTAAAAAATTGCGTACACACTCTGTACACCCTAGCTACGCCCCTGAAAACATTGGGGCAAACAGAGAAAATGCACATTATGAAAAATATCTTTATCTGCTGCAACTGTGTCAAAATGTGTCTTAGTTTGAGAGAGGGTTAGTATCAATAAGGAACAAACAAACCGTTTTCCTCATTTGGACAAAGTCACACAAAAATGGACCTTTGTTTTGATGTTAACCTTTTACCACATACAAAAAATCTGCAGCAGACGCCTTTGAAAACATCTCAACAATAACATGGAGAATCTCCAAAAATGAAGAAATACTTATAGAATAAAGTTGAAAACTTTTGTGTCAAAAGTAGAAATGTCTTCTTTTGTTACAATGTTTTCGAAAATAGGTCTGCTGCAGAGGTGTCAGAAAGCGTCTGTACAGTAACAGCATGCCTAGTTATAGTTATAGAGCTGATCACTATGTAAGAGATTACATTGATCTCATACTAATTGTTGATCAAGTCACCAAGGCATCATTGATAAATTAACTACTCTCACCATGATATAACTGAAGACGACCCAAAACGACATCTAAATAACTGACTTGTTGTTTCCAAAATGTTATCTGCCTAACTATGGAACCTCATTTTGATTTGACAAACACTCTCAATCCTTAACTAAATACAAACAATTTTTCATTTTTCCAACAACTTCATAAACTCATTATCCAAATTTATTCTAATTTTACAGATTTTTAACTGTTTATTGGAGAAGTTTTCAAAAGCGTATGTACAACTCAAAAAGATATAATATGAGGTAAACAGTTCCATCCGAAACATTCTTTCCTGCTTCTGAACAAATGTGTTGCCTATTGGAAACGCTTCCATGGCACATTTGTAACTAGTGTAGAGTCAGACCAGTCTACTCATTAATGCAGTCTGATCTAAATCTGAACTGTTCACTTACTTAATGATAAATAATCTGAAAACATAAGAAAACATAAATAATCTGAAAACATAAGAAAACAATGTGAGATCTTTATCTACAATTGTCCCATATATCCTAAGGTTGGTTTTCCCGGACCATTTCTCAAATCGTTGTACATGTCAGTGGCCTCTAATTGGCCAAGTTACATTGAGAACAATGTGACCAGTATAGATCCAGATCAGTCTGTATCTCCATGCAGTCAGATCTTGACCTTCCCTATTCACCATCTAGTGGTTCAAGCATTTTAGTGGCCTCTGATTAACTCTTTCCCACTTACAACAAATCTTCTGCAGTTGACTTTGAAACCATCTAGGCATCTTGAAGCAATTATTTCTTTGGCCATGATGTTTTCAAAAGTCGTCTGCTGCAGATGTGTCAGAAAGTGTCTGTATGTCAGAAAAAGGTAACAATAAAGAATTACAATTTCAATCTCTGAAGTACGGTTTACCTATTATGTGTCCCGCTAGTGAGCTTCAATGTTTTTAGTAAAAGATGAGTGGACTAGAGAGTTATGAGAATATTGGCGTGAGAAAGCCAAAAGACAAATTGGTAGTGAAAGTGACAATCAGGTTGCATGTATAAGTGCAGAATTTGTTACTCATCATAATGTATTTCTTTCCATTGCAGTTGATATTTTCGGGAGAGTACACAAAAGCCATGGATCAGAACTATCATAAAGACCACCTTGCTTGCAAGAACTGCGACAAGAAGCTGATAGCCTGTCGCTACATCCTCAAGGAGGAGCAACCCTATTGTATTCCATGCTATCAAGAGCTCTTTGCTAACTACTGTGAGGATTGCAAGAAAGCCATCGGTCCTGACTACAAGGTGAGTGTATCTACATAATAGTACTCTTGTGAGTGAGTCTCTAAATACATTACGGTACTCTTGTTCCTTGAAATCATTTACAGAGTGAGTCTCTAAATTCATAAAGGTACTCTTTTACTTTACAATAACTTACAGAGTGAATCTCTAAATACATAAAGGTACTCTTGTACTTTGCAATAATTTACAGAGTGAGCATACTTTTGTACTTAGAAATGATTTACAGGTGAGTTTCTAAATACATAAAGGTACTCTTGTACTTTACAATCATTTACAGAGTGAGCATTATCTTGTACTTAGAAATAATTTACAGGTAAGTTTGAACTTAAAAATAAGGTCTTGACTGGCATAATTTCAATAAGTGGATTTTTATTGTTGTGTCATAACTTCGTCATTTAATTATTATGATATTTTAACGCTTTTCCACATGCAACAAATCTGCAACTGACCACTTTTAAAACTTCCTGGCAAAATATAACCAATTTCTGTAAATTAAACAGCAATTTTCTTTTGTCACAATGTTTTCAAAGGTCTGCTGCAGTAGAGGTGTCTGAATGTGTCTGCATGTCGGAAAGGGTTGAGAGTTGTCTGTTCTTACAATGAATTTTAAAAAATCTTACGTCTGCAAAATTGGTATTTTTTTATTCAGAGGTGGAAACATTGTTGGCAAAAGGCGAAAAATCCTCCTTTTCCCAAAATATTTTCAAATCTTGTCAGCTGCGAAGGCTTCATATTATGTTATCTGTATCATGGATATGTGGAATGGGTTAAATTACATAAATGGATGTATGAGTGAAGTAAACACATCGAGGGCTTGGTGTAAAACCGTTGTAACTCGAATCGGTATTTTTTTACCAAGATTAATCACCCCGCTATAAAGTCTTCACAAGCGTTAAATCATTTTTCTTGGTAAACAATGGAAATTTAGGTGCCATTGCTCGTTCTGAGCAATGGCACCTAAATTTGCATTGTTTACAAAGGGGTCAAAATTGCCCCTAAATCAGGGTTTTCTTAATAGGATTTGAGTTACAACCGTTTTGCACCAAACCCTCGACATGTAGATGCAGCGCTTTATCAATGTGCTTGATGCAACTGATTTGTAAATATGTATAATTTATATAGTCATGCTTGCATTCCATGTTTTATTTTTTTGTCTTTTACATATATATATATGTAATCTTAAATCTCGCTCAATCTCAGTCCTCTTTCATCCTCAATGAACCTTTTCTCACATACGACAAATCTGCAGCAAACCACTTTGAAAACAGATACATGTATATAAATGCATGGACATACTCTTGAAATGGAAGTATATTATATTCTATATACAGTCAAACTTGTGTAAGCGGTCACCTCTTTTAGGCAGCCAACTGGTTTTGGGAAGCTTCTTAAAGATTGACCAAAATAACATTGACTTCTTAACCCTTTCCCTCATACAACAATTCTGCAGCAGACGACTTTGAATGTATTTTGTCAAAACATAGAAAATCTCCATAATTGAATAGATAACCTATAACACAAAGTGGAAAACATTGTGGCAAAAGGAGAAATTGCACGTTTTGTGCAATTTCTTCTTTTGTCACTATGTTTTCAAAAAGCCGTCTGCTGCAGAGGCGTCAGAAAGCGTCTATATGAGGGAAAGGGTTAATTTGTCTTGTTTTATGAAGCTATCTGTGTTAAGCATTCAAATTTTGGCTCTCCTTTGGGTGGCTGCTTTTCAGAAAAGTTTGACTGTATGATTAATTTCTTCTTTTGTCACAATCATCTGCTGCAGATGTGTAAAAATGCATCTGCAAGTGGAAAAGCGTTAACAAAAAAGTATCTCCTCTCCAAGGCCATAAAAATGACTGTTAGGCTTATTTTAAGTTCCACTGGCTGAAAGCCAGTCGAGCTTATGTCATTGCAAATTGTCCAGTGTGTGTGTCTGTGTGTGTGTGTGTGCATGTCTGTATGCATCAGTCTGTCTTCTCCTCTGTAACAAATGAGTCGGTTGGGATGAAAATTCACAGAAAGCATCCTCTCGATGTCCTCACTCAAAATTCCTTCAATTCCTTTTCATCCATGTATAATTCTGGTTTTCATGGCAACCAAAAGAATAAAACTTAAATTTTGTTCTCCTCCCAAACTGGTTGGCCAATTTTCAAATAATTTTGTAGAAATATTCCTTGGTGTTCCCTATCAGATTCCTTCAAGCCATGTTGATTGGCATTGCTGTTTTGCCTTATATATCAATAGTGAAAACTTTAAAAATATTCTACTCCAAAAGCAAGTGGTTGATTTCCAAATAATTTCATAGGAATGTTCCTTGTGTGTCCCTCTTTCAGAATCTTTCAAGCCACGTTGATTGGTCAAAGACATGGCCACCAGGGGGCATTTATTGTTAAGTTATATGGCGGTAGTGAAAACATCTTTTTTCTTTTAAGCATAACTTAACAAGAGAAAAATTTAAGTCCATTGTTACCCTCTCGTTTACTACACATCCTCAAACTTTGCTTACAGATGTTTTGATTGTTCAAGAATGTGCTTGTTTTGAGCAATATTCTTTTCTTCCACAATGTTTTCAAAAATTCTGTAGGATGGAAAGTGTCAATTCAAATTTTAGTTTATCCTGTTTTATTCCTTTAAAAACCATCACAGGGTATTAAAAAAACACAAATAACCCTTTCCCATATATAACAAATCTGCAGCAGACAACTTTTCAAAAAATTCTAATGAAAAAGTTAGAAAATCCCTATAACCGATAGTAAAATTACTGAATAGAGTTGAAAATATTGTGGCAATGGTGAAATTGCGCATTATCATTATGAGCAATTTATCTTTTGTCACAATGTTTACAAAAATCATCTGCTGCAGAGGCATCTGAAATTGCATGTATATGGGGAAGGTTTTTCCCACTTTCTGAAGCCTCTGCAGCAGACAGCTTTTTGAAAACATAGTGACAAAAGAAGAAATTGCTCAAAACATGCAATTTCTCCTTTTGCCACAATGTTTTTCACTTTTAGTCGTAGGTTATCCATTTCAATTATAGAGGGTAGCTCAGTCAGTAGTGACGCGGGCTGTCAATCCAGGGGTTGTGAGTTTGAATCCCGGCTCGGCCAACTTTCTTTCCGAGGATTGACAAAAGTCAGTGTGACATGCGTCATTGTCTTCCACCAATGGGCTAAGTCTATGTGGAAAAGCAGCCAGTTGCTTGGGAAGATTGTTGTGTGGAGTACTGGTGTGAGAAAACCAGGAAATGCATGAGTAGGTGAACTGGCCGCCGTGATATAACTGAGAAATTGTTAAAAACGGCGTTAAACCCCAATCAATCAATCAATTATAGAGACTTTCTATTTTTTGACAAAATATGTTCAAAGTCGTCTGCTGCAGAATTGTCGTATGGGGGAATGAGTTAACCTAACTCATTATATGCCATGTGGGGAGTCTGGCAAGGCATGCTGGCAGTTGTCAGTATTCTAAAAACACTAAGTTATTATTCTCTCAGAAATGTAACATTTCAAATTGAGTTGTTATCCCTTTACAATTAAGAAATATCTTTGAAATCGACAATCTATTTTACCCTTTCCAAAATGCAGACTCAATATAAGCTGTAGACGACTATCAAAAATTTACAAAACTCTTTGGATATGAACTTTCAACTATTGTATAGAGTTGAAAACATTGTGGCATTACGAGACACAATTATTACAAAGGCCGTCTGCTGCAGAGGGTGTTGGTATGCAGCAAATGGTTAAAAGAATATTCTCAAATTTGTTGTTAATACCAACACATTTTAGATCAATCATAAACATATGGTCTGGGAACAGGTTAGATAAGCACTGACTCACTGGCGTAAAATAGAAAGTACTTTCATACTTAAACCTTTCCCTCATACAACAATTCTGCAGCAGACGACTTTGAACCTATTTTGTTAAAAAATAGAAAATCTATAATTGAATGGATAACAGGTTGACTAAAAGTGGAAAACATTGTGGCAAAAGGAGAAATTTCTTTTGTCACTATGTTTTCAAAAAGCCGTCTGCTGCAGAGGCGTCAGAAAGCGTCTATATCAGGGAAAGGGATAACCCTTATCCAAATACAGACACTTTCTGGCGCCTCTGCAGTAGATGAATTTTCAAAACATTGTGACAAAAGGAGAAATTTCAGGAGCAATTTCTCCTTTTACCACAATGTTTTCAACCCTATATTCAATAGTTTTACTTCAATATAAAGTGATATTTGATATATCTGGCGAAATGTGTTCAAAGTCGTCTGCTGTAGATTTTGTTGTTTGTGGGAAAGGTTTCACCCTCCCCTGATACAGACAACATTCTATAGATCTTTTGCAACAGAAAAATGTGAAAACATTGTGGAGTAAGGAGATATTGCACAAAACAGGCAATTTCTCCTTTGCCATGTTCTCTTGCTTTGTATCAAAATTATACTTCCAAGTTTTCATCTGTTACATGGATTTCCTCCAATGTTATCAAAGAGCGTTTTCGACTATTTTACTCGCGTAACGAGAGTAACTGGAGTTGAAAGTCGAACATATCGAGTAAGCGAACTGCGCATGTGCTTAATCTCTAATCTACTCGACTAGAACGACCCCCACTATTTGACAGGTAACACGGGTAACACGAGATCCAAGATGGCGACGGCTGATGCACAGAAGGTCGCCATTTTGTAAACAACACAAGACTGGGGTTAGGCGTTCTTGAATGGTTACTCGTGTCGTGTACTGCGCATGTCCAGATTTTCTACTCGAGTTACTCAATTGCAAAAGCCGAAAACGCTCAAAGTAGCCAACTAAGACTATTACAGTTAATTAACCCTTTCCCTCATATAAACGCTTTCTGACGCCTCTGCAGCAGACATCTTTTTGAAAACATAGTGACAAAAGAAGAAATTGCACAAAACGTGCAATTTCTCCTTTTGCCACAATGTTTTCCACTTTTGGTCATAGGTTATCCATTCAATTATGGAGATTTTCTATGTTTTGACAAAACACGTTCAATGTCGTCTGCTGCAGAATTGTCGTATGAGGGAAAGGGTTAACACTTTCCCACATACAGGGCAGTTTCTCCTTTCAACACAATGTTTTCAACACATATTCAATAATTATAATTTCAGTCATTCAGATTTTCCATATAATTATTGGCCTGCATGTTTTGTCTGCTGCAGATTTGTTGTATGTGATAAATGGGGATTAACCCTTTCCCTCATATAGACGCTTTCTGACACCTCTGCATCAGATGGCTTTTTGAAAACATAGTTACAAAAGAAGAAATTGCACAAAACGTGCAATTTCTCCTTCAGCCACAAGTTTTCCACTTTTTGTCATAGGTTATCCATTCAATTATGGAGATTTTCTATTTTTTTGACAAAATACGTTCAATTTAGTCGTCTGCTGCAGAATTGTTGTATGGGGGAAAGGGTTAAAAGGAGTAATCATGGTCAGATATCTTTTGAGACAAGAGAAGGCAACATTATTGGAAAAGAAGGAATTGCTGATAAAATGTAATTTTTCAAATTCCCCCCCACCCCACCCACACCCAAATACACACACACACACAAAAGTAAACAACAGTTGTTTGCCAAGGACGAAATTTCCCACATGCTATAAGAAAGAACGAGTAGTTTTGGAATATCTGCGAGTAAATATGGAAAATCTGTATATAAACTAAACTATTATTATTGAATAGAGTTGAAATCATTGTGCTGATGATGCGTAAAATTGGGAGAACGCCTTTGGGCGAGGGTTCAGTAAGAATGAGGAAGTGAATAAAATGTTTTGTAGGAAAGAACATTTTCAAACAAAAAATGTGCAAGTATGATGTATGTAATGTGGAATTTGCAACATCTGCCAAATGCCTGTCTTCAAAGCATGCAAGGCAAATACTTCACTTTATATTTATAGGATGTAGTTAATTTAATGTTACATGCATGGCTCTCAACACCTGTAACGAAGGTTTAAAGATGGACTATTAATGGTAAGGTCCTGTTACACTTTCTTTCATGCAGATCATATAGAAGCATCTCCATCGAAAATAGTGTGGGAAAGGTAGAAATTGCTCATGATAAGCAACTTCTACTTTTCCAACATTTTTTCCCTTTTATATCAGAAAATTCCAGGATTTTTAACTCACCTTGGTACAAAGTACCTATGTAAGGAGACACATTTGATAGCCCTTTATCTGCTGTCCATTTGTTGTGAAGGCCACAATTTAACGGCCCTTTGTCTGCTGTCCGTTTATTGTGGAGGCCACAATTTAACAGCCCTTTGTCTGCTGTCTGTTTATTGTGAAGGCCACAATGTAATAGCCCTTTGTCTGCTGTCCGTTTATTGTGAAGGCCACAATTTGATAGCCCTGTGTCTGCAGTCCATTTGTTGTGGAGGCCACAATTTAATAGCCCTTTGTCTGCTGTCCGTTTATTGTGGAGGCAACAATTTGATAGCCCTTTGTCTGCTGTCCGTTTATTGTGAAGGCCACAATTTGATAGCCCTTTGTCTGCAGTCCATTTATTGTGGAGGCCACAATTTGATAGCCCTTTGTCTGCTGTCCGTTTATTGTGAAGGCCACAATTTGATAGCCCTGTGTCTGCAGTCCATTTGTTGTGGAGGCCACAATTTGATAGCCATGTGTCTGCTGTCTGTTTATTGTGAAGGCCACAATTTAATAGCCCTTTGTCTGCTGTCCGTTTATTGTGAAGGCCACAATTTGATAGCCCTTTGTCTGCTGTCCGTTTATTGTGAAGGCCATAATTTGATAGCCATGTGTCTGCTGTCTGTTTATTGTGAAGGCCACAATTTAATAGCCCTTTGTCTGCAGTCCGTTTATTGTGAAGGCCACAATTTGATAGCCATGTGTCTGCTGTCTGTTTATTGTGAAGGCCACAATTTAATAGCCCTTTGTCTGCAGTCCGTTTATTGTGAAGGCCACAATTTAATAGCCCTTTGTCTGCTGTCCGTTTATTGTGGAGGCCACAATTTAATAGCCCTTTGTCTGCAGTCCATTTGTTGTGAAGGCCACAATTTGATAGGCCTTTGTCTGCAGTCTGTTTTAGATGTGGAGACCACAATTTGATAGCCCTGTGTCTGCAGTCCGTTTATTGTGAAGGCCACAATTTGATAGCCATGTGTCTGCTGTCTGTTTATTGTGAAGGCCACAATTTAATAGCCCTTTGTCTGCTGTCCGTTTATTGTGAAGGCCACAATTTGATAGCCCTTTGTCTGCTGTCCGTTTATTGTGAAGGCCATAATTTGATAGCCATGTGTCTGCTGTCTGTTTATTGTGAAGGCCACAATTTAATAGCCCTTTGTCTGCAGTCCGTTTATTGTGAAGGCCACAATTTGATAGCCATGTGTCTGCTGTCTGTTTATTGTGAAGGCCACAATTTAATAGCCCTTTGTCTGCAGTCCGTTTATTGTGAAGGCCACAATTTAATAGCCCTTTGTCTGCTGTCCGTTTATTGTGGAGGCCACAATTTAATAGCCCTTTGTCTGCTGTCCGTTTATTGTGAAGGCCACAATTTAATAGCCCTTTGTCTGCTGTCCGTTTATTGTGAAGGCCACAATTTGATAGCCCTTTGTCTGCAGTCCGTTTATTGTGAAGGCCACAATTTAATAGCCCTTTGTCTGCTGTCTGTTTATTGTGAAGGCCACAATTTGATAGCCCTTTGTCTGCAGTCCGTTTATTGTGAAGGCCACAATTTAATAGCCCTTTGTCTGCTGTCCGTTTATTGTGAAGGCCACAATTTGATAGCCCTGTGTCTGCAGTCCGTTTATTGTGGAGGCAACAATTTAATAGCCCTTTGTCTGCTGTCCGTTTATTGTGGAGGCAACAATTTGATAGCCCTTTGTCTGCTGTCCGTTTATTGTGAAGGCCACAATTTAATAGCCCTTTGTCTGCTGTCCGTTTATTGTGGAGGCCACAATTTGATAGCCCTTTGTCTGCTGTCCGTTTATTGTGGAGGCCACAATTTGATAGCCCCTTGTCTGCAGTCCATTTGTTGTGGGGCCACAATTTGATAGCCCTTTGTCTGCTGTCCGTTTATTGTGAAGGCCACAATTTAATAGCCCTTTGTCTGCTGTCCGTTTATTGTGAAGGCCACAATTTAATAGCCCTGTGTCTGCAGTCCGTTTATTGTGGAGGCCATAATTTGATAGCCCTTTGTTTAATGTCATGTCATAAACTACATCACCACGTCAAAGTTAGGGAAAATAATTTTGACAATTTAAAAGGCATTTTCAACTAAGCATGATCAAACTTTGTCAGAATGATTGTTTTGGTATATATTTGGGCTCAGTCATTGAAATTAACTTTTAAAATTCACTGGTCCGAACAAAATATTGGTCATGTCAGTCTAAAAATCTTCATCACTAGCCAAAATGTTAGCAAAATCTTGATATTGATGAAGCTTTGTCAGAATGTTTGTCTGATATCTAAGTTTGAATATAAGCCATGTCAGTTCAAAACTAGGTGACTCAAGTTCATATTAAAAAAAGGGTTAATCTTTTGACTTGAAAACCTATTTTTTAACTATTGGAAGATTTGTTGTTGCATTTTGAAGTTTTATTGTCCAAATAATTTTAATAATTTTACATTTGATGGGCGAGGGTTTGATACGAATGCCTAAGTATCTGTTTTTGTGATTGACAAGTTTTTTACTGCAACAATCGACAATCGTTATAACCAATTGTAAGCAGTTATGCATTTGATGGTATCCAATCAACATTCACACATTATGAAGAGAACATTTAACCCTTTCCCTCATACGACAATTCTGCAGCAGACGACTTTGAACATATTTTGTCAAACAATAGGAAATCTCTATAATTGAATGGATAACCTATGACTAAAAGTGGAAAAACATTGTGGCAAAAGGAGAAATTGCTCGTTTTGAGCAATTTCTTCTTTTGTCACGATGTTTTCAAAAAGCCGTCTGCTGCTGAGGCGTCAGAAAGCATCTATATGAGGGAAAGGGTTAAATGAGTGACTGTCTTATCCAACAAATGATATGCAGGGATTCCTAGCAAGCTCCCACCCTGATGTGTTTTGAATGATCATGGCTATAAGTTGATGAATGTAAATGTATAAAAACTTTTATTGTCTCTGTCTCTATACATGTATCCAGGGAAGAGTAAGTAAGATTTGTTACCTTTATTTAATTATTATATAATTTCTTTTAAATCTTGCGTTTGTTTGTACTGTAAATTACATGTATTATTTTAGTTGTTCCTTTCTACTTTTTGTTGTCTTAAATTTGCAGCAAATAAACGACAAAAGTGACACTATGATTAGTATAAGTATTGCACCTTTCACCCCATCGAACAACAAGTTGACAAAACTTCTTGATTCAAAGAGATTATATGCACATTATTTGATAGTTTGCTTTGCATTATTATCTCTTATTCAAACTTAAACATGCCCAGATATTGAGTTTTGTCTGCAGATGTTGTTATTTTTTGGAATTTTGAAAATGTATTGGTCCGTGAGGTTAAGAAATAAAAAGAACGTAGATGAGGTGTAAGGTGTTTAATGATTATTAGTTTAAAAAATAAATGAGTTGTGTTTGGGCGAAAGGAGGGTATTTGGCATATGGGAGACTTCTCTTGCACCTATAGGTATAAAAGCAGTGGATGTGACTGTCCGACAAAATGCTTATGTCACAACCTTTTTCTTTCATCTTATTTTAAAATAAAGATTCAACAAGACCCCCGTTTCGCTTGTAGCAGCTCATAAACCCTTTCCCTCATATAGACGCTTTCGGACGCCTCTGCAGCAGACGGCTATTTGAAAACATAGTGACAAAAGAAGAAATTGCACAAAACGTGCAATTTCTCCTTTTGCCACAATGTTTTCCACTTTTAGTCATAGGTTGTCCATTCCATTATGGAGATTTTCTATTTTTTGACAAAAAATATATTCAAAGTCGTCTGCTGCGGAATTGTCGTATGAGGGAAAGGGTTAACACATTTTATACCATGTCTAGATTTCTTAGTCTAGTTCGGCACTCTCAGTGCTTTGATATATTACATAATCATATGGTCATGTTAGTTAAGTACCTAGGGGTACTTTGCTTTTCTTTTTCACATTTATATAAACTGTAGTATATATGCTTATTTTAATTTTCTGTTTAGACATTTTAGCAAAATGATATTAGTGACTTGATCTCTAAAAACAAAACAGCTGTAAAACATACATAAAAGGATTATCCTATGTGATATTAAAAAGAACTTGCTTGGAGCAAATTCTCCTAAGTGTATACAAAAGTTTTCAAAATGAATGTAGTCGGCAACAGATGCATCAAAAGATGCACCAACGTTGTTTGTATATGACATTTTACTGGAAAATGGATAGCCACTAGATGGGCATATTAAAGCTAATTTATTTTTTAGCTTTTATTTTCTCTATAGATTTTAATCAGGGACACTATATTATAATTTTGTAATATAGTGTCCCTGATTTTAATATATATAAAATTCCTAAGACTTTGAAACTTATACGTTTTGAATTTAATTCTGCTGAAATGATGTTCTCGAATAACACAAGTTGTTAAATAACATGTTTATATAATACTGTTTAGTTAACTAAGGATGATGAACACAAATTCTTAACTCTAACTAAATTTGTTGCAGTGCAATTGTATAGGTTCTAAAATTAACATAACCAATTAAATAATAATTTCCTACTTATACACTTGTAGGCGCATTATCACACATAAACAGCAGACGACTCTGAAAAACATTTTGGCAGAAGGAGAAATTGCTCATAATGTTTTTAACTCAATCCATTTATTAAACATTGAACAATTCCCTTGTTTGAAACAATGCTTTCTCAATAATTTTACTTCAATTTATAGGGATATTCCATTGTTTTATAACTACAACTTTTTCATCGTCGTCTGCTGTGAATTTGTGTATGTGCCAAAGGGTTATTAACAATAATGGAGAGATGCTTCGAAACCCACTGTTAGGCATTTGTGAACAGTGCACTTAAATGTCTCCCAAATCAGTTGGATCTTCTCTGTTTTCAAATTAATAATCTCTTTCTCTCATACAGATGTTTTCTGATGCTCTGCTGCAGACGTCTTTTAAGAACATTTTGGCAAAAGGAGAAATTGCTCAAAACGTGTTAGTCCTTTTACCATAATTGTTTTCATCTCTTTTCAGTCATTGTACATCGAGGGCTTGATGTGAAACGGTTGTAACTAAAAACCTATTTTGAAAACCCTGGTTTAGGGGCAATTTTGACCCCTTTGTAAACAATGCAAATTTAGGTGCCATTGCTCAGAACGAGCAATGGCACCTAAATTTCCATTGTTTACCAAGTAAAATGAGTTAACGCTTATAAAGACTTTATTGCGAGGTGATTAACCTTGGTAAAAAAACTACCAATTTAAGTTACAATCGTTTCACGCCAAGCCCTCGACATTACTACCTTCATTTGTAGAGATTTGCCATAGTTTCACCTAGATGTTTTTCTAAGTTGTCTGCTGCAGATTTTTTGTATGTCACCGGGGAAAGCGCTAAAAAAGCTTTCCAGAAACTATCGTTTAATAGTTAACTTTTGAATAATAATCTGTGCTTTAAAAGCATTCTTTTAGACTGCCAATATGATGTCAATTATAAGAAGAATTCTTGATTGCTTGTCTTTTCTAAGTTGTCTGCTGCAGATTTTCTGTATGTGGGAAAGTGTTAAAAAAGCTTTCCAGAAGCTATTGTTTAATAGTTAAATTTTGAATAATAATCTGTGCTTTAAAAGCATTCTTTTAGACTCTGCCAATATGATGTCAATTATAAGAAGAATTCTTGGTTGCTTGTCCTAAAACAAACAATTAGGAAATTAGTAATATTGTTATAAACTTATAGCTATTGGCATCATTTCATACTCATACCAGCTGTGACTCAGCCATAGAGTATGATGCAGTGCATCATGGAAGCCAACCATAAATACATTTGCGATGAAAGTAGATCCATATCAAGATTTAGATTCACCCAGTCTGCTCTGGATATATGTATCATAAGTTTGCCATAAGTCATTGGAACTTTAAAGGACACTCTGACAAACAGTGTAAATCTAGATGGGATAGCATGAATGTGCATGCAGGCTGATTTGTATGTAATTCAATGTCTATATTAATCCTTTCCCACGTACAGACGCTTTATGAAATCATTGTGGCAAAAGGATAAATTGCTCATATTCTCCTTTGACCAAAATGATTTTTACTCTTTTAAAAGATTATACTTTGATTTAAAGAGATTTTCCATCTTTTTGCCTAGATGTTTTCAATGTCGACTGCTGCAGATTTGTTTTATGTGGGAAAGGAATAATTATAGGGTGTACAGAAATCGGGATGGAAAGCAGAGCAAGTTTTTTTGCGTCAAACACTCGGAAAATGTGTGGCATCGTTCTGATGTTATATTCTCCAGATCGAGTAGAGACCTGTTTCAGATAATACAATGTGGATTCCTTTTTGTTTTTCTCCTACAAATGATTAAACTTTGCCATAATTATAAGCTCTGGTTTCTGTATCAACTTGTGTTTCTTTTGCGTCAAATGAATGTCTTGGAATTATGCATTTCGATAAATGTTTTTTGCCCAACAAGATGGCAACATAAAAAGTTTACAAGTATTAAGGCTTTAACATTGTACAAGATTGTGGTGTAACCTAGATGGGACGATCTCAAATCTGTATAAGATTTTGGTGTAAAATCCATGAAAAACAACCATCTTATACCAATGTAGATAACACTAGTACTGCACACAACAATCTCTCCAAGCAATTGGCTTCTTTTCAGCAAAGATTGTTATCCCATTGGTTGAAGACGATTGACTTTTGTCAAACGTCAGGAAGAATGTGAGCCAAGCTGGGGTTCGAACTCACAATCTATGCATTGACAGTACACTTAATCAGTACAGACTTGGCTACGGGGTCTCGGCCATAAGTCATAAAAAAGATGTCAAGAAATGTCCTGTCAAAATTGTCTATTCAGATAATAATTTCATGATGCACACTTGTCATAATATAAATTTGAAGGTTGGTTTCACTGGATCACAGATCATACAAATGTATATACATATAAAGAGAATTTTCATTAACCAACTGTGTTTTCCAACGCCTCTGCAGCAGAGGATTTTTGAAAACATTGTTGCAAAAGGAGAAATTACTCATGAGCAGTTTCTCCTTTTGCAATGATGTTTTTAAATCTATTCAATTATTATACTTTCAATCATATAGAGGTTTTCCATATTTTTGCTTTTGATGTTTTCAAAGTAGCTATATCTATTGCTGTTTTATTGTATGTGGGAATGGTCTAACACATATAGTGATGTCATGTAGAATGGCAAAATATATTTAGTTGTACTTATGTTAATGTATATAGACATGAGTAAATACATTGATGTTTGATAATCAATCGATCAAGACAAACCTCATGTTAACATTACTTGAAGCCTGATAGCTTGTAGACACTGAAATCTGCTGCCAAAGATCTGGCTAATCCATTCTATTATCAGTATCAGAAATCAACAGTTGGGATGTTCCTCGAATTCCTGCCTGACATTAACCGACATTGAGAGAGGCGAGGTTCCAAATGTTTATCCGTTCAATGTCATTCTATAGACCTGAATCAGCAATAACATAATCACCTTCAATTGGCGTACTCCATAGCAAAAAACGTCCCTTTCCAGCTTGTGACAAATCTGGAACAGTTGACCTAGAATACATACATCAAGGCCAAACTATGAAAAATCTCTATGATTGAAAAAAATAATGATATAAACAAATCTGAAACATTGCAGCAAAATGAGAAATAGCTTATTAAGAGCAAATTCATCTTTTACCACAATGTTTTCTGAAGTCATCTGCTGCAGATGTGTCGAAATGGGAGAGCAAGTGTGAAAGGGTTATTACTCTAACTTTTTACACACAGCACCAATCTGTATTAATTAACCCTTTCCCTCATATAGACGCTTTCTGACGCCTCTGCAGCAGACGGCTTTTTGAAAACATAGTGACAAAGAAGAAATTGCTCAAAACGAGCAATTTCTCCTTTTGACACAATGTTTTCCACTTTTAGTCATAGGTTATCCATTTAATTATGGAGATTTTCTATGTTTTGACAAAATATGTTCAAAGTCGTCTGCTGCAGAATTGTCGTATGAGGGAAAGGGTTAAAAAAAAAAACATGGTACCATGTGCAAATGGGTTGCATTTTCACCTCAATTTGCTGACAATTTGTAATAACTTTTTTGTCTTATTTATAATTATAAACAGTGAAGAAAATATTGTCTATACGATTTTAAATATAGTTGATAAAAAAATAGAAAGGCTGTTTGAAATACTCCATACAGCAATCTCATGGTAATGATAAAAGTCAGGTAACTGCGATTTGCATTTTGATGGTCTTAAAAATTGATCGTTTGGCTTAAGTATGATAGTTTAACAGAACGTCTGATTTAAAACGCCCGTTTAAACACTTTCCCACATATAGATGCTTTCTGATGCCCATGCATGAGAAACCTTTTGAAAACATTGTGGCAAAAGGAGAAATATGGCTCATTTTGAGCAATTTCTTCATATTTCCGCAATGTTTTCAACACTATTCAATAATTAACCCTTTTTTCCACATACGACATTTCTGCAGCAGATGACTTTGAACATAATTTGTCAAAAAATGGAAAGTCTCTATTGAATGGATAACCTATGACAAAAAGTGGAAAACATTGTGGCAAAAGGAGAAATGGCTCGTTTTGAGCAATTTCTTCTTTAGTCACTTTGTTTTCAAAAAGCTGTCTGCTGCAGAGGCTTCAGAAAGCATATATATGAGGGAAAGGGTTAAACTATCAGAAATATTCCCTATTTTTTAGCTCTACTGGCCAAAGGCCAGAAGGGCTTATGTCGTGGCGATGTGTCCGTCGTGCGTGCGTCCGTGCGTGCGTCCGTCCGTCCGTAAACAATTTCTTGTTAACACGATACAGTCTTCACTTTTGATTGTATCTCAACCAAACTTATACAGTAGTTAGATATTCATGAGAGCTCGGTTCCTTTCGAAAACCAGCCAGATCCGCCCATGCATGACTGGATTATGGCCCTTGAAATTGTCAAAATTGCTATAAAAGAGCTTGTTAACACGATACAGTCTTCACGTTTGATTGTATCTCAACCAAACTTATACAGTAGTTAGATATCTATGAGAGCTCAGTTCCTTTTGAAAACCAGTCAGATCCGCCCATGCATGACTGGATTATGGCCCTTGAAATGGTCAAAATTGCTATAAAAGAACTTTTTAACACGATACAGTCTTCACTTTTGATTGTATCTCAACCAAACTTATACAGTAGTAAGATATCCATGAGAGCTCAGTTCCTTTCCTAAACCAGCCAGATCCGCCCATGCAAGACTGGATTATGGCCCTTGAAATTGTCCAAATTGCTATAATTGAGCATGTGAACACAATAGAGGCTCCATTTACTATCTGATCTTCACCAAACTTTAAGATAGTAGTTAAATATTGATGAGAGCTTGGTTCCATTTGAAAACCAGCTAGATCCGCCCATGCAAGACTGGATTATGGCCCATGAAATTGTAAAAATTACTATAATACAGCTTGTGAACACAAAAGAGCCTCCATTTACTATCCGATCTTCACCATACATACATGCTCTGGATTGAAAATGACCAAAGAACCATACCAGTAGAGCATAGGCCCTCATGGGCCTCTTGTTGTCGAGAACATTTCTATGTCGTCTGCTGCAAATTTGTTGTATGTGGGAAAGGGTTTTAAGCATTTTCTCATTTTCCCACAATATTTTCAAAAGTTGTCTGCTGCTGTAGAGGCATCTAAAAGTCATCTGTATGATAGAAGAGGGTACATTACTTAAATTTGATAGTTCAGTTATTCATGATTCCTTGGTAAACAAACCTTTACTAGGCTAGAATATGTGCCTTGCCCATGGCCACTCAACCATGACCGTCAAGCCATGACTGGGGATCGAACCCGGGATGTCCGGTTCCAAATCCCTGAAGCCAACCACTCGGCAAAGGCGGATTCCTACATTGCTTTTCAATATTAACCCTTTCCCTCATACGACAATTCTGCAGCAGACGACTTTGAACGTATTTTGTCAAAACATAGGTTATCCATTCACAAAATTGGAAAAACATTGTGGCAAAAGGAGAAATTGCACGTTTTGTCTGCTGCAGAATTGTCGTATGAGGGAAAGGGTTAAGGAGATACTGTTCAATTTGAGCAATTTCTCCTTTTGTCGCAATGTTTTCAAAGGTTGTCTGCTTCAGAGGCTTCAGAAAGAGTCTGTATGTGGGAAAGGGATAACCGGATCCTGACCTTTGTAAAAATATATGAACAGCATCTTTAATTTGGCATCCTTTCAGTTCAACCCTTTCCCACATACAACCAATCTCCAGCAGATAACTTTAACCCTTTCCCTCATATAGACGCTTTCTGACGCCTCTGCAGCAGACGGCTTTTTGAAAATATAGTGACAAAAGAAGAAATTGCTCAGAACGAGCAATTTCTCCTTTTGCCACAATGTTTTCCACTTTTAGTCATAGATTATCGAGATTTTCTATTTTTTGACAAAATATGTTCAAAGTCGTCTGCTGCGGAATTGTCGTATGTGGGAAAGAGTTAATTATTGAATAGTGTTGAAAACATTGTGGCAGTATGACACAACACAGAGTCAAAAATATGGAAATTATCTTCAAATGAATAGATAATTATTGAAACATTATAGTAAAAGTAGAAATTGCTTATTTTGAGCAATTTCTCATCTTGTCACAATGTTTTTAAAAGTCATCAGCTATAGAGGCATCAGAAAGCTTCTGTATGTGGTAAAGGGTTGATTAATTAACGAATAACAGAATAACTCGTCTGGGCAACACTAATCTTATAGTATTTCGACAGAGGATGCAAATTCCAGCTTTTAAAACACATTCCTACATACAACAAATCTGCAGCAGACGACTTTAAAAAATGTCTACTCAAAAATATGGAAAGTCTCTATAATTGTAGGTATAATTACTGAAAAAAGTTGAAAACGTTGTGGCAAAAGGAGAATTTGCTCATTTTGAGCAATTTCACCTTTTGTCACAATGTTTTCAAAATTCGTCTGCTGCAGATGCGTTGGAGAGATTTAATGTAACAGTGCAGACTCTGGCGAGACTGTGTGTCAACATATTGGGATATTTCTCCATTCGCAACAATAAATATTTAAGAAAAGACAATTGCTGGATGGTCAAGGTCACTCAAAAGGGTGAAGCCTTCTTGTTTCAGATCAAACGTCATTAGACACTGAGGAACAGATTTAGAGATTCATTGATTGATTTGGATACAACGTTATTTTCAACAATTTTTGGCCGGCTTGCTCTAGCAATTCCAGTATATAGATTGGCGATGTCCGTCTGTCATCATTTTGGTTAAAGTTTCAGGTTGAGGCAATTTTGGTTAATGTTTCAGGTTGAGGCAAAATCTCAGCACTGGAAAGGGTTACAAACTTGAAACTTTGCCTGAAGGTAACCAGTAACAAGTTCTAGTTATTTCTATGGTTACTTTGACCTTGACCTTGGTTTGTTGATTTTCAAGGTCAAATTGCCGACAATCCGGCCTTACCGTCTTCAGCAGTTTCTTGTTAAGTCATATCATGGCGTTCTGTTCACCTACCGATATGTTTCCTGGTTTTCTCAAACCAGTCTTTTCACAGCAACAGGCTGCATTTCCATATATAGTATATAAGTCCATTGATTATAGGCGAATGCCGCCTGTCTCATTGACTTTTGTAAAACATTGAATATAAAGTTAGCCGTGCCGGGGTTTGAACTCACAAGCCATGGAGTAACAGCCCAGATTGCTACCAACTGATTTAGTCTAGAGAATAGAGAGTTTAAATGTATGGTCAAGGTATACGTAAACCCTTTCCCACATACAAAAATGCCTTTTACACCTATGTAGGTGAAGACATTTCAAAACATTGTAGCAAAGGAGAAATTGCTCAAGATGAGCAATTTCTCCTGTTACCACAATGTTTTTAACTCTATTAAATAATTATACTTTTATTTATAAACATTTTTCCATAAATTTACCAAGATTTTTTCAAAGTAATTATTCTGCAGATTTGTCGTAATTCGAGGGCTTGGCGTAAAACGGTTGTAACTGAAATTGGTATTTTTTTACAAAGGTTAATCACCTCGCCATAAAGTCTTTAAAAGCGTTAAATCATTTTTCTTGGTAAACAATGGAAATTTAGTTGCCATTGCTCGTTTTTGAGCAATGGCACCTAAATTTGCATGTTTACAAAGGGGTCAAAATTGCCCCTAAACCAGGGTTTTCAAAATAGGTTTTTAGTTTCAACCGTTTCACGCCAAGCCCTCGGTATGATCAACTCCAAACACTGATATTTCCATGGACCAATAGAGGCTAAGGGTTAACGTGAACAACATTCAGAAGTACTACGTCATTACCTGTGTGCATATCATATGATAGCACTAAATATTGAACAAGAAAATGCTTATTAGACGAAAAATCCTCTGCCTGGGAATTTTCTCCTGAATTCCATCTATTTGAACATGAGAATGTTTATAGTGTACCTGTTAATTAAATTGTAATACAATAATCAAACTGAGTTTCAATTAGGTTGGAGGCTGCTACATTATGTACTGAATTTCAAACATGCTTCTTAATTTAAAATATTTATTTATCCTTTCCAGTTGAAATTATGCAGATTTTTGTTACTGGTTACGTCTGGAGGGTCAGTTTTAGTGTGACATGACCCCCATTGGCCGCAGACCATCTTCTGTATTTAACCCTTTCCCGCATATAGACGCTTTCTGAGGCCTCTGCAGCACAGCTTTTTGAAAACATAGTGACAAAAGAAGAAATTGCTCAGAACGAGTAATTTCTCCTTTTGCCACAATGTTTTCCACTTTTAGTCATAGGTTATCCATTCAATTATAGAGAATTTCTATTTATTGACAAAATATGTTTTAAGTTGTTTGCTGCGGAATTGTCGTATGAGGGATTGATTGATTGATTGGGGTTTAACGCCGTTTTTTAACAATTTCTCAGTCATATCACGGCGGCCAGTTCACCTACTCATGTGTTTTTCTGGTTTTCTCACACCAGTACTCCACACAGCAATCTTTCAAAGCAACTGGCTGCTTTTCCACATAGACTAAGCCCATTGGTGGAAGACGAATGTTGCAATGACTTTTGTTAAATGTCGGAAAGAAAGTTGGCCGAGCCGGGATTCGAACTCACAACCCCTGGATTGACAGCCCGCTTCGTTACCGACTGAGCTACCGGGACTCGGTCTCGTATGAGGGAAAGGGTTAATGAAATCTCAGGGTTGTGTAAGGCAATCCCGTCCCTAATATGCAGATTTTACACTTCCTAATTGAAAACATTTGAAGATCAAAATGGGATAAAGAAAATTCCAACAAAATATGCTTTGCTGATGAACTGCATGCATTCCACTGATAAGGCAATGCAGGTAATAGGAGATTATGATAATTGAAACAGATAAGTCTCTCCTAGATGCAGCTGCAGCTGCTGATGGATTAAAACATTTGTAGAAAAGGGAGAATTTTCTTGAAATATGTAGATTATCTTTATGGATGAAATAATATTTAATTGAAAATGATTGTAATTGCCTGCTCCTTTTCCTGCGTTGGCTTCTAATGTCGTCTGCTGCAGAACCATCAAGGGTCATCCCTTTCCCACATGTATACAGACACTTTCTGATACCTTTCCACCAGATAACTTTTAAAAACATGATGACTTAAATGGACAAATTGTTCATAAATGGGCAATTTCTCCTTTTGCCATCTTTTCACCTTCATTCAATAACTATTCTTTAATTTAAAGAGAGTTTCCATATTTTTGACTAAATTTTCCATAGTAGTCTGCTGCATATATACCGCCTCTGTGTTCAATCCCCAGCCAGGTCATACCAAAGACATAAAAATGATAGTAATAGCTGCCTCCTTTGGGGCTCAGGGTTGCAGGGTTAGCATTACGACTGACTGGCTGGTGTCAGGATAAACTGGTAACTTACCCAGGAAACGCCGTGTGATGGAACTGAAAATTGTTGAAAACAGAATAAAACACCATAGAATTAACCCTTTCCCTCATACGAAAATTCTGTAGCAGACGACTTTGAATATACTTTGTCAAATAATAGAAAATCTCTATAATTGAATGGATAACCTATGACTAAAAGTGGAAAACATTGTGTCAAAAGAAGAAATGGCTCGTTTTGAGCAATTTCTTCTTTTGTCACTATGTTTTCAAAAAGCCGTGTATGTGGGGAAGGGTTATGAACTTAGGAGATGCACAGAGGATGGAGTAAACAAATTAGTTAATTAGCAGGTAATCCATTAACCATTAAATCCAGAGAATGCACTGATAATTCATGTTATGGCATAGTTTCAGTAAACTGACTGCAGTTTTTTGTCCACAGTTTTCCTCATCACTCAGGTAAAGTGTTGATGCTTATGAATGTTGATTTGTCAGACCAAGTGCAAAAATATTATGATAATAGTATACCCTGTAATAAACCTGAATCAACAATTTCTGAGAACTGTAGATCCTTACCCAATTGTGGACGCATTCTGTCAGACCAAGTGCAAAAATACAGCATATTATAATAATTGTATACCCAGTAATAAACCTGAATCAACAATTTCTGAGAACTGTAGATCCTTACCCAATTGCGGACGCGTTTTGACTTATGCACATCAGACTGCATTTTAAATTATTTTGGCTAAAGGAGAGATTGATAATGATAAGCCATTTCCTCTTTAAGTTTGATACAATGTTGTAAATTCAATTCAATAATTTTTCTTCCATCTATGGAGATGTTTCATAGTTTTGCCCATACGGTTTCAAAGTTGTCTGCTGCAAATTAGTTGTATATGGGAAAGGGTTAATAGTTGACATTATTCACAGAGGAAGCTTCGATACCCCTGAACAAAACACCTCAGCAACAAGAGGACTTATTATTATAGCACACTGCATGTTTATGCAGGAGACTGTGTGGTGTATGGCATAGTGTAAATGTTAACATCATTATTCAGGTGGTTTCTGTGTTGTTCGCAACTTATATTGCAGTAATTCTGATTTATTTGAGTCTTCTTCAGAGTTGTCATACTCTCGGATCTCTAAACATCATATCAATCACATTCAACAATCCTTTCAATTGTGTCACACCTGTCTTGGCACTATAACACATAGGGATAACTTCGCCAGATTCTGTCTGTCTGTCTGTCTGTCTGTGACACTATCACTCACAGACTTATTGGCAGGCAACACTTGTGTTCCTTCAGGAGCGGATACAGCTCTTTTCCCTCTCATATTATCTAACCAAACACTATGATGTGGGTACTTAATGAGACGATTCCTTTGAGAACTCACAGCATATGGCTAAGAGGGTCAATTAAGGATTTTAAAACATGCAAAATGCCCCTTATATAGAGCTCTGGGCAACATAGGCATCTGTATTACAATCACCTAGGCTACTGTCATTATGGCTTCAATTGTTTACCTGCTATTATAGTGTCGTCTGCTTTAAAAAACATCAAAGTGAAATAATATCTGGAAAATAGAATAATGGTATCAATTTGCTACAGACACGGGAATCTTAACCCTTTCCCACCTGCAGACAAAATATTAAGGCATCTGCAGCAGACAATTTTAGAAAATATTGTAACTAAAAGGTAAATTTCACATTATGGGTAATTTCTTCCTCTCGTACAAAGCTTGCATTAGCCATTTGCTGTAAAGCCATTAATAAATGTCATATATATTGGGTTAATGGTAAAAGATACATTTTAAATGAATCTGGCTCAGCTGAGTGATTTGCTCTGGGATTTGGAACTCAGGGCATCCCTGTTTCGATCCCCATTCACAGCGGTCATGGTGGTGTGCCCTTGCCCTAGGGCAAGGTACATTTCCAAGCCTGAATTAATGTTGAAAACATCGTAAAAACCCAATAAAACAAACTCTGTTTTACCTGTTGTAGCTCCTAGAAATAGATAACTACTTGGGGGGAGAGTGAATGTGATTACCGACCATCTGTTTGACAGCTTTACCAGGAATAAAACAAACATGTACCTGGCAACAGAGGAACCACTTTGGAGTGTTTATACACAGGCTTATCAATAGATATCTACCTGCCATTTGTACATTGGCTTACAGGAAAACATCCAGAAACATGAATAGACTTTCTTTAACCCTTTCCCTCATACGATAATTCTGCAGCAGACGACTTTGAACATATTTTGTCAAAAAAGGGAAAATCTCTTTAATTGAATGGATAACCTATGACTAAAAATGGAAAACATTGTGGCAAAAGGAGAAATTGCTCGTTTTGAGCAATTTCTTCTTTTGTCACTATGTTTTCAAAAAGCTGTCTGCTGCAGAGGCGTCAGAAAGGGTCTATACGAGGGAAAGGGTTAACCCCCTGTCTTTCTTGTAGACGCATATTGATGCATCTGCAGCAGACAACGTATAAAAACATTGTGGCAAAAGCATGTCATGAGCTATTTCCCAATTTTGAAACAATGTTTTTTCTCTTTATTCAATGATCAAACTTTCATTTATAGAGAATTTCCTTTTTTCTTTGCTGGGATGTTTTCAAATATTTGTTGTATGTGAGCCAGTGCTAAGAAAGTGTATCAGTTGGCATTTTCGAACAGTGTAGGTTCAGATCATCTTGTCTACTGGCTCAGTATTATCAGAATCTACATAAGATGTCAGAATCTTTTGACAAAGCTTGTGTAAGTAATATGTAATCAGCGAAGATCTTGGTCAGACTAAACTTGTACCTTTTCACATGCATGCATTTAGCCAGAAAAATACAACAAAATGAGCTTTAGGAACGATCATCCCTTTTCTTTTCTAATTTTGCATTTGATAATCTTACGTTTATCAACAGACTTTTGACTAGATAGATTTGACCTTCAAGTGGAAGCCTAAGGGACCACAAGTCACTGTCGGGCACCTGTCCACAAAGTTTTTGGTTGTCCTGCATATCCTAGAATTTATTTGTCTTTTCGTAAAGTACTATGGTATGGTGATCCTAATAATTTTGCATAGTGCTTGCCAGACTATTTCTGGCTGTTAATCAGTTGTAGCAAGAGTTAGGCTACTTGATTTAGAAAGGTCAAACAGACACATAAGTGGGTGTTTGTGTATCATATGCAGGGTGACACATAGGAATCACTTTTGCCTTGTTTGTCTCTCCGCCTACTGGACCAATTGCAATATAGTTACTCAGGTTTGATCATTGATCATTTGATGCCCATTCTAATTTAGTTTGCCAATATAAGCCCAAAGTGCAATGTAAACCAATATCAAGTGAAGGTTACAGTGCCATTGTGGCCTTTTTGTTTTTCTGTCTTGCATACTTTTAGTGAAAGTTTTCCATTTCATCCTATTTGGAATATTTTATTGAATATTCATGTATGTGTTCTTCGTCAGCCGGTTAGGAAATCGCCATGGTCGAGTGGTTAGTGTTGGGGATTTCAAACCAGGTGTCCCTGGTTCGATCACCTGTTGTGGCGCGATGGTCATTGTGGAGTGCCCTTTGACAACGCGAATTTCCTAGCCTTGTACTGGTTTGTTTATAATGAAAAACCTCGTTGCCGTGATATAACTGAAAACATGTTAAAAACGGCATAAAACCTCAATAAAACAAAACATGGTCAGAGGGTTATGTCTTTGACAAAGTTCCATAGGCCTGACAAGGATTTAAACAAACCTTCGTCTCTTTTTAGGGACACCTTTGTTTCTTTTAAGGGACACGGTTACGCAAGGCAACTTATATCGTTAAAATAAGCATTCAACCAAATGGATAAAGTTATAGTACCATACAAGTTTAAACATCACCAAGGTATCCTGTTCCATTGTCATATATATTGAGCTGACCTTCACAGTCAGGGATAACTACCCAACTCTTACATGTATATTCTGGCACTATTTGGCTTATATAATTCTTAGACTGTGTTCAATTTGTAATCAAGGTCCAACAAGTCAGAGTATGCTGTGACAGTACTTGTAACAGATTTATTTGATATAGTCCTCGTAACATACTTCTGAATTAACTGCTTTAAGATGAATATCTTTTAAAAATAATGCAAAAAATCATATTTTGAAAAAATTGTTGTTAGCAATTTCTTTCGTTCGCTCGGCCAATGTTTTCAAAAGTCATCTGCATCAAGGAGAGCGTTAACCAAAAATACATTTTGGCCGTATTTTATCACTGGATCTCTGGCAACTGCATGCTGGTTGTCAAACAGAAATGTATATAACCGTTTCCCTGAAGTGATGTTTAAACCTTTCCGACTTTTAGATGCATATGCAGCAGACGACTTTTGAAAACACTGGCAAAAGAAGAAATTGCTCATCATGTTTAACCCTTTCCCTCATATAGACGCTTTCTGACGCCTCTGCGGCAGACGGCTTTTTGAAAACATAGTGACAAAAGAAGAAATTGCTCAAAACGAGCAATTTCTCCTTTTGACACAATGTTTTCCACTTTTTGTCATAGGTTATCCATTCAATTATGGAGATTTTCTATTTTTTGACAAAATATGTTCAAAGTCGTCTGCTGCAGAATTGTCGTATGAGGGAAAGGGTTAAACTTTATTCAATATAAACACTTTCAATTATAGAAACTTTTCATGTCAATGTCTATAGATGTTGATAAAGTCGTCTGCTGCAGATCTGTTGTATTTTGGAAAGGCTTATGAGTTATCTGCTTTGAAAGCTTGAGGAAAAATGAGAATAAATGATCATTTTCAGCTATTTCTACTTTTCCTACAATGTTTTTTTAAAAGTTGTCTGCTGCAAAGGCCCCTTATCTCATGTGTATCAGGAAAAGAGATAATTTGGCTTGAGACGCAATTTTGGAAGCTATGATGATGGGCTGATTTTATAGACCTCCTGTACATCCACCAATGATTGATGAGATCTTAAATTGGTGGAGTCATTGACTGGTTTAACCCTTTCCCTCATATAGACGCTTTCTGACGCCTCTGCAGCAGACAGCTTTTTTAAAACATGGTGACAAAAGGAGAAATTGCACAAAACGTGCAATTTCTCCTTTTGCCACAATGTCTTCCAATTTTCATCATAGGTTATCCATTCAATTATGGAGATTTTCTATGTTTTGACAAAATACGTTCAAAGTCGTCTGCTGCAGAATTGTTGTATGAGGGAAAGGGTTAACAGTCCGTCACCCTTGTCCTGGGGATAAACTTGATGTGAATTTACCAGGACTATGGAAAACCAGACAGATTCATAACTTATCCAGATCAATGGTGATAAATACACAGGTGGATATTTACTTTTAAGGCGTTGTTGGAAAAAGAGAAATTGGGCATCGAAATTCAAATAAAAATGGTTCCAGTGTTCCAGATATAATATCAGTAATCAATGATGGTGGTGATATCAGTAATCAATGATGATGGTGATATCAGTAATCAATAACAGTGGTGATATCAGTAATCAATGATGGTGGTGATATCAGTAATCAATGATGGTGGTGATATCAGTAATCAATAATGGTGGTGATATTAGTAATCAATGATGGTGGTGATATCAGTAATCAATGAGGGTGGTGATATCAGTAATCAATGAGGGTGGTGATATCAGTAATCAATGATGATGGTGATATCAGTTATTAATGATGATGGTGATATCAGTAATCAATAATGGTGGTGATATCCGAGTATTCAATGATGATGGTGATATCAGTAATCAATAATGGTGGTGATATCAGTAATCAATGAGGGTGGTGATATCAGTAATCAATGAGGGTGGTGATATCAGTAATCAATGAGGGTGGTGATATCCGAGTATTCAATGATGATGGTGATATCAGTAATCAATAATGGTGGTGATATCAGTAATCAATAATGGTGGTGATATCCGAGTATTCAATGATGATGGTGATATCAGTAATCAATAATGGTGGTGATATCAGTAATCAATGAGGGTGGTGATATCAGTAATCAATAATGGTGGTGATATCCGAGTATTCAATGATGATGGTGATATCAGTAATCAATAATGGTGGTGATATCAGTAATCAATGAGGGTGGTGATATCAGTATTCAATGATGATGGTGATATCAGTAATCAATGATGGTGGTGATATCAGTTATTAATAATGGTGGTGATATCCGAGTATTCAATGATGATGGTGATATCAGTAATCAATAATGGTGGTGATATCAGTAATCAATGAGGGTGGTGATATCAGTATTCAATGATGATGGTGATATCAGTAATCAATGAGGGTGGTGATATCAGTAATCAATGATGATGGTGATATCAGTTATTAATGATGATGGTGATATCAGTAATCAATAATGATGGTGATATTATTAATCAAATATGGGGGTGATGATACCTTTTGCCGGAATTCAGTGGTAAAAAGGTTAACCTTCACTTCTCATTTACTTGTATTGACTTCTACCAAATAGTTGCCAAAAGATAAGGAGTCAAGATAGTCCCTGTTAATTAAGTTATTGGAAACTTTGGCTGTTTCAGAAACATTGCTGGATATTTTTTTTATCCTCTTTCTAATGTCAGAAAAAAAAATTCATTCAGTCTGTTTATTAAATGATTATTACTATTCTGTAGACAATCCAACAGTATCATAGGATTCTTATGATCTTTTTATACCCCCTTCGAAGGGGAGTCATTGTGTCGGGCTGGCTGTCTATCTGTCTGTCGGTCGGTCGGCCAGAAGCCATATTTTGTCCAGCCTATTTCTTACAAACCACTGGGTGGAATTCAATTAAATTTTACATGAAGCTTCTATACCAAGAGGAGATGTGCATATCCTAAGAGGGTTACAATTACATGTTCTTTTACAGAGTTATGGCCCTTTTACTTATTAAGTTATGGTGTAGGTCAAGGTGCTGTTTAGGGGGTATTTATCATCTTCAGTGATAGTTCTAGTATTTAGTTTTTTAGGCCACTTTCAACAATTTTACAGTTTTATAACTGCATTTCCTGAAAAAGTTACTAATACTTCTGGCCAAAGATTCTGACACCATCAAGTCAGTTGTAGTGGTATAATGCTAGGTTTTTGGCCTGAGGATGTTTTCAAGGTCGTCTGGTGTAGATTTTTTATATGAGGGAAAGGTTTAAAATCAGAGTGCATACTTAAGCCTTTCCCTCATATAGACGCTTTCTGACGCCTCTGCAGCAGACGGCTTTTTGAAAACATAGTGACAAAAGAAGAAACAGAACGTGCAATTCCTCCTTTGGCCACAATGTTTTCCACTTTTTGTCATAGGTTATCCATTCAATTATGGTTTATGTTTTGACAAAATACGTTCAAAGTCGTCTGCTGCAGAATTGTCGTATGAGGGAAAGGGTTAATAAGAGAATGCCGTAGATATTTACTGTTATGCTATCAGAGAGAAATGTTTACTGATAACCTTTATTGATAGGGCATGATAGCATGGAATCGGATATCTGTGCAAACAAACACAATTCACATCTTTAAAAGGCCATGAATTGTTTTAACCAGCTTTATTGATCATATTTCATCATCGTACCTTGGTAAATGTTGCCACAGTACCTCCAGTCATAGCATTAACACTTTTAATCCTGAATTTCCAAAATGGACTCATCTAGCTTGGCATTTTAACCCTTTCTCACTTTTTTTGCAGACGCATTCTGACGTGTCTGATGCAGAAGACCTTATTCAAACATTGTGAAAAAAGGAGAAATTAGTCATGACGAGTATTTATGCAGTATAAAGCCTGGTCAGATGATTTGGGCTGGTCTGTCAATAGTATAGAGACTGGTCAGATGTGTGGGCTGGCCTGTCAACAGTATAGAGACTGGTCAGATATGTGAGCTGGCCTGTCAACAGTATAGAGACTGGTCTGTCAACAGTATAGAGACTGGTCAGATGTGTGGGCTGGCCTGTCAACAGTATAGAGACTGGTCAGATATGTGAGCTGGCCTGCCAACAGTATAGAGACCGGTCAGGTCAGATGTGTGGGCTGGTCTGTCAACAGTATAGAGACCGGTCAGATGTGTGGGCTGGTCTGTCAACAGTATAGAGACTGGTCAGATATGTGGGCTGGTCTGTCAACAGTATAGAAACTGGTAAGGTGATTTAGTCTGGCCTGTCAACAGTATAGAGACTGGTAAGGTAATTTGGTCTGGCCTGTCAACAGTATAGAGACTGGTCAGATATGTGGGCTGGTCTGTCAACAGTATAGAAACTGGTAAGGTGATTTAGTCTGGTCTGTCAACAGTATAGAGACTGGTCAGATGTGTGGGCTGGTCTGTCAGCAGTATAGAAACTGGTAAGGTGATTTAGTCTGGCCTGTCAACAGTATAGAGACTGGTAAGGTGATTTGGTCTGGTCTGTCAACAGTATAGAGACTGGTCAGATGTGTGGGCTGGTCTGTCAACAGTATAGAAACTGGTAAGGTGATTTAGTCTGGCCTGTCAACAGTATAGAGACTGGTAAGGTGATTTGGTCTGGTCTGTCAACAGTATAGAGACTGGTCAGATGTGTGGGCTGGCCTGTCAACAGTATAGAGACTGGTCAGATGTGTGGGCTGGCCTGTCAACAGTTTAGAGACTGGTCAGATGTGTGGGCTGGTCTGTCAACAGTATAGAGACTGGTCAGATGTGTGGGCTGGTCTGTCAACAGTATAGAAACTGGACAGATGTGCGGGCTGGCCTGTCAACAGTATAGAGACTGGTCAGATATGTGGGCTGGTCTGTCAACAGTATAGAAACTGGTAAGGTGATTTAGTCTGGCCTGTCAACAGTATAGAGACTGGTAAGGTGATTTGGTCTGGCCTGTTAACAGTATAGAGACTGGTCAGATATGTGGGGTTGCCTGCCAACAGTATAGAGACTGGTCAGATATGTGGGCTGGTCTGTCAACAGTATAGAAACTGGTAAGGTGATTTAGTCTGGCCTGTCAACAGTATAGAGACTGGTAAGGTGATTTGGTCTGGCCTGTCAACAGTATAGAGACTGGTCAGATATGTGGGCTGGTCTGTCAACAGTATATAGACTGGTCAGATATGTGGGCTGATCTGTCAACAGTATAGAAACTGGTAAGGTGATTTAGTCTGGCCTGTCAACAGTATAGAGACTGGTAAGGTGATTTGGTCTGGCCTGTCAACAGTATAGAGACTGGTCAGATGTGTGGGCTGGTCTGTCAACAGGTTAGAGACTGGTCAGATATGTGGGCTGGTCTGTCAACAGTATAGGAACTGGTAAGGTGATTTAGTCTGGCCTGTCAACAGTATAGAGACTGGTCAGATGTGTGGGCTGGTCTGTCAACAGTATAGAGACTGGTCAGATGTGTGGGCTGGTCTGTCAACAATATAGAGACCGGTCAGATATGTGGGGTTGCCTGCCAACAGTATAGAGACTGGTCAGATGTGTGGGCTGGTCTGTCAACAGTATAGAGACTGGTCAGATATGTGGGCTGGTCTGTCAACAGTATAAAAACTGGTAAGGTGATTTGGTCTGGCCTGTCAACAGTATAGAGACTGGTCAGATGTGTGGGGTTGCCTGCCAACAGTATAGAGACTGGTCAGATATGTGGGCTGGTCTGTCAACAGTATAGAAACTGGTAAGGTGATTTAGTCTGGCCCGTCAACAGTAAAGAGACTGGTCAGATATGTGGGCTGGTCTGTCAACAGTATAGAGACTGGTCAGATATGTGGGCTGGTCTGTCAACAGTATAGAGACTGGTCAGATATGTGGGCTGGTCTGTCAACAGTATAGAAATTGGTAATGTGATTTAGTCTGGCCTGTCAACAGTATAGAGACTGGTAAGGTGATTTGGTCTGGCCTGTCAACAGTATAGAAACTGGTCAGATGTGTGGGCTGGTCTGTCAACAGTATAGAGACTGGTCAGACATGTGGGCTGGTCTGTCAACAGTATAGAAACTGGTAAGGTGATTTAGTCTGGCCTGTCAACAGTATAGAGACTGGTAAGGTGATTTGGTCTGACCTGTCAACAGTATAGAGACTGGTCAGATATGTGGGCTGGTCTGTCAACAGTATAGAAACTGGTAAGGTAATTTAGTCTGGCCTGTCAACAGTATAGAGACTGGTAAGGTGATTTGGTCTGGCCTGTCAACAGTATAGAGACTGGTCAGATGTGTGGGGTTGCCTGCCAACAGTATAGAGACTGGTCAGATATGTGAGCTGGTCTGTCAACAGTATAGAAACTGGTAAGGTGATTTAGTCTGGCCTGTCAACAGTATAGAGACTGGTAAGGTGATTTGGTCTGGCCTGTCAACAGTATAGAGACTGGTCAGATATGTGGGCTGGTCTGTCAACAGTATAGAGACTGTTTAGATATGTGGGCTGGTCTGTCAACAGTATAGAAACTGGTAAGGTGATTTAGTCTGGCCTGTCAACAGTATAGAGACTGGTAAGGTGATTTGGTCTGGCCTGTCAACAGTATAGAGACTGGTCAGATGTGTGGGCTGGTCTGTCAGCAGTATAGAAACTGGTAAGGTGATTTAGTCTGGCCTGTCAACAGTATAGAGACTGGTAAGGTGATTTGGTCTGGTCTGTCAACAGTATAGAGACTGGTCAGATGTGTGGGCTGGTCTGTCAACAGTATAGAAACTGGTAAGGTGATTTAGTCTGGCCTGTCAACAGTATAGAGACTGGTAAGGTGATTTGGTCTGGTCTGTCAACAGTATAGAGACTGGTCAGATGTGTGGGCTGGCCTGTCAACAGTATAGAGACTGGTCAGATGTGTGGGCTGGCCTGTCAACAGTTTAGAGACTGGTCAGATGTGTGGGCTGGTCTGTCAACAGTATAGAGACTGGTCAGATGTGTGGGCTGGTCTGTCAACAGTATAGAAACTGGACAGATGTGTGGGCTGGCCTGTCAACAGTATAGAGACTGGTCTGTCAACAGTATAGAGACTGGTCAGATGTGTGGGCTGGCCTGTCAACAGTATAGAGACTGGTCAGATGTGTGTGGGCTGGTCTGTCAACAGTATAGAGACTGGTCAGATGTGTGTGGGCTGGCCTGTCAACAGTATAGAGACTGGTCAGATATGTGGGCTGGTCTGTCAACAGTATAGAGACTGGTCAGATGTGTGGGCTGGTCTGTCAACAGTATAGAGACTGGTCAGATGTGTGGGCTGGTCTGTCAACAGTATAGAGACTGGTCAGATGTGTGTGGGCTGGCCTGTCAACAGTATAGAGACTGGTCAGATGTGTGGGCTGGTCTGTCAACAGTATATAGACTGGTCAGATATGTGGGCTGGTCTGTCAACAGTATAGAGACTGGTCAGATGTGTGGGCTGGTCTGTCAACAGTATAGAGACCGGTCAGATGTGTGGGCTGGCCTGTCAACAGTATAGAGACTGGTCAGATATGTGGGCTGGTCTGTCAACAGTATAGAGACCGGTCAGATGTGTGGGCTGGCCTGTCAACATTATAGAGACTGGTCAGATGTGTGGGCTGGCCTGTCAACAGTATAGAGAGACCGGTCAGATGTGTGGGCTGGCCTGCCAACAGTATAGAAACTGGTCAGATGCTTTAAAGTCTGCTGCAGACTTGTTGTATGAGGGTTAATAAATACACTTTGATATGTGGAGATCTTCCATTTTCTTATACAAATGTTTCCAAAGTCGGCTGCTGAGGATTTTTAGTATGTGGGAAAAGGTTAACTGTTGAAAATAAATCAAATCTTCAACAGGGAAAGGGTCCAATGTTGATGGCTATATATTACCCTGACTCTATATAAACACCTCTCATCTCACTTAATGGCTAATACAAACATCTTAATGGAACATTCACTTTCAAACAAACCATGTAATTGACTTGCCCTACTACAAGACATACTGAATTTCTTTTTTTTGTGTGTGTAAAATAGCTGCAGTAACTAAAATAACCCTCCTCCTCAGATATAGAGACTTTCTGATGCCTCTGCAGCAGACAGCTTTTAGAACATTGCAGCAAAAGGAGAAAATGCCCAATGATGAACAAATTCTACTTTTGCCACAATGTTTTCAACCCTATATTAATTTCTCAATTTTTTCATGTTTTGGCCTAGATGGTTTCATAGTCGTCTGCTGCAGGTTTCTTGTATTAACCCTTTCCCTCATATAGACGCTTTCTGACGCCTCTGCAGCAGACGGCGTGACAAAAGAAGAAATTGCTCAAAACGAGCAACTTCCCCTTTTGCCACAATGTTTTCCACTTTTAGTCATAGGTTATCCATTCAATTATAAAGATTTTCTATTTTTTGGCAAAACATATTCAAAGTCGTCTGCAGCAGAATTGTCGTATGAGGCAAAGGGTTAAGGGTAAAGGGATATCAGGATCTATTTCATTGTTTAACCCTTTCCCACATAGGACAATTCTGCAGCAGACGACTTTGAACATATTTTGTCAATATGGTGGCAAGAGGAGAAATTGCTGTTTTTGAACTCTTTAATTCATAATTATATCCCCTTCGAAGAAGAGGGGGTATAATTATAGGAGTCGGGCTGTCTGTGACTGTCTGTCTGTCGGTCGGTCGTCCGGAATCCATATTTTGTCCGGCCTATTTCTTACAAACCTCTGGGTGGAATTCAATACAATTTTACATGAAGCTTCTATACCAAGCGGAGATGTGCCTGTTCTAAGGGTCTTACAATTGTATGTTATTTTACAGAGTTATGGCCCTTTTTACTTATTAAGTTATGGTGTAGGTCAAGGTGCTGTTTTGGGGGTATTTATCATCTTCAGTGATAGTTCTAGTTTTAGCAAGTAGAGTTTCTTTTCTGTTTTCACTCCAATACATTCTATTTAGAACTATATCATTTTCTTACAGATTGTACCCATTTTCTTTATTCTAATAAATAAAATCAGTATTCCATAATTTGTAGATTAAAGTGCAAAGTGTGCAGTTGATCAGATCAGCATAATTACTGAATATTTTTTTCCCTTGCAGATTTTCTCTTTCTCATAAAATGTTTGATTTAATGTTTAGCATGAGATATTATTAGCATTTTATTCTACCTGTTTCTTAATTAAAACATTTCAAAAAGCATTTTGGTTTTAATTAACTCTGTCCCACACACAGCATATCTACAGGAGACTACCCTGAAAACATCAAGGCACTATTTTTATGAAAACTTATCTATTAACCTTTTCCCTCATATAGACGCTTTCTGAGTCCTCTGCAGCAGACGGCTTTTTGAAAGCATAGTGACAAAAGAAGAAATTGCTCAAAACGAGCAATTTCTCCTTTTGCCACAATGTTTACCACTTTTAGTCATAGGTTATCCATTCAATTATAGAGATTTTTCTATTTTTTGGCAAAATATGTTCAAAGTCGTCTGCTGCAGAATTGTCGTATGAGGGAAGGGGTTAATTGAAGTTTAATTATTAAATAAAGTTGAAAAGTTCTTGGCAAAAGTCGTAATTGCTCATTATAAGCGATTCCTCCTTTTGTCTCTATGTTTTTTGAAAAGTTGTTTGCTGCAGTGCAGATGCCAACTGATTCGAACCTTGATTGAAACATAAAAAGGATAAATTGATGATTACTAAAGAATAGGAAAATCAACGTGTATGATAGATATTATAATCAACATACGTGACTCTAGAATGGACTTTACCAACATGATGTTGTTTATGTTAAATTGTAATGCGTTTCCATGGTAATAAAAGCCCTTTTGATGTTTGGGTTTACACCTAATTGTAGTAGATACAAAATAAGATTATTGTTTCTTTTGTAGTAAAACATCAAAGGTAATAAATTAGAACCCCTATACATCACGATCAAGTTCCAGCTTTTCATCATTGTGTGTTATATATTTATAATATAGATAATGATTAGACAGGTTCAATTTTATAACATCTGAACGGATGCTTAGATATGGTATTTTTGCCTCAATATTTTAAACCGAGACTTATGTTGATAGTATGAAAATTTGTTTGAGTACCCAAAACAAAGGGTTTAAAGGTCAATTATAGATTTTGCAATGTGAAATATTTTATCTAGAAATCTGTCTGAGAAAAAAAATGGTATCTCAACAAATACACAAGTCTGTTTTTAATTATAAAGTAGAAAACATTGTCAAAAAAAGGAGAAATTGTTTTATCATGAGCAGTTATACTTTTACAATACTTTTTTCAGAAAAGATATATTTATCTGCTGCAAAGGCTTCGATATTCATTTGCATCAGGGAAAATGTGAAATTATTAATCAATAAGCTTGAATATAGTGTCTAGGGTACAAGACATGTCTTAAGGTGAACAAGTTCATACATCAATTGGTTCAATGATCTCATAAAAAGGAAGACACTGTACCTTGGTAATTGTTTGTAGTTTGGTGTATGCATATATAAGTTAAGACTAGGTGATACGAACATTTTCGAGTGTAGCAGACCTAATGGTGTATGTGATTGTATGCGCTCGAATAATTTTCACAATAATCATTACAGAGGTGTAGATGAGAAGATATGAGTTGATATTACACAACACAGTATCTCATTTATTACCAAATTAAACCCTAGTTTATGTTGTGGGTACTCAAAAACATCGTCTTGATGTGTAAGACGGTTCTTGTGAGTACCCACACTATAGGGTTTAACCCTTTCCCTCATATAGATGCTTTCTGACGCCTCTGCAGCAGACAGCTTTTTGAAAACATAGTGACAAAAGAAGAAATTGCACAAAACGGGCAATTTCTCCTTTTGCCACAATGTTTTCCACCTTTTGTCATGGGTTATCCATTCAATTATGGAGATTTTCTATGTTTTGACAAAATACGTTCAAAGTCGTCTGCTGCAGAATTGTCGTATGAGGGAAAGGGTTTAAGGGTCAAATAAGGATTGCGGGACATGGAATACAAGTCTTATCTAGATCATTCATTGTTTTTATTGCAGGACCTTTCCTACAAAGACCACCACTGGCATGAATTCTGTTTTAAATGTATTGAGTGCCAGAAAAGTCTCGTCGATCAACCCTTTGCTCCGAAGAACGACAAGATTTACTGCTCCGACTGCCATGACAACAACTTTGCCGCTCGCTGTGATGGTTGCAGCAATCCCTTCAGAGGAGGTAAGAACTGCTGATATACAATTCTGGCAAAGTTATTAGTTATAAGTGATCTGTTTGTTTTCTCTTCAAAAAGCATTATAACATCATTCGTAAAAAAAGGATGGTTTTGAATTGAAATTTACTTTTACAAATATATGGCCATTCATGTGCAATATCTAATCAGGTTTATCAAATTCTTGCATAATTATTAAATCAAACGTCATATCCTTTTCCACACATGACAATTTTTATTTGCATCTGATGACTGTGTAAAAAAAGGCATGTCTTCAAATGAAGGTATAATTTCAAAGAATTGAATGAAAACGTTCATAATGAGCAATAATGATTACTCTACTTGCACCATTGTTTTTATACGCCGCCGGAGGCGGTCGTATATTGGCGTCATCTTCTCCGTCTGTCCGTCCGTCCGTACGTCCATTTCTTGTGAACGCAACTCCTCCTACGTTTCTGACCGTGTCTTTTCAAAACTTGGTCAATGTCATAACTATAATGTGTAGATGTGCATGAAGCGGCGATTTTCCGGTTCATTGATATTTGCAAGATTTATGTCCCTTGTAACTTATGTTTCTGACCAAATCTTTTCAAAACTTGGTCAATGTCATGACTATAATGGGTAGATGTGCATGAAGCGGCGATTTTCCGGTTCATTGATTTTTGCAAGATTTATGCCTTTCGAAACTTGGTCTCTATAGCATATTCACTTGAGAACGCAACTCAAGTTTCCAAACAGGTAGAAGTGCATAAAGCAGGGATTATCCAGTAGAGTAATTTTTGCAAGAGTTATGCTCAGAAGGAAAAAAAGATACATATTGACACTGCCATTTGACCTTCTTTCATATCGGAAGCCTCTATAGGGTTCTATCTGTTTATATGTATCCTATTTTCTTTAGTTAATACCTAAGTCAGCTAGGCTGGTAAGCAGAGTAAGACAAGTGTGGATAAACTGTTTTGCTCAAGGAAACACCCGGCTGCCCCTGCAGGGATCGAACCTACTACCCAGGCAACCATGATCTCAGGTCCCTGTCTCTTCCAGCTAAGCTAACTGGTCTGACAGACTTCATTTTGAGCTTATGTATACAGACATGTTAAAAGCAATAATTAAAAGGACCAATCTTGATCTTTATATTTTGTGGCGGTGTATATTGTCACTGGCACTCTTGTTAACTCATTTCATCAGTTGAGATTTTCCATTTTTTTGGCAAAGATATTTTCAAAGTCATTTGCTGTGGACTTGTTAATATGGGAAAGTGTTAAAGAAGTGTTATAGGGAAACACATAGTGATCATTTCTTGGTTGTCTGTCTGTCCATGCATCCGTCATGCTTTCACTTGCTGAGAGATTATATAGACGCTTTCTGATGCCTTTGCAGCAGACGGCTTTTTGAAAACATAGTGACAAAAGAAGAAATTGCTCAAAACAAGCAATTTCTCCTTTTTAACCATTTCCCTCATGACAATTCTGCAGCAGACGACTTCGAACGTATTTTGTCAAAACATAGAAAATCTCCATAATTGAATGGATAACCTATGACTTAAAGTGGAAAACATTGTGGCAAAAGGAGAAATTGCACGTTTTGTGCAATTTCTTCTTTTGTCACTATGTTTTTAAAAAGTTGTCTGCTGCAGAGGCGTCCGAAACCGTTTATATGAGGGAAAGGTTTAAAGGCGACAGATGTTCCTACAACTACTCTTGTTTTAATTCTAGGAATGAAGAAATTTGAGTACAAGGGGAAGCAGTGGCATGAGGAGTGTTTTACTTGTATGGTGTGCAAAGAACCCATTAGAAAATCTCCATAATTGAATGGATAACCTATGACTTAAAGTGGAAAACATTGTGGCAAAAGGAGAAATTGCACGTTTTGTGCAATTTCTTCTTTTGTCACTATGTTTTTAAAAAGTTGTCTGCTGCAGAGGCGTCCGAAACCGTTTATATGAGGGAAAGGTTTAAAGGCGACAGATGTTCTACAACTACAGTCGAACCTCGTTAATCCGGACACTTTGGTTCCCAGAGAAAAACGTCTGGATTGCGAATCTTCCGGATTAACGATTTCTTATTTTGCCTACGCCAAATTTTCGTCTTAGCATAACAATAGGAGTCAAAGAATGGGACCCAATATTTCCCCAGATATTGCGCGGATACATGATTATAATTGAGGGAAATTCATTCAAAATAGCTTTGCAAACTGTCAGCGATATTGAATTTATCATTTACCTCTAGATACTGTTTGTCGTAAGCAAAGCTTTATCATGAGATTTACAACACATAGATAACCAGTAAGTAAACATGTACGTTTATGAAAAAATGAACGTCAAAATATAAAAATATTGAACAACTTATTATTTTTGTCAGATCTACACTTGTCTCTGGGTCAAAATATCGAAATTTTAGTCTCAAAATCAGTTTAGATCTGTTTGACAATTTGGCTGCTATTTTATGGCTGCTAATCAAAGTAAACAATGACACACGCTTGCAGATTATTGAACAGCCTTAGGCTATTACATTGTGTACAGCTTTAACACCTTAGGACAAACGGACACTACAGAAAACAATGACACAGACTAATTGAGTAAAAACATATATACTGTCTATGTTTTCTGTATGCTGTACAGTCATGTACATTACTGTTTGGACTTCCGGACTAACGAAACGGATTATATGTGTAAATGGTCAGTCCGTTCCCGATTTTTTTTGTCCGGTTCCGGAACGCGAATTTCCGTATTAACGGAGAATAATTAAGCATAAAAAATCCGTTCCCTGAATTTTTTGTCCGGATCGCGAATTTTCCGGATTAACGGCGTCCGGTTTAACGAGGTTCGACTGTACTCTTGTTTTAATTCTAGGAATGAAGAAATTTGAGTACAAGGGGAAGCAGTGGCATGAGGAGTGTTTTACTTGTATGGTGTGCAAAGAACCCATTAGTAACAAGAGCTTCATTCCCCGCGAGGAACAGGTCATCTGTGTTCCTTGTTACGAGAGAGACTTTGCACAGAAGTGCTCCAAGTGTAGTGGTGTAAGTATTGGCTTATATGATCCTCCCTGTCAGTATGAAAAGGTACATGTCCTTGTTACGAGAGAGACTTTGCACAGAAGTGCTCCAAGTGTAGTGGTGTAAGTATTGGCTTATATGATCCCCCTGTCAGTATGAAAAGGTACATGTCCTTGTTACGAGAGAGACTTTGCACAGAAGTGCTCCAAGTGTAGTGGTGTAAGTATTGGCTTATATGATCCCCCCCTGTCAGTATGAAAAGGTACATGTCCTTGTTACGAGAGAGACTTTGCACAGAAGTGCTCCAAGTGTAGTGGTGTAAGTATTGGCTTATATGATCCCCCTGTCAGTATGAAAAGGTACATGTCCTTGTTACGAGAGAGACTTTGCACAGAAGTGCTCCAAGTGTAGTGGTGTAAGTATTGGCTTATATGATCCCCCTGTCAGTATGAAAAGGTACAAGTTGGCATTTCTGAACAGTGTACATCTGCTCCGGGGCTAACAGTCTATGTAGAAAAGCAGCCAGTTAGTTGATTTTAAAGATTGTTGTGTTTAGAACTGGTGTGAGAAAGCAAGATAACACATGGGTAGGTGCACTGGACAGTGTGATATAACTGAAAAATTGTTGAAAAAAGCATTAAACCCCAATCAACCAGGAAACACATGGGTAGGTGCACTGGCCAGTGTGATATGACTGAACAATTGTTGAAAACAGCATTAAACCCCAATCAACCAGGAAACACATGGGTTGGTGCACTGGCCAGTGTGATATAACTGAACAATTGTTGAAAACAGCATTAAACCCCAATCAACCAGGAGACACATGGGTTGGTGCACTGGCCAGTGTGATATGACTGAACAATTGTTGAAAACAGCAATCAACCCCAATCACTTTTCATAAAATGCAAGCTTGTACCTTTTTACATTGACGGGCTCTTATACAGATAGATTTAATTTCCCACATACAAAAGAGATGACTTTAAACATCTAGGCAAAAATTGGGTAAAACTCTTTAAATGATAGTACAATTATTGAATTGAGTTGAAAACATTGTGGCAAAATGAGAAACGCTCATTATGAGCAATTTAGCTTTTATGTTTTCAAATGTCATCTACTGCAGATGATTAACCCTTTCCCTCATACAACAATTCTGCAGCAGACGACTTTGAACGTATTTTATCAAAAAATAGAAAATCTCCATTATTGAATGGATAACCTATGACAAAAAGTTGAAAACATTGTGGCAAAAGGAGAAATTGCACGTTTTGTGTAATTTCTTCTTTTGTCACTATGTTTTTAAAAAGCTGCAGAGGCGTCAGAAAGCGTCTATATGAGAGAAAGGGTTAAAAAAGTGTCTGTATGGTGCAAATTGGTAAAAAAAGGATTACCTGTGACATGTCTTTAAAGCAATTTCTCCTTCTGCCACAATGTTTTCAAAAGTCGCCTGTTTGTGGGAAAGAGTAAACTCTAAACTAGAATTCCATGAATTGAGATGGCATACCATGTCATATGTAAAAAGATACTTAATAAAAAATAACCCTCAGACAGTAGCTGTAAAAACACGGTACACAAAAGTAGTAATATTTTGCTGAACATGAAATTCTTTGATGAACATCAGTTTTTAGCTCACCTGAATATTAAGCTGCGAAGACTAGCTATTGTGATCCCCTTGTGTCTGTCTTATGCCTTGCATTGTCAACAATTGTTATAAACAACATTTCTCAAACCACTTGGTCAAATTCAATCAAATTTCACAGGAATATATTCCTTTGGCTGTATTGAACATTATGTCCCCTTTCGAAAAAGACAGAGATCAAAGCTTGTCAATGATAACTGGATAATGATAGACAGTACTCGGACATGGCAGGGAGGTTTCTCATGACCAGTAGATGCGGTCACCCCTTCATGAGTCAAGGCCACAGTGCTCTTGAGCATAAAAGATTGGCAACATAACGTTTGACGAACATCTCTTCTTATCTTCATTTTGGATGTACAACAATTTAAACAAGAACATTTTCATTTTTCCCAATACGTCTTCAACTCTGTATCGAGGGCTTGGCGTGAAACAGTTGTATCTTAAATTGGTATTTTTTTTACCAAGGTTAATCACCTCGCCATAAAGTCTTTATAAGTGTTAAATCACTTTTCTTGGTAAACAATGTAAATTTAGGTGCCATTGCTCGTTCTGAGCAATGGCACCTAAATTTGCATTGTTTACAAAAGGGTCAAATTTGCCCCTAAACCAGGGTTTTCAAAATAGGTTTTAAGTTACAACCGTTTCACGCCAAGCCCTCGGTATGATAATTTATATCAAACTTCTGATGTTAAAGGTTTTTTCCCTGAAATATTTTCAAAGCAGACAACACTAAAAAGATCATTCAAGATAAACTCTTTTTCCACCAACAAAATATCATCAGCAGACGACTTTTAAATTATCTAAACAAAAATATGGAAATTCTCTTCGAATGAAAGTATAATAATGGAGGAAATGTTATGCTTTATGACTCCTCTGCAGCAGATGACTTTTGAAAACATTGGGGAAAAAGGAGAAATTGCTCTTACTGAGCAATTTTTCCTTTTGTCGCAATGTTTTTTAACCCTATTCAATAGTTATACATTCATTTATCAAGATTGTCACAATTTGGTCGAGATGTTATCAAAGTTTTCTGCTACAGAATTGTTGTATGTGAGAAAGGGTTCAATCAGAACTCATTACTTGTCTACATCCTTAACGTGTCTTACCTATATATATGCAGGTTATAAACAAGGGAGGCGTGGCTTACAAAAACATGCCCTGGCATCGTGAGTGTTTTACGTGCACAAACTGCAGTAAGGAGTTGGCTAAGGAGAAATTTACGTCTAAGGAGGACAAACCCTACTGTGCTGACTGCTACGGAGATCTGTTCGCTAAGAAGTGCTGCCGCTGTACCAAAGCTATCACAGGTAACGTCTTTTTAACCCTTTACCTAATACAATAAATCTGCGGACAACGACAATTGATTGATTGTTTGGAAATGAACACAGTTTTCAATGGTTTCTCAGTTATATCACCTTTACATGTTTTTCGCTCGTCTGTTTTTCGAAGAAAAAAAGTTGCGGTATTGTGATACCCTTGGCGTCCTCTTCGTCACAAAACTTTTTTTAACCTTACTTTATAACTCAAAAACTGATTAACTTTTTCAAATGAAACTTGTTACACATGTTGCTAGAAACAATATGCGTTACTATACCAAGTCACATAACTCTGGCTTTTCAATGATTATTCAGTAATGCCCCTTTTTTTTCCATTTACAAAAAAAGCAGACTATCGTTGGTGTTCGCTTGTGGCGCTCTTGTTCCTGACTTGCTCGCACCAGTATTCCATCCGACATTCCTTCCAAGAATACTGGCTACCTTCCCACATAGACTATTTAGCCCATTGGTGGAAGACGAATGACGCGAGTCAGACTTTCCCTCATATAGACGCTTTCTGACGCCTCTGCAGCAGACAGCTATTTGAAAACATAGTGACAAAAGAAGAAATTGCACAAAACGTGCAATTTCTCCTTTTGCCACAATGTTTTCCACTTTTTGTCATGGGTTATCCATTCAATTATGGAGATTTTCTATTTTTTGACAAATTACGTTCAAAATCGTCTGCTGCAGAATTGCAGTATGAGGGAAAGGGTTATCTTTTTAAATGAAACTTGTGACACATGTTGCTAGGAACAATATGCGTTACTATACCAAGTCACATAACTCTGGCTTCAATAATTATTCAGTAATGCCCCTTTTTTTTCCATTTACAAAAAAAGCAGACAATCGTTGGCGTTCGCTTGTGGCGCTCTTGTTCCTGACTTGCTCGCACCAGTATTCCATCCGACATTCTTCCAAGAATACTGGCTACCTTCCCACATAGACTATTTAGCCCATTGGTGAAAGACGAATGACGCGAGTCAAACAGACTTTTATCATTCTTTGAAAATATTGAATGGCTGAAGCAGAGTTCAAATCCATGACTCATGGATTCTTAGCTCTCCTCGTCATTTCCAACAGAGTAATTGTGACTTGACTTCAAGTCATGACTGGCAAAGAAAAGTTCTATAAATAAGAGTATAATTGTTGTCAATATTTTAAAATTCATCTTATGCAGAAATTTAAAACGGTCGGCATTTGACACCAGTCCTGTTGTAGACAACTTCTGTAAATATTGGGACAAAAGGAGATTTTGTTTATGCAACAGTCTTACTATCTGAAAGAGCTGGTTTGGAAATAAGTTTGACAGGGATATTTCTTTGTTGACCCACCACAAGATTCTTTCATTTATGTGGTTTTATCATAACTGACAAGGGAAGGGCATTTCTTCCTGATAAAAGTCGAATAAACTATGTAATCAGGCAAGTGAATGAGGGCTTTCATAGCCTTCTTGTTCACAAAGATCATAAGATGTTTCAATGCAAACAACATTAAAATGAACATATCTTGTAATGGCTAGACCCTTGCCTGCGTACAACAAATCTACACTTGTTGACTTTGAAAACATTGACACAAAAAAATAAAAAATCTCTAATAAGACACATTTTGACATATCTGCAGTAGACGACTTTTCAAAACATTGTTGCAAAAGGAGGAGCAATTTATCCTTTTGCCACAATGTTTTCTATATTATTTGATAATTATACTTTTATTTATAAATATTTGTTCATGTTTTGCCTGCATATTTCAAAGTTGTCTGCTGCAGATTTGTTATATGTGGGAAACGGTTAACCCTTTCCCTGATATGACAATTCTGCAGCAGACGACTTTGAACATATTTTGTCAAAACATGGAACATCTCCATAATTAAATGGATAACCTATGACAAAAAGTGGAAAACATTGTGTCAAAAGGAGAAATTGCACGTTTTGTGCAATTTCTTCTTTTGTCACCATGTTTTCAAAACGCCGTCTGCTGCAGAGGCGTCAGAAAGCGTCTATGTGAGGGAAACGGTTAATGTTATCAAAGGTCAAGATAAGAAGGGGTATACAGCTCTTTTCCACCCAATATTTTTCTTATTATCCAACCAAACCCTATGATGTGTTTTATCAGAGCCGATTCTTTCCCACAACATAAGGTTAGAAGGTCACAAAAGGATTTAAGAAAATGCAAAAATGCCCCTTGTCTAAGGCTTCGAATGTCACTGATTCGCCCCTTATCTAAGGCTTTGAATGTCACTGTTTGTAACGCCCCTTATCTAGGGCTTTGAATGTCACTGTTTGTAACGCCCGTTTTATAGGGCTTTGAATGTCACTGTTTGAAAAGCCCCTTGTCTAGAGCTTCGAATGTCACAGTTTGAAATGCCCCTTGTCTAGAGCTTTGAATGTCACTGTTTAAAACGCCCCTTGTCTAGAGCTTTGAATGTCAGTGTTTGAAATGACCCTTGTCTAGAGCTTTGAATGTCACAGTTTGAAATGCCCCTTGTCTAGAGCTTTGAATGTCACTGTTTAAAACGCCCCTTGTCTAGAGCTTCGAATGTCACTGTTTAAAACCCCCCTTGTCTAGAGCTTTGAGTGTCACTGTTTGAAAAGCCCCTTGTCTAGAGCTTCGAATGTCACAGTTTGAAACGCCCCTTGTCTAGAGCTTTGAATGTCACTGTTTGAAACGCTCCTTGTCTAGAGCTTGAATTTCACTGTTTGAAACACCCCTTGTCTAGAGCTTTGAATGTCACTGTTTGAAACGCCCCTTGTCTAGAGCTTTGAATGTCACTGTTTGAAATGCCCCTTGTCTAGAGCTTTGAATGTCACTGTTTGAAATGCCCCTTGTCTAGAGCTTTAAATGTCACTGTTTGAAATGCCCCTTGTCTAGAGCTTTGAATGTCACTGTTTGAAACACCCCTTGTCTAGAGCTTCGAATGTCACTGTTTGAAACGCCCCTTGTCTAGAGCTTCGAATATCACTGTTTGAACAGTTGAGTGTAAAATTCAAATTGCTCTGGGTACTTACTGTATAATGACATGAGATTTTGTTTTGTTACAGGATTTGGTGGAACTAAATTCATTTCGTTTGAAGATCGTCACTGGCATAGTGACTGTTTCGTCTGCTACAAGTGTGACTCATGCATGGTGGGACGTGGATTTCTGATGAACGAAGGAGATATTCTCTGCCCAGACTGTGGTCGCAGTTAAATACGTAACAGGTCCCCCCAAGATTGATCTACAACAGCCAAGAGATTTTGATATTTTGTAATTAATTGTTAACCTGATATGACATGAAATGAGTTAGCTTCTACTAAAATAACAGAAAAATCTATTTTGCAACAACTGGTGGTATAATTTTGGCCACATTTGAACAAAGATTGAATAGGAGAAACTGTTTCTTTTGGGCAATTTCTCTTTTCCCAAATGATAAATAGGCATAAAAAAATATCTGTTTTGGGAAAAGAGTTAATTATAACAAAAGATAAAGTCATTCAAGTTTTTCAAATTTTAGACTTAAAAAGTATCATTTGGATTCTTTTTCCTAAATATTTCGAGCTAATTGATGATAAAGTTTTGTTTAAAAAAGCACCTAGTTGTATGGTATATTTACGCCAAATTTCATGTTCTATTTAGTTGTATATCAACAAATAAGGTTGAATTAAATTGAAGCAATTGTTTACTTCTTATTATTATGAATATATTTAATTAAGATAATTCCGAAAGATTGATTTCTAGATCATTGTTATATGAAGATAAAGTAGGAATGTTGAATCTTTCGCTAATTCATTCTTACCCTTTCCCACATACAACAAATTTGAAAATATCTAGGTAAAATATGGAAAATCTCTACAAATGAAAATATATTTAATGAATAATCTGACGCCTCTGCAGCAGACGGCTTTTTGAAAACATAGTGACAAAAGAAGAAATTGCACAAAACGTGCAATTTCTCCTTTTGACACCATGTTTTCCACTTTTTGTCATAGGTTATCCATTCAATTATAGAGATTTTCTATGTTCTGACAAAATACGTTCAAAGTCGTCTGCTGCAGAATTGTCGTATGAGGGAAAGGGTTAATAAAGAAATGAAATAGGTAACCAGTAATTTGTTGTGTAGGTAATGGAATTACAAATGTATTACTTTATCTTTGCTTTCGAATATAAAAACACCTCAAAACCAAAAATGTGCATGGCGTTTTGTATTGGCTGAATCTCTTGTATAGTCTATACCATTTGTTTAGAAACGATGTTTGTACCTTGAATGTTTGTAATATACAGACTTGATATGTCTCTCCCTTAGACCCGTTAACCCTTTTCCACATACAAGCATGCAGACAAATTTTGAAAACATTTTGGCAAACGGAGATAAGAGCAATTTATACTTTTGTCACAAAACTTTCAACTATTTTAAATACATGTAGTTAAACAATTATTTAAAAAGGCACTCCCTATTTTGCCTGGATGTTTTTAAAGTTGTATGCTGCAGAATTGTTGTATATGGGAAAGGGTTAACCTTTGTAATACTTTTTTGATATAAGTGTTTTTAACTTTGTCCTGCTGATTATGGCTAAAAGTTGAAGAGTCACATGAACGCTGTCCATTTGTGATGCGACTCATTTAAAGTGTTGAATAAATGTCTTCTTTTTTTTGTACTGGCATATACAGATCTACATTTGTTTAACCCTTTCCCTCATATAGACGCTTTCTGACGCCTCTGCAGCAGACAGCTTTTTGAAAACATAGTGACAAAAGAAGAAATTGCACAAAACGTGCAATTTCTCCTTTTGCCACAATGTTTTCCACTTTTCGTCATAGGTTATCCATTCAATTATGGAGATTTTCTATGTTTTGACAAAATACGTTCAAAGTCGTCTGCTGCAGAATTGTCGTATGAGGGAAAGGGTTAAGAATTTAACTATGTTATAATAACATCAACATTCTCAGATCATAAATCAGAGTTATTGCCCTTTATCTGAATTGTAAATACAGAGGGTTTTGTTATAATACAAGCTAGATTATTGCAATAAAACAGGACTTAAAAGTCTACAATCATTCAATTGAAATGATCTCTTAATTGCCAAGTTGAACAATTAACTTGAGTTGATTAATAAAATCGTTTTGATCATAGGCTTTCATTCATTTACCACCAGGACATACATACAGTGTCTCATGTGGGGAGATAGCCTTATGCCTGGGAAGAATATTGTATATATAACTAACACCAGACAACTAGGACAAACATGGTTTGTTTGACCGACTATCGTCGCAAAACTGAAATAATGCTGAAAATTGCATCATACTCCAATCCATGAATTGATGGTAGGCATTACCAGTAAGCACAACCTACTTAAAATAAATAAATTTAACCCTTTATATGTTTATTCATTTAACTAACGCAAAACATCTGTCTGAAAAACCCAACAACATCAATTTTGGGACAATCTTTTCTCTTCTGTCTAGAAACCATTTGTTGTCAGAGTAATCTCTTCTACTAAGAAGAAGTCTATAGATAGTATATTAGGTAATTCATTTTGAAATTGTTTTATATTGAAGTAATATTTATGCAAAATTTATATTAGAGATTTGCAGTTAACCCTTTACCTGATATGATGTTTGCAGTGTCACCTGCTTTGAAAACCTCTGAGGAAAATACATAACATCTTTGAAAAAAATAATACAGTTTAGAAAAAGCTGAATGAAACAGGTTATTTTGACCGTATATAAACAATTTCTGCATCAGGGAAAGGGTTAATGCTATCTGTTCAGAAAGGTCCCAGTGTGCCAAAAATAGAACCTACACTGATTTTTATTGGCACTTGTTATGATGTACATCTACTATCATCAATTTTCTGACAATTCTTAAGTACAATGGCATGTTACCAGTATATTGGTCTATGAACGGTACTAATTGTACACCAGTGTTCACCATGGACACAGTTGATTGGTTTATGAACTGTACTAATTGTACACCAGTGTTCACCATGGACACGGAGGTACAGTTCTACAAATTATTTGGTTTGTGAACTTTTCTAGTTGTACACCAGTGTTCACCATGGACATGGAGGTACAATTCTACAAGTTGATTGGTTATTGAACTGTTCTTGATGTGCACCAGTGTTCACCATGGACACATTGGTACAATTATACGAGTTGATTTGTTATTGAACTATTCTAGTTGTGCACCATTGTTCACCATGGACATGGAAGTACAATTCTACAAGTTGATTGGTTATTGAACTGTTCTTGATGTGCACCAGTGTTCACCATGGACACAGAGGTACAGTTCTACAAAGTGATTGGTTATTGAACTGTTCTTGATGTACACCAGTATTCACCATGGACACGGAGGTACAATTTTGCAAGTTGATTGGTTATTGAACTGTTCTAGTTGTACACCAGTCTTCACCATTGACACAGAGGTACAATTCTACAAGTTGATTCATTATTGAACTGTTCTTGGTGTGCACCAGTATTCACCATGGACACGGAGGTACAATTCTACAAGTTGATTGGTTATTGAACTGTTCTAGATGTACACCAGTCTTCACCATGGACACAGAGGTACAATTCTACAAGTTGATTGGTTATTGAGCTGTTTTAGATGTACATCAGTGTTCACCATGGACACAGAAGGGTCTTTGTATTGTACAGTGGTCTGTTTGCTTATTGATATTTATACACTTTTGTTTTGTTACTTTTCTCCTTGATTTGTATATATTTGATTGTTATTGAAGAATAAGGACAGGTATAACTTGCAGTCAAACACGTGCTTAGCATTCAACTGTACTTAACAGCCAACCTGTTTTAACCCTTTACCACATATATCAAATCTTCAACAGACGAATTTGAAAATAAGTAGCAAAATTTATTGAAAATCTCAGAAATGAAAATACATGTATCATTATTGAATATAATTAGTGAAAGCATTGGTGTAAATGAAGAAATTGCTAATTATGAGCAATTCATATTTTGCTACAATTATTTCAAAAGTGGTCTGCTGCAGAGGTACCAGAAAGTGTCTGTTTGTGGGAAATTGTTAAGTAGCCAGTTTTGATATTCCCAAGTTCTGTTTTCCAGCTACCTGGGCCAAACGGCCATCTTTCTTTACCTTTCTTAACTGGGTCGAGTGATGATATCTAGTATGCCTGCTACAAAGGATTGTCAGTTGCTTTGCCTGACTATGATAGCATTGACATACCTGTTATTGTGTGTATTTCTAACTGTGAGACTCAATTTAAACCTGTCCTATTCTATTTCAGAGTGTAGATAGAATAATTTATAATGAAAAAAATTAGGCAATATGAATGTGTGTTTATTTGTTTGAACTTTTACCCTGACACAGACAGACGACAAAGCCGTCCGCTGATGATTTATTGTATGTCTGAAAGGGTTTAATTGCCCTCGAGTTCATACTCATTCCAGGGTTTTTTGTACTGTAAATCAGAAGCAGTTAGTATAGTGTAACCGGCCACGGCAGGTTCGATTTAGGATACAACACGACAACAGAAAAAGAATGCTAGTTAATACTTTTAATAAGTGTTTGCTTTTACTCATTGCCTAAACAGGACAAATATATACAGTAAAGACATGTTAACAACTAAAATGACAATCTATATATTAATAGAGGGAAAGTCAGAGAAAGAGAGAGAGAGAGAGTGCTCAGAGTGGTCAGCATGGTAGGTAAACGTTACCTTTGGAGCTTGCCACAACTGGGCAGAGAACAGAAAGAGACGGCCTTATATAGTACAGAATACCTTGTGTATACACAAGAATCACAATAATCACATGAACCATGCATACCACAAGTAAATAAGGCAGGCATACATGTAGTAACTAGAAGAGTCATAAGAAAATGTAGAGGCATGTATATGAACGGTGGCTTCAAGAAACCGCTCCCGTTACATTCCCCCTTTCTTAAGATCCAATGTTTAAATAAACATTGGTCAAAAGAAACTGAGATGTAGAAGATTATAAAGAAATAATACGACTACAAGTAATGAATCACAAATCCGGTAGAGGGTAATATATATGAATATTGAAAAACACATAAGAAACACTGAATAGTATCACTATGGAAAGTTAATTTCTTTTACTTCTTAAAAGTTCTGTGGCTGCTATTTGGTAATGTTTCATGGGATTCCGAAACCCGACAGGTCATAGGAGAATAAATCCAGCGAGGCCTTGCATCTCTGGTGAAAGACTAATAAATACAGTTGTTTTTAGATGAAATAGGTCAGATAAAACATTTGAAGATTTCTCAGTCCGGACATTACAATTCCTGAGATGAATCCCATCATAGGAACACATTCCTAAGCTGCCAAAGAAGGTCAGGCCATACATGAGATAAAGGAGTGATCATTTCCTTTTAATACTCGTGTTCTGCCTTCGATGCGGTAATGACCTTATCTTATCTTGTATTTATTATAACCCATTCAACCAAAACAACTACTTTCCAGGTTGATTAAATTATGAAGTCTATATGAACTAACATCAGCATGATCATTCAAAATGAAGAACTGCTGCTGTACTGTGTTGTATCCTGGTCACGGCACCAAAATGTAACCGGCCACGGCAGGTTCGATTTAGGATACAACACGACAACAGAAAAAGAATGCTAGTTAATACTTTTAATAAGTGTTTGCTTTTACTCATTGCCTAAACAGGACAAATATATACAGTAAAGACATGTTAACAACTAAAATGACAATCTATATATTAATAGAGGGAAAGTCAGAGAAAGAGAGAGAGAGAGAGTGCTCAGAGTGGTCAGCATGGTAGGTAAACGTTACCTTTGGAGCTTGCCACAACTGGGCAGAGAACAGAAAGAGACGGCCTTATATAGTACAGAATACCTTGTGTATACACAAGAATCACAATAATCACATGAACCATGCATACCACAAGTAAATAAGGCAGGCATACATGTAGTAACTAGAAGAGTCATAAGAAAATGTAGAGGCATGTATATGAACGGTGGCTTCAAGAAACCGCTCCCGTTACAATAGAATCAGCTTATACTGCTCGCATGTGCAGGCTGATCTGTATAAACAGTGATATAAAAAAGGTCAAGGCTGTTAAAATGAAAACTCTTTGTCATTTGTTTTGTCTCAACTGCTTTCATTATTCTGAATATGAGTATATTTTTATCTTCTAAAATGTTCAATTTGAATAAGCTTTTCTGATGATCAACAAATCTACTGCAGACGACTTTGAAAAAATCTGAATAAAAATATGGAAACTCTAGATGTGAGAATATAATTATTGAATAGAGATAAAAAATATTATGGCAAGAGTCATCTGCTGCAGATGTGTCGAATTGCATCCGCAAATAGGAAACATTTATAGAAGGGAAATAGACAATTACCAGTTAGTACCAATAGACAAAATAGAATGACCGTTACATGTGGGCTTGAATGTCTTTCATTGGTAGTTTGGACAGCCAAATATGCATATCAGTGTTGAATATTTGAATTAGTACGAGGGACTAAGAGACGGTATGGTAGTGATTTTTTTAACCTTTATTTCTTTCTTGTTAAAGTGTTTGTTAAAGGTTTGTTGAGGTGTGTTTTTCTCACTTTGAATCAAAGTTATTAAACAGATAAGTTATCAGTAACATGTACATAAAAAAGGCTGTTAGATGCCAAGATCTATTAGAAACTAAGATTCCCATTGTTTTTTCTTTGTCTTTGAATCAAGTGCTAAGCAATAGTTAAAATTTCTAGCTTACCTGAACATGAAGTGCTCAAGGTAGGTCAGCCTTTGTATCCCCCAGTGTCCATCGTCAACAATTCGCTTGTGGATCCTAGAAGCCACAGTTTTCATGCAATCTTCATGAAACTTATTCAGATTTTTTTGTCTTGGTTACAGCTGGCTAAGTTGGCAAATAGGTCATTAGGTCAAATTTATGGTAATATTTAATGATGGGTCTATACCCTATACCTATATTTTCATCAATTATTCCTTAAGTTTTGCTTCAAAACAGCTCATTCCGCAAAGCCATAGTACTCAGGTGAGCATTACAGGGCCATCTTGGTCCTGTCGTTAGTACAGTTTTTACAGTTTTAGAAATAAATTTTGATAAAGAGTTGAAGACATCATGTGAAAAGAGAAATTGTTCATTTTGAGCACTTTCTCCTTTTTCCTCAATGATTTCACAAGTCAGATATATCAGAAGAATCGTCATTGAACCTGAATATGGTTGGCATTTGAGTTCATGAAGTATATGCTTGTTCGCTTTCATTCCTTACACTGATATGTTGAAAAACATATATGATATCAAACAAAACATGAAAGCAATATATCTCATATGAATTTCTCATTTCTCATTCTCAAATTTTATTGATTAAACAAAACTATTCAGGATGGTTTATTTATAAATCTAGAACAAATGTGTGAGGGAAAATCTGATACTGATATTGGTTATAAATGTTTAATTGAATATCAGCCGCGTCACATGATTTTGGGTCTTTTTGTATTTTTGTTTTGGCATCACTTGGAAGGTGGATATACATAAAACTCCTGGAGCTGCAGTTCTTGCTTGATTGCGTGAGTTTAATCTGAGGTTATTCTGAATGCAAGCAGATGGTGAAATCTGTCATTCTTTGAAACTCAACACGTGTTCACTTGTCCAAAATACAACAAAGATTCCAAATCACCAGATGCTAGTTTTACATGACAATATAGTTTCTGTTACGTTCTTTTACTATTTATCAAACTCGTCGTACATAATTTTAATATCAGTATTTATGTTAGATGTGAGTTTTATATGCTTTCTTAGGTTATATGAGTTTATTAAGTATATTTGAGCTAATTGCTTCTTAAACTTCTCCCATGAAGGGAGTTGTGATAATTTGTCTAGGAAAAAAATACTGATTTCATGTAACCATATTTTTATTTATCTTCTGCTGTATGCGCCTGTCCCCGCCCCTAGTCTTCCGTGTTTTATGTGATGTCAAAGTTCTTTTTATTCGATGCCCTAATTAGGTTTAATAAATTCTAGGAATAAAATTATGTTCAGAAAAATATATATGTGATTGTTTTGTGGTTATTTCAACAACCAATAGTCCAACTATACATGATATCTTTTGAAGCAGACATTTTTAACCCTTTCCCTCATATGGATGCTTTCTGATGCCTCTGCAGCAGATGGCTTTTTCAAAACATAGTGACAAAAGAAGAAATTGCTCAAAACGAGCAATTTCTCCTTTTGCAACAATGTTTTCCACTTTTAGTCATAGGTTATCCATTTAATTAAAGAGATTTTCTATTTTTTGACAAAATCTGTTCAAAGTCGTCTGCTGCAGAATTGACATATGAGGGAAAGCGTTAATAAGGAAATGATGTTGCATTTACTGGAATACAGTTCAAAGTGTCGTAAAACACACAATTTTTTGGCTAAACTGAGCACAAGGAGACCAAGGTGTGCTATTGTGATTACCGACCGCCTTGGTGGTGTAGTGGTAGAACAACCACCTTGGTTATGTGAGGTTGTGGGTTTGATCCCCAGCCGGGTCTTACAAAAGACCTTTAAAATGGAAGGAATGGCTTCCCTCCTTAGCACTCTGGGTTGCATGGTTTAAATTATGACTGACTGGCTGGTGTGAGCATAAATAGACCAGTAGTACTGGTAACTTACCTTGGAAATGCCGTGATATAACTGAAAAGTTGTTGAAAGTGGCATTAAACATCAAACAATCAATCAACTATTGTGATTAACCTATGTGTGGTTAACAATTTCTTCAAATAAAATCTGTTGACCCTATCACATTAAACAAATCTGTAGCAGACAGCTTTGAACTCATCCTAGTTAAAAATGTTGGTAAGTCCTAATATATGAAAGAATATTTATTGAAAAAAGGTTATGAGTTATTTATCCTTTTGCCACATTGAATTCGAAAGGCATCTGCTGCAGATATGTCAAAATGCTTCTACAAGTGGGAATGGGAGGGTTAGATTAAACCATTAGGTCCATTGCAAAAAACTTGACAGGAATGTTCCTTTGGTTTTCCTCAAAGATGTTTCGATATACATGTACTTTGTATAACCAAATCCGCATAGACCTATGGTCATTAAAAGATGAAAATGTGACTAAAGAAAGGTTGTTACAAGATGAAATGTGTAAGTCATGACCACACTCCTCTATGCGACAATAAAAGTTGAAATGTGACAAAAATCAAGTCTTTTCATAAACCCGATTCCACACTCCACACAACATTAAGAGCCCATGATCATTCAAAGATGAAATGTGACAAAAACAAGGCTGTAACAAGAGAATGTATCAATCTACACCCACACTCTATGTGAAATTAAGAGTATTTGGCCATTAAAGAGGGAAATTCAGAAAAGCAAGGCACTGCAATGTAGTTTTTATAAGTCTACAATCTACGTTATGTCTATTGACATTCAAAGAGGAAATGTGACAAAAGCAAGGTTGTAACAAGATTATTGTATAGACTAATCCCCAATCTACGTTATGCCTATTGTCATTCAAAGAAGCAAGGCATAACAAGATTATTGTATAGACAAGTCCATACACTACGTTATGTCTATTGACATTCAAAGAGGATATATCGCAAACTCAAGGATGTAACATAGTTATTGTATAGACAAGTTCATACGCTACGTTATTCCTATTGTCATTCAACGAAAAAATGTGACAAAAGCAAGGATGTACCAAGATTATTGTACAGACAAGTCCATACACTACGTTATGTCTGGGATGACTGATACGTATTTGTCATCCCAAGTTATATCTATTGACATTCAAAGAGGAAATATGACAAAAGCAAGGATGTAGCAGAATTATTGTATAGACAAGTTAACCGGTTAACCCGCTTCCGGTCGGACGCTAAGTTTTACAGGAGAGAATTTGTCTCTGAAAATCCTTCATGAATCATCACAATCCGGCGATGTATTGTTAAAATTTGGTGTATTAATGTTAGATAAACAACCTAGAGTGATACCAATCCAGTTATTTAGGGAAATTCACTTGAAATATTCTGAATTTTCTGTGAATTGAAATTCTGAAATTTCCATCACATTCGTGCATGGTGCCGCCATCTTTAAATATTTGATCTCTAAATCCCGTTTATATTTCCTTCAACAACTCAACTGATGTCAATCCCTAAATTAATTAAGGAGGTAAATAAGCTACAGTTAGAGGAGAATCAGCGTCCAAGCCAGTCCACTCAAGAGATTGTCTACTCATCACAGACAGCAAGGGTTTCTCGCTAACAAATGCCATCACAAGTGATTACTATGGGGCAATACAAATTATCTCGAGAAGTGGAGTCACAGTAGATAACCATAGTTTTCAAAGATCATTCCTCAGAAACATCCAAATTGCAAAAAAAAAACTATCGTCTTCATTTGGTTTGGGACCTGTGAGTTAACGGACAAGGTAGGAAAATTCATCAATCTTAAAGAAAACCAAACAGATATAGTGGAGCAATTAATTGTCAAGTATCGCTACCTGAAATCCACCATCCAAAGATGTAACAACTCTGCAACAGTACTTTTCATAAATTGCCCCTATTACTCAATTGTTGAATGGAAAAGAAGAAAAGGCTGTGATAATTATTATCAAGAACAAGAATCTGTGCTACATGAATCAGTTGACTGTCTCGACAATGGAATTGACAACATTAACATTACAACAACCCCAAAATTATCTTTAGACATAATAAAATCATCAAAGAAAAAATCTGCTTCTAAAGTGAAATATACAAAAAACTTTAATCTATATACTGACGGAGTTCACCCAGGAAAACATCTTGCAACATTGTGGTTTCATAAATTGTTAAACATGAAATACAGAATTGAAACAAATGAAACATCCTAAGGTTTTAATCATTATTAACAAACAATAAAGGAAAACATAGGGAAGCCCTGTGGTTTCAAATCAAAAATAAAAGATAGATGCCATATTGCATTTGGCAATAAACAATATAATAGGAAAGCCCTGTTATGTGTAATATAATACAAATACATAGAACAATATTTGTACAACATGTACATTAAGTGCTGGTGAAAAGGGAAGCCCTGTTCACACCCAAGGAATATAAACAAATAACTTTCCTCAAGAGAAAGCAATATGAAATGAGCAATACAAACATCAACCAAAAAGAAAATAATTGTATAGTATAAGAGCATTAATTGAGAAATTCGCTTTAAAATAAAAGGTGATTAGGGAAGCCCTGTTCACACATAAATATTAATCTCGCCAAGAGAAATACAAAGTATAACAGCAGACATAAATGATCTTCACCAAATAATCTTGTATACAAGAAGGAAAAATCTGGATTTTAAGTATAAATGCATGTGATTAGAGAAGCCCTGATCACACAGTGATTTGAGAAGCCCAGAGCATAGAATCAACTTTAATTCGCTTTCTAGCATTTAACAGCTGAACTGTCAAATCGTATACCTCATGATCAAAGACAAAATAGAACAAGATACAACAACCAACTACACCAAAAATTAGGGAAGCCCTGTCTTTGGTTACAGAACAATTATAAACTAGGACAACACACAAATTATGGCCAACATGATAAGTGCAACTCCAATTAATAAAAGTAAACCAAGTAAAAGGGCGAGAATAGGAAGCAACACATGCCCGAAATGTGACATTACCATTGAACATCAACAAAATCTTGCATGCTGCGTATGCGACTTAAGTTTTTGCATACAATGTACGAAAATATCGCCAAAATTGGCTGAAGCACTAAAAGAAGACGAATCCAATAATTTTAAATGGACGTGCAATGTATGCAAACAAAATTTTCCGTGTATGTCAAGCCTTTCAACAAGATTAAAAACTATTGAAGAAAATACCCAAACTAGACTGACAATGATGGAAGAAAAAATGACTGAAACCGACTTGGACATAGACAAACAGTTAAAAAAGAAATTACCTTAATAAAACCCACTTTGATGAAGAAATAAAAATGGAAATTAAAGCTTCACTTCAAGGTGATGCCCGAAAAGAAATTCGAGAAATAGAAGATCAAAAGAAAAGAACACTTAATTATATATGCACAAGCACAAATAGCTCAGTTAGAAAGGACATTGATATTAAACTTTTTAGTGAACTGTGCAATATTATAGGTATACAAGAATTAGACATACATGTGTGCTTCAGACTAGGGAACTTTAAAAACTTTAACTCGAAAATCCGAAAGCTGCCTCAATCAAATCAACTTAAAAAATGCATCATAACAAAGGACCTCACATCGCAACAACGAGAAATGAACAAAGTAAAAAGACAACAAATACAACAACAAGCAAATCAAGAAAATCTGGTCCAAATGTCAATGTTAGAGGCTGAACAATATAACTTCAACGATACAACGATCACTAGTTGTGAAACTGCAATAACAAGTAGTGGAATAAGCAAAAAGGATGCAAATTTACAAAATCAAGTCCAAATGAATTACTCTGTAAGCTTGGGGTCTCAAAATATTTTGAGACCAGTACAATACCATAGTATTGCTGATATTTCGGGTGCAAGTAACCCTATTGACCCAGATGAGACACTCCTATAGGAGGTCACTTTATACAGTCCCAAAAGAAGTCGGTAACTGAAGATTAGGGGGACGGTTTTATTTTTAAACATGTAGATAACGTTTTACAAAGTCCCAATTTAAGTATTATGTATACGAATGTAGATAGTTTAAGCAACAAAATGAGTGAAATACAAGCTTTAATAAAAGAAAGAAAATATGACATTATAGCAGTTACAAAAATCTTCAGTAAATTCAACAACCAATATGATTACAGCTCTGTTGAATAGCGCATATCAGGGTATTATGTTTTTCATCCAGCTTCAATCGAATCTACATGTAGAGGCTGCTTAATATACGTCAAAGACAATATCGATGCGTACCTAATAGATTTCCCCCAAAGTAAAATGATAGAACACGTTCTCATTGGAATAAAAAACAGGAAGAACGAACATCTACTGATATCTTGTATCAATAGAAGCCCAAGTGTCACAGACCCAACATGTATTTCTGAAATCGCAAAAATAATGAAAATTGACAGTTTCGACACTATAAAATATGACTACAAAATTCACGTTGGGGACTTCAACTTCAGGGAAATCAGTTGGGATACACAATCAACTACCGTAGGTACCGAACACTTAGCTACCAAATGTTTGGAAACAGTAAGAGACTCTTACCTCTTCCAACATGTAAGCCTACCAACACGGTATATAGGAGACAACATCCCTAGTATATATTAGATACTCACAAATGAGGAAGGAATGATAGGGGAACTATCACATTGCGCGCCATTAGGGAACAGTGATCATGAGGTATTATAATTCACTTTCTGTTACGCTACAGAGGAGACTACCATAAAATTAGAAAAGTTGGCATATTTCAAAGGAAATTATGATGAATTAAACAATATTTTATCAACAAAAGATTGGGAATCTGAGCTAGATACGGACGATATTGATGTAATGTGGAGCAGATTTGTCGATAACTTATCAATAGCGACAAAAAACAACATACCGGTGAGCAAATCTGCCTCGCACAATGTCAATACGCCATGGATGCATAAAGAAACCCTCTCGGCAGATAAAAAGAAAAGAACCATGTGGAAAAAATATAAATATTGCAGAAACCAAATTAATAATGAAAAATACAACAACGCTAAAAACAAGGCAAACAGTATGGTGAAACAAGCAAAATGGAATTATGAAAAATCAATAGCATTAAAAATGAAATCAGACTCTAAAATCTTTTGGAAATTTGTCCAGTCTAAAACAAAGTCCAAAGAGAAAATAATCAGCCCGAAAGATAATAAAGGATTAATCCAGACCGATAACAAAGAAAAGGCAGAGCTTCTGAATGAATTTTTTAAAAGTGTTTTTACTATAGAAAATACGGTTCCACACCTAAGATTATTATCAAAATTGAAAAGCTACGGCATATCAGGCAAATTACTCGCCTGGATCAAAAACTTTCTATCAAAACGAAAGCAAAGAGTTGTGCTAAATGATGCAAGTTCAAACTGGCCAGCAGTGACAAGCGGAATACCCCAAGGCAGTGTGTTGGGCCCGATTCTGTTCACCATCTATATAAATGATCTACCAGACACATTAATAAATACGACCAAACTTTTTGCACACGATACCAAAATTTATTCTGTCATCAAAAACGACAAAGACATCGAAACATTACAGAAGGACCTCGACAGTCTCTCCAAATGGTCAACAAATTGGCTTTTAACCTTCAATAAGGATAAATGCAAACATATTCAATTTGGTCAAAATGAAGAAAATAGTGCACAATATTATATGGATTGGGACAGAATCACCAAGACATCCCAAGAAAAAGACCTCGGAGTCATTATAGATAGTAAACTGAAATTTCAGGACCACATCAATACGCAAGTCAAAAAAGCAAACAAAATGTTAGGAATCATAAAAAGATCATTTAGCTATATAGATCAAGAAATGCTCATTATACTATACAAGAGCCTCGTCAGGCCACACCTAGAATACGCAAGTACAGCCTGGACAACAACTAATAAAAAAGAAAGGATAACTATTGAAAATGTTCAAAGAAGAGCAACAAAATTACTACCATCAACAAAACAACTAAGTTATCCATAAAGATTAAAAAAGTTAGGACTACCCTCCACTTCAATACAGAAAACTCCGATCAGACATGGTAGAAACCTACAAAATAATCTACAATATAGATAAAATAGAATGCTGTGATATTTTCCCTCTAAATAACACCCAAACAAGACGAAACAGCCTAAAAATCTATCAAAGATGCAGCCGTACAAACATAAGGAAATACCACTTCTCTCAGCGCGTTGTTGACTCATGGAATATCTGCCGGAGGACTGCCAGCAGTGTTAATAGTTTTAAAAATAAATTAAATGTATACTGGAAATATCTTCCAATGAAATTCATACCATATTATGATGGACCGGAAACGGGAAGCAACATAATAATTAAGACGGATCAAAGAGGCAGTAGCCTATGAAGATCTCACAACCAAGGTAAACCAAGGTATAGGCTACGTTATGCCTATTGATATTCGGAGAGGAAATATGACAAAAAGCAAGGTTGTAACAAGATTATTGTATAGACAAGTCCACACTCTACGTTAGGCCTTTTGACATTCAAAGAGGGAATGTGACTAAAGCAAGCTGTAACAAGATTAGTGTATAGACAAGTCCAAACTACGTTATGCCTATTGACATTCAAAAAGGAAATGTGACTAAAGCAAGGCAAAATCCGCACTTTTTACATAGTGACATTCAGAGCCACTGGAAATTCAAGGAGGAAATGTGAGAAAAGCAAGGATGATGCAAGTCCACAACTTTAAGATCGAATGCCGTCAATTGTAAAACATGATAATTTGGTAAAAGTCAATGTTGTTAGAAAAGAAACCGTATTCATGAAATCTACACTGTATAAGAATAATTAGAACCTAGGTACGGTCATTGCTAGGGAACCATGGTAACATTCAATACTGAACCATGGTAACATTCAATACTGAAGCTATCACTTAATTTGATTTATAGCCCCACTGAACGCTTTGTTACAGGACATGGGTCATGTTAATTACTTGAAGTTGTATACTAGTATTGAAGGTATGTCCAATGGTATAACAACGTATAATAACCAATCGGGTCATAACTGAAAAGACATCCACAGAATGCCATTTATATATACATGTATCTCATTTCTGTAAACAAAGATTTCTATACAAATCATTGAATTCCACCGAGCGGTCGATATAATAGATATGTGTATATAATACAACACTATGTATAAATACAAAGGGGTCATAACTCTGTGAAACTTTAAGGCCATAAAGATATGCAACTCTCCTCTTGTATTCCCTCTTGTTCTGTTGTGGAGTCTTTTTCATTTTCGTTTTCGTTGATTGTTCCATTATAAGCCTGTATGGTGATTCATAGTTCAGTTTTTTCCAAAGATATCGCTTGGTGAAAATGTGTAGACATCGACTTGAAGCTTGGATTGTGCACCAGGTTCCACAAGCCAGAGACATATAAACACATATGTGTTTATATGTCTCTGCTCAAGCATAAAGCAGTACTGACTTGACGTTTGAATTAAAAAGGTATTATCATGGTAGAGTCAGAGATAGGTGTTGATGTCCATACTGGACACAGTGTCATATATTCAGCCGTTGCATTTTCTTATACTGATCATGCTCATCAGTCTAACCCTTCCTGACGGACCCACTTCCTAGGAATGTAAATGTTTTTTATATCCGGGTACGTAGATAAGAGGTCCCTGATATATCTTCTAGTTTTTGTTACCAATAAATGTTTTCGTATTGTCGTTTTTTTTAATTTCCATTGTTAGAACATTTGAAAATCACTCATAGTTCTCCGCGGTACGCAGTATAGAGGAGAACGTTTGTCATACACATCTCGGAGATGTTTGCAGGTGCGATGGCTGGGTATATAAGAGTGGTTTGACCGGTTTCGGTCAGTTCTACGCAAGACTTCAGAATCATTTAAGATTAATATGTTGGGTTTAATAGATAGTTATGTATTTCACTTGTATTATGAGCTTGAATGAATTGTATGGAATGGTTAATATGCGATTTGACTGCACAGGTTTCCAGAGTATTTTTCTCATATGTGGTTATCTCCGGTTGGCCTGGGGCTTTAGCCCCTGGTCATAGTAGTAATACCATTTTTTCAAAGTTGGCAGCCTGCCAATTGCTGTCAACACCCAACAACACATTTTAGGGTGAGACTGCGCGAGAAAAATAGTTCATCATAGATTCATCAAAACTGCATTTAAAAGGTTCAGATATCCCACAAAAAGATCATTATAATGTTGTTGGAACATCAGTGAAAAACTAAATTCGTGATTACTCCAATATAAGTTTAACAAATGCTTTAGAAATTAATGCGCAGAGAAGTCAAATATGGAAGCTTATTAACATTAACATTCGCGAAGTGGAACGGAAAAGTACAAAGAATTGATATAGTGCCAACAAGATCCTCCTGTTTTCAAATTGGCAGTTTCATAATATATCCTTAAGTTGCAGCCCCCAGGCCGTCAGCACTTCAGTGCTTTGATTTCCCCCCTGAGTTATACCTATCGTAGTCATTATGTGTAAGTTCTGATCAGACAGACAACAGTACACTTGTATATATACACCAATGGGTATTTATATAGTAAGCACAGATTTGCTAAATTTCTTCTGTTTATAAATCGCAGTCTTGCCCATGCGATATGTGTTTGTTTGTGTTTAGTAGGGTTAAGAATCTAATTTGAACTTTGAGGTAGAGTTAACTTTCACCCTTACACATCGTAGCTCAATGTTGAGCTCGTTAATAAAACTGACACTCGGAGAACTTTCATTTTCAACTGTTTGTTTAAAAACTATCAAAAACCATGAATGAGTGTTTGCAAATAGATCGGCAGTGTTCTGTCCTGGGTCGGGTCACACCGGAGACTTAAAACATGGTATTAGTGGGTCCCCCTTCATGGCGCTCAATGTTGCTGGTAGCTGCATCGGTGACAGGATGCTAATACCAAAGCGGCGTAAATCATTAATAAAATATGCAATCGAACACCAGGACAAGGGACACAACTCGTGGCTATCCGAGGTAGTGAGGGATGTGTCGAGTTGTCTTTCCGAGTAGCAATAAATCGGTTGTTTCGTAGCATGTTTAATTCAAACAACCCAGCACCATCAAACGTCGACAGCTGCAGGTGTCTAAAATCGTATGCTTCAGAATGTGGACTCTCAACACTTTATTTACATGTACAATGTATATCATATCGGAAAAGTAAGTAGAAACATAGTTGTGTATATGTAAGTGTCTCTGATCATGTAGATCTATTGCCCGACTAAAAAATGTCATGCATTCATTTAAGCCCCAGTCATAGTGTCACGTTTTGGCCGTCACGTTTAGCTACGTTGGAAGTCGTGGCTACAACGTCAGCAAACGTAGAACAACGTGGATAAAAGGTGATAAAACGTGATCAAACGTGACAAAACGTGAAGTGGACATTTTAATTTTGGAAATGTTCAAAATTCGCTCACGTTTCCCACAACATACTACAACGTGGCGAGAACGTGGTACAGCGTAGTATAACGAAGCAGAAAAGTAGCACAAACGTAATAGAACGTGAACATAGCGCGTTCCCCCGGTTGATACGTTCTGTTGCGTTTGGTGACACGTTGTGCTACGCTATGCTACGTTGTGGCCTCGTTGCTACCACGTTCCTCGTTATGCCACGCTGTGTAACGCTATGATACGCTTTAACACGTTGTACTACGTTATAAGCTGCGTTATGCTACGGTGTTTTTTAAAAGTTGTACGACGTTATGCCATGTTGTGCTACGGTTTGGTACGTTGTGGTACTATATATATATATGATACGCTCTGTCGCGTCAATGGATTGTAATACTTTCAACAGTCTTGGTAGAGGGTTATCAATGCGTGACGCGTTTTAACTGAACGTGGCGGCAGCGAGGTATAACGAAGCAGAGCGTGGAACTACGTGTCGACAACAAGGTGACAGCGTGGCGGCAGCGAGACATAACCCGACTTCGATATTTGTTGTCACCTTTAAATTGTGTCTCAACGGGAATACAACGTGGCACATCGTTGAACCTGGCTGAAATTTGCTAAATCGTGGGTGTCAGAAACGGGGCACAACGGCGAGGCCAACACGTGACACTATGACTGGGGCATTAGTTTCATAGAAAATGTCTGAATAGCAGGTTAGAAAATGTATGTCTGAATAGCAGGTTAGAAAATGTCTGAATAGCATTTTAGAAAATGTCTGAATATCAGGTTAGAAAATGTCTGAATGTCTGAATAGCAGGTTAGAAAATGTCTGAATAGCAGGTTAGAAAATGTCTGAATAGCGGGTTATAAAACATAGACAATCAAGAATAATAGTGTAAATGAGTGTGCTAAGGAGCTATTGTTCAAGCTGAACTGCTTCCCATCGTCGACCGGGTATTATGTTGACGCCATAATGATACATAGGCTGCCTGCATCCGTAATTATGTTAAGATGCTTTTCACGAGTATAGGGCAGACGACATCTGAACATATTGTGGTAAAGGGGAAAATAAAGTAAATTATTGTTTTCTTAAAAATGATTTCAAATCATGACATATCATGTTATACTTAAACTTCTATTTCGATAGATAACAGTAACTATATAGTTGTCCGTTTTGTATTGAGATTGACATTTAATACCCGTATTTAAATCTCATATCCTTGTTCTGACACCAAAAACGCAAACTCCAGCCTGTTTTTACCGCTTGGCAAATTACTATCCAATCAACATATTGATCGGATATCACGTGGTTTACGTGTGACCTTAAAATGTCATGTCAAAGGCACGGCACCGTAACGGGATAATGTGTCGATCCTTTACCCTGGTTTGTCGCCGGCTTTTAACCCATTACTTCACACAGACGACATTTGACGCCTGCAGACGGCTTTTGAAAACATTAAAATGAAAGGTGAAATTGCTCAAAACGAGCAATTTCACCTTTTATTGCAATATTTTCAACTCTTTATCAATATAAATCTTTCAGTTTTCTAGTGTTCGTCTGATGAGTGTCTAGCAGACGACCTATGAAAAGTCATGTGAATTAATGGAGTAAAACATTATGTGAACAAAGCTGGGGGGAAATATGTTGGAAAAAGCAGAAATTATTCATTTCGAGCACCGCCATTCCCAGCACACCCCAAATTATATGAGAAGTTAGTCTGCTGAATCCAGAATCCATATGAAGGGCAATGATTGGATAACCCTTTCCCGCATACGCCAAATCTGCAGCAAACGACTTTTTTAAAAAAAAATCTCAACTTTAAACTATGCGAAAACTCTATTAATGAAAAGAGTTGAAAACATTGTGGCAATTGGAAAGTTTGCGTTAATTATGTTTGCATGAGGTAAAGGGTAAACTAATTTTCGAAAGAAAACCCTCACAATAAATAGACTAAAGATATTTTAACGAACAAGTTCCTATTCATTCATGCTTACTATGATAAAAAAAATAAGTTTGATTCTTCCTCTTTTCCATCAATGTACTGTACCGCTTCGAATTTGGAAAAGTCTAAAAATAAAATCACGTAAAAATCGGATATTTCTAGGTTGTTCACTACCGAAGTGTATAGTCTTGTTCCACAGTAGAACGTAGTAGTAATAACATTTTAGGCTACACTACACGGGGCGCTGATTTGGAAATTTGTCAAACACGGATTAAAATGTCGTATCGAGCTGCTAAAGCTGGATTAGCGAGAGATACACAATTGAAGGTTTGTTTGTTTCGAAGTTTAATTGTTTCAATCTATATTTATCTCGTTTTGTAGGAAGGATATCGAATTGTGTTAAAACATCAATTTCGAGCACATTTATAAGGGTGTTTTACATCAAGTAGCCATAGGCCAAATACGGGTAAAAAATACTACTCACTGTTAAGTGTATCTAGTTTACCCTTTACATTGACTAAATTAATTGGGCATCTTTTTAATACAACAAAGATGGAGACATATTTTCTCAAGATATTTTTTTTTTATACCCCCGATAAACGAAGTTTAGAGGGGGTATATTGGAGTCACCCTGTGGTTGGTCGGTCGGTCGGTCGGTCGGTCGGTCGGTCGGTCGGTTGGTCCGTTGCGATTTTCCTTGTCCGGAGCATAACTTTAAAACTAATTGTTGGAATTTAATAAAACTTCATAGGATGATACAACACATTGAGAGGAAGTGCGGTGTACAGGAACCATAACTCTATTTTACCTAAATACAGAGTTATTGCCCTTTGTTACTTTTTCTTGTCCGGAGAATTACTTAATAACTAACAGATGGAATCTAATAAAACTACATACAATGGTAGAGCATAATCAGCAGAAGTGCAGTATACAAGAACCATAACTCTAATTTACATAATTACAGAGTTATTGCCCTTTGTTACTTTTTCTTATTCGTAGAGTCTTGTCCGGAGCATAACTTTAAAACAAATTGTTGAAATTTAATAAAACTTCATAGGATGATACAACACATTGAGACGAAGTGTGGTGTACAGGAACCATAACTCTATTTTATCTAAATACAGAGTTATTGCCCTTTGTTACTTTTTCTTGTCCGGAGAATTACTTAATAACTAACAGATGGAATCTAATAAAACTACATACAATGGTAGAGCATAATGTGAGGAAGTGCAGTGTACAAGAACCATAACTCTAATTAACATAATTACAGAGTTATTGCCCTTTGTTACTTTTTCTTGTTCGTAGAGTCTTGTCCGGAGCATAACTTTATAACTAATTGTTGGAATTTAATAAAACATCATAGGATGATACAACACATTGAGAGGAAGTGCGGTGTACAGGAACCATAACTCTATTTTACCTAAATACAGAGTTATTGCCCTTTGTTACTTTTTCTTGTCCGGAAAATTACTGAATAACTAACAGATGGAATCTAATAAAACTACATACAATGGTAGAGCATAATCAGAGGAAGTGCAGTGTACAAGAACCATAACTCTACTTTACATAATTACAGAGTTATTGCCCTTTGTTACTTTTTCTTGTTCGTTGAGTCTTGTCCGGAGCATAACTTTAAAACTAATTGTTGGAATTTAATAAAACTTCATAGGATGATACAACACATTGAGAGGAAGTGCGGTGTACAAGAACCATAACTATATTGTATCTAAATACAGAGTTATTGCCCTTTGTTACTTTTTCTTGTCCGGAGAATTACTTAATAACTAACAGATGGAATCTAATAAGACTGCATACAATGGTAGAGCATAATCAGAGGAAGTGCAGTGTACACGAACCATAACTCTAATTTACATAATTACAGAGTAATTGCCCTTTGTTACTTTTTCTTGTTCGTAGAGTCTTGTCCGGAGCATAACTTTAAAACTAATTGTTGGAATTTAATAAAACTTCATAGGATGATACAACACATTGAGAGGAAGTGCGGTGTACAGGAACCATAACTCTATTTTACCTAAATACATAGTTATTGCCCTTTGTTACTTTTTCTTGTCCGGAGAATTACTTAATTACTAACAGATGGAATCTAATAAGACTGCATACAATGGTAGAGCATAATGAGAGGAAGTGCAGTGTACACGAACCATAACTCTAATTTACATAATTACAGAGTTATTGCCCTTTGTTACTTTTTCTTGTTCGTAGAGTCTTGTCCGGAGCATAACTTAAAAACTAATTGTTGGAATTTAATAAAACTTCATAGGATGATACAACACATTGAGAGGAAGTGCGGTGTACAGGAACAATAACTCTATTTTACCTAAATACAGAGTTATTGCCCTTTGTTACTTTTTCTTGTCCGGAAAATTACCTAATAACTAACAGATGGAATCTAATAAACCTACATACAATGGTAGAGCATAATCAGAGGAGTGCAGTGTTCAAGAACCATAACTCTACTTTACATAATTACAGAGTTATTGCCCTTTGTTACTTTTTCTTGTTCGTAGTCTTGTCCGGAGCATAACTTTAAAACTAATTGTTGGAATTTAATAAAACTTCATAGGATGATACAACACATTGAGAGGAAGTGCGGTGTACAAGAACCATAACTCTATTTTACCTAAATACAGAGTTATTGCCCTTTGTTACTTTTTCTTGTCCAGAGAATTACTTAATAACTAACCGGTGGAATCTAATAAAACTGCATACAATGGTAGAGCATAATAAGAGGAAGTGCAGTGTACAAGAACCATAACTCTTATTTACATAATTACAGAGTTATTGCCCTTTGTTACTTTTTCTTGTCCGGAGAATTATTTAATAACTAACAGATGGAATCTAATAAAACTACATACAACGGTAGAGCATAATCAGAGGAAGTGCAGTGTACAAGAACCATAACTCTAATTTACATAATTACAGAGTTATTGCCCTTTGTTATCCAAAAATGAACAAAACAAGAATAACCCGATCCATAACATTGTCCTTTTAAGGTGGGGTTTCTAAATATTTCACAACCTTTCCTATCAGGGCGGCGTTCGGGGGTATTAATCACATTCAGTGATAGTTCTAGTTATAATAATTTTTCATAATTTTAAAAAACATGAGATTTGAAATTAAAACTTTTCATTATTTTTGTTCAGATTAACCTGTTGTTTAATTATCTACATGTATGTTATTGTGCTGTATAATCACCATATTTGTGAAAATTAGTGCTGTATTATGTAAACCATTTGAACCAACCTTTGTGAAATTGCTTAACCAATGTAGAACAAGATCAGAACACAATCCAACACTCTTCACTATGACTAATTTATATCCGTTCACTAATTATTCGCAGTATTGTTCATGAACATGTTGACATTTTAACTTTTTCCCACTAAGTTAGCAGATGCATTTATGGCATTTGAAGCAGACAACTTTTGAAAACTGAAAACAGTGAAAACATGAACTATTTCTCGTTTAGTCACCATGTTTTCTATTCTATAAAGTATTCATTAATTCCTCATAAGAAAATCTATATTTTCTATATTTTTGCTTAGTTGTTTCAGATTTCTTGTATTTACTTAAGGGTGAAAAGATCTTCAATTGGATCCGGAAGAATAATAATCAAATTGAAATCGGACACAAATACTTCGCTGTACATAATATTGATACAAGCCATTGCTTGTAACTGCAGTGAAGTTTAGCTCTGATTTAAACGAGATTGGAAGCACTGATGTCCAAACATATTCCAGTATTTATTTATCCCTTTCCCATTTACAACAAATCTGCAGCAGTCTAAGTGGAAAACATCTTGGCAAAAATGTGAAAAAACATCTATAAATAAATTAAAACTTTAATGATTTATTAGTGTTGAAACAATGTGGAAAATTTGGAACTGCTCAATAGGAACAATTTATACTTTTTATCGCTTTGTTTTCAAAAAATGTCTGCTGCAGAAGCATCAAAATGCATCCACAAGTGGAAAAAGGGTAAATGCATTTTGCATAATGTTTGTCAAAAAATGCTTTAAATATTCCGTGACGTATTGACGGTCAGTGCAGGGCTAGATCAAATTGCGCACATATTGAAATCTATTCTTTGTATGATTGAAAAAAAAGGAGTCTGTATTCAAGAAGCGTGAGGGTTAAACTTTGAATGACATTTCGTGTATTGTTGACGGAGGGTCATTATCCGTATGCTGGATGTATTTTCGTGTGAACATTCCCTTTTTTTGTCAACCTTAATCCTTTCCCTCATATAGACACTTTCGGATGCCTCTGCAGCAGATATCTTTTTGAAAACATAGTGACAAAAGAAGAAATTGCTCAAAACAAGCAATTTCTCCGTTTGCCACAATGTTTTTCACTTTTAATCATAGGTTATCCATTCAATTATAGAGATTTTCTATTTTTTGACAAAATATGTTCAAAGTCGTCTGCTGCAGAATTGTCGTATGAGAGAAAGGGTTAACCCTTTCCCACCTGCAGATGCATCTTGAAACAATTTTGACAAAAGGAGAAATTGCTCATTGTGAGTAATTTCTCCATTTGCCACAATATTTTCTACTCTTTTCAATAATAATACTTTCATTTTCAGAGATTTTGGTGTGGTTTTGTATAGATGTTGTCAAAACCATCTGCAAAATTGCTGTAAGTTGGAAAGGGTTAACCCTTTCACTGATGCAAACCACTTTAAAAACATCTTTGCAACAAACAACTTTTGAAATGATCATTCTGTGTAAATGACAAACACTGTATCCAAATGAAAATTGCAAATTTCAGATTTTTTTTCCCCTAAGCTATTTTCAAAGCTTAGTTGATGAATACCAAATATCATATAAGGTAAACAGTGAAATAGTTCATTATGCTAAGATGGAATTTGCTCTCAGTAACAAATTTCCCATTTGCAAACACACTGTGATGCAGCGGGTGACTTTTAAAAAAATTGTAGCAAAAATTGAAATTCTTATTATCAGCAATTTCTCCTTTTGCCTCTAGGTTTTCAACCCTATCAAATTATACTTTAATTAACCCTTATTCCCTCATATAGACGCTTTCTGACGCCTTTGCAGCAGACGGCTTTTTGAATGTGCAATTTCCCCTTTTGCCACAATGTTTTCCACTTTTTGTCATAGGTCACCCATTCAATTATGGAGATTTTCTATGTTTTGACAAAATATGTCCAAAGTCGTCTGCTGCAGAATTGTTGTATGAGGGAAAGGGTTAATTTATAGAGAACTTTTCTATTTTTGCCATCTCAGAAGTGCATTGGTAAAGCATCCTCGTTGGGTGCAGGAGGGGAGGTTGCGAGTCATACCAAAGAGCTTAAAATGGTAGAAATCGATGGCTGCCCTCCTTGGCGCTCAGGGTTGGGGGGGTTAAAATTACAACGGGCTGGTGTCAGGATAAATGGACCAGTGGTATATGGCAACTTACCCAGGAAATGCAGTGAGATAGGTGAAGAATTGTTGAAAACACCATAAAACGTAAACCATTCAATCAATCAATTAAAGTCATCTGCTAGAATTTGTTAGATAATTTACCTCAAGATCAGAAACCCGAGTTTGATTTCTGGTCGAGTCAAACTTAAAAATCTAATGAAATGGTTTCCCTCCTTTGTCTCTCGTATCAAAGGTCCCTGGTTCGAGTCCCGTGATGAGCGGGTCCTGACTTTGGGATTTTTCCACACAAACGGCGCGAGTACTGGTGAAGTCTCCAGGAAGCAGACATCGAGCGTGATTAATCTAAGCCCAAGGCTAATGTTTCGCAATCGATGTAAAATAAATAAGTTTAAACTAAACTCCTTTGGGTTCAGGATTGTGGGGATAATGCATCATACTCATGCCCCAATGGCCAACCAGTATTATCAATTCATCATCAGGAAATTGCCATGATATACCGTAACTGAATTGCTATAGAAAGTGGTTTAAAACACCATTTCAACAAAAATTAATTTGGTCACAAAAGAGCCATCTATAGATTCTATTTAACAGAAATCATGTTTCGAAATATTGTGAGAGCAGCAAACTTAAGATCAGCCTGGGACTTCCTGCATTCTGTTCTTGGTCGTACCTAGATGGCAGCTCAGAAGAGGGAAGTCACTCCTCTACCTGATCATCATACAACCTTTTAACCCTTTCCCTCATACAGACGCTTTCGGACGCCTCTGCAGCAGATGGCTTTTTAAAAACATAGTGACAAAAGAAGAAATTGCTCAAAACGAGCGATTTCTCCTTTTGCCACAATGTTTTCCACTTTTAGTCATAGGTTATCCATTTAATTATAGAGATTTTCTATATTTTGATAAAATATGTTCAAAGTCGTCTGCTGCAGAATTGTCGTATGAGGGAAAGGGTTAACCCTTTCCGAATAACAAACAAGTTTTTCATGCCTCTGCAGCAGACAACTTTTAAAATCATTATGCCAGGCTATATATTATAGCTAGGCTACACAAACGACATAGCAATATCTTCATTTAATGTCCTCAATGTTTTTCAGCTTAATTCAATAATTATGTCTCCCCCTGTATACAGGGGAGATATATTGTTTTTGTCCTTGATGTCTGTCTGTCTGTCTGTCATGTCTCCCCCTGTATACAGGGGAGATATATTGTTTTTGTCCTTGATGTCTGTCTGTCTGTCTGTCTGTCTGTTCGTCCCCAAAATCTTGTCCGATCCATATCTCCCAGACGGCTTGAAGGATTTTAATGAAACTTTGGTCACATGTTCACCTCATCAAGGCGACGTGCAGAACCTGCGTCTCGACAATATAGGGTCAAGGTCAAGGTCACGCTTGAAGGTCAAAGGTTTGAGGCTTTATTTCGTGTCCGCTCCATATCTCCCAGACGGCTTGAAGGATTTTCATGAAACTTGGGTCACATGTTCACCTCATCAAGGCGACGTGCAGAACCCGCGTCTCGACAATATAGGGTCAAGGTCAAGGTCACGCTTGAAGGTCAAAGGTTTGAGGCTTTATTTCGTGTCCGCTCCATATCTCCGAGACGGCTTGAAGGATTTTCATGAAACTTAGGTCACATGTTCACCTCATCAAGGCGACGTGCAGAACCCGCGTCTCGACAATATAGGGTCAATGTCAAGGTCACGCTTGAAGGTCAAAGGTTTGAGGCTTTATTTCGTGTCCGCTCCATATCTCCAAGACGGCTTGAAAGATTTTCATGAAACTTGGGTCACATGTTCACCTCATCAAGGCGACGTGCATAACCCGCGTCTCGACCATACCGGGTCAAGGTCAAGGTCACGTTTGAAGGTCAAAGGTTTGAGGCTTTATTTTGTGTCAACTCCATATCTCCAAGACGGTTTGAAGTATTTTCATGAAACTTGGGTCAGATGTTCACCTCATCAAGGCGACGTGCAGAACCCGCGTCTCGACCATACCGGTTCAAGGTCACGCTTGAAGGTCAAAGGTTTTAGGCTTTATTTCGTGTCCACTCAATATCTCCAAGACGGCTTGAAGGATTTTCATGAAACTTGGGTCAGATGTTCACCTCGTCAAGGCGACGTGCAGAACCCGCGTCTCGACCATACTGGGTCAAGGTCAAAGTCACGCTTGAAGGTCAAATGTTTGAGGCTTTATTTTGTGTCCGCTCCATATCTCCTTAAAGGATTTTCATGAAACTTGGGTCACATGTTCACCTCATCAAGGCGACGTGCAGAACCCGCGTCTCCACCATACCGGTTAAAGGTCAAGGTCACACTTGAAGGTCAAAGGTTTTAGGCTTTATTTCGTGTCCAGTCAATATCTCCAAGACGGCTTGAAGGATCTTCATGAAAATTTGGTCACATGTTCACCTCATCAAGGCGACGTGCAGAACCCGCGTCTCGAACATACTGGGTCAAGGTCAAGGTCACGCTTGAAGGTCAAAGGTTTGAGGCTTTATTTTGTGCCGCTCCATATCTCCAAAACAGCTTAAAGAATTTTCATGAAACTTGGGTCACATGTTCACCTCGAATTTGGAAAAGTCTAAAAATAAAATCACGTAAAAATCGGATATTTCTAGGTTGTTCACTACCGAAGTGTATAGTCTTGTTCCACAGTAGAACGTAGTAGTAATAACATTTTAGGCTACACTACACGGGGCGCTGATTTGGAAATTTGTCAAACACGGATTAAAATGTCGTATCGAGCTGCTAAAGCTGGATTAGCGAGAGATACACAATTGAAGTTTGTTTGTTTCGAAGTTTAATTGTTTCAATCTATATTTATCTCGTTTTGTAGGAAGGATATCGAATTGTGTTAAAACATCAATTTCGAGCACATTTATAAGGGTGTTTTACATCAAGTAGCCATAGGCCAAATACGGGTAAAAAATACTACTCATTGTTAAGTGTATCTAGTTTACCCTTTACATTGACTAAATTAATTGGGCATGTTTTTAATACAACAAAGATGGAGACATATTTTCTCGAGATATTTTTTTTTTATAATAATTTTTCATAATTTTAAAAAACATGAGATTTGAAATTAAAACTTTTCATTATTTTTGTTCAGATTAACCTGTTGTTTAATTATCTACATGTATGTTATTGTGCTGTATAATCACCATATTTGTGAAAATTAGTGCTGTATTATGTAAACCATTTGAACCAACCTTTGTGAAATTGCTTAACCAATGTAGAACAAGATCAGAACACAATCCAACACTCTTCACTATGACTAATTTATATCCGTTCACTAATTATTCGCAGTATTGTTCATGAACATGTTGACATTTTAACTTTTTCCCACTAAGTTAGCAGATGCATTTATGGCATTTGAAGCAGACAACTTTTGAAAACTGAAAACAGTGAAAACATGAACTATTTCTCGTTTAGTCACCATGTTTTCTATTCTATAAAGTATTCATTAATTCCTCATAAGAAAATCTATATTTTCTATATTTTTGCTTAGTTGTTTCAGATTTCTTGTATTTACTTAAGGGTGAAAAGATCTTCAATTGGATCCGGAAGAATAATAATCAAATTGAAATCGGACACAAATACTTCGCTGTACATAATATTGATACAAGCCATTGCTTGTAACTGCAGTGAAGTTTAGCTCTGATTTAAACGAGATTGGAAGCACTGATGTCCAAACATATTCCAGTATTTATTTATCCCTTTCCCATTTACAACAAATCTGCAGCAGTCTAAGTGGAAAACATCTTGGCAAAAATGTGAAAAAACATCTATAAAGAATTAAAACTTTAATGATTTATTAGTGTTGAAACAATGTGGAAAATTTGGAACTGCTCAATAGGAACAATTTATACTTTTTATCGCTTTGTTTTCAAAAAATGTCTGAGGTCCTGACTTTGGGATTTTTCCACACAAACGGCGCGAGTACTGGTGAAGTCTCCAGGAAGCAGACATCGAGCGTGATTAATCTAAGCCCAAGGCCCTTGCAATCGATGTAAAATAAATAAGTTTAAACTAAACTCCTTTGGGTTCAGGATTGTGGGGATAATGCATCATACTCATGCCCCAATGGCCAACCAGTATTATCAATTCATCATCAGGAAATTGCCATGATATACCGTAACTGAATTGCTATAGAAAGTGGTTTAAAACACCATTTCAACAAAAATTAATTTGGTCACAAAAGAGCCATCTATAGATTCTATTTAACAGAAATCATGTTTCGAAATATTGTGAGAGCAGCAAACTTAAGATCAGCCTAAGACTTCCTGCATTCTGTTCTTGGTCGTACATAGATGGCAGCTCAGAAGAGGGAAGTCACTCCTCTACCTGATCATCATACAACCTTTTAACCCTTTCCCTCATACAGACGCTTTCGGACGCCTCTGCAGCAGATGGCTTTTTAAAAACATAGTGACAAAAGAAGAAATTGCTCAAAACGAGCGATTTCTCCTTTTGCCACAATGTTTTCCACTTTTAGTCATAGGTTATCCATTTAATTATAGAGATTTTCTATATTTTGATAAAATATGTTCAAAGTCGTCTGCTGCAGAATTGTCGTATGAGGGAAAGGGTTAACCCTTTCCGAATAACAAACAAGTTTTTCATGCCTCTGCAGCAGACAACTTTTAAAATCATTATGCCAGGCTATATATTATAGCTAGGCTACACAAACGACATAGCAATATCTTCATTTAATGTCCTCAATGTTTTTCAGCTTAATTCAATAATTATGTCTCCCCCTGTATACAGGGGAGATATATTGTTTTTGTCCTTGATGTCTGTCTGTCTGTCTGTCATGTCTCCCCCTGTATACAGGGGAGATATATTGTTTTTGTCCTTGATGTCTGTCTGTCTGTCTGTCTGTCTGTTCGTCCCCAAAATCTTGTCCGATCCATATCTCCCAGACGGCTTGAAGGATTTTAATGAAACTTTGGTCACATGTTCACCTCATCAAGGCGACGTGCAGAACCTGCGTCTCGACAATATAGGGTCAAGGTCAAGGTCACGCTTGAAGGTCAAAGGTTTGAGGCTTTATTTCGTGTCCGCTCCATATCTCCCAGACGGCTTGAAGGATTTTCATGAAACTTGGGTCACATGTTCACCTCATCAAGGCGACGTGCAGAACCCACGTCTCGACAATATAGGGTCAAGGTCAAGGTCACGCTTGAAGGTCAAAGGTTTCAGGCTTTATTTCGTGTCCGCTCCATATCTCCGAGACGGCTTGAAGGATTTTCATGAAACTTAGGTCACATGTTCACCTCATCAAGGCGACGTGCAGAACCCGCGTCTCGACAATATAGGGTCAATGTCAAGGTCACGCTTGAAGGTCAAAGGTTTGAGGCTTTATTTCGTGTCCGCTCCATATCTCCAAGACGGCTTGAAAGATTTTCATGAAACTTGGGTCACATGTTCACCTCATCAAGGCGACGTGCATAACCCGCGTCTCGACCATACCGGGTCAAGGTCAAGGTCACGTTTGAAGGTCAAAGGTTTGAGGCTTTATTTTGTGTCAACTCCATATCTCCAAGACGGTTTGAAGTATTTTCATGAAACTTGGGTCAGATGTTCACCTCATCAAGGCGACGTGCAGAACCCGCGTCTCGACCATACTGGGTCAAGGTCACGCTTGAAGGTCAAAGGTTTGAGGCTTTATTTTGTGTCCACTCCATATCTCCTTAAAGGATTTTCATGATACGTGGGTCACATGTTCACCTCATCAAGGCGACGTGCAGAACCCGCGTCTCGACCATACCGGTTCAAGGTCACGCTTGAAGGTCAAAGGTTTTAGGCTTTATTTCGTGTCCACTCAATATCTCCAAGACGGCTTGAAGGATTTTCATGAAACTTGGGTCAGATGTTCACCTCGTCAAGGCGACGTGCAGAACCCGCTTCTCGACCATACTGGGTCAAGGTCAAAGTCACGCTTGAAGGTCAAATGTTTGAGGCTTTATTTTGTGTCCGCTCCATATCTCCTTAAAGGATTTTCATGAAACTTGGGTCACATGTTCACCTCATCAAGGCGACGTGCAGAACCCGCGTCTCCACCATACCGGTTAAAGGTCAAGGTCACACTTGAAGGTCAAAGGTTTTAGGCTTTATTTCGTGTCCAGTCAATATCTCCAAGACGGCTTGAAGGATTTTCATGAAAATTTGGTCACATGTTCACCTCATCAAGGCGACGTGCAGAACCCGCGTCTCGAACATACTGGGTCAAGGTCAAGGTCACGCTTGAAGGTCAAAGGTTTGAGGCTTTATTTTGTGCCGCTCCATATCTCCAAAACAGCTTAAAGAATTTTCATGAAACTTGGGTCACATGTTCACCTCATCAAGGCGACGTGCAGAACCCGCGTCTCGACCATACCGGTTCACGGTCAAGGTCACGCTTGAAGCTCAAAGGTTTTAGGCTTTATTTCCTGTCCACTCAATATCTCCAAGACGGCTTGCTTATGTTTAGCAACAGTTGTTAACTGTTTTGAAGAATACTTCAGTCTTGAATGTTACAGCTGCAGTAAAAATATGTGTTTCTGTAAACCATTTGAAATCATGTCCACTTTGTACCAGGTCAAGACAAAACATTAGTAATTAAAAATTGAGTACTGTCCAACTTGGTCAAATTTTTGTTTGTCTGCTTTATAGGTTGGAATGTTTTGAGAGATTTTGACAGATATTTGAGGGGGAGACATATGTTTTTGTCAAAACAATTCTAGTTGTTCTTTCTTTTATAGAAGAGTTCCATATTTTTGCCAAGATGTTTCCAAAGATGTGTGTTACATGTTTTGTGTATGCAGCATGCAAAATTTATCAAACAATTTGTCCGAGTCGTTCTCGGATGATTCTTTTAATTAAAACCACCAACACTGAGAATCTGATGAGGAAACCCGCAACTCGTTGCCTCTCCTTAGCTCACCTTGGCCTCGTGAGTCACCAGAACTTAATGCCTGGAGGAAAATAGTGGGCTTCATGCAAAGAGATTGTAACTGCAACTTTTTACAAATATGTTGTTACACTCGTTTTGCATGAAGTCATCTGAATTGTCTCGTGCTCATCTGGGTAGAATCCAATAATAGGTCTAATTGTAAATCAATGTATTGACCCTGCCTGGAAAATCTGATAAGGATGTGTTTGTCACACAAGTAGCTGCCAAGTTATATTTTAACCCTTTCCCTCATATAGACGCTTTCTGACGCCTCGGCAGCAGACGGCTTTTTGAAAACATAGTAACAAAAGAAGAAATTGCACAAAACGTGCTAATTTCTCCTTTTGTCACAATGTTTTCCACTTTTAGTCATAGGTTATCCATTCAATTATAGAGATGTTCCATTATTTGACAAAAAATGTTCAAAGTCGTCTGCTGCAGAATTGTCGTATGAGGTAAAGGGTAAACGCTTTTCCACATACACACATCTGAAACAGAGGAATTTATAAACATTTGGGCATAACTATAACAATTCCCTCATAATCTCTATGATTGAAAGTATAATTAATGAGCAATTTCTGCTTTTGCCCCATTTTTTGCAAAGGTCATCTGCTGCAGATGTGTCAAAATGCATCTGCATTGTGGGAATGAGTAAACCTGTTGTTCCTAATGTGACAATTTTAGGAGTTTTGAAAGCATCTGAACAAAATTAATCTATTCCTTTCTCTCATATAGACGCTTTCTGCAGCAGACAGCTTTTTGAAAACATAGTGACAAAAGAAGAAATTGCTCAAAACAAGCAATTTCTCTTTTTGCAACAATGTTTTCCACTTTTAGTCATAGGTTATCCATTCAATTATAGAGATTTTCTGTTTTTTGACAAAATATTGCTGCAGAATTGTCGTATGAGGGAAAGGGCCAGCTTTTAAGAGCCTGTCCGTGGGAAAAGCTACAAGTTGCCATTTCTAAACTGTGGAGGTTCAGATCAGCCTGTGCATCTACTCTGCTTACCGGAATCTTCACATGTTGATAGAAGTCTATAACCAGCTTACATGTATAGATTTAGTGATACATAAAGTTAAACATTGCATATCTTCACATATGTTTATAGAAGTCTATAACAAGCTTACATGTATATAGATTTAGTGATACATGAAGGTTAACATTGCATATCTTTACATATGTTTATAGAAGTCTATAACAAGCTTACATGTATAGATTTAGTGATACATGAAGGTTAACATTGCATATCTTCACATATGTTTATAGAAGTCTATAACAAGCTTACATGTATAGATTTAGTGATAAAATAAGTTCAAAGTCGTCTGCTGCAGAATTGTCGTATGAGGGAAAGGGTTAAAGAGATTTTCCATAATTTTGCCTATGTATTTTCAAAGTCGTGACTGCTGCTGGAGATTTGTTGACAAAGGGTTTAAACCCTTTCCCTCATTCGACAATTCTGCAGCAGACGACTTTGAACATATTTTGTCAGATGGATAACCTATGACTAAAAGTGGAAAACATTGTGACAAAAGGAGAAATTGCACGTTCTGTGCAATTTCTTCTTTTGTCACTATATTTTCAAAAAGCCGTCTGCTTTAACCCTTTCCCTCATTCGACAATTCTGCAGCAGATGACTTTGAACATATTTTGTCAAAACATAGAAAATCTCCATAATTGAATGGATAACGGTTAACCTATGACAAAAAGTGGAAAACATTGTGGCAAAAGGAGAAATTGCACGTTTTGTGCAATTTCTTCTTTTGTCACTATGTTTTCAAAAAGCCGTCTGCTGCAGAGGCGTTAGAAAGCGTCTATATGTTGACAAAGGGTTAAAGGATCCGTGGGATATAATTCACGTACTTGTTACTAATTATTCCAACTTGTAGGCACTGCAAATGACAACTTTTGCTATGAGGTTTCCAATGTAACTATTCAATAATACTTTCATTTATAGAGAATTTTAACATTTTTGCTTTGATATGTTTCAAAGGCGTGACTGCTGCAGATTTGTTCTTTGTAGGAAAGGGTCAGTAATCAGTAATAGCAATATAATTATCCTTGCATAATAATGATATGAACCCCATCTCAGGAAAGATTATCTTTGGGGATTTGCAACCTTTGAAGATCCAGATCAGCTTGTGCCTCTGTACCGTATGATTTATAGGGGTTTCTCAGATCATCATTTTTACGCGTTTGAGGATTTCTGAAGAAAAGTTATGGCCACAGAAAAGAAGACAGTAATAGAATATTTATTCTGTTGTGAGTTATTGTAAGTTTCAAAAACCTCAGAATGTTGGTTTTTATGTGGCGACGGCCTCTACAATGATATACAGACTGTATGGTTAGATGTTAACCATTTCCACATACAACCATTCAACAGCAAACGACTTTGAAACATCTAAGTTTAACACTGGAAAATTAAATAGAGTTGAAAATGTTGTTGCAATAGGAGAAATTGCTCTTTTGTTACAATGTTTGTCAGCTGTATATATGCGTCAATTTGTGTCGGCAATTAGGACAGGGGTTATAATGTCAGATGACTAAAGAATGGGGTTGTTTCTGCAAATATAGTTTAAGTCTGATTTTCTTTGCAATAAACATAATTATGTTCTGATACATGATCTGTAGCCAATTGGTTATAATTTGTCGAAAATTCATGAAGAATTTAAACAGTAAACAAATTCAAGGCCTTTTGCAGCAGAAGATATATTTGATAATAAATAAAAGGAAGAGAAGGATTCACTACAAGCACCGTACTAGTTATTACACCACAGTAGTCCCTAAAAACCTTTTTTTGCATAGAAATGAGCGTATACCATCAGCAGAATGCATTGAATATATATATGATATTGAGTTTAAAATCATTGTAAATCTGTATAGGATGTACTGGAAATGATTGATTGATCACTTTTAGTATTTTGACCTTGTTTGAAAATGAAAGTAGAGAATGCTAAACACCGGTTTTGTCCGGGCCCGATTTGGTCCAAAATGACGGTAACCTATTTTCTATATTTCTTTCTTGCATAATGCATGACCCCTCATTTTCTTTGGATCGTTTTAAAGATTATAGAAGTAACTCTTTGCAATGGTATATGGTGTTCTACATGAGAAACGCTAAGATTAAGTTTGAATGAATGAATGAATGTATATTGTTTTATGGCGCATCGACAGCTACGGTCATTTAGCGCGCAATTAAATTTAATTATTCATGATCCCTGGGTAAACAAACCAGTACTAGGCTAGAAAATGTGCCTTTCCCAAGGGCACTTCACCATGACCGTAGTGCTGCGACTGGGGATCGAACCCGGAACACCCGGTTTCGAAATCCCCGACGCTAACCACTCGACCACAGCGGATGCCTTTAGAAAGTTTGACAATTAAGGACTGAAACTGGTTGATTTACATGGAAACAAAAAAATATTTGTTGGTGTATTGTAACCTTAAGCATTGCAAACAAGCAATTTCTCCTTTACCCAAAATTTATCTACAAACAACAAGTCTGCAGCAGATGACTACGAAAAAACAGCTCGGTAATAAAATTAAAAATCTCTGTAAATGAAAGAAAAGTTGAGGAATAGATTTGAAAACATTTTGGCAAAGGAGAAATTGCTCATTATGAGCAATTTCACTTTTTTGCTACAATTTCAAAAGTTATCTGCTGCAGATGCGTCAATATGGGTCTGCGAGTTCAAAATATATATCTGCTTTGAAAACAATTGGTAAAAAAGTTTGAAATTTATATAAATGTGATACACTGTTGAAAACACTGTTAGAAAATGAGAAATTGAACCTTTGAAGCAATCTCTCCTCGTCTCTCAGGAGATTGTTTTTAATATCCTCTAATCTGCAGATGCCGAGTGGTAAGCATCTGGGATTTGGAACCAGGTGTCCCAGGTTTTATCTCTAATCAAAGTGCGGCGGTCATGTTGGGCAAGGCACATGTTCTAGCCTAGTACTCAGGTTAATGTTTACCAAGGGATCATGAATATATATATATATATATATAAGTGAACAATCACTGTGATTTAACCCTTTCCCTCATACGACAATTCTGCAGCAGACGACTTTGAACGTATTTTGTTAAAACATAGGTTATCCATTCAGTGGAAAACATTGTGGCAAAAGGAGAAATTGCACGTTTTGTGCAATTTCTTCTTTTGTCACTATGTTTTTAAAATGCCGTCTGCTGCAGAGGCGTCAGAAAGCGTCTATATGAGGGAAAGGGTTAACTGAAATAATGTTGAAAACTGTGTGAAATCCCAATATAACAAAATCCTCAGGCTGCATTATGTATTAAATGTCATTGGTATTTCACATTAAAAGGTTAAAAGAAATATATACCTAATTTGGCATACTTTTATGAAAACAATATGACTTAATGTAAACAAAATATTGTATTAACATTGTAAAATGACTGTATACTGTAAATCTTAAATGCTCTAAATACAAACGGCTTAAAATTGTTCTTACAAAATATGACCAGTGTGTTTACATATCTTGTCATAAATCTATGAAAAAAGAGACCCATCTACACGTTTGTTCATATAAAAGCTTAACTCCATTGATAGAAAAACTTCTTAAACCCTGTCCTATATTATATACAACAAATCTGAGCAGACTACTTTGAAATAATATTATTTTGACAAAAATATGAAAAATCACTGTAAATGAAAAAATAATTTACTGGAGTTTTGAAAACATTATGGCGCAAGGTGAAATTGCTCTTCAATACTAGCAATTTCTCCTTTTGTCATAATGTTTTTCAAAAGTTGTCTGCTGTCAGATGCGTAAAGCGATGAGGGAACAGGTTAATGGCTTCTATGGGGAGTCTTTTAATAATGGCAATTATAACAACCCTTCTTCTAAATGGTCAATTAGAAATTGGTGATAATATGGAATCCAATTTCATATAAGAATTAAAGTCTTAACATCTCTGTGTATGAGAATGAAATCATAGTGGAAAAAGCAACCACTGCATGTATGAGGTAATGACTTACTTTGCTTTTATTGTTTTTTAGGATTTTAATGTTTATAGCATTATAAAAACTTTACGAAGAGAATTTTTAAAAAGGGTTTATTTCAAACTATTGAAAAGGATCTGTAACAATAGAGTTAAATTTAATACAGTGCACTTTTCTACCCTAACCCCTCATATTCTTTAGAACATGATTGCCTGATATGAAAGTTTTACTGTTGTCTGCTTAACCCTTTCCCTCATATAGACGCTTTCTGACACCTGCAGCAGACAGCTTTTTGAAAACATAGTGACAAAAGAAAAATTGCACAAAACGTGCAAATTCTCCTTTTGCCACAATGTTTTCACTTTTTATCATAGGCTATTATATCCATTCAATTATAGAGATTTTCCACTTTTTGACAAAATTAGTTTAAAGTCGTTTGCTGCAGAAGTGTCGTATGAGGGAAAGGGTTAAAGAGATTTTCCATTATTTTGCCTATGTATTTTCAAAGGCGAAAACTGCTGGAGATTTGTTGACAAAAGGTTTTAACCCTTTCCCTCATTCTACAATTCTGCAGCAGACGACTTTGAACATATTTTGTCAAAACATAGAAAATCTCCATAATTGAATGGATAACCTATACAAATACCTATACAGAGGGAAAGGGTTTACGATTCTGAAAATAATAAAGTTTCAGTGTTTAACCCTTTCCCTCATATGACAATTCTGCAAAATTTGTCAGAAAATGGAAAATCTCTATAATTGAATGGATAACCTGTGACAAAAAGTGGAAAACATTGTGGCAAAAGGAGAAATTGCACGTTTTGTGCAATTTCTTCTTTTGTCACTATGTTTTTAAAAAGCCGTCTGCTGCAGAGGCACTTGATTGCACTGAGCATTTTCTCCTTTTCTTGCATAAATTATAAAAAGCTGGTTGCTGTGGTGTAGAATGCTGCCTGTATCAGTCAAAGGTTATCCATTCAATTATAGAGATTTTCTATTTTTTGACAAAATATGTTCAAAGTCGTCTGCTGCCGAAACTGTCGTATGAGGGAAAGGGTAAATAGATCTAATAGATATGTCTGATTGTTTAAAATTAAATTTTCTGTTTATGATATATTTTCCTGGTTCTGAATGGATTTAGAAACCTTGTTAGCAGATGTTTTTTTAAAACATTGTGGAAATTAAATTTTTTCCCAAAATGAGATAATTAAATCAGTTTATATTTAAGATTTCTATGTCAAGTTTGTCAAAGGCCTTTATACATGAATAAGCGACAGAAGTAAGTTGAGTACATCAGATTGTTTGAAGATTTCACACAAAAACTTCTATAACAATAACTTCTATTTTCTACTGCTTTCTCAAATGGGTAACTTGATTCAGTCCTTAAGATTTATTGTCAGATATAATACCTTGATACGTTATAAAGAAAGGGTGAGGGAGAGAGAGAGAAAAAGACAGAAAGTCTTAGATACACAGAGATGGACAGATGTACACATAGAGCAGAGATAAACGGATAGAGCCAGACAGAAATTGATTAGACAGGGAGAGAGAGAGATAGAGAAACTCAGACAGACAGATTTAAACAGATAGAGCAAGACAGAAATTAATTAAACAGGGGGAGAGAGATAGAGAAACTCAGACAGACAGTGATAAACGGATAGTGCCAGACAGAAATTTATTCGACAGGGATAGAGAGAAAGAGAAACTCAGACAGACAGATAACGGATAGAGCAAGACAGAAATTAATTAGACAGGGAGAGAGAGATAGAGAAACTCAAACAGACAGAGATAAACAGCTAAAGCCAGACAGACATTGTTATTAGACAGGGAGAGAGAGATAGAGAAACTCAGACAGACAGAGATTGATTATGCAATGGGAGAGAGAGATAGAAAAACTCAGACAGAGATAAACGGATCGAGCCAGAGAGAAATTAATTAGACAGGGAGAGAGATAGAGAAACTCAAAGAGACAGAGGAGATTTATTGATTGTTTAGTGTTTTTCGTCATTTTCAACATTTTTCTCAGATATATCACAGAATTTCCTTGGTAAGTTACCAGTACTACTGGTCCATTTAACCTGACACAGCTAGTGAGTCCTTAATGCCAACCCTGCAACCCTGAGGGCCAAGGAAGGAATCATTACTACCATGATCAGAGACAGAGTGTGAGATAGAGAAAGACAGAGAGGAGATAATGAAGGACAGAAAGACAGAGAGAGAGAGAATGAAGGACAGAAAGACACAGATGAGAGAATGAAGGACTGAAGGACAGAAAGACACAGATGAGAGAATGAAGGACAGAAAGAGAGAGATGAGAGAATAAAGGACAGAAAGACACAGATGAGAGAATAAAGGACTGAAGGACAGAAAGACAGATGATGAGAGAATAAAGGACAGAAAGACACAGATGAGAGAATAAAGGACTGAAGGACAGAAAGACAGAGAGAGAGAATGAAGGACAGAAAGACAGAGAGAGAGAGAATAAAGGACAGAAAAACAGAGAATGAAGGACAGAAAGACAGAGATGAGAGAAAGAAGGACAGAAAGACATAGATGAGAGAATGAAGGACAGAAAGACAGAGATGAGAGAATGAAGGACATATATACAGAGATGAGAGAATGAAGGACAGAAAGACAGAGATGAGAGAATGAAGGACAGAAAAACATATGAGAGAATGAAGGACATAAAGACAGAGATGAGAGAATGAAGAACATGAAGACAGAGATGACAGAATGAAGGACAGAAAGACAGAGATGAAAGACAGATGAGAGAAAGAAGGACAGAAAGACAGATGAGAGGATGAAGGACAGAAAGACAGATGAGAGAATGAAGGACATAACTACAGAGATGAGAGAATGAAGGACAGAAAGACAGATGAGAGAATGAAGGACAGAAAGACAGATGAGAGAATGAAGGACATAAAGACAGAGATGAGAGAATGAAGGACAGAAAAACATATGAGAGAATGAATGACATAAAGACAGAGATGAGAGAATGAAGGACATGAAGACAGAGATGACAGAATGAAGGACAGAAAGACAGAGAGAATGAACAACAGAGATGAGAGAATGAAGGAAAGAAAGACAGAGATGAAAGAATGAAGAAAAGAAAGACAAAGATGAGAGAATGAAGGACATAAAGACATATGGGAGTATGAAGGACAGAAAGGCAGAGATGAGAGAATGAAGGACAGAGAGATGGATGAGAGAATTAAGGACAGAATGACAGAGAGAATGAAGGACATAAAGACAGATGAGAGAATGGAGGACAGAAATACAGAGATAGACATAGATGAGATAATGAAGGACAGAAAGACAGAGAGCATGAAGGACAAAGATGAGAGAATGAAGGACAGAAATACAGAGATGAGAGAATGAAGGACAGAAGGACAGAGAGAATAAGAGACAGAAAGACAGATGAGAGAATGAAGGACAGAAGGACAGAGAGAGAATTGGGGACAGAAAGACAGAGAAGAGAGAATGAAGGACAGAAAGACAGAGAGAGAATTAGTGACAGAAAGACAGAGATAAGAGAATGAAGCACATAAATACAGAGATGAGAGAATGAAGGACAGAAAGATAGATGAGAGAATGAAGGACAGAAATACAAATACGAGAGAATAAAGGACAGAAAGACAGAGATGAGAGAATGAAGGACAGAAAGACAGATGAGAGAATGAAGGACAGAGAGACAGAGATGAGAGAATGAAGGACAGAAAGACAGATGAGAGAATGAAGGACAGAAAGACAGATGAGAGAATGAAGGACAGAAAGACAGATGAGAGAATGAAGGACAGAAAGACAGATGAGAGAATGAAGGACAGAAAGACAGAGAGATTTAATTGAAATTATGAACCTGGATTACTGAATATTCAAAGATTGAAATTATTGTTGCAAAAGGACAAGGGCAGAACATTCAAGCTATATCTTTTCTTTTCTGTCAATGTAATTATGTCTGTATCACATTTATAATTCTTTAAGAGTGGTTTCTGCCTTTCTGGATGTCTCAATGGAAAAGATATTGATTGAGATTAATATAACCAGAAAGCTTGTTTCACAATAATCATAAAAGAAACAAGTTCAAACTTATTAATATTCTGGATGTTAAATTATTTTCCTCAGATATTTTCAAAACAATAGTTTTTATAAATATCATTTTTGAGTAACCATGCAGTCAATTCATATTTCTGTAGTCTGACATGTCTCCAGCAGACGGCATTTGAAAACACTGTAGCAAAAGGAGAATTGGCTCATGAGCAAAAGGAGAATTGGCTCATGAGCAATTTCTCATTATGCCACAATGATTTCAATCTATTCAAAACTTTTACTTTCATTTATAGACTGGTTTTCAACATCTCAATGCCAAGATGTTTGGTAAGTCATCTGCTGCAATTTGTTATATATACGAGAAAAGGTTAACCCTTTCCCTCATATAGACACTTTCTGACGCCTCTGCAGCAGACAGCGTTTTGAAAACATAGTGACAAAAGAAGAAATTGCACAAAACGTGCAATTTCTCCTTTTGACACAATGTTTTCCAATTTTTGTCATAGGTTATCCATTCAATTATACAGATTTTCTATTTTTTGACAAAATATGTTTAAAGTCGTCTGCTGCAAAATTGTCGTATGAGGGAAAGGGTTAACTGTTACATTAAAAAGACATACTAGCTGAAATAATTGGGGTATTATTGAGCCATCAATTGTTACATTGGTAGCTTGCTCAAGGTTTTATTGCGTTTTGCGATAAGAACACATGCTTCAACTTCAACTTCCGTAAGTAAAACACACTTTCATGCTTCGTGTCTTTTGAAGTTTTAAAGTGAAAATTATGTTTATGCTTACTATACTTGTGTCATCAACAAAGAAAAATAAGTACCCACAACATAGGATAACGGAGTGTATTATTCTGAGTATTAATAGTATTACTACTATATTTAACCGGAGCATTCAAACTGTCAGTATTCAAGTTATTTGTAATATTTTGCCATAAACCATTCCCTCTTAACCCTTTCCCTCATACAACAGTTCTGCAGCTGACGACTTTGAACATCGATATTTTGTCATAAAATAGAAAATCTCTACAATTGAATGGATAACCTATGACCAAAAGTGGAAAACATTGTGGCAAAAGAAGAAATTGCTCGTTTTGAGCAATTTCTTCTTTTGTCACTATGTTTTGAAAAAGCCGTCTGCTGCAGAGGTGTCAGAAAGCGTCTATATGAGGGAAAGGGTTAATACAAATCTGTATCATAGGACTAAACAATCATCTGAGGAAAAATATAAAAAAGTTTTCTATATTAAATTTGAAGGTGAATTCTAGAATAGAGTTCTTGAGCAATTACTCCTTTTGCTGCAATGTTATCAAATGTTGTCTGCTGCAGATCCATCAAATACCTATACAGAGGGAAAGGGTTTACGATTCTGAAAATAATAAACTTTCAGTGTTTAACCCTTTCCCTCATATGACAATTCTGCAAAATTTGTCAAAAAATGGAAAATCTCTATAATTGAATGGATAACCTATGACTAAAAGTGGGAAACATTGTGGCAAAAGGAGAAATTGCTCGTTTTGAGCAATTTCTTCTTTTGTCGCTATTATGTTTTCAAAAAGCTGACTCTGCTGCAGAGGCGTCAGAAAGCGTCTATAAGAGGGAAAGGGTTAAAAAGTATATAATAAAATCCAAGCTACCATTCGTCGTTCAAATTCGTTTCATCTGAAATGGTTCAACCAGGAAGAGTTGTCTATTTTTAGATCACCTAGAGCCTTTACCTAGAGCCAAAGGCTCAAGGTGAGCTATTCTGATCACTTTTTGTCCGTCGTCCGTCCGTCCGTCCGGCGTTAACTTTTAGCTTTAAACATCATCTCCTCCCAAACTCCAAGGACAATTTCCGTGAAAGATCACAGGACTGTTCCTCTGGTTGGCCTCTTTCAAAGTTGTTCAAAGATTTAAATTCCATTGAGAACTTTGGTTGCTGCGGCATCAGAAAGGGGACAAAATGTCCAAACTTTAAAAATCTTCTCCTCCGAATCTGCCTATTAGATTCAAATATAATTTGGTAGAAATGTTCCTTGGGTGACCCTCTATAAAAATTGTTCAAGCCATACTGATTGGGCGAAAAACATGGCAGTCAGGCGGCATCAAAAAAGGGGCAAAATGACAAAATTTGAAAATTCCATTTTTATGAAAGTGCTTGTCTGATTTTAAGAAAATATAATACGAATCTTACTGTAATGATCCTCTATTTAATTTGTTTAAGCTGTTTTGATTGGTTACACAATCATAGCAACCAGGCGTCATCACAAAAGGGGTAAATTGAACTTTTAGCTACAAATGACAACCAACTCCTACCATTCCAATAGAACAATTTCCACAAAACATCACAGGTATGTTCCTTTGGTGGTCCTCTTTCAAAATTGTTCAAAGATTAAAATTCCAATAAGAACTTTGGTTGCTGCGGCATCAGAAAAGGGGACAAAATGTCCAAACTTTAAAAATCTTCTCCTCCGAATCTGCCTGTCAGATTCAAATATAATTTGGTAGAAATGTTCCTTGGGTGACCCTCTATAAAAATTGTTCAAGCCATACTGATTGGGCGAAAAACATGGCAGTCAGGCGGCATCAAAAAAGGGGCAAAATGACAGAATTTGAAAATTCCATTTTTATGAAAGTGCTTGTCTGATTTTAAGAAAATATAATATGAATCTTACTGTAATGATCCTCTATTTAATTTGATTAAGGCGTTTTGATTGGTTACACAATCATAGCAACCAGGCGTCATCTCAAAAGGGGTAAATTGAACTTTTAGCTACAAATGACAACCAACTCCTACCATTCCAATAGACCAATTTCCACAAAACATCACAGGAATGTTCCTTTGGTGGTCCTCTTTCAAAATTGTTCAAAGATTAAAATTCCGATGAGAACTTTGGTTGCTGCGGCATCAGAAAGGGGACAAAATGTCCAAACTTTAAAAATCTTCTCCTCCGAATCTGCCTGTCAGATTCAAATATAATTTGTTAGAAATGTTCCTTGGGTGACCCTCTATAAAAATTGTTCAAGCCATACTGATTGGTCGAAAAACATGGCAGTCAGGCGGCATCAGAAAAGGGGCAAAATGACAAAATTTGAAAATTCCATTTTTATGAAAGTGTTTGTCTGATTTCGATTTAAATTCCATTGATAACTTTGGTTGCTGCGGCATCAGAAAGTGAGAAAAATACCCAAATTTTAAAATCCTTTTCCTCCATAATCTACTTGTGCGATTGCAAGATAATTTGGTAGAAATGTCTTAAGTGACCCTGTAAATAAACTGTTGAAGCCATATTGATTTCGTTGAAAAACAGGGCAGCAAGGCGGCATCAGGAAAGGTGCAAAATGACAAAAACTTTATAATTCCATTCTTATTAAAGTTCTTGTTAGATTTCAAGATATAAATGGCCTTTACTGATAAGCTGTTTCTTGAGAAGTGTCCACTCCTTTGCAGTTTCATTTACACTCCCTGATAAAATTTTCCCAGATATTTGCAGTTAAATATTTGCTACTAATTTACTATCAATTAGGTGATCGATTTAGGGCCATCTTGGCCCTCTTGTTAGTTGTCTGTTTTTCGATTAAAAAATGTCTGGCTATTAATTGTAATACCATTGTCGTCATATAACCGAAAACCGTTCCAAGTTTTTCAATTGAAACATGCATGGTACACATGTTTCTAAGGAACAATACGCATAATTATACCAAGTCACATAACTCTGGCTGTAATAATTATTCAGTATACATAATGCCCCTTTTTCGATAGACAGGTGTTGGCGTTCGCCCCGCAACTTTCTTGTTAGCTCCACTGGCTGAAAGCAAGTCAAGCTTAACATTATGTCATGGCGAATTGTTCGTCTTGCGTCCGTGCATCCGTAAACTTTTTGCTTCAAAAAACTTTTCCTCCCTTACCACTTGGCCAAATGGGATGAAACTTCATAGGAAACATCCTCTCAATGTCCTCTCTAAAATTTCTTCAAATTTCTTTTGGATCCATGCAAAAATTCTGGTTTCTATGGCAACCAAAAGAAATAAATTGTTAACTTAAAAAATCTTCTCCTCCGAAAGTGTCAGCCCAATTTTCAAATAATTTTGTAGAAATGTTCCTTGGGTTACCCCCTTTCAGGTGAATTTAAGCCATGTTCATTGGTCGAAAATCATGACCGCCAGAGGGCAGGGCTATTTTACAATATACGGCTATAGTGAAAACTTTAAAAATCTTCTCCTCCGAAAGTGTTTGGCCGATTTTCAAATAACTTTGTAGAAATGTTTCTAGGGTGACCCTCTATCAAATTCCTTCGAGCCATGTAGATTGGTCGAAAACTATGGCCGCAAGGTGGCGGGGCTATTTTGCCTTATATGGCTTTAGTGAAAACTTAAAAAATCTTCTTCTCTGAAAGTGTCGGGTTGATTTTCAAATAATTTTGTAGAAATGTTCCTAGGGTGACCCTCTCAGATTCCTTCAAGCCATGTTGATTGGTAAAAAAAACATGGCCACCAGGCTGTTTGGAGATTCAATTTTTGCCTAATGGCAGTGGAGCGATACTGGCCCTCTTGGGCCTCTTGTTTTACAGTCATGCGTCTCAAAAGAAAGATTTTATTCCAGAGGTCTGCAGCCTGAGTTTAACCCTTTTTCGTGATATATTGAAAACACAGATGATCAAAATGATATAATTTAACCCTTTCCCTCATATAGACGCTTTCTGACGCCTCTGCAGCAGACAACTTTTTGAAAACCTAGTGACAAAAGAAGAAATTGCACAAAACGTGCAATTTCTCCTTTTGCCACAATGTTTTCCACTTTTTGTCATAGGTTATCCGTTCAATTATAGAGATTTTCTATTGTTTGACAAAATCATGTTCAAAGTCGTCTGCTGCAGAATTGTCGTATGAGGGAAAGGGTTAAAATGAGTACTTTCTCCAGCCTTGACAGGGGTACAGTCATATGGATGGCGTCTTGATCTGTATGTCTTACAAACTTACTGGCAGGCAACAAATGCGTTTCTTTGAAAACTGATCTTGTTCCACAATATTTCAAAAATTTCCCAGTACATTCTTTGCATTTTCTACTTGTTGAAAATATTTACTCTATTTGATCAAGGCTAATCAATTCTAAATGTAGCAGATCTGGGAAAGGCCTTTAATGTAAATACCGCATAGTCGGATTGCAACTAACACGTTTTCATATTAGAACTTAATCCTTTCGCTTATGTATATAGACACTTTCTGACGCCCCTACAGCTGACAACTTTTTGAAAACATGGCGACAAAAGAAGAAATTGCTCAAAACAAGCAATTTCTCCTTTTGTCACCATGTTTTCAACTCTATTCAATTATCGCACGTTCATCTAAAGTTTCCACAAAATTTCAGTTATGTTTTCAAAGTCGTCTGCTGCATAGTTATCTAATGAGGGAAAGGGTTAAGACACATAATGGTTGGGGTTATAAGAATGCATATCTAGATGCATTTTAAACTGTAAATCCTACATACAGAAGCATTCTGATGTCTACGAAGCAGATCACTTTTGAAATCACAATGTGGCAAAAGGAGAAATTGCTTGGGATGAGCAGTTTCTACTTTTGCCTCGATGGTTTCAACTCTTATTCAATAATTATACACTTTCATTTATATTTTCAATAGTTTTGCATAGCTAGATTTTTTGAAAGTGGTCTGCTGCAGATTTGTTGTATCTTGAACAGAGTTATCACATCTGCAGCAGACAACTTTGAAGAGGAATTAGCTCCTTTTCCAAAGACGTTTTCAACTCCATTAAAATATTACCAATTTGATTATAGACTTTTTGTGTCACCTGCGTAGCATGGTAGGCACTTAGGGATTACTTTTTTTTTTGTCCGGCGTCTGTCCGTCCGTCTGTCTGTCTGTCTGTCGTCACACTTTTTTGTCACGTTTTAAAATAACTTTTTTTCTACTCAAAGGATTGGATTGAAACTTTTGACAAAAGTTTATATCAATCTTTGTGATGGGTTCTCAAAAGGGGGATAATCCAAATATTTTATATGAGAGTTATTGCCCCTTTTCTGTCAAAAAATTAAAATTTTCTGACAAGGCCCCAGAGGGTGACACACATGCTACGGGGAGCACTCCATTCTAGTAATTGATATTGTCTTAAAGTACACAATATCATTCACAGGTTATTTTTGCCGAGATGTTTTCAAAGTCATCTGCTGCAGATTTGTGGTCATTATTATGTTGGGAAGGGAAAAGTCAAGTCCCTTTCCATTCTTTGTTAGGGTATAGCACTTATTCTGTTGTTTATCTTTTTAATCCTTTCCCTCATATAGACACTTTCTGACGCCTCTGCAGCAGACGGCTTTTTGAAAACATAGTGACAAAAGAAGAAATTGCACAAAACGTGCAATTTCTCCTTTTGCCACAATGTTTTCCACTTTTAGTCATAGGTTATCCATTGAATTATAGAGATTTTCTATGTTTTTACAAACTATGTTCAAAGTCGTCTGCTGCAGAATTGCCATATAAGGGAAAGGGTTAAAGTACAGGATGTCATTCTCAGGTTATTTTTGCCGAGGCGTTTTCAAAGTCATCTGCTGCAGATTTGTGGTAATAATTTTTGTTTGGAAGGGAAAAGTCACGTCCCTTTCCATTCTCCGTTAGGGTATAGCACTTATTCTATCGTTTATCTTTTTAATGTGACAAGTTGTCTGCTTCAAGTGTTTGACTTTTAAAGTATGCAAAACAAAAGTGGAAGCTTCTTATCTGAAGTTAAATACAAAACTCTGAGCATGGTCAAGATAGGCAAAATAAAATGTTTATCTATATAGGGGTATATGACTGTGTTCTTAACTCTTTCCCACATACTGAAGCACTCTGACTTCTTTGAAAAAAACATTTAGTTAACCCTTTCCCTCATACGACAATTCTGCAGCAGACGACTTAGAACATATTTTGTCAAAATATGGAAAATCTCTATAATTGAATGGATAACCTATGATTAAAAGTGGAAAACATTGTGGAAAAAGGAGAAATTGCTTGTTTTGAGCAATTTCTTCTTTTGTCACTATGTTTTCAAAAAGCTGTCTGGGGCTATATGAGGGAAAGGGTTAAAAATATGAGCAATGATTGAATCAATTTAAAACCAAAATGTGGCAATTTAGAAATTGCTCATAATATGGAAAATTTCTTCTTTTGCCACAATGTTTTCAAAAGGTGTCTGCTGTTAGACGCGTCATATAAGGTCTTAAATGGCATTGATCACTGCATTGAGCTGCTTTATCTTAAGTTTGGTCACAAGTCTCTTCCTTTGTCCTGCTAATATATATACATATACATTATGCAGCAAGCCAACATAGTTTATAGCTGATTCCTTTGTAAAATGTTTGTCAAAAATATGGAAAATTTCTATTTATGATGATTGAATAAAAGTGAAAACATTGTGGCAAAAGTAGAATTTGAACATTATGTTTTCAAAGTCTATGCATGCATTCTGCTGCAGTTGCATTAAAACATCTGCATGTGGGAAAGGTTCAGTCTAAAGCTTATAATCCATTCCCACATTTAACAAATCTGAAACAGAATGAACTTGAAAACATCTATGCAAAAATATTGAAAGTCTCTAAATAAAAAATGTATAATTACTGAAAAGAGTTTTTAACATTGTGACAAAAAAAAAATAGCTCTTCATTAGCAATTTCTCCTATAATCACATTCAAAGTTTTCAAAAGTAGTTGGCTGCTGAGTGGTCAAAATGTCTCTGCATGTTTGAATGGGTTTACATGTATCTGCATGTTTGAATGGGTTTAGATGTATCTGCATGTTTGAATGGGTTTAGATGTATCTGCATGTTTGAATGGGTTTAAATGTGTCTGCATGTTTGAATGGGTTTAAATGTGTCTGCATGTTTAAATGGGTTTAGATGTATCTGTATGTTTGAATGGGTTTAGATGTATCTGCATGTTTGAATGGTTTTAAATGTATCTGCATGTTTGAATGGGTTTAAGTGTGTCTGCATGTTTGAATGGGTTTAAATGTGTCTGCATGTTTGAATGGGTTTAGATGTATCTGCATGTTTGAATGAGTTTAGATGTATCTGCATGTTTGAATGGGTTTATATGCATCTGCATGTTTGAATGGGTTTACATGTGTCTGCATGTTTGAATGGGTTTAGATGTATCTGCATGTTTGAATGGGTTTAGATGTATCTGCATCTTTGAATGGGTTTAAATGCGTCTGCATGTTTGAATGGGTTTAGATGTATATGCATGTTTGAATGGGTTTAGATGTGTCTGCATGTTTGAATGGGTTTAAATGTATCTGCATGTTTGAATGGGTTTAAATGTATCTGCATGTTTGAATGGGTTTAGATGTATCTGCATGTTTGAATGGGTTTAAATGTATCTGCATGTTTGAATGGGTTTAGATGTATCTGCATGTTTGAATGGGTTTAAATGTGTCTGCATGTTTGAATGGGTTTAGATGTATCTGCATGTTTGAATGGGTTTAGATGTATCTGCATGTTTGAATGGGTTTAAATGTGTCTGCATGTTTGAATGGGTTTAAATATGTCTGCATGTTTGAATGGGTTTAGATGTATCTGCATGTTTGAATGGGTTTAGATGTATCTGCATGTTTGAATGGGTTTAGATGTATCTGCATGTTTGAATGGGTTTAAATGTGTCTGCATGTTTAAATGGGTTTAAATGGGTTTGAATGGGTTAATGTCACAAAAGATATTGCAGCCCTGGTAGCTCAGTCGGTAGCGACGCGGGCTGTCAATCCAGGAGTTGTGAGTTCGAATCCCGGCTCGGCCAACTTTCTTTCCGAGGATTGACAAAAGTCAGTGCGACATGCGTCATTCGTCTTCCACCAATGGGCTAAGTCTATGTGGAAAAGCAGCCAGTTGCTTGGGAAGATTGTTGTGTGGAGTACTGGTGTGAGAAAACCAGGAAATGCATGAGTAGGTGAACTGGCCGCCGTGATATAACTGAGAAATTGTTAAAAACGGCGTTAAACCCCAATCAATCAATCAATCAGGGATTATGTGTCAAAAGTAAGCTTCCAATTTTCTTCGTTGTGACATTTTGTTAAGAATCCAGAGTTCATAATATATGAGAGAAAGTAAAACCTTGTTCTAGTTACCTGACTCAGGGACACAATATTAACTGTAATAAAGTGTCCCTGCCTGTAATATAGTGTCCCTGCCTGACCATATTTCTGCACTGTTATCAGAGTAAGTAGTTCAATTGATTCAAACACATACAATAAGATTGGACAGATGCCATTACATGTTTAGCATGTAAAGGGTTAACTCTTTCTCACCTGCAGACACATTTTGACACATTTTGCAGGAGAGACAACCTTTGAAAATATTGTTATGAATAGAGAAATTGCCATAAAGTTTTTAATGCTATTTGAATTATACATTTATTTAGGGAGAGTTTCCCTTTGCCTGGATCTTTACAAAGCTGTCTGCTGCAAATTTGTAGCGTGTGGGAAAGGGTTAGATTAACACATTTTTTCAAATAGATTGTTTTTAAAAATCATGAAACCATTCAGAAAAGTTACACATGAACTGTTGAGTTTATAGGTGCTTTATAACCCTTTCCAACATACAGCAAATCTGCAGCAGAGGACTTTGAAAACATTTAGGCAAAACTATTTAAAATCTTTTTTATTGAAAGTACGTCAATTATTAAATTGATTTTAAAATATTTTGGCAAAAGGAGAAAAAATTGGTCACATTGGATTCATCAATGTTTTCAAAGTTGTCTGCTGCAAATAAAAATATGGAGGAAAGGGTCTAAACAATTTCATAAAAAGCACAAAGAATGATCATATTATTTTCCACAATATATAGTAGAATCACCTTAATTGTGTAAACCAGTGTAAAAAAGTGGCATTTCTGTTAACCCTTTCCCTCATACGACAATTCTGCAGCAGATGACTTTGTACATATTTTGTCAAAAATTGGAAAATCTCTATAATTGAATGGATAACCTATGACTAAAAGTGGAAAACATTGTGGCAAAAGGAGAAATTGCTCGTTTTGATCAATTTTATCTTTTGTCACTATGTTTTCAAAAAGCCGTCTGCTGCAGAGGGAAAGGGTTAATGAAAAAAGCGTAATGAAAAAATGCCAAATAAACCGTGATTAAATCAATGATTTTGTCAATGTCACATTCTGGTTTGTAATATATAACACTTTATGCAGTAATAAATCATTCAGCCTTGTGTCAAATGAAGTAATAAATAGACTTGTGAACCCTTTCTCTGATAACACACTTAATTGTGTGCTTTTTTTACTCAAAAGAAAAAAAACGTTGTCTGAAAAGGAGATGCAGCAGAGAATGAGCTATTGGTCCATAACCCATAATGTTTTCAACTCTGTATGAAAATGATATTTCCAATTTCCAATTTTCAAAATGAAACAATTTTTTGCTCAGATTTTTAACCCTTTCCCTCATACGACAATTCTGCAGCAGACGACTTATAACGTATTTTGTCAAAACATAGAAAATCTCCATAATTGAATGGATAACCTATGACAAAAAGTGGAAAACATTGTGGCAAAAGGAGAAATTGCACGTTTTGTGCAATTTCTTCTTTTGTCACTATGTTTTCAAAAAGCCGTCTGCTGCATAGGCATCAGGAAGCGTATATATGAGGGAAAGGGTTAAAAAGCAGCCAACACTAAATACACAGTCAAACCTGTGCTAAAGACACACCTTAGGTTAAGCAAATCACTGTCTATAGCAACCACACTTTTAATTCCCCAATTACTCATTTTTTCTGCATAATAAATGACCCTGTAATTATTATAAAGACCACCTGTGAACAAAGACCAGATTGTTCTCTACACATGGGTGGTCTTTAAACACAGGTTGGACTGTATTTATTATCCAGTAAAAGGTTAGCGTCCTGAGAGGGATAACATTCTACTGTCAATGTGTAGGCTTGTCTAGAAAGAAGGAATGTCTACTGCATATGATTTTAACATTCTACTGTCAATGTGTAGGCTTGTCTAGAAAGAAGGAATGTCTACTGCATATGATTTTAACATTCTACTGTCAATGTGTAGGCTTGTCTAGAAAGAAGGAATGTCTACTGCATATGATTTTAACATTCTACTGTCAATGTTTAGGCTTGTCTAGAAAGAAGGAATGTCTACTGCATATGATTTTAACATTCTACTGTCAATGTGTAGGCTTGTCTAGAAAGAAGGAATGTCTACTGCATATGATTTTAACATTCTACTGTCAATGTTAAGGCTTGTCTAGAAAGAAGGAATGTCTACTGCATATGATTTTAACATTCTACTGTCAATGTTTAGGCTTGTCTAGAAAGAAGGAATGTCTACTGCATATGATTTTAACATTCTACTGTCAATGTGTAGGCTTGTCTAGAAAGAAGGAATGTCTACTGCATATGATTTTAACATTCTACTGTCAATGTGTAGGCTTGTCTAGAAAGAAGGAATGTCTACTGCATATGATTTTAACATTCTACTGTCAATGTGTAGGCTTGTCTAGAAAGAAGGAATGTCTACTGCATATGATTTTAACATTCTACTGTCAATGTTAAGGCTTGTCTAGAAAGAAGGAATGTCTACTGCATATGATTTTAACATTCTACTGTCAATGTTTAGGCTTGTCTAGAAAGAAGGAATGTCTACTGCATATGATTTTAACATTCTACTGTCAATGTGTAGGCTTGTCTAGAAAGAAGGAATGTCTACTGCATATGATTTTAACATTCTACTGTCAATGTGTAGGCTTGTCTAGAAAGAAGGAATGTCTACTGCATATGATTTTAACATTCTACTGTCAATGTGTAGGCTTGTCTAGAAAGAAGGAATGTCTACTGCATATGATTTTAACATTCTACTGTCAATGTTAAGGCTTGTCTAGAAAGAAGGAATGTCTACTGCATATGATTTTAACATTCTACTGTCAATGTTTAGGCTTGTCTAGAAAGAAGGAATGTCTACTGCATATGATTTTAACATTCTACTGTCAATGTTTAGGCTTGTCTAGAAAGAAGGAATGTCTACTTCCTATGATTTTAACATTCTACTGTCAATGTTTAGGCTTGTCTAGAAAGAAGGAATGTCTACTTCCTATGATTTTAACATTCTACTGTCAATGTTTAGGCTTGTCTAGAAAGAAGGAATGTCTACTTCCTATGATTTTAACATTCTACTGTCAATGTTTAGGCTTGTCTAGAAAGAAGGAATGTCTACTTCCTATGATTTTAACATTCTACTGTCAATGTGTAGGCTTGTCTAGAAAGAAGGAATGTCTACTTCATATGATTTTAACATTCTACTGTCAATGTTTAGGCTTGTCTAGAAAGAAGGAATGTCTACTTCATATGATTTTAACATTCTACTGTCAATGTGTAGGCTTGTCTAGAAAGAAGGAATGTCTACTTCCTATGATTTTAACATTCTACTGTCAATGTTTAGGCTTGTCTAGAAAGAAGGAATGTCTACTTCCTATGATTTTAACATTCTACTGTCAATGTGTAGGCTTGTCTAGAAAGAAGGAATGTCTACTGAATATGATTTTAACATTTTACTGTCAATGTTTAGGCTTGTCTAGAAAGAAGGAATGTCTACTGAATATGATTTTAACATTCTACTGTCAATATCGATGTGTAAGCTTGTCTAGAAAGAAGGAATGTCTACTGAATATGATTTTAACATTCTACTGTCAATGTTAAGGCTTGGCTAGAAAGAAGGAATGTCTGCTGAATATGATTTTAACATTCTACTGTCAATGTTTAGGCTTGTCTAGAAAGAAGGAATGTCTACTGAATATGATTTTAACATTCTACTGTCAATGTTTAGGCTTGTCTAGAAAGAAGGAATGTCTACTGAATATGATTTTAACATTCTACTGTCAATGTTTAGGCTTGTCTAGAAAGAAGAAATGTCTACTGAATATGATTTTAACATTCTACTGTCAATGTTAAGGCTTGGCTAGAAAGAAGGAATGTCTACTGAATATGATTTTAACATTCTACTGTCAATGTTTAGGCTTGTCTAGAAAGAAGGAATGTCTACTTCATATGATTTTAACATTCTACTGTCAATGTTTAGGCTTGTCTAGAAAGAAGGAATGTCTACTGAATATGATTTTAACATTCTACTGTCAATGTTAAGGCTTGGCTAGAAAGAAGGAATGTCTACTGAATATGATTTTAACATTCTACTGTCAATGTTTAGGCTTGTCTAGAAAGAAGGAATGTCTACTTCATATGATTTTAACATTCTACTGTCAATGTTTAGGCTTGTCTAGAAAGAAGGAATGTCTACTTCATATGATTTTAACATTCTACTGTCAATGTTTAGGCTTGTCTAGAAAGAAGGAATGTCTACTTCATATGATTTTAACATTCTACTGTCAATGTTTAGGCTTGTCTAGAAAGAAGGAATGTCTACTTCATATGATTTTAACATTCTACTGTCAATGTTTAGGCTTGTCTAGAAAGAAGGAATGTCTACTTCATATGATTTTAACATTCTACTGTCAATGTTTAGGCTTGTCTAGAAAGAAGGAATGTCTACTTCATATGATTTTAACATTCTACTGTCAATGTTTAGGCTTGTCTAGAAAGAAGGAATGTCTGCTGAATATAATTTTAACATTCTACTGTCAATGTTTAGGCTTGTCTAGAAAGAAGGAATGTCTACTGAATATAATTTTGATATTGTAACCTTTCCCAGTGCTTATACAACATCTCTGTAGCAGAAGACTTTAAAAGCATCTTAATTGGCAATAATATGAGAAATCTTGTAAATTGAAAGTATAATAATTAAATAGTGTTGATAACATTGAGCGAAATGGAGAAATTGCTCATTCAATGTTTTATTGAAGGATTTAACCCTTTCCCTTGTACAACAATTCTGCAGCAGACGACTTTAAACATATTTTGTCAAAAAATGGAAAATCTCTGTAATTGAATGGATAACCTATGACAAAAAGTGGAAAACATTGTGGCAAAAGAAGAAATGGTCGTTTTGAGCAATTTCTTCTTTTGTCACTATGTTTTCAAAAAGGCTGTCTGCTGCAGAGGCGTCAGAAAGCGTCTATATGAGGGAAAGGGTTAAGACTTATTTGCTGCAGATTTGTAACATGTTGGAAATTGGAGGATTTAAGACTTGTTTACCACAGTCATCAAGCGTCATCTGTCCTGTTATAGACGTGTACATGTGAGAGAACTTAGAAATGCAAGGGCTATAACTTACATGTATTCTTTTTGCATGAAATATGGCCCTTGTTTCACTTAGACATTTGGGCTAAATTTGTCCCTCTGATAATTATATCAAAACTACATAAGCAAGTAAAGCATGTGTTGTTGTGTATGTTTCAGATAGACAATCAGTTTGACATAGAGGAAGCCAACAAATGTCTGTACTGGATAGGGGAGGTAACTGGAGAACCCATAGAAATACCGCAAACTGAAGTCAAACGAGATTACCAAGAAGAATTCTACAAAACCCTGAAAGATGGCATACTGTTATGTCGGTAAGATATTTGCTTTCGCAATTTTCTTTCTAGTTCATGTAATGATTTTCTAAAAACATTCTTAGCCCTTTCACGCTTGTAGACGACTTTTGAAAAGACTGTGACAAAAGAAGAAATTGCTCATTATGTGCAATTTCTCTTTTTGTCACAATGATTTCAACTCCATTTGATAATCTTACTTTTCGTCTGCTGCAAATTTGTTCTATGTGGGAAAGGGTAAACTCTTTAAATGATATAGTCAACTTTGGAAGTCTTCTGCAGTAGATTATTTACGATAACCTTGAAAAAAATGGAGAAATTGTTCAAAATCATAATCTTTTGTAGTTTCAAGTGTTTTCGGCTCTTTATCAACATTAATTTTTTACCTTTAACCCTTTCCCTCATATAGACGCTTTCTGACGCCTCTGCAGCAGACAGCTTTTTGAAAACATAGTGACAAAAGAAGAAATTGCTCGAAGCGAGCAATTTCTCCTTTTGCCACCATGTTTTACACTTTTAGTCATAGGTTATCCGTTCAATTAAAGAGATTTTCCATTTTTGACAAAATATGTTCAAAGTCGTCTGCTGCAGAATTGTTGTATGTGGGAAAGGGTTAACCCTTTACCTCATAGAACAAATCAGAAGATGACCTCAATAACATCTTGGTAAACATGCGTCTGTATGAGGGAATTGTTTAGTGTTTTCAAAGCAGACAACATGCATCTGTATGAGGGAATGGTTTAGTGTTTTCAAATCAGACAACATGCATCTGTATGAGGGAATGGTTTAGTGTTTGCAAATCAGACAACATGAGATTTTATGAGGGAATTGTTTATATTAAGTGTTTTCAAAGCAGACAACATGCATCTGTATGAGGGAATGGTTTAGTGTTTTCAAATCAGACAACATGCATCTGTATGAGGGAATGGTTTAGTGTTTTCAAATCAGACAACATGCATCTGTATGAGGGAATGGTTTAGTGTTTGCAAAGCAGACAACATGAGATTGTATGAGGGAATTGTTTATATTAAGTGTTTTCAAAGCAGACAACATGCATCTGTATGAGGGAATGGTTTAGTGTTTTCAAATCAGACAACATGCATCTGTATGAGGGAATGGTTTAGTGTTTGCAAAGCAGACAACATGAGTCTGTATGAGGGAATGGTTTAGTGTTTGCAAAGCAGACAACATGCATCAAATTTGATTGTGCACATTACTACATTGTAAATTGAATGTAATATAATATGTATGTATTGTGGGCCGGAGGCCTAATTACGCAAATAAACTATTGTATTGTATTGTATGAGGGAATGGTTTAGTGTTTGCAAAGCAGACAACATGAGTCTGTATGAGGAAATGGTTTAGTGTTTGCAAAGCAGACAACATGCATCTGTATGAGGGAATTGTTTAGTGTTTGCAAAGCAGACAACATGAGTCTGTATGAGGGAATGGTTTAGTGACAACTTTTAAAACATATTGGGTAAATGGTTAAGGAGTCCCATGTTATCTGATCAATTTCATCTTCTTCCAAATTGTTTTTGAATGCTGTTTGTAGTAGAAGTATTAGAGAAAAAGGGTCGAGACGAGATGTTGTGTTGGTAAGAAGTCTGTAAAGCCTTCCATGATGGTACGGATACTTGATGTTATTACAAAAAAGTCTTGACTCAAAGCTATATTTTTGTTTGTTTCAATTCCACTTCACTTGTAGAGTTTGTTAAATTTTGAAGCAAGCTAATTCTATATTGCTTTATGATATTTACTTTATGATATATATATTATTGACTTAATCTAACATAGTTTTTATCATACATCATAAGTATTAATAAATAAATTGCATGGACATGACACATTCACACATTCGCGCACTCACACACTCGCACTCCCTAACACTCGCATACAATCATGATTACCGGTACTCGGGTTATGATATAAATATTAAACTGATAAAAGAGGATAGCAACTAAATATCAATTTCTCTGTTTATCTTAATAGACTGGTTTGTTAACATAAGCACCTGCTTGTATGTGCAAGTTGTTACCATTGTAAAAATGTAATGGTCGCCTTTATGCAGAGGCATTTTAACCCTTTCCCTCATATAGACGCTTTCTGATGCCTCTACTGAAGACGGCATTTTGAAAACATAGTGACAAAAGAAGAAATTGCACAAATTGTGCAATTTCTCCTTTTACCACAATGTTTTCCACTTTTTATACGCCCGTTTTGAAAAAACGGATCGTATTATAGTTTTACCTGCGGCGGGCGGTCGGCGTCCAGTATGTTGTCAGCTCAATAACTTTAGAAGCCTTTGTCCAATCATCACCAAATTTTGTCAGAATGTGTATTGGGATAATATCTCGGACAAGTATGATAACTAGCCATCTCTCTTAAGTCAATCAAGAGTTATCACCCTTTAATTATATAAATTACCCAAAATTGGTATTGTCAGCTCAATAACTTTAGAAGTCTTTGTCCAATCACCCCCAAATTCTGTCACAATGTGTATTGGCATAATATCTCGGACAAGTTCCATAACTAGCCATATCGCTTTTAGTCAATCAAGAGTTATCGCCCTTTAATTATAGAAATTTACCAAAATTAGTCTTGTCAGCTCAATAACTTTAGAAACCTTTGTCCAATCATCATCAAATTTGGTCAGAATGTGTATTGGCATAATATCTCGGACCAGTTCAATAACTAGCCATATCCCTTTAGTCAATCAAGAGTAATCGCCCTTTAATTATAGAAATTACCTAAAATTGGTCTTGTCAGTTCAATAACAATTATCACTATACAGTACGGTCGTATTTTGTGACATTTGGCGCTCTTGTTGTCATAGGTTATCCATTCAATTATGGAGATTTTCAATTTTTTGACAAAATACGTTCAAAGTTGTCTGCTGCAGAATTGTCGTATGAGGGAAAGGGTTAAAACATCTGTGGCAGGTTACATTTGAAAACATACAGTGGCCTAATCAGGGGATATTTCACATAATTTTCCCCACTGTTTTCAAAGGTGTCTACTGCAGATTTGTTACATGTGATAAAAGATTAACTTTATACACGTAAAAGTAAAGAAAACTCAACATTTTATAGATTTTTTTTATAGAAAACATTCATTCATGAATTTCAAACAAGAGATGTACATCTATATTTATTTATGACTTTCATTCTTCTTTTCAGGTTAATAGACGCTTTTCTGCCAACTCATCAAAAAATTAATTTTTCAAAGAAAACATTTGCTCCTACAACAAATCAAGCATTCGCTATTGCACGGGATCGTGAAAGAATTGGATTATTTCTGACAAAGACTCAAGAATATGGTGTTCCCAACACGAATACATTTCAGACAGATTATTTGTATGAGAAAACTAACCTAGTTCATGTGTGTGCCTGTATTAGAGCTATCGGAATAGAAGTAAGGTTTTATCTTCTAGATATATTTCATTTTTAGCTTGTCTGTTTCACACAGATGAGCTAAAGTCATAACTTCCTGGGTGTCCTTCGTCTTTGTCCTGCGACATTTATTTGGTTAAGTTTTTAGCTCACCTGAGCTTTGCTCAAGGTGAGTTATTGTGATCACTTTTTATCCGGCGTCCGGCGTGCGTCGTGCGTCAACTTCTTCTCCTCAGTAACCAGTGGGTCAATTGGGATGAAACTTCACGGAAAGCATCCTCTCAATGACCTCACTAGATTTCGTTCAAATTTTTGGGATCCATGCAGAATTCTGGTTTCCATGGCAACGAAATGAAAAAAACTTCAAAATTCTTCTTCTCCCAAACTGGTTGGCAGATTTTCAAATAATTGTAGAAATGTTCCTTGGATGACCCTCTATCAGATTCCTTCAAGCCATGTTGATTGGTCGAAAAACATGGCCGCCAGGGGTGGCGGGCTCTTTTGCCTTATATAGCTATAGTGAAAACTTAACAAATCTTCTTCTCCGAAAGTGTCAGGCCGATTTTCAAATAATTTTGTAGAAATGTTCCCTAAGTGACCCACTTTCAGATTTTTTCAAGCCATGTTGATTGGTCGAAAATCATGGCCGCCAGTGGGCAGGGCTATTTTAATTGCCTTATATGGCTATAGTGAAAACTTAAAAAATCTTCTTCTCCCAAACTGGTTGGCAGATTTTCAAACAATTTGGTAGAAATGCTCCATGGATAACCCTCTATCAGATTCCTTCAAGCCATGATGATTGGTCGAAAAGCATGGCCGCCAGGGGGGGGGCGGAGCAATTTTGCCTTATATGGCTATAGTGAAAAAAAACAATCTTCTCCAACGAAAGTGTCAGGCCGATTTTCAAATAATTTTGTAGAAATGTTCCTTGGATGACCCTCTATCAGATTCCTTCAAGACATGATGATTGATTGAAAAACATGGCCGCCAGGGGGGTGGGGCTATTTTGCCTTATATGGCTATAGTGAAAACTTATAAAATCTTCTTCTCTGAAAGTGTCAGGCCGATTTTCAAATAATTTTATAGAAATGTTCCTTAAGTGACCCACTTTCAGATTCCTTCAGGCCATGTTGATAGGTCTAAGAACATGGCTGCGCCGCCACAGGGCGGGGCCATTTTGCCTTATATGGCTACAGTGAAAACTTAAAAAATCTTCTCCTCCGAAAGTGTCCGGCTGATTTGCAAATCATTTGGTAGAAATGTTCCTACTGTGAACCCTCTATCAAATTCTTTCAAGCCATGTTGATTGGTTGAAAACTATGGCCACAAGGGGGCGAGGCTTATATGGCTAAATTGAAAGAAAAAAAAAATCAGGTGAGCGATTACTCTTGTTTGAAAAAGTCCATAATCAAGTTTAAGAAATTGAAGATAAAATGTTGAGTTGGGTAGTCAAAAGTATAGAGGCTGGTCAGACAGTGTAGATGCGCAGGCTGGACCAGCTCTATACCATTAGCTAAAGCCTAAAAAAAATGGTTTCAGCAGTCAAACAGTCATGCAAATCGTGATATATGTTTGCAGCTATCAACGTAAAGTTGCCCAAACTATCAGCTTTAGTTGTTTAAACGAGGGAAATTTGACTGACGTCTCAAAAGTGACACCAGAAGTATAATTTGAAGTATCGTAGTTTGAGCAGCTTGAAATTTTGTCAGAAAGCTTGTTGTGATGATATTGCCATTGGCACTGAAAGAGATAAGTTTTAAATAGCCCATTCTCAGGTGAGCGATCCAGGGCCTCATGGCCCTCTTGTTTCTAGATATTTTCAAAGTTGTTTTCTGCAGATTTGCTGTGTGTGGGAAAGGGTTAAACCCATCAATAAATCAGTTATGAATTTATTCCAGGCACAAAGTAGACCAGGTTACAGTTATCCAGCAGTTTGGCCAAAGAAAAATGAACAAAATATTCGAACATTTTCAGAAGAACAACTGCAAGCTGGGCAACAGATAATAGGTTTACAATATGGAAGCAACAAGGGAGCAAACCAAGCTGGTATGACCTTTGGTAAAGCAAGGATGATTCTGGACTGAAGATTTTATTATTTAAAAATGTATTAATAGTGCTAAACATCCATCATTAATCCATTCCTATTTGCAGACAAATCTGCAGCAGACAACATTTAAACAAAATCTTGTGAAAGGAAAAATCTCTCAAAATAATCTAATGCTTTTTTGCCACATTGTTTTCAACTTTATTCAATAATTATACTTCCGTCTTAAGAGATTTTCAACAGTTTTGCCTAGAATGTTTTCAAATTCGTTTGCTACTGATTGTTTGTAGATGGGAAAGTATCAATTGCTCTCCTAATATGCCATTTCTAAGAGTCATCAGCTTTGACAATGTAGGGGGACACAAATGATGTAGTGTATGGAAATAACCCTTTCCCTCATACGACAATTCTGCAGCAGATGACTTTGGACGTATTTTTTCAAAACATAGAAAATCTCCATAATTGAATGGACAAAAAGTGGAAAACATTGTTGCACAAGGAGCAATTGCACGTTTTGTGCAATTTCTTCTTTGTCACTATGTTTTTAAAAAGCTGTCTGCTGCAGAGGCATCCAAAAGCATTTATATGAGGGAAAGGGTTAATATACAGTTCTTTCCTGTATGATGAACAAAATCAGTATTTCACTAAAGTGGTCAAGTGAGTCACATGAACATCCTGGTGAATTTCATGAATATTTCCATATTAACCCTTTCCCTCGTATAGACGCCTCTACAGCAGACGACTGTTTGAAAACATAGTGACAAAAGAAGAAATTACTCAAACGAGCAATTTCTCCTTTTGCCACAATATTTTCCATTTTCAGTCATAGGTTATCCATTCAATTATAGAGATTTTCTATGTTTTGACAAAATACGTTCAAATTCGTCTGCTGCAGAATTGTCGTATGAGGCAAAGGGTTAAGATGTTTGGTATTACAGAAGTAAGCATTTGAAAACAATTTTTGCAAAAGGAGCAATTTGTCCTTTTGCCATAATAATTTCACCTTTAGTTAATAAAAAATGCTTTCGTTTATTGAGAACGTCCATATCTTACCCAGATGTTTACAAATGTGTATGGTGCAGATTGATTGTATGTCGGTAAGGGTGATATTGTTATCTAGCTGGGCTTTGATTACGTCCATGTGTTCCTCACAGACTTTCAAAGCAGCCGTCTCTTGAAATAGAGCATCAAGGAAAGGGTCAAAGGTATTTGTACCACAGTTAATTTTTGAAATCCACTTGAAATTGATGATATGTATACTTGTTTATAAAACTGACACTAATAAATGGTTAAACACATATTTTTTTTTTTCTTTTTTGTGGTAACAAGAGCTACTCAAATTTGTGCAAACTTCATCTAACACTTTTACAACTTATAACAAATCAGCAACATTTGATTTTGAAAGCATCGAAGCAAATAATTAAACTTGATTTAAATGAAAGTAACATTATTTAATACTATTGCTAACATTGTGACAACAAATGCTGATAATGAGCAATTTCTACTTTTGCTACAATGTCTTCAAAGTAGTCTTGATGTTGAAAATCTCACCTTCAGGACTCCGTGTTTTCTTTAAACATTGACTCCTCTTAAACCATTAGACAAACTTTATAATTAAGTTTCCTCTGAAACTGCTTGTTCAATTTCTAGATAACTGTGCTAAGGGTTACCCTCTTCAAAGATTGTTCAAGCCATATAAGCACATTGAAAGATGTGTCATTGTTCAAGTAATCTTGGTTGGTTGAAAAACATGACCGCCAAGGGATCAGGCTAGTTCTTTTACAGGCTTATTGTTCAACCACCGAAATTCTTATCTCAAAGTATTGGTCTGATTTCAAAATAGTTACACATTTATGTTAAAAGGGAGATATGTTTCAATGTATTTTGATCTTTCAAAAACCATGGACAGTATAGGATCGGGATGGTTTATCATATGTTATATAAATTTTAGATTTGTTCTACGTTGGAAAGGATAAAATTGCATTGGTCAGAATAATTTACTCAATTTTCTGTAAATATTGATCTTAAGGGGCTGATATTCAGTTGAGTATTAGTTGTGTATTGTGTATTGACAGCGAGTATTATGGACTTTGGCTTTGATAATTATGTCTCCCCCCCCCCCCCCCCCCCCCCCCCCCCACATACATCGGGGTGACATATTGTTTTTGCCCGTTCCGTCCGTCCTTCCGTATGTCACACTTGTTTCCGCTCAATAACTGAAGAACGCTTGGGCATTGGAACTTCATACTTGGTATGCAGGTTGGTCATGACCAGTAGCTGACCTCTATTGATTTTGATAACAGAAGGTCAAAGGTCAAGGTCATGATGACCTTGTGAGGTAAAAAATGGTTTCCGCTCAATAACTGAAGAACGCTTTGTCCGAGGAACTCCATACTTAGTATGCAGGTTGGCCATGCCCAGTAGAAGACCCCTCTTGATTTTGAGGTCAGTACATCTAAAGTCGAGGTCACAGTGACAATGAGCTGAAAAATTGTTTTTGCTTGGGCCCAGGAATTTCATACTTGGTGTGCAGGTTGGTCACCACCAGCAAATGACCCCTATTAATTTTAAGGTCACTAGGTCAAGGTCACAGTGGTCAAGGTCATGTCCGTCGCACTTGTTTCTGCTCAATAACTGAAGAATGCTTGGGCGTAGGAACTTCATACTTGGTATGCAGGTTGGTCATGACCAGTAGATGACCCCTATCGATTTTGATCAAAGATCAAGGTCATGGTGACCTTGTGAGGTAAAAAATGGATTCCGCTTAATAACTGAAGAACGCTTGGGCCGAGGTACTCCATACTTGGTATGCAGGTTGGCCATGCCCAGTAGAAGACCCCTATTGATTTTGTTTGATTTTGAGGTCAGAGTCAAGGTCACAGTGATCTTGAGCTGAAAGGTCACAGTGACAAGGAGCTGAAAAATTGAATGCTTTGCCCATGGAAGTTAATACCTGGTGTGCAGGTTGGTCATCACCAGCAGATGATCAATATTGATTTTGAGGTCAGTATGTTAAAGGTCAAGGTCATGGTTACCTTCAGCTGAAAAATGGTTTCCACTCAATAACTAAAGAATGCTTATGTCGAGGAACTTCATACCTGGTGTGCAGGTTGGTCCTAACCAGTAGATGAACCTTATTGATTTTTTTGTTTGATTTTGAGATCACAAGATCAAAGGTCAAGGTCACAGTAACAATGAGCTGAAACATTGTTTTTGCTTAATAACTAGAATGCTTTGGCCATGGAAGTTAATACTTGGTGTGCAGGTTGGTCACCACCAGTAGATGACTTCTAATGATTTTGAGGTCACTAGCTCAAAGGTCAAGGTCATGGTAACCTTCAGCTGAAAAATGGTTTCCGCTCAATAACTAAAGAATGCTTATGTCGGGGAACTTCATACCTGGTGTGCAGGTTGGTCCTAACCAGTAGATGACCTTTATTGAATTTGTTTGATTTTGAGGTCACAAGGTCAAATGTCAAGGTCACGGTAACCTTCAGCTGAAAAATGTTTTTACTCAATAACTCAAGAACGCTTATGCCTAGGAACTTCGTACTTGGTGTGCAGGTTGGTCCAAACCTGTAGATGACCTCTTGATTTTTATGTCAGTAGGTCAAAGGTCAAGGTCGCGGTGACCTTGGGCTGAAAAATGGTTTCCGCTCAATAACTGAAGATTACTTGGGCCCAGGAACTTCATACTTGGTGTGCAGGTTGGTCACCACAAGCAAATGACCCCTATTGATTTTGAGGTCACTAGGTCAAAGGCAAGGTCATGGTAACCTTTAGCTGAAAAATGAGGAGTGTCACTGTTGGTTTATCTCCAGTCCAAAACTACAAAATTAATCTCAATCATTTCTTTTCCTCCCCTACGACCACACAAATGGGGAGACACAAGCCCTTTTTCAAAAAAGCAATCTCTAGTTTATTCAGTAATGACCTTTTTCGAACTTTTCTTATAACGGAGTCCAAAGTTGGTTCTAAATGAAAGAACAAATGGCTCTTATACCTTCTTGTTTAATCGAATACAACGTTCGAATAAGAAAACAATCTGAGAGTAAGTTATTCTAACTATTTGAATCTGCTTTGGACGCCTTTACAATCAAAATTCGAATAAACAAGTATATTTTACGGTAAGTTGTTCTTTTAGAATCGCCGTTGTATTGTCGTGTTCTTGTTTTAATAAAATACAAGATCTTAATTATTAGAATTATTACTATTGCAAATAGTTGTCAACATTTGGGAAAAGGGAGAAATTGCTCGATCTGTTGCCGATTGAATATGCAAGAATAGGTCAGAAGCTATGTCATGGATATGTAGAAATGAACACAAAAGATATCTGAAACAATTTGGATAATGTAATTGCAATCGATAATAATATGCATGGCTTCTGTATAAAATATACAGCTACTTTTTCTTGGACCTGCCCTTGCCGCCCTTTTTCATACTCGCTTTGTCTGCGTTACCAGCAGTGGACTTATTCGAGGTTGTCATTCTGCTTGACTGGTTCATTATGGAAGATGGCCGACCGACATTCGATGGAGAACGGCCCGGTGCGTCTGATCGGTGACTGGAGGAAGCCTTTCGGTCTATTCCCTTCCCCCGGGAGTCCAACAAACCTATATCAAATACACAATATGAGCCATGCAACAAGAATGAAAACCAACCACAAGCTTATTGTGATGAGTAGGATATATATCTGTGTATAGTTGCCATCTGATCAAATATACACTGTTTGTCAGACGTTGATTGAAGTCCTCTATGACTCAATGGCGATCACTGTTGATCCAGATTATACTGCGTGAAAGCGCAGGTTCATCTTGAACCACAGTGGTCGCAAATGATTTAAGGTTGGGTTTCGTAGACCGACTTTTTAGCTCACCAGAGCACGAGTTATTGTGATCGCCTTTTGTCCGTCGTTCGTCGTCAACATTTGCTTGTTACTACTATAGAGGCAACATTTTGCATCCAATCTTTATGAAAGTTTATCAGAACATATATCTCCATCAACTCTAGGCCAAGTTTGAAACTGGGTCATGTGGGGTCAAAAGCTAGGTCACTAGGTCAAATTTAAGGAAAATCTTGTTAACACTCTGGAAGCCACATTTTTGGCTTGAGCATGTTGAAACTTTGTCAGAAAATTTGTCTTGGTGATATCTAGGCCAAGTTTCAAACTGGGTCATGTCCGGTCAAAAACTAGGTCACTAGAGCAAATTTAAGGATTTTTTTTTTTGCTTGAGCATGTTGAAACCATGTCAGAATTATTGTCTTACTGATATCTAGGCCAAGTTCGAAACTGGGTCATGTCCGGTCAAAAACTAGGTCACTAGGTCAAATTTATGAATAATCTTGTTAACACTGGAAGCCACATGTTTGGCTTGAGCATGTTGAAACTCTGTCAGAATGCTTGTCTAAGTGATATCTAGGCCAATTTCGAAACTGGGTCATGTCCGGTCAAAAACTAGGTCACTAGGTCAAATTTAAGTAAAATCTTGTTAACACTCTGGAAGTCACATGTTTTGCTTGAGCATGTTGAAACTTTGTCAGAATGTCTGTCTTAGTGGTATCTAGGCCAAGTTTGAAACTGGGTTATGTCTGGTTAAAACCTAGGTCACTAGGTCAAATTCAAGGAAAATCTTGTTAACACTCTGGAAGCAACATTTTTGAAACTTTATCAGAATGTTTGTCTTGGTGATATCTAGGTCAAGTTCGAAACTGGGTCATGTCCGGTTAAAAACTAGGTCACTAGATCAAATTTAAGGAAAATATTGTTAACACTCTGGAAGCCAAATGTTTGGCTTAAGCATGTTGAAACTTTGTCAGTAAGTTCTTCTTGGTGATATCTAGGCCAAGTTCAGTTATGGGTCATTTTTAATGTTTGTCGGAATATTTGCCTGGAAGATATCTAGGCCAAATCAAATATGGGTTTGGTAAGGTCCAAAACAAGGCCGCTAGGCCATATTGTATAAAAATCTTGTTAACACTATATAGATTGCATTTTTGACTTGGAGCAGCTTGAAATTTTGTCAGAAAGATTGTCTTGATGATATTGCCATTGGCGCTGAAAGAGTTTAGTCTTAAAAAGCCCATTCTCAGGTGAGCGATCCAGGGCCTCATGACCCTCTTGTTTAACACACCACGGGATATGAATTTATCCAAGTCACACTCAAACTATCTTCGCAAACCAATGGTGACCGTTACATTCTCATACCCATTCATGGGCATACTAATGTACGAAATAGCGAAGAATCACCAACATCGATCCTGGTAGGTTTTGAAATTAATGGCAATAACTATCAAATGGATGTTCGTATAGATGTGTTTTTGTTTTGTTTTAGTAGGGCCTCTTCAATTCCAATTCACGCATGCCTTGTCAAGTTGAGCACCTTCCAAGACGAACAGTAGTGGATTTGCTAACATAAATAACCAAGATTTATTTTTTTCAAAATTCAAGCATACCTATTCCTATTTTCGTTCTTTAAAATTGACTACGGTCTGTGTTTAGAAAGTGATTGAAACCATTGTTTATCGTTAGCATATGCTTATTTAGGTGTAAGTCTTCTGAAATCATTCGCGTCTTACCTTTTGAAAGAGGACTCTTTTTCCTCTTGAGTTCGCCGGTTAGGATTTTTATTTTTCCTGAAATATACCAAAAACATTTTGTATATATGAATGAACTGATTCCACATGGAAACAATGGATTTTTACATATTACCAAAAGAGTACTGGCTGTTTCAGTTTATGCATCTTGAAATATTCTTATTTCAATGGCGTGGTATTAGCTGGTCTACACTTTTACATCTATGGGGTCTATTAACCTAGGATCTACACTTCTAGATATATCTAGATTCGATCCCTAGTCGCGGCACAGCGGTCATGGTGGAGTGCCCTTGGGCAAGGCACATTTTCTAGCCTAGTACTGGTTTGTTTACCCAGGGATCATGAATGAGTGAACTGTCGCCGTGATATAACTGAAATATTGTTGAAAGCGGCGTAAAACCCCAATAAATAATTCTAGATATGTGGGGGTCTATTAACCTGGGGGTATATGTACCTCTTGTCAGAATGTGTGTATGCAGAGACTCGATTTATGGTTCCCTATTATCTATTATACCCCCCCACCCCCAGATACATAGTATATGGGGGCTATATAGGAGTCACGCATGTCGGTTGGTTGGTCGGTCGGTCGGTCCGTTGGTCTGTAGAAATGTATTGTGAACACTATTTCAACCCTTGGACAGAATTCAATATAACTTCACAAGAATGATTGATACCAAGCCTAGTTGTGCATATTGTCGGCGTGTTGCACTGGAATTATTTTTAAATGAGTTATGGCGCCTTGCATTTCTCATACATATGTATATTGTCAGGCACCAGCTGGGGGTATTCATCACCTTTAGTGATATTTCTAGTTTACTGTATTAATTAATATTTATAAGTCTTGAAAATCATATGGCAAAGGTAGAAGTTGGTTATCATGTCATAATATTTTCAAATGTCTTCTGCTGTAGATGTGTCAAACTTTGTCTGCATATGGTAAAGTGAAATGCATTGATTACGTTCTAGTTGTGGAAATCGCTTCTCCCAGTCTGTCAGTAGCGGTTTTATCATCTTGTACGGGTTGCGATCATCACCACTCTCTGAAATAGAAGTATACGCCTCGTCTCCATGAACAACATATATTGGCGAAACGAAATTATATTGATGTTACGTAGGATAACATGCATCAAACATGGAAGCTGGAACTTTAATTTGTTAAAATATATCATTAAAATCTATTCCGTAGGGAACTATATATGTTTCATAATACAAATCACTCTTTTTTTTATTATTAATAGTTCGGCCATAGGCCTTCTTCAGGTTATTGTCCCCCGCTTTAGCGAAAGCTGGGGACTATTATTTCTCATTCGTCAGTCAGTCCGTCCGTCAGTCAGTCCGTCCGTCAGTCCGTCAGTCACGCTGTCACAAAAACTTTAACCTTGGTCATAACTTCTGAACCGTAATAGGTACTGCTTTCATATTTCACATGTGTATTCCTTGTGACAACCCCTTTCCATCAATACCAATTTTTTTGACCTTGTGACCTTGACCCTGGCGGGGGACCATGATTCTCTGAATTTGCTTGTATTTTACAAAGATCACAAACTACGTTATTGAAATAAGGGGGACATTACAGTTAATAACCTGTTCATTAATGAAATAAGGGGGACTTTAACGGAACCTGTTCATTAATGAAATAAGGGGGACTTTAACAGTAAATAACCTGTGCATTAATGAAATAAGGGGGATTTTTACAGAAAATAAACTGGGCATTAATGAAACTAGGGGTACTTTAACGGTAAATGACCCGTTCATTAATAAAATAAGTTGGACTTTAACGGAACCTGTTCATTAATGAAATAAGGGGGACTTTAACGGTAAACAACCTGTTCATTAATAAAATAAGGGGGACTTTAACGGTAAACAACCTGTTCATTAATACAATAAGGAGAATTTAAACAGTAAATAACCCGTTCGTTAATGAAATAAGGGGGATTTATCGGTAAACAACCTGTTCATTAATGAAATAAGGAGGACTTTTACAGTAAATAACCCGTTCATTAATTAAATAAGGGGGAACTTAATCGGTAAATAGCCTTTTCATTAATGAAATAAGGTGGACGTTTACAGAAATAACCTGTTTATTTATAAAATAAGGGGGACTTTCACAGTTAACAACCTGTTTGTTACTGAAATAAGGAGGACCCTTACAGAAATAACCTGTTCATTAATGAAATATGGGGGACTTTAACGGTTAATAACCTGTTTGTTAATGAAATAAGGGGGGGGGGGGGACTTTTACAATAAATAACCTGTTCATTAATGAAATAAGGCCGGACTTTAACGGTAAATTTCCTGTTCATTAATGAAATAAGGAGGACTTTTACAGTAAATAACCTGTTCATTATTAAAATAAGGGGGACTTTAACGGTAAATTACCTGTTCATTGATGAAATAATGGTGGGGGGGGGGGGGGGGGGGGGGGGTGGCTTTAACCTTTTCATTAATTATTTTTACAGGTGAATAACTTACTTTCCAGCATGACAGGAATGTACACCAGTCGGTTCTCAAAAATCTCCATCACATTGCATTGTGGATCCACTTTATGTATCTTGACTAGTATTCCGTTCTCGTCTATGATATCTATGAACGCTGTCATAGGAGAAATAAAGAATTCAAATCACGCCTTGCCGCAATTGATAATGTAACAATCAAATAAATGTCTACATTATATGACATTGTAAGAGTTGTCTGCTTTAAAAAACCTATAACCCTTTCCCCCATACGACAATTCTGCAGCAGACGACTTTGAACATATTTTGTAAAAACATAGAAAATCTCCATAATTGAATGGATAACCTATGACAAAAAGTGGAAAACATTGTGGCAAAAGGAGGAATTGCACATTTCTTCTTTTGTCACTATGTTTTCAAAAAGCTGTCTGCTGCAGATGCGTCAGAAAGCGTCTATATGAGGGAAAGGCATTTTCAAGGTGAAATTGGAAAAGACATTTCCCACACTGTTTAAAAAGTGGTCTGTTTGTGGCACATCGAAATAAATTATATCAGAGGTTTATTTGTTTGTACTGAATCAGGGCCGGGTGTAGCCTCACATGCCTCACCCTTTCCCACATACAGATGTGCAGCAGACGATTTTGAAAACATTGTGGTAAAATGATGAGCAGTTTCTCCTTTTGACACAATTGTGTCCACTTCATTCAATACTTTTGTTTCCATTTAACGAGAAGTTCCATATGTTTGACTAAATGTTTTCAAAGTTGTCTGCTGCATATTTGTTTGATGTGGGACAGGGTTGAATGAAATAAGACATTGAAGAATGCCTGATACGTGGTGACACGGGGACTCGCCAAATGATTAATACAAACAAACAAACGCAACATCAATCCTTACAGTTATACATGAGACAACGAAACAGTAATGCAATTTGGTGTGAAACAGAGGATTGTACACTTGTTTTCCATAGGTAAAACTCTTTGTATATCTTTTCGTGAATGCTCGGGAGAAACTGTGTGAATTCTTCAACATTTTCGCCTGGAAGTTCACTGTTCGCCGCATGAACATCAAGACTAGTATTTGCCTGACACGACTCAACAATTTAGAGACCTCCGATATTCACATAATAACGAAAATAAATTGACCGCGGACCCATGAATACATCATTGAACCACTGGACTCGAAAACAGGTAGGTCAGGTACCTTCGTGAATGATTGAATACTGTAGACTCACTATATATATATATATATCACAAAAGTCCGAGTTTTCGTTTGAGAACAGTTGGTAAAAAACACACAAGACCATGTTACAGCAAATAGTCCCAGATATACTATAATAATAATAATGACCGATATGTTTACGTTTGAGATCATTTTGAATAAACCCCAAACAGGACCGTGTTACTATAAATAGTATATCTATATATGGTTCATATACTATAATAAATTATTAAAAAAGACCGTATATGCAACCCTGTCATTATTAGTAGAAGATCAGAGAAACTATTTGTAATATCAAAACGCGGTTTTCCAAATGTTCTCAAATGAAAACTCGGACGCCTGTGTAAACACTCACTAATGTTTCGAGTGCTGTGGACCAAATGATGTATGCACGTGTTCAATATTAATTTTTCTTCTTCACAATTCACGAATAGCACATTGCGTTGCGAGAATATCATTTAAGCACAACGTCAGCTAATAAGCCTAGTTTTATTGTTTCAATACGATAAGTATATCGTCCCATCAGCGCAAAGAAGGTTGTAACTCACTATTTTCACGAAAAGTAATTTTTCATATCATTATTCTTAATCTTCAAAATAATTTCTCAAAATTGGCTGTAGGTCGCGGGTTCGATCCCCGGCTGGTCATACCAAAGACTTTAACAATGATAGTAATGGCTGCCATCCTTTGCGCCCAGGAATGTAGGTTAGCATAACGACCGACTGGCTGGTGTCAGGATAAATGGACCTGTAGTACTGGTAACTCACCCAGGAAACACCATGGTATAACAAGTGGCGTTAAACACAGGTGCCCGTCTCGTTTAAAATCTTAAAATAGCATTTTACTATATATTGACAAGGTACATTTCCTACTCTACGGCCCGGGACATCACTGAGGTGACTTTTGTTTTTCAATTATTCGATATATTTTGCTGTATCAAGTTATAACCACAGGTGCCCGTCTCGTTTAAAATCTAAAAATAGCATTTTACTATATATTGACAATATATATATATATATAGTAAAATGCTATTTTTAGATTTTAAACGAGACGGGCACCTGTGGCGTTAAACACCGAACAATCCAACCACGAATCACTACGAGTCAATATCATTCAGTTTGTTCGGTGTGTTTAACTATATGATAACTTGGCCGTGTTGTAACAAACCACTCCTAGTGCATGATTGTATCCCTGAATAAATCATCAAATATAAAAGTATTGCATGTAGTCTCGCTGACTGACCATAACGACCATAATCAATCTGCTACAGTCGACTTCGAAGGTAAATAGGCAAATATAATGAAGTTCTCTATATCAAAATGAAATTATTTAATAGAGTTGATCAAATTGTTGCAAAAGTAGACATTGCTCCAGTATGAGCAATTTCTCGTTGTGTCACAATGTGCTCATACGCCGTCTGTTGCAGATGCACGAAGATACGTCTGCATTTGGGGGGAAAAAAGGTAACACACCTTAACTATTTTTAAAAGTTGAATTATTGAAAAGACCTGAAAACATTGTTGCAAAAGTAGAAATTGCTCCGTAATGAGCAATTTCCGGTTTTGCCACCATATGTTCATACGCCGTCTGCTGCGGCTGAATTAACCCTTTCCCTCATATAGACGCTTTCTGACGCCTCTGCAGCAGACGGCTTTTTGAAAACATAGTGACAAAAGAAGAAATTGCACATAGAAAATCCCTATAAATGAAGGTATGTTTACTGAAAAAAGTTGAGGACATTGTGGCAAAAGGAGAAATTGCTCGTTTTGAGCAATTTCTTCTTTTGTCACAATGTTTCTAAAAAGTCGTCTGCTGCAGAGGCGTCAGAAAGCGTCTATGGGTGGGAAAGGGTTAAGAACGCGTCTGCATTTGTAAAAAAAGGTAACCCACCATTTTTGTTGTATTGACATTTTTCTCGTAGATAGCCCATAAATATCAACTGTCGGCAATTTGGGTTCATCATCAACTCTTCGTTCTCTATTAAAAAAGGAAGCAGATAAAGTAATAATTTTTGGCGACAAAATAACATAGCAGTAAACACCCCCGGAATCCTTGTGGTGTTTAACCCTTCCCCTCATATAGACGCTTTCTGACGCCTCTGCAGCGGACGGCTTTTTCAAAACATAGTGACAAAAGAAGAAATTGCACAAAACGTGCAATTTCTCCTTTTGCCTCAATGTTTTCCACTTTTTGTCATAGGTTATCAATTAAATTATGGAGATTTTCTATGTTTTGACAAAATACGTTCAAAGTCGTCTGCTGCAGAATTGTCGTATGAGGGAAAGGGTTAATGCATCCACTCCGAGAGCGGAAGATCGAAAGGTTCAAATCCCCATAGAGATATGGGGGTCTGTTCTGATATGACAAGTTGGTGAGCCATCAGCAGTATTAATAATTATGCTTGCCTTGCTGCCTGATACAAGTGGGCCCAGATGGCCCTATATCGATCCCCTGAGAGTATAGTAGCAACTAGCAACGGCTACTGCTTATAACGTTGACAATTTGATCAAGAGTTGGAAACTGCAAATTACACAGCTTATCAGTAAAGGACATTTGTAATAATATATTTAAATCTTTGAATAATTTCAAAGAGGACAACCACAGGAACATTTCTTTGAAGTTGAGCTGATATTATTTCATTGGTTTAAGAGGAGATGTCATTTGAAGCTTAAAGTTCCTGTTATCCCTTTCCTGATGCCGCCTGACAGCTATCCTTTTTCAACCAGTCAATATGGCTTGGACAAACTATGTACAGTGTCAGTAAAGGAACATTTCTGCTACTCTTTCTTTAAGTCAGACGAAAACTTTAATGAGAACTAGATTATAAAGTTTTGTCATTTTTTCCCTTTTCTGATGCCATCTGGCGGCCATATTTTTCAACTCAACCAATCATTATGTCTTGAAAAGTCTATCAATAAACATTTCTATCAAATCATCGTGGAATCAGACAAGCGGGTTCAAAGAAGAAGAATTTTAAAGTTATGGCATTTTTCTCCCTTTCTGATTCCGCAGCAACAAATTTAAAAGAGGCCCCCCCCCCAAAAAAAAAATTAACATATCATTTAAGTTTGGCTGAAATTGGTACAATGGATAAGGAGATGTCATTTGAAGCTAAAAGTAAGTATTATCCATCTTCTGATGCCACCTGTATGCTATGTCTGCAAACAAAGCATTATTGCTTGGAACAATTATGTAGAAGCCAGGGACGTAGCTTTGCAATAATCAATGTGTAGGCCGTCTAGTGAGAAACTCAACATTGTGGACTCTGCGTAAAGTATCGACCCGGATCAGCCTAAGCATGCCACACAGGCCTACCCGGATAGACACTTTTCGCCTCCTGTGGATTTTCTGTTTCAGGAATAACTACTCTATACATCTATCCCCCTAAGACGGAATGTGTCGGCCGGATCAGTCGCTGATCTGCTCGATACATTACGCAGATGTCTACCGCCGCAGCTGCATTTTGGGGCATTTTGAGAAAAAATGTGTAGGCACGTGCCTACAGTGCCTAAAGGCAGCTACGTCCCTGGAAGCTTACTAAAAGTACATTTCTACACATTTCTACACATTTATCTTGAAATCTGACAACAACTTTCATAAGAACCTAACACAATGTTTTTGTCATTTTGACCCCTTTCTGAATCCACCTCGCAGCCATTGTTTTTCAACCAATCAATATGGCTTGAACAACTTTTTGTAGAGGGTCGCTCACCAATGCACATTTCTGCCAAACTATATTGTAATCTGACAAGCAGATTCAGACAAGAAGAATTTTAAAGTTTTAACATTTTGCCCCCTTTTTGATTCCGCAGCAACCAAAATTCTCCATTGAATGTTAGTCTTTGAACAATATCGAAGGAGGACCACCAAATTAACATTTATGTGAAGTTTGGTTAGAATCGGTTCTGTGATTTAGGAGGAGATGATTTTTAAAGCAAAAAGTTACTGATGGACGACGGACATTTCTCGTTTGGGACAATTTATCCTTTATTCACAATACTTTCAAAAGTCGTCTGCTGCAGATGTGTCAGAAAAACGTTTGTATGTGAGTAAGGGTTATAGAGAATGACATCATAAACAAACAAACACTATGTCTCCGTTGCGTAGCGGTAAGAGAGTCCGCCATGGGGAGGGAAACCAGGGTGATGTGTAGCGGTAAGAGAGTCCGCATTGGGGAGGGAGACCAGGGTGATGTGTAGCGGTAAGAGAGTCCGCCTTGGGGAGGGAAACCAGGGTGATGTGTAGCGGTAAGAGAGTCCGCCATGGGGAGGGAAACCAGGGTGATGTGTAGCGGTAAGAGAGTCCGCATTGGGGAGGGAGACCAGGGTGATGTGTAGCGGTAAGAGAGTCCGCCTTAGGGAGGGAGACCAGGGTGATGTGTAGCAGTAAGAGAGTCCGCCTTGCGGAGGGTAACCAGGGTCATGTGTAGCGGTAAGAGAGTCCGCCTTGCGGAGGGTAACCAGGGTCATGTGTAGCGGTAAGATAGTCCGCCTTGGGGAGGGAAACCAGGGTCATGTGTAGCGGTAAGATAGTCCGCCTTGGGGAGGGAAACCAGGGTCATGTGTAGCGGTAAGATAGTCCGCCTTGCGGAGGGTAACCAGGGTCATGTGTAGCGGTAAGAGAGTCCGCATTGCGGAGGGTAACCAGGGTCATGTGTAGCGGTAAGAGAGTCCGCCTTGCGGAGGGAAACCAGGGTGATGTGTAGCGGTAAGAGAGTCCGCCTTGCGGAGGGAAACCAGGGTCATGTGTAGCGGTAAGAGAGTCCGCCTTGCGGAGGGAAACCAGGGTCATGTGTAGCGGTAAGAGAGTCCGCCTTGCGGAGGGAAACCAGGGTCATTTGTAGCGGTAAGAGAGTCCGCCTTGCGGAGGACAACCAGGGTGATGTGTAGCGGTAAGAGAGTCCGCCTTGCGGAGGGTAACCAGGGTCATGTGTAGCGGTAAGAGAGTCCGCATTGCGGAGGGAAACCAGGGTCATGTGTAGCGGTAAGAGAATCCGCTATGCGGAGGGAAACCAGGGTCATGTGTAGCGGTAAGAGAGTCCGCTATGCGGAGGGAAACCAGGGTCATGTGTAGCGGTAAGAGAGTCCGCCTTGGGGAGGGAAACCAGGGTCATGTGTAGCGGTAAGAGAGTCCGCCTTGCGGAGGGAAACCAGGGTCATGTGTAGCGGTAAGAGAGTCCGCCTTGCGGAGGGAAATCAGGGTCATGTGTAGCGGTAAGAGAGTCCGCCTTGGGGAGGGAAACCAGGGTCATGTGTAGCGGTAAGAGAATCCGCTATGCGGAGGGAAACCAGGGTCATGTGTAGCGGTAAGAGAATCCGCTATGCGGAGGGAAGCCAGGGTCATGTGTAGCGGTAAGAGAGTCCGCCTTGGGGAGGGAAACCAGGGTCATGTGTAGCGGTAAGAGAGTCCGCCTTGGGGAGGCAAACCAGGGTCATGTGTAGCGGTAAGAGAGTCCGCCTTGGGGAGGCAAACCAGGGTCATGTGTAGCGGTAAGAGAGTCCGCATTGGGGAGGGAAACCAGGGTCATGTGTAGCGGTAAGAGAGTCCGCCTTCGGGAGGGAAACCAGGGTTCAATCCTCGGTCGGGTCATACCAAATACTGTACACATGGGAGTAACTACGTCCCTCATCGCGGAGATAGCATTACGAATGATGCAACGATGTCAGGATAAATAATACCAGTACAACTGGTAATTCACCCAGGAAACGCCGTGGTATAAATAATACCAGTACAACTGGTAATTCACCCAGGAAACGCCGTGGTATAAATAATACCAGTACAACTGGTAATTCACCCAGGAAACGCCGTTGTTTAACTGGTAATTCACCCAGGAAACGCCGTGATATAAATAATACCTGTACAACTGGTTATTCACCCAGAAAACGCCGTGATATAAATAATACCAGTACAACTGGTAATTCACCCAGGAAACGCCGTTGTATAACTGGTAATTCACCCAGGAAACGCCGTGATATAAATAATACCAGTACAACTGGTAATTCACCCAGGAAACGCCGTGATATAAATAATACCAGTACAACTGGTAATTCACCCAGGAAACGCCGTGGTATAGATAATACCAGGACAACTTGTAATTCACCCAGGAAACGCCGTGATATAAATAATACCAGTACAACTGGTAATTCACCCAGGAAACGCCGTGGTATAGATAATACCAGGACAACTGGTAATTCACCCAGGAAACGCCGTGTTATAAATAATACCAGTACAACTGGTAATTCACCCTGGAAACGCCGTGATATAAATAATACCAGTACAACTGGTAATTCACCCAGGAAACGCTGTGATATAAATAATACCAGTACAACTGGTAATTCACCCAGGAAACGCCGTGGTATAGATAATACCAGGACAACTGGTAATTCACCCAGGAAACGCCGTGATATAAATAATACCAGTACAACTGGTAATTCACCCAGGAAACGCCGTGGTATAGATAATACCAGGACAACTGGTAATTCACCCAGGAAACGCCGTGTTATAAATAATACCAGTACAACTGGTAATTCACCCAGGAAACGCCGTGATATAAATAATACCAGTACAAATGGTAATTCACCCAGGAAACACCGTTGTACAGCTGGTAATTCACCCAGGAAACGCCGTGGTATAACTGAAATGCGGTTGAAAGCGGTGTAAAACACCAGTCAGGCAAACACATGTGCTGTAACAAATGTTAATATTTAACTAGAGTAGTAAGTTACGTTATTCCTTATTCTTCAAGTAACGTACATAGCCTCAATACACAATGCATATAGTATCGATTTATTGATTGGTGTTGATTGAGGCCGCATTCAGCAGATTTTCAGTTATATCACCGCGTTTTCTGAGTAATTTACCAGTACTACTGGTCCATTTACCCTGACATCAGCCAGTCAGTCGTAATGCTAACCCTGCAATCCTGAGCACCAGTTAGTCAGTCCTGACATCAGTCATTCAGTCAGTCGTAATGCTAACCCTGCAATCCTGAGCACCAGTCAGTCAGTCCTGACATCAGTCATTCAGTCAGTCGTAATGCTAACCCTGCAATCCTGACATCAGTCAGTCAGTCGTAATGCTAACCCGGCAATCCTGACATCAGTCATTCAGTCAGTCGTAATGCTAACCCTGCAATCCTGAGCACCAGTCAGTTAGTCCTGACATCAGTCATTCAGTCAGTCGTAATGCTAACCCTGCAATCCTGACATCAGTCAGTCAGTCGTAATGCTAACCCGGCAATCCTGACATCAGTCATTCAGTCAGTCGTAATGCTAACCCGGCAATCCTGAGCACCAGTCAGTCATTCCTGACATCAGTCATTCAGTCAGTCGTAATGCTAACCCTGCAATCCTGACATCAGTCAGTCAGTCGTAATGCTAACCCGGCAATCCTGACATCAGTCATTCAGTCAGTCGTAATGCTAACCCTGCAATCCTGACATCAGTCAATCAGTCGTAATGCTAACCCGGCAATCCTGACATCAGTCAGTCAGTCAGTCGAAATGCTAACCCTGCAATCCTGACATCAGTCAGTCAGTCAGTCGTAATGCTAACCCTGCAATCCTGACATCAGTCAGTCAGTCAGTCGTAATGCTAACCCTGCAATCCTGACATCAGTCAGTCAGTCGTAATGCAAACCCGGCAATCCTGACATCAGTCATTCAGTCAGTCGTAATGCTAACCCGGCAATCCTGAGCATCAGTCAGTCAGTCCTGACATCAGTCATTCAGTCAGTCGTAATGCTAACCCTGCAATCCTGACATCAGTCAGTCAGTCGTAATGCTAACCCGGCAATCCTGACATCAGTCAGTCAGTCGTAATGCTAACCCTGAAATCCTGATATCAGTCAGTCAGTTGTAATGCTAACCCGGCAATCCTGACATCAGTCATTCAGTCAGTCGTAATGCTAACCCGGCAATCCTGACATCAGTCAGTCAGTCGTAATGCTAACCCTGCAATCCTGACATCAGTCAGTCAGTCGTTATGCTAACCCGGCAATCCTGACATCAGTCAGTCAGTCGTAATGCTAACCCGGCAATCCTGACATCAGTCATTCAGTCAGTCGTAATGCTAACCCTGCAATCCTGAGCACCAGTCAGTTAGTCCTGACATCAGTCATTCAGTCAGTCGTAATGCTAACCCTGCAATCCTGACATCAGTCAGTCAGTCGTAATGCTAACCCGGCAATCCTGACATCAGTCATTCAGTCAGTCGTAATGCTAACCCGGCAATCCTGAGCACCAGTCAGTCATTCCTGACATCAGTCATTCAGTCAGTCGTAATGCTAACCCTGCAATCCTGACATCAGTCAGTCAGTCGTAATGCTAACCCGGCAATCCTGACATCAGTCATTCAGTCAGTCGTAATGCTAACCCTGCAATCCTGACATCAGTCAATCAGTCGTAATGCTAACCCGGCAATCCTGACATCAGTCAGTCAGTCAGTCGAAATGCTAACCCTGCAATCCTGACATCAGTCAGTCAGTCAGTCGTAATGCTAACCCTGCAATCCTGACATCAGTCAGTCAGTCAGTCGTAATGCTAACCCTGCAATCCTGACATCAGTCAGTCAGTCGTAATGCAAACCCGGCAATCCTGACATCAGTCATTCAGTCAGTCGTAATGCTAACCCGGCAATCCTGAGCACCAGTCAGTCAGTCCTGACATCAGTCATTCAGTCAGTCGTAATGCTAACCCTGCAATCCTGACATCAGTCAGTCAGTCGTAATGCTAACCCGGCAATCCTGACATCAGTCAGTCAGTCGTAATGCTAACCCTGAAATCCTGATATCAGTCAGTCAGTCGTAATGCTAACCCGGCAATCCTGACATCAGTCATTCAGTCAGTCGTAATGCTAACCCGGCAATCCTGACATCAGTCAGTCAGTCGTAATGCTAACCCTGCAATCCTGACATCAGTCAGTCAGTCGTTATGCTAACCCGGCAATCCTGACATCAGTCATTCAGTCAGTCGTAATGCTAACCCTGCAATCCTGACACCAGTCAGTCAGTCGTAATGCTAACCCGGCAATCCTGACATCAGTCATTCAGTCAGTCGTAATGCTAACCCGGTAATCCTGACATCAGTCATTCAGTCAGTCGTAATGCTAACCCGGCAATCCTGACATCAGTCAGTCAGTCGTAATGCTAACCCTGCAATCCTGACATCAGTCAGTCAGTCGTAATGCTAACCCGGCAATCCTGACATCAGTCAGTCAGTCGTAATGCTAACCCTGCAATCCTGACATCAGTCAGTCAGTCGTAATGCTAACCCGGCAATCCTGACATCAGTCATTCAGTCAGTCGTAATGCTAACCCGGCAATCCTGAGCACCAGTCAGTCAGTCCTGATATCAATCATTCAGTCAGTCGTAATGCTAACCCTGCAATCCTGACATCAGTCAGTCAGTCGTAATGCTAACCCGGCAATCCTGACATCAGTCAGTCAGTCGTAATGCTAACACTGCAATCCTGACATCAGTCAATCAGTCGTAATGCTAACCCGGCAATCCTGACATCAGTCATTCAGTCAGTCGTAATGCTAACCCGACAATCCTGACATCAGTCAGTCAGTCGTAATGCTAACCCTGCAATCCTGACATCAGTCAGTCAGTCGTAATGCTAACCCGGCAATCCTGACCACCAAGGATGTCACCCATTACTACCATCTTTAAAGTCTTTAGTATGACTCGGCAGGGTCGAAAGTACGACCTCCCGCACCCAAGGCGGACGCTCTACCACTACACCACCGAGGCGGTATTGAAATCACACAATAACTAGGGTAAAATGATTGTCTGAGACAATTGCTCCAAGGTAATGTATCAATGTGTCCCGGTTTCCATTCCCGTGAATGCGGCTTCTTTAGTTAGACCTCCTCAGATAGTGTTCTACATTTCTCGCAAATGGTGTTTACACTAAGATAATGTTTCCTAACGACTTGCCTGGTAGGAAAATGTCTGAATATATGTATTCACTTTACGACTGAATATGTTTTAACGGTGATTGAATTTATTTTCCCTCGCCGTGCAGAATTAACTATTTGGCGATAATAATTAAAGGGGAATTTTACTCATATTATACAATAAAGCCTCACTTCATTTTTGTATGTAGTATGTTTGATTTGATCGTAGATACAAGATACAAAGTTTTATTGATTAGAGGCCACCAGCCCATTACAACAAAATATAATATTACAAACAATTTTAAAGACCGTAATCGAAGTATTGATAGAATGTAAACATTGGTAACATTATTCATGCACATAATTCATACTGTATAATAGCATTGGTATAGTTGAAATTTGATCAACATAGCTACTAAGGTCGATGCATGTTCAATACGGTATGTATAGTCGCGCTACAGTGAGAATCTAGTTATCCTAGATGCGTTTTTCTCCATATCCACACTACATGCTAAGGACAAGTAACGGTGTAGGAAAACAGAGTTAATGTACATGTATGAATAGGTATAATCTAAATATATGAGCCGTTCCACGAGAAAACCAACATTGTGGACTCTGCGTAAAGTATCGACCCGGATCGGCATAAGCACACCGCGCGGGCTAATCCGGTCAGACACTTTTCGTCTCCTGTGGATTTTCTGTCTTAGGAGTCATTACTCTATATCTCTATACCACTGTAACGGAATGTGTCGGCCTGGATTAGCCTGCGTAGATTGCGCAGGCTCATCTAGGTCGATACATTACGCAGTGTCCATAATGTTGGTTTTCTTGTGTAACGGCTCAGTTGTGATATGTAGTTCAAACTAAACTCACCTCCATATATTATATTTACAAACATGATTTGATTCTGTTCAAAGTGATGCTAATCAAATGGACGTACCGGACAATGTCATGTTGCTATAGCAATGACGTTACACACGTACTATATGACGTCATTTCCTGATCGTGGACGATATTGGCGTGAGTCCTGACGTCATCTGTTACAGAATGTTCAAAAGCCTTTTTCTAACGCAATGTGTAAATCCATTCGTTAATTTAACACTTTACCTTAAATGTGAAATGTTTAGGGACGTATGTTTTAAAAAATATCCCAATATTAATTTATAAACTCTGGAAAAGTTTGATTACAATTTTGAATTCGAGTTGAAAACATTGCTTTAAATGGCAGTTTGCTACAAAGGCACCAACTTATTCTTTCTTCTTGACTATACATATATATATATAAATGACGCATTGATAACCTTCATATAATAAATGGATTTTCCTTTAATTATTGCATGCATATATTTGTATTAACATTTATTTTTTGGAAATTTGTTTAAGTCATCATGTTTGTCATGTTAATTTGTAAATATGTATGTGAAATATGGTATACGGGCCGGAGGCCTTTTTACCAATACACGTTGAACTTTGAACTGTCGTCTGCGTGGGGGAAAATAACAAACATTCAAAGCAACGGCATTCTTCGTTATCACAAAGTTGTTATAGTCACATCATGACATGAACTGAATTTATAAACCCTCGAGGTGCAGAATTAATGAATTTAGCGAGCAATAGGTCACATCATGACATAAGTCACGTCTATTTACATATGGCACTATAGTCTATTTACAGATGACACTATAGTCTATTTACAGATGACACAATAGTCTACTTACAGATGACAATATTGTCTATTTACAGATGACACTATAGTCTATTTACTCACAGATGACACTAAAGTCGATTTACAGATGACACTATAGTCTATTAACATATGACACTATAGTCTATTAACATATGACACTATAGTCTATTTACAGATGACACTAAAGTCTATTAACAGATGACACTATAGTCTATTAACATATGACACTATAGTCTATTTACAGATGACACTATAGTCTACTTACAGATGACACTATAGTCTATTTACAGATGCACTATAGTATATTAACATATGACACTATAGTATATTAACATATGACACTAAAGTCGATTTACAGATGACACTAAAGTCGATTTACAGATGACACTATATTCTATTAACATATGACACTATAGTCTATTAATAGATGACACTAAAGTCTATTAACAGATGACACTATAGTCTATTAACATATGACAATATAGTCTATTAACATATGACACTATAGTCTATTAACATATGACACTATAGTCTACTTACAGATGACACTATAGTCTACTTACAGATGACACTATAGTCTACTTACAGATGACACTATAGTCTATTTACAGATGACACTAAAGTCTATTAACATATGACACTATAGTCCATTTGTATGGTTATCAAATTCATATCTTCTCCAGAATATCTATTGAAAGAATCCCAATGCATTGAAAAATGGGAAAACGAATGGTCTATGGAATTCAATCCCGACAAATGGGAAGCCGTACGTATCCATAGCGGCTAGAGAAACCCTGTAATTTATCCGTATTCACTCAATGATACATAATTGAAATAACTGTTTAGGCAAATTATCTTGACGTCACCCTCAGTAATAACCTATCCTGGTCAACACAATATCAGCAACAGCACAGTTAATTAAAGCCAGTAATAGCAATCGCTTCATTAAAAGAAAAGTTAAAACGCCCAATATAACGGTGAAAGAAATTGCCTACACAACCTATGCCCGCCCTGGCGCCCACACCTAGAATACTGCTCGAAACTCTGGCATCCTTAGTAGAAGGGTCTCACTGGGACTCGAGAGTGTCCAAAGAGCTGTCATTAGAATTGTAATGACTTTAGGTATACGAGCAGTATCACAAACATGATTAAGTCTAAAAGTATGAACCCTTGAATACAGTAGAAATAAAGCAGCTTTCATCATGGCCCGTGTATTAACTATTAATAGCCTAATCATGTATTTGTTGATACGTGTTACCAGGGACGTAGATAAGAGGGATAAGTAACTAAATTATATACTACAATATCATCCGTGCCGACATTTGTAGCAAGTAAAACTCATAAACTATTCAAGATATGAAAATAAAAAAATTATTTTATGGAAGTTTAAACATTCTTCTATTGCAGTAGATAAAAATATTTTAATATATTACAGGTTTTGATAATATGTTATCCGTATGAAACATGTCAGTCTATTAATTTTTTGAAAAAAATTAATATAATTCAGAAATCCCAATATATGTGTCTTTTAAACCAGTCATTGTTCAAAATACAAAGACATCCCAGTCATTCATTGTATCTCTAACCTTAGTTGAAATGTTAAGCTTTCAGAATATGTATGTTTTGTTTATGTGCCAATTGTGACTTCACAGTTTTATTTGCTACAAAATGTGACAATTTGGACAATTGTATTTCTATGTGTGATATTTTAACCAGATAACAGGTGTACAGGTGGAGTTGCATATCCCTCTGATCTACGTCCCTGATGTTACCACCTTCAAATCAATACACACCTCCTGATATCCAAATCCAAGACACAATTAAACCTATCACCTCAACTCATTTTTCACAAGAGGCTGGGCAACACTAATCTGGAATATCTCGCCGTATGCCCGGCACACCTGCACAGGTGTCCCAACTTGTCAAGTTTTGCAAGGCTGGTGTCCTCTCTGTTCTATTTAACCAGAGAGAGAGAGAGAGAGTATATTTTTTTAACCATAGATATATGAATACATTTATTTATATGTCACTCCTTTAGCTCCTTTTTTGTATATATCCTAACACTGTATTATTAGTCGCCGGGCAGAAGCCCGCGACTTCTATTTTTAATAGGTTTTCGGAAATCACATAGGAGGGGGGATTATTATTAGAAAGAAACACAATTAGATGTCTTGAACATATTACAATTGTGTTTGTTTAAAAACACTTAGTAATGACACATCTAAAATGAAATAAATATTCCGATGTTTTAGGTATTTTCAGTTTCTTTATTTTGACTCGCATTTATGTTTTGTTGTTTTATTTACGAAGACAAAACAGTCCCTATTAGCTAGACTGGTATATTTTATTTTTACACTATATACTACATGTACTCAAAAGGCGATAACTACAAACCTTTACGTCGCAGTCTAATTTGTTTACATACGCGCACCTGCTTGAAGCGTGATTCGCGAATACCAACTGCGTAGATCAATCTCCTTTGCAGAGAGCCGTCTCTTTACACTCACTTACAAATAGTAAATCGTAGGTGATTTAAAATGTTTATTTGGTTCGAAACAAATGAAGAAAAGAACAAACCGAGATAAAAACTAGTTTTAATAGAAAAATTACTTTGAACGAACACTCTCTTTGCCTATAAAGAGAGTTTCAAGAACGACACCTCTGCGAATAAGAAAGAATCGGGTCTTTCGTACAAAATTATTTCGTCCTTGACAATTTTAAATGTGTCATTTAATTCCTTAAAGGCATATTGCTTCCGATCTGCATATTGTTATGGATCATTGACACAAGGGCGCTCATCATAATATAATTTTAAAACATGAGTAGTTTTGTTATTTTCATTATAAAAAAGGAAGGAAAGAATTAAAATAAATTAACATGTTGTAGGGCTCAGTTTCGAAATTAAGTTTAAATTATACAACAATTTCAATGAGATTTAACTGTTTAGTTGATATTATATTTCGAATGTGGTCTAATTTATAAATATTGGACTACATTTCAACATTTGTTAAAGTATGATATAATTAGGATGCCAAGCTAATATCATTTTGAGAAAAAGAGAAAACTCAGCGATTTAACCCTTAACTCATTGTTTTAAAAGTATATTGCTGCAAAGGTGTCCACTGTTGACTTTAATAGAGGAAAGGTAACATGATGTGCTATTGCATGCAAATCCTAAATTGTCTGTTTTGTGGTTTTATTGAAAAATAATGTATAGGCACGTCCTCAAAGGGATGTCCAGGTGTCATCTCAACCCTTTCCCCACTTACATAGGCATTCGGACGCATCTGCTATAGACGACTTCTGAAAACATTGTGACAAAAGGAGAAATAATCATTAGGAGCAATTTTGTGATTTTGGCACAATGTTTTCGACTCTATTCTCTGATTAAACTTTAACTGACAGAGGATTTCCAAATAGTTTGTCTGGATATCATTGTCGAAATCATCTGCTGCAAATATGTTTTGATGTGGGAAAGGGCTGACCATATTTTAAAGTCATCCGCTTTGAAGATATCCGGGGAAGGGGGCGTTTGATGTTTATTTTAGAAAGTTGTAATTCTTGTTTTTATTTAAAGTTTAAGATTTTGTTGTGTATGAAAGATTAATTGCTAATTTTCAGCAACCACTTACTGTCTCAATGGTTTAGAAAATGGTAGAAGAGGCTTTCCCTCATTGGTGCCCCAGAGTGTGTGGTTAGCATTACGACCGACTCGATATAGGTGTCAAGATAAATAGACCAACATTACTGATAACTTGCCCTTGAACAAAGTCGTGATATGACTGAATAAAGTGTGGCAAGCCGTGTAAAACACCATAACAACAAGTTTATTGTCTCACGACTTTTTTTTTTGTCTGTAGCAGAGGCCTTCAATATGAGGGAAAGTGTTGAAGTGTTGACAAACCATTTGTTGAATCTTCCCTGCCACTATTTCACGACCCATTTGCTCATATAGTCTATCAAAACAGTCACGTGAGGAAACGCATTTTTTATAAATATTTTTTTTTTATACCACGTCCGTGCAGGCGGTAGTGAATGATTTTGCATGTGTTATGTTAACCCATAAACCTTCTTCGACTTCCAGTTTTGAGACGTGATTTGAATACGCTTTATTTTAACTTGTCGATTTGAATTACTGACAATGTTTATCTTCAGCATATAATGCCCCAGTCATAGTGTCACGTTTTGGCCTCGCTGTTATGCCCCGTTTCTGACACCCACGATTTTGGAAATTTCAGCCGGGTGCCACGATGTGCCACGTTGTTGCCACGTATTAGCCACTTGCTAGTCACGCTGTCGCCTCGTTGTATTCCCGTTGTGACACAATTTAAAGGTGACGACGAATAGAAAAGTCGGGTTATGTCGCCACGTTGTTCCACGATGGCTTCGTTATGCCTCGCTGCCGCCACGTTGCAACCACGTTCAGTTAAAACGCGTCACGCATTAATGACCCTCTACCAAGACGGTTGAAATTATTACAATAAATTGACGCGACAGAGCGTATCATATATAGCGTACCACCACGAACTAAATCGTAGAACAACATAGTAGAAACGTAGCACAACGTCGAACAATGTAAAACACCGTAGCATAACGCAGCTCATAGGGAAGTACAACGTATCATAGCGTGAAACAGCGTGACATTACGCGGCACGACGAACGTGGTAGCAACGAGGCCAGAACGTAGCATAGCGCAGCACAACTTGTCAGCAACAGAACGTATCAATCGGCAGTTGCTTATCCTTCGCTCAGTTGTATTTTAACTAGACCACATATAAAACGGCCGCGGACCTTCGTGGCCTCACATCGTTGCACAAGCATGATTGATGTCTCCGTAGAACGGACATACTGATTGCATTACATTCAAGGCTGATCTGAACCTACGCTGTTCAGAAATGCCAACTAACACCCTTTTCCACGGACATGCCCATGTGTAGTCGTCCATTTTGAAGTATAACATAATTGTGAGTAATCTTTTTTTCTTCCCTACCACGCACTAGGTTTACCAACGTCGTTTGTCACGTAGCATATAACTATACTATGGTATCACAGGCGTCGACATTTTCATTACAGAAGAAAATAGTAAAAACACACAATTCCTCGTTAAAATACTCAAAAAGACTCGCTATATTGTTCATACGCTATGATAATCAAAGCGCTGAAAGCGCTGATGGTATAGGGGGCATATGTAAATTGAAAACATATGGCATAGATCATATGGACAAACATTGTTGAAACAATGAAACAATGACCTTTAAACAAACCAAACCAAAAATGTTTGAAGCAACACATATTGCCTGCCAATAACATATACCTCATTTGTCAAAGTTTTACCCTTTTCTTGTATAAACAAAATATCGAAGGACAAAAGATTGACAAAAAACCCCGAGCAGCTATCCTTAATTAAAATATTTCTAGTTCAGAAATCACTAAAGATCCACAATGTATATTGTAATCATGCTGATAAATGAAAGACGATCGAAAGCATGATAGAGTTATGTTTCTTTTGCACTGCACAATTGCAGCTCTGAGTTTCCTATACACCAAGTCTTAAATTGATATATTGGACATATATTGAGACAATAACCGAAGAAATGAAAAAATTGAGTTTACACCTATAAAACAGACTAGATTTGACGAAGTACAAATCTTGGGGAAGCACTCATTAACGAAAAAGGGAATTTCACGGAACGCATGTGTTGCATATAATAAGGGAGAACATTGAACGACAAAAATATACACACTCCAAACGCAGCATGCTAAATTTATGGTAATGGTGCACTGCAAATCTGTAGGTCATAAGTTACATACAAACCAAGTTTGAAATTGATACAATGAAAGTTAATTGAGACAATCGCTGAACTAAATAAGGAAAAATGGAGATAACTGAAAAAACAGACCAGAGTTATGTACCTAGTACTTTGCCGTTCTCCTGATCACACGGGTATAATTGTGACCACTTTGAAATAAATCTGCCATACAGAAACAACGTGTTAACCAATACATGCAATCCATGACGGACGGACGAATGCACATTCAGGCAGACAGCCGGCCGGACGCCGGATTATACCTCCAAGCTTTACAGACGGAGACAACTCGAGTATTGATTACAGAAGACTGGTTCGATGCGTCAAAACACGTCAGCTTAGATTATGGTATTTGTAAAGTATTTGCAATTTAATTGTATCTCCGAAACGGGACCGGACCGTCAAGGTTAATTTTCAAAAACCTATTTAGACTACATTTCTAGTTTATTTGTCAACAGATACATCTAGGACAATATTACACGTTGATGAACGTTGAGTCTTAAATTTACGCAAATGCATATACATTATAATTTTAGTCCCAAAATCGCTAGAAGCTTCTCAATAATAAAATAAATAATGACCTTGCGGTTATAACTCGGATGTGTTGACAAATTCGGCCAAATTTCTTTCCGACGTTTGACAAAAGTCAATGCGACATGCGTCATTCGTCTTTCACCAATGGCTAAGTCTATGTGGAAACGCAGCCAGTTGCTTGGGAAGATTGTTGTGAGGAGTACTGGTTTGAGAAAACCAGGAATTACATTTGTAGGTGAACTGGCCGCCGTGATATGACTGAAGAAATGTTAAAAACGGCGTTAAATCCCAATCAATCAATGTTGAAATTAACTTATCTATAATTTGTAGATTTAATTTCTATTTCCTAGTAGGGTCTACATACAGCGACACATGAGAATATTCAACACAAAACGCGACCTGTTTTACCAACAATTCCCCAGTAGCGGTGAGACCGTTTGTAACATTATTTCATGGCATGTATACACAGTAGGACCTCTCTCTTTGGACGAATTATGTTGTAACAAGTTTGTTTACAGTATTCCTTAACCTTGACCACATAGACTAAATATACAGCAAACAACATTGAACTAAGGCATAACTATTGACCTGAATCAATAAAAGTATGATTTTGAATAGTGATGAAAACATTGTGGAAAAAGACAAACTTGTTGATTATCATTCATCTGTTAAGGTTAGTCAAATGTGTCTAAAAGGGGCAAAGGTTAAAATAATAACTGTAGACAAATGTTTTCGTTATCTAGGTTATAGAAACAATTTGATTCATGTTTCAAAGCATTGTTTGAAAAGGAGAAATTGCTCCGTTTGCAAATATACTTTCAACATTTGTTTGTAACTAAGTAGCTATAACGGGAACGGTTCAACCCTTTCCCGCTTACAGTCGCTTTTTGACGCATGTGCAGCAGACGGCTGCAGAATTGTTTATCATGACCCATTTCCTCTTTTTCCACAAAGGTTTCAACTATATATATTTCCCCTTGATGTAAGGCAAAATTGCTCGTAATCATTCATCTCTAGCATGTTATTCAAAATGTGTCCGGAAGGGAGAAAGAGGGAAAGAACGTCCATAGTAAAACGTTTAAATATGAAAAGAATTAATTTGAAACGTGTTTGAAAGCATTGTGTGAAAAGGAGGAATTGCTCATTGTCAGCAATAGCTCCATTTTCAACAATATTATTTAAATATTCGAACTGTTATAGTATCACGGAAAGGGTTCCGCTTCCATGGGAAGGATGTAACCATTTTCCGCCTACAGACGCTTACAGACGCATGTGCAGCAGACGACAATCGAAAACATTGTGACAAAAGGGGAAATTGCTTTTCGTAGGCAATTTCTACTTTTGCCACAATGGTTTCAACTCCTTTCAATAATTGTATTTACAGTGCTTTGCACATTTCTCTATAAGTCGACTGTTGTAAACTAATGGGGTCACAGAACGGTCGACGTTACCTCACACTACTGACCTTAAGGTCAACCATAGTTCAGAGTGAGTTTCATTCATAGAAACTATTTTGTCTCTTAAATTTATGCAAGCGGAGGGTTTTGTGATTCGGTCGAACCAATGAAATCGTTGAAAAGGCAGATTATAACCAATCAAAACTCGATTTTGGTGTAGGTATACACATGTGGACTGCGGTTGCAGCTTTAAATTCGACTTTTCGAAAGCAGCTTCGCTATGAGATAGTGGCGAAACGCCCCTATCCCAAAAATGATCGTAATGGTAATTTGGGGAATCCCTCCCGTGTTACTATAAATAGACCCTCTATACGGTCAATACAGTATAATATATTGTATTATATATAATTAGTCTTTTTTATATATAATGCGATAAGGAATCTATTTATAGTAACACGGTCGTGTTTGGGTTTCCCCGAGTTTTCTCATACGATAACATTACGGTCGTTATTTGTATAGCATATGGACCATATAAAGACTATTTGTAGTAGTTTAAACAGGTAGTGTGGGTTATTTTTTTTCTCTATGGAAAACTCGGACGCCTGTGATGGTATCTTTAGGCGCTTTCAACAACGCTTTAGTTATATTACGGTATTTCTTGGGTAATTGACCAGTGCTATAGTTCCATTTATCCCGATACCTGCGAGTCAGTCGTCATTCTTAGCACACAATCCTGGGCGCCAAGAAGGGAAAGCAATGTTTGGTATGACCAGGCAGAGGATTTAACCCTTGACCTATCTCAATCGAGTCGGATGCTTTACGACTGCACCACCGAGGTGGTCGTGTTAAATAGGACGTCAATACAGTTACAACGTTTAACCAAATAAAATCGAGGTCCGTCGAATTCGGGTATTATTGTTTTTTTGTTTGGCACCATTTAAAGTTCATCGAAACACACAATAAGCTAAACTTATATTGTGTTGTCAACATAAGAGCGAAAAGTGTATGTCCATGTTAGCCTGCGCGGCATGCTAAAATTCAAATATTCTGACAAACATCTTGAAAAGTGTATGTGGAATTCACAAATCTTATAATTATTCCTTAATGAAAGCACTGTATACATACTAAGACTAATGATTGGCAAGATTTCTCATTTCCATTACTGTTTATGATCAATAATTAGTTGGTTGTGTGTCTAGTCAACCTACTTTGGAATGGAGATTGATTATAAACAATGAAAGGCTTCAATTATCATTCACTTCGTTGACAAAACAATGCAAGTTATGATACATTTTCACTTGACTCCACCCCTGATGTTCCAATATGCCCCTCAGTTGATAACTGTTTATTCAACTACTATAATGTTAGTGTTATGCATAACTGCACTATGGATTTCCGGCGACATTGATGCATTGCATCAACTTTCTCTTGTACTTTTAACATTGAACACAATTAAAAAATTCTTGACGGATCCAAACAAGCTCCTGATTGTCATAATCGAACGGTTGATACAAAGTTGGCGGGCATGGATGCAGAAAATAACAAAACTAATTAATTTCGCATTTTTAACAAGATATTTTGAAATTGAGAATATGGACAATAAAAAATTGCATATCTTGTTTAATTTAACAATTGGTACATGAAATAGTCTGTGCTCGCCTTGTTGCAAAACGTTATGTTTTTGCGTGTTGTTCTAAGACATTTTCAGATAAAGGGAGGTGACCCGGTAAATTGCTTTGAAAAGTATACACGAGTTATCCTGAGTTGCTTCCACAACTGTGGTTTATGCTAAATTGTAAAAAGAAAACGTTTTACTTGTTAAAAATAATTAAGAGTGTCTTTTCTTAAGAGAAAAACATACGCATGGGAGTAAATCGGACTTATGACACAGGTATTTATTTTGAAAGTAATTGATATCCTTTACTGTCGTCAAAATACGTTTATAACCATTTCTTTCCTTTCGTTCCATATAGTTTAGGTTGGTTATATTTCTTTTACTCACAGGTAACTCATAAAATCTATTAGGTCTGATACCAGTCAGACTCTTTTCCTTTGCTTTTACGCATGCGCATTAATTATGTGAATGTATACATTATTTTCGTTTCATTGACATTACCAATTTACCATAAATTAGCAGAGATTACTCACTAACTTGTTATCCGATTTTATTTTCTAAACGACAGTTCAAATATTTGTAATTTAATCTCCGTGATATGGATGTAGTTGTTCGTCTTCGTGATGAGAGACAACACGTATCAGCCGGTTTATTCTGACTCCCCAGCAAAACAAGAGGGGAAAATGACTAAAAAAGTGAGGAAATGGGAGGTTTTCCCAGGCAAAAACAAGTTCTGCTGTAACGGAAGGATAATGATGGCTCGACATACAGGAATATTCTACTTTACGTGCACACTTATCATAGCGACATGCGGATTGTTTTTCGCATTCGAGTAAGTGCTGTTCACTCTGAACCTAAGAGTTTTATTTTGATAATTTTCTTACGTCATTTCTTACATATTTTAACATCAACTGTCACACTGTAAAATCCTTAATAGACCTACACAACCTATCTTGTGGCTACTCAGTGAGACAATTTTTTTGAGCACACACAGCATAGGTTTTAATGAGTGCTTAGAGGGATATCATTGAGGTAATATCTGTTGACATTTTAATCTTGTCCTCTGACAATCGCTGTAGATTCGTTATTGCTGTTTGTCAAGAAATTCGTCTGGTCTCAAAAGTCACATTTATGCTTTAAGCATAGGTTGTGAAGTCCCTTTACTTTCGCAATAATACATGAGGGTTCCAGATTTGTCGATTTTGTAACCAGATAAATAGGCAGTTTCTTAACTGAACAGCTTCTTAGTCTTACTCGTAAAACATAACATGTAATCATTCATCGATAACAATAACAAATGAAAGAATATGTTGAAAAGGAGTCTCAATTAAGTGAACAAATATTAACCCTTTCCCTCATATAGACGCTTTCTGACGCCTCTGCAGCAGACAGCTTTTTGAAAACATATATAGTGACAAAAGAAGAAATTGCTCAAAACAAGCAATTTCTCCTTTTGCCACAATGTTTTCCACTTTTAGTCATAGGTTATCCATTTAATTATAGAGATTTTCTATTTTTTGACAAAATATGTTCAAAGTCGTCTGCTGCAGAATTGTCGTATGAGGGAAAGGGTTAATACATTACTTACTAGTGTTGCATCCATGATGCTGCCGTCATTCAAGCCATCACACAAAGTACTACAGGTTAACTTACCGGAGGTTTCAGTAAATGACTGCAGTGCTTTCATTAAGTTAAGGACCAATCGCAGGAATTTTGAAATTCCAGGTCAAAATTTTAGGAATTTTTGACAAAATTCTGGGAGTTTTGTATTTGTTGTTAAGCGGACATGGAAGTAATATATGTCCAAAACATTCCAAAATTTGAGCACAGGAGTGGACGTTTATTATACGTCCAGAAATTAAAAAAAACTTGACGTTTTCAAAATAACCCTAAATATTTAGTTTAAAGGGTGAGAGTTCAGAGTCGAAGGTGCATAAAGCCAAAAATGGACATACATACTTTTACCCAAGTTCTTATCATGTGTAACCAGATATCACCTTGACGACTGGTTTGTTCGATATTTTTGAATCAACATGGTGACAGTCTGCATATAATCAGGACTCTCACTAGGCTTAAATTTTAGAGAGAAGTAACTTCTCCCTCCGGGCAATTTAGGGCGAAGTGGGGAGACTTTAGGGAGAAGTGGGGAGACTAAAGGGAGAAGTGATATTTCTTGTGTGTCGTTATGCGTCGTAATCGCATCGTAATCGCATCGTTTGGGATAGAACACATTTACTTAAACAAAGATGAATGTTTTATTATTTTATTTTAATTATGATTATCACATGATGTTCTAAAATTGTTTTTCCCTAACTTGCTAAGAGTAATTGCGATCCGAACATTATGTTCTAAAGTCGCAGAAATTATTAATGAAGCTACCTTTTACTCGCCGTCGATTCCGTAAAGGTGTCAGGCATTTTGTAAAGAAGTCGGTCGTAAGTGTCATAAACAATGTAAATTATTTGTATCGGGTTTGCGATACGAACATTGTGTTCTAAAGTCGCCGAAATATAATTAATGAAGCTACATTTTACTCGCCGTGTAAAGGTTTCAGGCATTTTGTAAAGAAGTCTGTCGTAAGTGTCATAAACAACGAAAATTATTTGTATCGGCCAAACATACACACTCTTTACAAGTAGAATTGAGGTATTGTCTTTTGATTGGTTAATTCCAAATATTATGACAACCCCATGCTACAGCATTTATTATGAAACCCCTAAAAAAGTATCTAAAAAATATCATTTTCTCAATTATTGAAGACGATTATCTCATTAAACCATGAATAGATTCACAATATTATTTATACTATTGAAAGGGTTAAAACATAATTCAACTTCCATCTCATTTACATCGGATACGTAATTAATGTTTTATCAGGGGGGCGTCATACTATTTGATATGACAATTGGTACTTTGATTATGCAAATTGGACTAAAGGGCACGATTTTGATTGGTTCTACTTCATTGTGTGTAGTGTTAAATGATTCGATTCTTCAGCTTTTAATGGATGTATACACTCTCAGTTGTCAAATAACTGATTACGCGACTGTGTATATCGAGAACTGTATAGGCCTACATCGATTCGACATGGTGCGTGACCGTGATCATTTTAACAATGTCCGAAGATAGGACAAAATTGTCGGCGAAGACAACTTCGCTTTGAGATTTTGGGCGAAGTCAACTTCGCTTTGATCGAGTGAATGGGCAAAGTCAGAAATTTTTAGGCGACCACTTCGCCCAAATCGCCCCCTCGTGAGATCCCTGATAATTATGAAAGTGAAAGTCAAGATCCTTAAATCCCTCCCCAGCTTAACCAAATTTAAACATAGTCGATGTTTAAATTATAGACAGCTATTGCAACAATTGAATAAATCATATTTAAACATTGCATTACGTCTCAAAAGTATGCAGCTTTCCTCTTTAAAATTGAATTCACGTCGGCGAAATAATTGAATCTTCCGCCTTTTTTTTTTTTCAACACACGGTTAAATTGACAATACGAAATCAGTAAAAAAGTGCAAATTTGTTGTATGTGGGATAGGATCAAGTACAATTAAAGTTTATGCTTTCCCTCATACAGATTTTCTGATGCCTCTGCAGCAGACAACTTTTGAAGACATTGTGGCAAAATAAGAAACTGCTTATAATGTGCAATTTCTCCTTTTATCCCAATATATCAAATGTTTGCCTATATATTTTAAAAGTTGTCTGCTGAAGATTTGCCTTATGTGGGAAAGGGGTAATACAAGTTACAATTACCAAGAAGTTGGCCATTTTTCTAATGCTTATGACATCTGACACATTTGCATAATTATGCTCATTTTTGAAACCATTTTGAGAAAAGGAGTGAATTCCAAGCAATTTATCCCTTTTCCACAATATTTCAAACTATTGACCATTTCATTTTCTAAAATCCTTATCTACCCCTTTCACACATGTATATATGTATACAACAGGGCTCCGGAAATTTTGAAATCTCAATTGGTCCGGTGAAATTTTCTCTTTCCATGCAATACTATTGTCGCCATCTTGAAGGTTACAAATTCAATACACTAAAAAAATCCTTCTTTGTTTCCATGTAAATCAACCAGTCCTCAATTGTCCCACTTTCTAAGCGTTTCTCATGTAACACCATATATCATGAATGATTGAAAAGAAATACCTCCTAGCTTTAAACAATCCAAAGAAAATGTGGGGGTCATGCATTATGCAAGAAAGAATTCACCAGGCGAAAATGGTAACCGTCATTTTGGACCAAATCGGGCCCGGACAAAACCGGTGTTTAGCATTCTCTACTTTCACTTTCAAACAAGGTCAAAATAATCAATCATTTCCAGTGCATCCTATACACATTCACAATGCATTTAAACTCAATGTCATATATTCAATACATTCTGGTGATGGTATACACTCATTTATACGCAAACAAAGGTTTTTTTTAGGGACTGTAGTATTGTAGATCAGCAAGTCAGCGGATGTATTTACTAATTTAGCGTAATTTGTCCTGAAAGGTAACAAAGGTCACGAGACCTATAGATGCAAATTTATTCAAATTCACAAAAATTCCCTAAAATCCTAACAGCCAATCAGATGCACGAAACCAGTGCATACAGAATAAAAAATGACTTAAATTTTATAGTTCCCAAGTAATCGGTGTTACTCATCAACAAATATTTTTAACAGATAAAGAAAACGTCCCGACTGAATCAATTGTAATTGTATAATAATTATTAAGATAACACCGTTTAACAGTATTTTAATTAAAGACACCTGATCACCTATACCGTCTTCGAATTAGGCAAACTTTCAATCCAATTAGCGTATTTTCATTCCCTCCAAACAAACCGGTCGTCAAGGTGATGTCTGGTTACAAACGATAAGAACTCGGGTAAGCGTGTAAGCATACACTGACAATTATCGATTTTAGACACATCTGGACTTTCACAATATTGTTATTGTGTCCATCAACATCTTCTCCTCAGTAACCAGTGGGTCAATTGGGATGAAATTTCACAGCAAGCATCCTCAGACTCTCAATGTAGTTTCCAGAATTCCTCCATGGATCCATGCAGAGTTCTGGTTTCCATGGCAACCAAACAATAACATTGTTTAAAATACTTCTACTCACAAATTGGTTGGCCAGTTTACAAATAATTTTGTAAAAACGTTCCTTGGGTGACCCTCTAACAGATCCCTTCAAGCCATGTTAGTGTGTCAAAGAACATGGCCGCCAGGGGGCAGGGCTGTTTTGCCTTATAAATATGGCTATAGTGAAAACTTTAAAAATCTTCTTCCGTAAAAGTATCTGGCCAATTTCCAAATTATTTTGTAGAAATGTTCTTGGGGTGACCATCTATGAGATTCCTTCAAGCCATGTTGATTGGTAAAAAAACATGGCCACCAGAGGGTGGGGCTGTTTTGCCTTATAATAAAGTTATATATATATGGCTTTAGTAAAAACTTTGAAAATCTTCTTCTCCAAAAGTCTGTCTGATTTCCAAATAATTTTGCTGATAACTTTCTTTGATGACCCTCTACAAGATTGATACTAGGCATGTTGGTTTGTAAAAAAAAAAGTTATTGTAGTAGCCGAGTAGGCATCCCCAATCACATTGCATAATTCAAGTGAGCATTCCAGGGCCATCATGGCCCTCTTGTTTAATTTAATTGGTTCAAAATGACATTTAAGATTTGATGAAACTGTGTGAGAAAAGCACTTTTTAATGTTTGTAAGTTTTTGTTGGGTTTGTTTATTTTTGGGGGGGATGTCGGCAAATAATATATTTTAACCCTTTCCCTCATACAACAATTCTGCAGCAGACGACTTTGAACATATTTTGTAAAAAAATAAAAATCTCTATAATTGAATGGATAACTTATGACTAAAAGTGGAAAACATTGTGGCAAAAGGAGAAATTGCACGTTCTGTGCAATTTCTTCTTTTGTCACTATGTTTTCAAAAAGCTGTCTGCTGCAGAGGCTTCAGAAAGCGTCTATATGAGGGAAAGGGTTAATGCTGTTTACAAGTCAACATGCAAATAAAATGTATCAAACAAATCCATTTCAATATAGACATTCTTGTTTATTTGTTTATTTTCTTTCGGGCGATTTTTCCATCGCCTCTCACCTCTGATCTATGTGAGAAAGTAGTCAGTGGCTTCGAAAGAATGTTGTGTAAGTACTGGTGTAGGAAAACCAGGAAAACATGGGTTGGTGCACTGACCGCCGTGATATGACCAAAGCTGTTGAAAGCGGCGTTAAACTCCAAACAAACAAATCATTTGTTTATTAGTAACCTAATTATATACATTATTAGTGAACCCTCTTAGACAGAAAAACAATATTGAAAACATGAACCCTTTCCCTCATATAGACGCTTTCTGACGCCCCTCTGCAGCAGACGGCTTTTTGAAAACATAGGGACAAAAGAAGAAATTGCTCAAAACGACCAATTTCTCCTTTTTGCCACAATGTTTTCCACTTTTAGTCATAGGTCATCCATTCAATTATAGAGATTTTCTACTTTTTGACAAAATATGTTCAAAGTCGTCTGCTGCAGAATTGTCATATGAGGAAAAGGGTTACGGCAAAAGTAACTTAAGTAAGTAAATCTCTGTATCTGAATAGAGTTGTAAACATTGTGGAAAACGGGTCATGTACAATCTCCTTTAGCCACATGATTTAAAAACTCGTCTGCTTCTTTTCTCAATAGATTTTTATCTGGAATTTAAGTGTGTGTCTGCCGGAAATAAATAATAGAGAGTATATGAGAAATAAAATATTATGTTAACACTGAACAGTATAATACGCAATGTAAGTTTAAAAAAGTTACATGTCTATACATATTCCTGTAAATTTTCCAATAAGTGAAACACAGTACTGTTATTGATATACTGATGTTTAATCATCTGCAAACATCCTTGATATAAGAGTCAAATTGAATGCATTTTTTCCATAATGTTTTGAAATATCTACAATTTCAAACCAAAACCAATTAAACAGTTAATTGATTGTTTGTTCACACATAGCACACTCTATAGGTAGGTATACTATAATAACACTAATATCTATACAAAGTCCTTTTTACCGAAACCTCTATATTACAAATTGACCAAACTTGTCATTTTATACTGAAACCTCCAGCACCCATACTACAAGTCAATATCAATTAAGGAATCTGTTACGAAACAGTAATTGCTTTTTGATCATTAAAATATTTTGCTATTAAAGTGACACAAGAGGGGAAAATCTCAACCCAGCTAACAGGGCAGTCATGGTTTGTTGCCACAATGTAAGCACTACATTTTTCTTACATTCCTCTTAACCTTTTGGCATCAACCTCAACAACCTAAACTGCACTCTCTTGGTGCATTCCTGTTTACTTCTGGCTCAAATGAAGTAACATAAGAGGAAAAAAATGACCAACTTAAGTGGTGCCCAAACTCATGACCCCCATACCTATAGCTAGGTGCTCTAAGCCTTTTGGGGCAATCTTGTTTATACAGGGCAGTCATGGTTTGTTGCCACAATGTAAGCACTACATTTTTCTTACATTCCTCTTAACCTTTTGGCATCAACCTCAACAACCTAAACTGCACTCTCTTGGTGCATTCCTGTTTACTTCTGGCTCAAATGAAGTAACATAAGAGGAAAAAAATGACCAACTTAAGTGGTGCCCAAACTCATGACCCCCATACCTATAGCTAGGTGCTCTAAGCCTTATGGGGCAATCTTGTTTATACAGTATACAGTATACTGTTAAGCTACAGTCACACCAAAGCCATACCGAACATGGAGCACCCCGGATCAAGAGATATATTGATCAGGGATGATCCTGGGTGAAATTCAGTCACCAAACATCAGCAGCGCCAATGACCGTCCCGGATCAGCTACAGACTGTCCCGGACCCAACACAACATGTTGGATCTCCCAGGATCAACACTGTGCCACTACGGACTTCCCTTAGCCTAACCGGACTACCCCGGATTAAAAATCCTCCCAGATGGTCCTGGATGACCATGGCAATTTTAAACAGTTCAAAATTGCCGGGGTGGTGTCCCGATCCAACCACATCTGACCCTGGATCAACCAAATTTTAATCCGGGACTGTCCGGGAGGTTAGTGGGACTGGGGCTTTGCTGGAACAAGCTTTTCAGTATTCTGCTTTGTACCCATAAATAAAGCCAATTATCAAAGGAGAGGGGAAATGTTTTACTAAGATGTGAATGTGTTTAAAAAATCAACAGCAGTGCTTGCACTTACTTTTTGAAACAGGAAGTACTGACATCCTGGGTCTGAATTTTGGAAAACCTGGTCATAATTTTTGGGAGTCCCAGATGCTGCGCTGGCTTTTCCACATCTTGCACGTTCTTTTGTGTTTCCTTTTGTTTTGATTTTTAAAAACATAATTGGAAAAGAAGCAAATTGTGACAAAAATCAGATGTTGGTCCTTTGTCAATAATGTTATTCTTTCAGTTTCTATCATTACACTTTTAATCCAGTAGATTGTTCATGTGATCTACTAATATGCTCTCTTCTAGTCAGTTGTCATAATCTATTTCTATCTAGCATAACATTGAGACACACAGAACTTGTCATGAATGAATATATTTGTTGAATTTCATATCATTGTTGTTTTGTAGTTGCCCATACTTGGCAGTCCATGTTACTCCAGCAATTCCAGCCTTTGGAGGAGCCTTGTTCATATTTGTTATGGCAACCCTATTCAGAACAAGCTTCAGTGATCCTGGGGTCATACCACGGGCGACGCCGGATGAAGCTGCTGATATTGAAAGACAAATAGGTATGTTAATTTTTTAACCCTTTCCAACATACGAAAAATCTGCAGCAGATGACTATGAAAACATTCATGCAAACATATTATAGAAATTCTAAGTATTTAAAATGAAAGTATTATTCAATAGAGTTTAAAACATTTGACTTTTGACAAAAGATGAAATTGTTTATTATGAGCAAGTTCTCCTTTTGTCACTATGTTTTCAAAAGTTGTCTGTTGCAGATGCATTACAATGTGTCTACAGGTGGGAAAGGGTTAAAATATCATTATCATTTTGAATTTCTTCTTCACCATTGACTTTGATTTAATTCTTTCACATATATGGAATAATCTTTGCCACATCATTCTGTTGATCTGTATCATTGTTAATATTTACCGACTCGTCGGAGACAGTTTGGAGACTATTAGGTTTGCTTGTGTCTGTCAGTCTCCCTCTACATGCTTCAATGGATTTTGATACTACTTCAGTTAACCCTTTCCCTCATATAGACGCTTTCTGACGCCTCTGCAGCAGACGGCTTTTTGAAAACATAGTGACAAAAAAAGAAATTGCTCAAAACAAGCAATTTCTCCTTTTGCCACAATGTTTTCCACTTTTGGTCATAGGTTTTCCATTCAATTATAGAGATTTTCTAGTTTTTGACAAAATATGTTCAAAGTCGTCTGCTGCAGAATTGTTGTATGAGGGAAAGGGTTAAAGCAATTATTCTCCTTAATCACCCAGCCACCTACTCCTAAGGTCAAGGTCACAGTTTGGACTCGAACATTGTCTGTCTGTAATTTCGTGACCAGGCTGTATCTTCCACATACTTGAATGGATTTTGATATAACTTCACACAATTATTCTCCAGATGATGTGTCATGCATATCACCGAGCCACCTACTCCCAAGGTCAAGGTCACAGTTTGGGCTTAAACATTTTCAGACCAAAATTTCTTGTCCAGGCTGCATTTTCCACATGCTTGAATGGATTTTGATATTACTTCACACAATTATTCTCCATAACAACATGATGTGTCATGCACAACCACCAGAGACCTACTCTCAATATCAAGGTCACAGTTTGGGCTTAAAAATTCTCAGGCTTTTTGTCGGGGAGGTGTCCTCCACATGCTTGAATGGATTTTGATATAACTTCATTCAATTATTCTTCAAAGCATGATGATGTGGCATGCACAATATCCAGCCACTTAGACCCAAGGTCAATGTCAGACTTGAAGACTTTGTTAAGCAATTTCATGTCTACAACCCTAGAATTTCACTAATTTAATCAGGTCCATCATGGGGCATAACTCTAAAGGGAGGTTTGACAGAATAATGTGCCTTTTAAAACTTATAATTTTTATAAGTGGGTCAATTTGAATGAAACTTCACAGAAAGCATCCTCTCAATGATCTCACCTGAATTTATTCAAATAGTTGGGATCCATGCAGAATTCTGGTTTCCATTGCAATGAGACGAAAACAAATTTAAAATTCTCCTTCTTCTAAACTGGTTGGCAGATTTTCAAATAATTTTGTAGAAATGCGCCTTGGATGACACTCTATCAGGTTACTTCAAGCCATGTTGATTGGTCTAAAAACTTGGCCGCAAAGGGGCGGAGCTAATTTGCCTTATATGGAAAAAAAATATTTTCCTCTGAAAGTTTCTGGCCGATTTTCAAATAATTTTGTAGACATGTTCTTTAAGTATAATTATGGCTTAAGTGAAAACTTAAAAAATCTTCTCCGAAAATGTCAGGCCAATTTTCAAATAATTTTTGTAGAAATGTTCCTAGGGTGACCCTCTATGAGATTCCTTAAAGCCATGTTGATTGGTCAAAAACTACATGGCCGCCAGGGGGCGGGTCTTATAGGGCTTAAGTGAAGAAAAAAAAATTGAGCGATCCAGGGCTATAATGGCCCTGTTTGAAAAAGTGGTCTGTATGTGTCACTGTGAAAAGGTGAAGCAAACCTCTTTATTTACTTTCAGAAATCCCAAACTCTGGTGTACCTGGACAGTACAGACCCCCGCCGAGAACCAAAGAGGTGGTCATCCGGGGTCAAGTGGTCAAACTTAAATACTGTTTTACATGTAAAATATTTCGACCACCAAGGGCGTCACACTGTAGTTTATGTGATAATTGTGTAGGTGAGTGAAGATAAGTATTTTTTAGAGCAATAGCTTTAGCTAATAGGCACAGCTTTGTATAGGCGATATACATGTAGGTAACTGCCTTCAGTTTCCTTCCAAAATATGTAGAAAGTACTGTTGCCAAAATGACACCTCCGACTATCTAGTCGCAAACAAAATTCTTGGAGGAATGCCACCAAACCTCCTTCTCTAAATAAGAGATTTCTCCATTTGCCACAATTATTTATTTATTTATTTATTTATTTAACCTTTATTAGGTTTGCACTCCGTCCGTCAGTCCGTCAGTCAGTCCATCTGTCAGTCAGTCAGTCAGTCCGGCAAATCAGTTTTCCGCACTTTTTTTCTACATGCTTTGAGGTATTGAGCTGAAATTTTGTATATGCCTTTGTAATCATGTGTCACAGATCAAGTTCGCGTTTCCTGGGATTTCGTCAATTTTTTAATGAGTTATGCCCCTTTTTGGACTTAGAATATTCGTTTTCCGCATTTTTTTTCTACATGCTTTGAGGTATTGAGCTGAAATTTTGTATATGCCTCTGTAATCATGTGTCACAGATCAAGTTCGCGTTTCATGGGATTTCGTCAATTTTTTAGCTCACCTATGCACGAAGTGCAAGGTGAGCTATTGTGATCACATTTTGTCCGGCGTCCGTCCGTCGTGCGTCGTGCGTCGTCCGTCGTCCGTCGTCCATCGTCAACATTTGAGCTTGTTAACACTCTACGGGCTACATTTTGCATCCAATCTTCATGAAAGTTTATCAGAACGTTCATCTCCATAAAATCTTGGACAAGTTCGAAACTGGGCGATATGAGGTCAAAAACTAGGTCACTAGGTCGAATTGAAGGAAAATCTTGTTAACACTCTGGAGGCCACATTTTTACCTTGAGCATATTGAAACTTTATCAGAATGTTTGTCTTGATGATATGTAGGTCAAGTTCGAACATGGGTCTCGTTGAGTCAAAAAGTAGGTCACTAGGTCAAATTGAAGGAAAATCTTGTTAACACTCCAGAGGCCGCAATTTTTGCTTCAGCAGTTTGAAATTTTGTCAAAATGTTTGTCTTAAAAATATCTAGGCCAAGTTCGAATATGGGTCATGTCGGGTCAAAAACTAGGTCACTAGCCCAAATTGAAAGAAAATCTTTTTTACACTTTGGATGCCGCATTTTTTGCTTCAGCAGCTTGAAATTTTGTCAGAATGTTTGTCTTAAAGATATCTAGTTCAAGTTCAAATATGGGTCATATTGGATCAGAAACTAGGTCACTAGGCCAAATTGAGGGAAAATCTTGTTAACTCTGTAAAAGCTGCATTTTTTGCTTCAGCAATTTGAAATTTGGTCAGAATGTTTGTATAAATGATATCTAGGCCAAGTTCGGATATGGGTCATGCCGGGTTAAAAACTAGGTCACTAGACCAAATTGAAGGGTAATCATGTTAACACTCTGGATACTGCATTTTTAATTTCAGCATGATAAAACTTTATCAGAATGTTTTTCTTGATGATATGTAGGCCAAGTTTGAATAAGGGTCATGCTGGATCAAAAACTAGGTCACTATAGATCGAATTGAAGGAAAATCTTGTGAACACTTTGGATGCCGCATTGTTTGCTTCAGCAGCTTGAAATTTGGTCAGAATGTTTGTCTGAATTATATCTAGGTCAAGTTCAAATATGGGTCATATTGGATCAGAAACTAGGTCAATAAAGGAAAATATTGTTCAAACTCCGGAGGCCGCATTTTTACTTTGAGCAAGTTGAAGTCAGAATGTTGTCTTGATGATATCTAGTCCATGTTGGAATATGGGTCATATCAGGTAAAAAATATAGATCACTAGGCCAAATGAAGGAAAGTATTGTTAACACTGTGGAGGTTGCATTCAGAATAATTGTCTTGATGTGTTTTGCATTGCAGTACATTGTATAATTAAGGTGAGCGATCCAGGGCCATCATGGCCCTCTTGTTTATGAGTTATGCCCCTTTTTGGACTTAGAATATTCGTTTTCCGCATTTTTTTTCTACATGCTTTGAGGTATTGAGCTGAAATTTTGTATATGCCTCTGTAATCATGTGTCACAGATCAAGTTCGCGTTTCATGGGATTTCGTCAATTTTTTTATGAGTTATGCCCCTTTTTGGACTTAGAATATTAATAAGTCAAAACGTGCAAACCGGTAGGGGATTATGGTATTGCTTGCAATCCTACAGTTACTTGTTTGATAATTAAACTTGCATTTATGGAGATCTGTCATGCTTTTGCCTAGATGTTTTTAAAGTCATCTGCTGCAGTTTTGTTGAATGTGGGATAGGGGTTAATACTGGCAAACAAGGAAAAGAGCTTAATGTTCATGATGATGTTTCCTGGCATACAAGGTAAAGCCCTTATGTTCATGGTGACATTTACTGGCAAACAAGGTAAAGAGCTTAATGTTCATGATGACGTTTTCTGGCATACAAGGTAAAGAGCTCATGTTCATGGTTACATTTACTGACATACAAGGTAAAGAGCTATGTTCATGGTGACATTTACTGGCAAACAAGGTAAAGAGCTTATGTCCATGGTGACATTTACTGACATACAAGGTAAAGATCTTATGTTCATGGTGTCATTTACTGGCATACACGGTAAAGAGCTTATGTTCATGGTGTCATTTACTGGCAAACAAGGTAAAGAGTTTATGTTCATGGTGTCATTTACTGGCATACACGGTAAATAGCTTATGTTCATGGTGTCATTTACTGGCAAACAAGGTAAAGAGCTTATGTTCATGGTGACATTTACTGGCATACAAGGTAAATAGCTTATGTTCATGGTGTCATTTACTGGCATACAAGGTAAATAGCTTATGTTCATGGTGTCATTTACTGGCAAACAAGGTAAAGAGCTTATGTTCATGGTGACATTTTCTGACATACACAGTAAATAGCTTATGTTCATGGTGACATTTACTGGCATACAAGGTAAAGAGCTTATGTTCATGATGACATTTACTGACATACACAGTAAAGAGCTTATGTTCATGGTGACATTTACTGGCATACAAGGTAAAGAGCTTATGTTCATGATGACATTTACTGACATACAAGGTAAAGAGCTTATTTTCATGGTGCCATTTACTCGCATACAAGATAAAGAGCTTATGTCCATGGTGACATTTACTGGCAAACAAGATAAAGAGCTTATTTGCATGATGACATTTACTGACATTTTCATTAATCACTTAAAAGGCTCATTTAGAGATCTTTTTTTAAAGCCTGTATAAAAGCTACTGCAAATGCCATCAAACATGTGAAACCTTCCTAGCTCAGTAGCTGGAAACCTAAAAATGTTCTTTGACTCTTTCTCTGATACAGATGACTTCTTCAGCCTCACTCAGCTGACCACTTATACAATGTTATGGTAAACATAAAAACAAACGATGTCTCCTTTTCTCATAATGTTTTCAAATGAATTAGAATAATTTTTCAAACTTTCTAGATAAAACATCTTTTGGCTCAGATATTCTCAAATGGTCACAAAAGATGACACTACAACAAATTCCCACATACAACAAATCTGCAGCAGAACTGACTTTGAAAACATCTAGGAAAAATAAGAAAAATCTCTAAAGATTAAAGTATAAATATTGAAAATGGTAAAAACATTGTTGTAAAACTAAAAGGGGCCCTTTTGCCAATATATTTTTAAAAGTTAATTGCTGCAGAGGTGCCAGAAAGCTTCTGTATGTGGGAAAGGGTTAAAAATAACCCTTGTCTTCTCTGCTCTGTGACTCAATGTAAGCTTTCAGAAAAGACTCATTGAAGGGGGAATATACTGTAGGATCAACTAAATGCTCTAGTTTTGTTCAAAAGTTTCACATTCTATGTTAGCAAAAGCGGAAGCCAATATAGCAAATGGCTACAGACATTTCTACTGCAAATGTCAGTTTTAGCGTATTAATGATAAACATTTTTGTAAATGAGGTTTGTTTTTTCTTTTTTCATTAATCATGAGTAACATATGCTGACATATTGGCAGGTGACAGAGGTTTCTTTGAACACTCTTGTTTTATCAGATGACTCTATAATATCATATTACGTCAAAGATTGAAAGTCATTCTGATCTCTTTGTAGTAGATAAACCTTCCTGAATAATCCTAATCCCACAATTTTCTACTCCATCTCAAAAAGTGTTTGGTTGATGAAATGTTGTTATTTCTAAATTAACCCTTTCCCTCATATAGATGCTTTCTGACGCCTCTGCAGCAGACGGCTAACCCTTTCCCTCACATAGACGCTTTCTGACGCCTCTGCAGCAGACAGCTTTATCATCTCATTTCTCTATAGGGCTGACTTATTGTCTCATCTCATTTCTCTATAGGGCTGATTTATTGTCTCATTTCTCTATAGGGCTGACTTATTGTCTCATTTCTCTATAGGGCTGACTTATTGTCTCATTTCTCTATAGGACTGACTTAGTATCTCATTTCTCTATAGGGCTGAATTATTATCTCATTTCTCTATAGGGCTGACTTACTGTCTCATTTCTCTATAGGGCTGACTTAGTGTCTCATTTCTCTATAGGTCTGACTTAGTGTCTCATTTCTCTATAGGGCTGACTTAGTGTCTCATTTTTCTATAGGGCTGACTTAGTGTCTCATTTCTCTATAGGGCTGACTTGGTGTCTTTTTAATTCTTCACCAGATACGAAATTTGAAATGAAATTTAGTGTGAAAAGAGGAAAATGCTTGTTTAGCCCAAACCTTTCACAGCAATGTTTTTAATGGTCTCCTACTGAACAAGCATCAAATGTATCTTCTGCACAAGGGCAAAGAATATTAACCCTTTCCCTCATACGGCAATTCTGCAGCAGACGACTTTGAACGTATTTTGTCAAAAAATAGAAAATCTCCATAATTGAATGGATAACCTATGACAAAAAGTGGAAAACATTGTGACAAAAGAAGAAATTGCACAAAACATTGCTGTGAAAGGTTTGGGCTAAACAAGCATTTTCCTCTTTTCACACTAAATTTCATTTCAAATTTCGTATCTGGTGAAGAATTAAAAAGACGCCTAGTCAGCCCTATAGAGAAATGAGACACTAAGTCAGCCCTATAGAAAAATGAGACACTAAGTCAGCCCTATAGAGAAATGAGACACTAAGTCAGCCCTATAGAGAAATGAGACACTTAGTCAGCCCTATAGAGAAATGAGACAGTAAGTCAGCCCTATAGATAAATGAGACAATAAGTCAGCCCTATAGATAAATGAGATAATAATTCAGCCCTATAGAGAAATGAGATACTAAGTCAGTCCTATAGAGAAATGAGACAATAAGTCAGCCCTATAGAGAAATGAGACAATAAGTCAGCCCTATAGAGAAATGAGACAATAAGTCAGCCCTATAGAGAAATGAGATAATAATTCAGCCCTATAGAGAAATGAGACAATAAGTCGGCATTATAGAGAAATGAGACAATAAGTCAGCCCTATAGAAAAATGAGACAATACGACCTATAGAGAAATGAGACACTAATTGGGCCCTATATAGAAATGAGACACTAAGTCAGCCCTATAGAGAAATGAGACAATAATTCAGCCCTTTAGAGAAATGAGACAATAAATCAGCCCTATAGAGAAATGAGACAATAATTCAGCCCTATAAAGAAATGAGACAATAATTCAGCACTATAGAGAAATGAGACAATAATTCAGCCCTATAGAGAAATGAGACACTAAGTCAGCCCTATAGAGAAATGAGACACTAAGTCAGCCCTATAGAGAAATGAGACAATAATTCAGCCCTATAAAGAAATGAGACACTAAGACGGCCATATAGAGAAATGAGACACTAAGTCAGCCCTATAGAGAAATGAGACAATAAGTCAGCCCTATAGAGAAATGAGACAATAAGTCAGCCTTATAGAGAAATGAAACAATAAGTCAGCCCTATAGAGAAATGAGACAATAAGTCGGCATTATAGAGAAATGAGACAATAATTCAGCCCTATAGAGAAATGAGACACTAAGTCAGCCCTATAGAGAAATGAGACAATAAGTCGCCCTATAGAGAAATGAGACAATAATTCACAATAAGTCAGCCTTATAGAGAAATGAAACAATAAGTCAGCCCTATAGAGAAATGAGACAATAAGTCGGCATTATAGAGAAATGAGACAATAATTCAGCCCTATAGAGAAATGAGACACTAAGTCAGCCCTATAGAGAAATGAGACAATAAGTCGCCCTATAGAGAAATGAGACAATAATTCAGCCCTATAGAGAAATGAGACACTAAGTCAGCCCTATAGAGAAATGAGACAATAAGTCAGCCCTATAGAGAAATGAGACAATAATTCAGCCCTATAGAGAAATGAGTTGCTTTCAATTGATTGAATTGTGAACATCAGGAGAAAAAAGTTTTCATTCTATATGCTAACCGTATAATTGTCATAGCCATAGCCAGCTTTTAAATCTTTAATAGGTTTATACAATCAATACTCACTGCCTAGTTGATGTGTATGCAGAATTATGCGGTTTTGTTTGAATCAATTACCCAATAGTCAAGATAGCAATATGTTTTAGTCAGAGAGTAGGGGAGTCGCAGGTTTACCCTTTCACACATACAACAAATTTGCAGCAGACGACTTCGAAAAGATCTCCTTTTGTCGCAATGTTTTCAAAAGTTGTCTGCAACAGAGTCTGTATGTTGGTAAGGGTTAAGATCCAGTCTGGTCATACAACTGATGTTCTTATATTTATGGTGGTATTGACTTGTCTTGGCTTTAATTATATAATCCTTAACCCGATATGGTATTTTTAGAACTGTCTGTTATAAAGACAGGACATCTTGGAAATGAGAGTATACTTTTGTAAAGATTATTGTTGTTTTAAGCAATTTCTCTTCTTGCAATGTTTTTCAATTCATCTGTTGTATCTGTGTCAAAGTCATCTTCATTAGATAAAAGGCTAACTGATGTTGTATTTTTAGCTCGACTATTCAAAGAATATAAGAGCTATACTACTCACCCTGGCGTTGGCATCCACGTCACACCTTGGTTAAAGTTTTGCATGCAAGTGCTGTCAATCCAGGAGTTGTGAGTTTGAATCCTGGCTCGGCCAACTTTCTTTCCGACGATTGACAAAAGTCAATGCGACATGCGTCATTCGTTTTCCACCAATGGGCTAAGTCTATGTGGAAAAGCAGCCAGTTGCTTGGGAAGATTGTTGTGTGGAGAACTGGTGTGAGAAAACCAGGAAATGCATGAGTAGGTGAACTGGCCGCCGTGATATATCTGAGAAATTGTTAAAGACGGCGTTAAACCCCAATCAATCAATCAATCAATTGAAATTTTGTCAGAATGTTTGTCTGAATTATGTCTAGGTCAAGTTCGAATATGGTCATATTGGGTCAGAAACAAGGTCAATAAAGGAAAATATTGTTCAAACTCCGGAGGCCGCATTGAGCAAGTTGAAACTTTTTCAGAATGTTGTCTTGATGATATCTAGTCCATGTTGGAATATGGGTCATATCAGATAAAATAATATAGATCACTTGGCCAAATTAAGGAAAATCTTGTTAGTGCTGTGGAGGCTGCATTCATAATAATTGTCTTGATGTGTTTTGCATTGCAGTACATTGTATAATTAAGGTGAGCGAACTAGGGCCATCATGGCCCTCTTGTTTTACTTGGAAATTTTGGAAAGTTTTGTGCAACTACCTTAAGAGTCCATAACTTAATAACTACTTGATGCATACCATAGAAACGTTATACAACCCTTCCCAACCATCACACCTATGCAAATAATCAAAATAAATAACTCTTAGTCCTGCATATAATGCAAATTATCACCCTTTAAAAAAATCTGGTAAATGTTTTGCATGCAACTACATTAGAGTCCATATCTCAGTAACTTAAATAAGTGCTGGAATAGTCAAGCGCGCTGACCTCCGACAGCTCTTGTTTAATATTCTGCTTTGAAAAGTCTGAGAAAGCAAAGATAAAGAAATAAAACCTTTTTTGTGCTAAACATTGTGAAAAAGTATTTCACCTCCACTTACATACCAGGGGTAGTCTAAGAATGAACAGACACAATCACTAGACTCATTAACTGATACACTGATAGACACTTACATACCAGGGGTAGTGTAAGAATGCACAGACACAATCACTAGACTCATTAACTGATACACTGATAGACACTTACATACCAGGGGTAGTGTAAGAATGAACAGACACAATCACTAGACTCATTAACTGATACACTGATAGACACTTACATACCAGGGGTAGTGTAAGAATGAACAGGCAAAAACACTAGACTCATAAACTGATACACTGATAGACACTTACATACCAGGGGTAGTGTAAGAATGTTCAGACACAATCACTAGACTCATAAACTGATACACTGATAGACACTTACATACCAGGGGTAGTGTAAGAATGAACAGACACAATCACTAGACTCATTAACTGATACACTGATATACACTTACATACCAGGGGTAGTGTAAGAATGAACAGACACAATCACTAGACTCATAAACTGATACACTGATAGACACTTACATACCAGGGGTAGTGTAAGAATGCACAGACACAATCACTAGACTCATTAACTGATACACTGATAGACACTTACATACCAGGGGTAGTCTAAGAATGAACAGACACAATCAGTAGACTCATTGACTGTTACGCTGATAGACATTTACATACTAGGGGTAGTCTAAGAATGAACAGACACAAGCACTAGACTCATAAACTGAAACACTGATAGACATTAACATACCAGGGGTAGTCTAAGAATAAACAGACACAAGCATTACATACCAGGGGTAGTGTAAGAATGAACAGGCAAAAACACTAGACTCATAAACTGATACACTGATAGACACTTACATACCAGGGGTAGTGTAAGAATGTTCAGACACAATCACTAGACTCATAAACTGATACACTGATAGACACTTACATACCAGGGGTAGTGTAAGAATGAACAGACACAATCACTAGACTCATTAACTGATACACTGATATACACTTACATACCAGGGGTAGTGTAAGAATGAACAGACACAATCACTAGACTCATAAACTGATACACTGATAGACACTTACATACCAGGGGTAGTGTAAGAATGCACAGACACAATCACTAGACTCATTAACTGATACACTGATAGACACTTACATACCAGGGGTAGTCTAAGAATGAACAGACACAATCAGTAGACTCATTGACTGTTACGCTGATAGACATTTACATACTAGGGGTAGTCTAAGAATGAACAGACACAAGCACTAGACTCATAAACTGATACACTGATAGACATTAACATACCAGGGGTAGTCTAAGAATAAACAGACACAAGCACTAGACTCATTTACTGATAAGCTGATAGACCCTTTCTCTGCTACAAAGACAATTTCTGTCACACACTGCAGCAGATGACTTCCAAAAGCTGATAGACCCTTTCTCTGCTACAAAGACAATTTCTATCACACACTGGCTGCAGTAGATGACTTCCAAAAGAATTGTGTGAAAAGGAGTTATTGCTCATAGTAAGCAATTTCTATATTTCTCACAATGTTTTCAACTTAATGGTTTTCAAGAAAGACAACTCTAAATATATGAGGTAAAGAAACATACATCTCATTTTTAGAGTTGACTGCTTTGAAATGATCTGAGGAAAGTAATGTTACATCTCATCATTTCATGGTAAAGATTTAGAGTTAAATGTTTTTTATCTCTTTTAAATAAGAATACTTTCTTTATAGACATTTTCTGTATTTTTTGCTTACATATTCTTTAAGTCACCTACTGCAGATTTGCTGTATGTGGGAAAGGGTTAGCTGATGCATAAGGAAACAAATTGTATGATATATAGTGTTCTGGAAGGCAATCAATACTTGAGGCTAGTATAGGCCACCAGTAATCATTGTTTGAATGAACTATGATGTCTCAAAGGAAAGGTCCTGTACAGTATCTATGTCCACTTAACCATTTTCCACATACATACATCAAATCTGCAGCAGAAAACTTTGAAAACATGCTCGCAATAGTATGGAAAGTCTCTATTAAGTATAATTATTGTGGCAATTAGAGATATATTCTCCATTTGCCATAATGTTTTCAAAAGTCGTCTGCTGCAGAGGACTGAAGCATCAGCCGCATCAGTAAGTGGTTGTATGTGGGAAAGGGTTAAAATTAGGGATGGGAACGAATATTCGAATATTCGAAAAACGGACGAATATTCGAATACTGTTGTTGAATAAGAATATTCGTTTTCAGTGTACTATTTTCTAAAAATAAACAAAACATTATTAGTAAAATTCTGAAATCGGTCGCGAGTTGGAGCTAATCATGATTAAGGGTGAAGTGATAAAGTTTGTGTATGTGTCGTTTGTTTTGTTTTTACAACGTATGTCAAAACATAAGAAACGATAATAAAATCAATAATTGTCACGCGTACGTTAACCAGAGATCTAATCGTGTGTAACCAGACATCACATTGACGACCAGTTTGTTCGATATTTTTAAATCAACAAACATGTATAAACGTTGACAGTCTGCAGTTCCGTAAAACCCTCCCAGCCTAACCAAAACATAGTCGATGTTTACATCAAAGACAGCTGTTGCAAACATTGAATAAATCATATGTAAACATCGCATTACGTCTCAAAAGTATGCAGCTTTCCTCTTTACCTCTTCAAAAATGAAGTCACATAAGCGAACAAATTGAATCGTCCGCGATTTTGTTTTCTTCCAACACGCGGTTAAATTGACTAGACGAAATCGGTAAAAGAAATATCACCCAACTCCTTATGCTTTTTGTATGAATAAGATTTATAATTATTTCGTTAATTATTTGATTCGATTCAATATTAAACTCGGTAAAAAGCGACACCTGAATGAATATACGGCTCACAAAACGTTGCGATTTGGTTTATCGTTTGAAGGGGATTTATTTCTTGATTTACTTCAAATTGAAATTCAAATACATCTGTTGGGGAAAAAGAGAGTGTAAGTTCAGTTGAAAACATGAAATATATACGTAAACAATAGCTCATACCTTTACTTGGAAAATTGCCATTATTTGAAAAAGAAAACGGGAGTATCTGAATGGAATAACCTGAAATCGGATACAGATTTCTGATTCGAAAATCGAATATTCGAATATATTCGAATAAGGAAAACGAATATTCGAATATCGTTTTCAATATTCGTTCCCATCCCTAGTTAAAATAGTACAGTAATGGACCTTTACATTCAAAGATGCACTCTGATTTTTGTCTAGATGTGTTTGTATGTGGGGAAGGGTTAAAATAGTACAGTAATGGACCTTAACATTCAAAGATGCACTCTGATTTTTGTCTAGATGTGTTTGTATGTGGGGAAGGGTTAAAATAGTACAGTAATGGACATTAACCCTTTCCCTCATATGACAATTCTGCAGCAGACGACTTTGAACATATTTAGTTAAAAAATGGAAAATCTTTATAATTGAATGGACAATTCTGCAGCAGACGACTTTGAATGTATTTTGTCAAAACATAGAAAATCTCAATAATTGAATGGATAACGTATGACGAAAAGTGGAAAACATTGTGGCAAAAGGAGAAATTGCTCGTTTTGAGCAATTTCTTATTTTGTCACTATGTTTTCAAAAAGCTGTCTGCTGCAGAGGCGTCAGAAAGCGTCTGTATGAGGGAAAGGGTTAACATTCAAAGATGCACTCTGATTTTTGTCTAGATGATTGCTGTAGATTTGTCATATGTGGGCAAGTGTAAATTATTCACCTGATACCATAAAGACTTAACGTAGAAAACATTGTTGGAATTTGTCTGCATCAGGGAAAGAGTTAAAATAAAAAGCACAAACCTGTCCATGCACAAATGTAGATCCAGATGTACCTGTGCAGTCTGATCAAGATTTTATTTTTTGTTAGTAAAGCATTTTAGAAGCTTATGGTGATTTGTATAAAATCTGATGGGCACATCAATGCAGTCTGTTAAAACAACTAAGCAAAATTATGCATAAGCTCTATTAACCCTTTCCCACATACGACAATTCTGCAGCAGACGACTTTGAACGTATTTTGTCAAAACATAGAAAATCTTCATAATTAAATGGGTAACCTATGACTAAAAGTGGAAAACATTGTGGCAAAAGGGGAAATTGCACGTTTTGTGCAATTTCTTCTATTGTCACTATGTTTTCAAAAGACTGTCTGCTGCAGAGGCGTCCGAAAGCGTCTATATGAGGGAAAGGGTTAACGAATGAATAATCATGGGATAGAGTTGAGAACTATGTGGCAAAAGGAGAGATTGCTCATTATAAGCATTTTCTCCATTTATTAAGTGCTATTTTAAATAATATGACTGTAAGTGGATCGACAGTGATATATAATGTTGGAGATGTTTGACTGAGTTGGGTAGATGTTTGAGTAATTGCTCCTTTTGCCACAATGTTTTCAAAAAGTCACTTGCTCCAGATTATGCACAAAAGACATCTACACACATGTGGGAAAGCTTAAATAACTGATTCCCTTTAATTTATTTCAGAGCGCTTTGACCATCACTGTCCGTGGGTTGGTAACTGTGTGGGGAAGCGAAACTACAGATATTTTTACCTGTTTATTCTGTCATTGTCCATCCTGTGTATTTATATATTTGCGTGTGTTTTAACTCATCTCATTCTACGTAAGTACATTGTGTTGTTATTCTCTATGTTTATCCATGTACCTGCTGTATTTTGTGTCATCAAAGTTTTACTTACGATTTAATAGATTTTACACAAAGTCATTGTTCTCATAGCAGATGCCTTTAAGGCTTTAATAAAGTCATATTAGGGAAATTGGTGTTATTACCATTAATTGGACTATTATTACCATTATCTTATGCGCAGTTGCTTTTATTTCTGAATCTCAAATGTCCTCAATGATATATGATATTATGGCAAAAGTGCAAAGCAGACAGCTAGACTGTTCTGTTATTACAAACAATGTTGAAGCCCTAGTATATTCCTCTAGGTTATTTGAACTGAAATATTGGTTTAATAATTTGTTGTCTGGGAATCCATATAAACTTTGATGAAGCTGTATATATGGACACACAATTCTAGTCTCGGTCCCTGCAGCAATCCTGCAATATTCAATATTCACCCTTTTACTGTCATAGTTATCACAGCTCTTGGTAAACCTTTCCCTGAGGAATCCGCTGTGGTTTAGTGGTTAGCATTGGGGATTTCTAAACCGGGTGTCCCGGGTTCGATCCCCAGTCGCGGCACTACTGTCATGGTGGAGTGCCCTTAGGCAAGGCACATTTTCTTGTACTGGTTTGTTTACCCAGGGATCATGAATAAGTGAATAAGTGAACTGTTGGCGTGATATAACTGATATATTGTTGAAAGCGGCGTAAAACCCCCAATAAATAAATAAATAAATAAACCTTTCCCTCATATTGATGCATCTGCAATGGACAACTTTTGAAAACATTGTGGCAAAATGAGAAACGCTCATATACTAGCAATTTCTCCTTTTGCATCAATATTTTCATTCTGCTTTATTATAATAGACTCATTTATACTTTTATAGAGATCTTCCATATATATATATTTTTTTTTTAAATTGGTCTGCTTCGGATTTGTCTCATGTTTGAAAGGGCTACCAGTAATTGGTTATGTAAGTAATTGGAAATATTAGGAACATTTTAGGCTTTCACTAAATTTGCCTGAAATTTCATCTTTCCAACCACTGATAAACTAAAAGTTTTGCTTAAAAGCAACAATTATCAATCCCTTCTGAGTAAAACTTTCAATCTTGTTCTCAGTTTCTGTCATTTTTCCTTGAACTCTCCGAATGTAAGGCACTTTTTCATGGCTAATTTTGGGAACTTTGATGTATACTTAATACACATTGGGTGTCTATTAATTATGTATAGGAAACACTCTCTGTCTATTATAGGAAACGTCTGGGCGGTTTATTGATTCATTGGATGTATATTGGATGTTTTCTCTTTGCATTATCAGCAGAGTTTTTCTTGTGTCAAAAGTTTCATTTTTCACCCACATAATTATCCTTTTTCCTATGTTGTTGGTACTCAATTAAGTAATTCATTTGACTGGGACACATAGGGATTAATTCTCCGTGCGCTGTACTTCTATATGTCTGTCCTTCAAGCTTTGACTTCTATTTGCAGGAGACACAATCATGAATGTGCTATATTGAGGAGCACTCAATTTGTTTCTGGTTGTCTCGATCACTTTACCTTTTTCTTGTACAGATTGTTTCTGAAGCCACTGCAGCAGACGACTTTCTTTAAAAAACATTGAGCCTAAAGGAGAAATTGCTCATGATGAGCAATTTCTCCTTTTGCCTCAATGTTTTCAACTCTATTTAATTATAAGTTTTTCCATAATTTTGTCTGTATGTTTTCAAAGGCATCTGCTGCAGATTTGTTGTGTGTGGGAAACGGTTAAATGTTGTTAACAGATTAGAGAATCTCCACTCCCTGAGTCCTTGAATCTTTGAACTTTGACAAAGTGTCATTGACTGAGAGGATTTACCAGAGTAGAAATAGGACTAATACCAACACTAATATTAGAATACAAAATGTATACTGGAATCATTTCAAGATCCAGGACTTTATATATGGGCATTTTTGGAACAATATTTGGGTCCATTATTGTGGAAAATTAGTCACTTATAATCGCTACAATATTTATTTGGGAATACATAAATCTGGGTTAACATGACAAAATTGGAAATTCTGCATGCTCTTATTGACTTTTTACCATTAGGAATATGGGTCAGAATATCTGACAAGTGGGATGCCTTGAAAATGGCCTGAGCTCATATATATTCTATTGTTTCTGTAGTTTTTGGCTGGATTGCTCTAGCAATTCCGGTCTATAGATTGGCGATGTCTGTCCGTCTGTCTGTCCGTCAACATTTTGGTTACAGTTTCAGGTTGAGGCAAAATCTCAGCACTGGAAAGGGTTACAAACTTAACGCTTTAACTGAAGGTAACCAGTAACAAGTTCTATTGATTTCTATGGTTACTTTGACCTTGACCTTGGTTTGTCGATTTTCAAGGTCAAATTGCCGGCCTTACAGTCTTCAGCGGTTTCTTGTTTTAACCCTTTCCCTCATATAGACGCTTTCTGATGCCTCTGCAGCAGACGGCGTTTTGAAAACATAGTGACAAAAGAAGAAATTGCACAAAATGTGCAATTTCTCCTTTTGCCACAATGTTTTCCACATTTTGTCATAGGTTATCCATTCAATTATGGAGATTTTCTATGTTTTGACAAAATACATTCAAAGTCGTCTGCTGCAGAATTGTCGTATCAGGGAAAGGGTTAAAATGATTAATTTAGATATAAAGGTTAATTAAGGTGTTTTTTTGCTGATGAAAGCTTAACTAGTCTCAATTTTGTTTTTAACCCTTTCAAAATGTTTTGAAAGATAATCATGTTAATTATTATGAATGTATGATTGATACAAAGAATCAATTCATTTAGAAAAGATGGCGGTGTCAGTAACTGTATAAGTGTTGAAATTCCTATGAATATATGTAAAATGATATATTGCCTTTTAACCCTTTCCCTTTAGACACTTTCTGATGCCTCTGCAGCAGACGGCTTTTTGAAAACATTGTGACAAAAGAAGAAATTGCTCAAAACGAGCAATTTCTCCTTTTGCCACAATGTTTTCCGCTTTAAGCCATAGGTTATCCATTCAATTATAGAGATTTTCTATTTTTTGACAAAATATGTTCAAAGTCGTCTGCTGCAGAATTGTCGTATGAGGAAAAGGGAAAATGGAAAATATTTGTCTGTAGTGTCTTGAAAACCTGTGACTGATTGGAGACTGATCTGAAGCTACACTTGATGTACAAACAAATCTGAAGCAGATGACTTTGAAAACATTTAGTCAAGAATATGGAAACTCTCTTTAAAGAAAGAACAAATGTGGAATAAAGTTGAAAACATTGTGGCATGATGTTTTCAAAAGTCGTCTACTGCAGAGGCGTCAGAAAGCATGTTGGAAAAGGTTTAAAGAGCTGTCTATTTGTAGTGATAACCGCAATAATAACATCTACAATGATGTTTTGTGTTTGACACTGTCGCATGAGGATTTGGGTTTATTAAAGATCAACAGATTAATCAGGATTATTTTCTATTTTCAGGTTCACAATCGGATAATTTCCTCCATGCAATGAGAGATTCTCCAGCTAGATATCCTTTGTTGTGTCTCCAAGAAATATTGCTTGTATATATAGCTTGTCAAACTATACTAAAAATTTATCCTTTCCCAAATGTAGACGTTCTGACACCTCTGCAGCAGACGACTTATGTCAGCTTCAGTTTTTGACCTAGATGATATCAAAGTGGTTTGCTGTGGAATTGTTGTATGTGGGAAAGGGTTAATTAAACATGATGGAGTAAACTTAAGTTTTCCCCGCAATTACTTAACCCTTTCCCTCATACGACAATTTTGCAGCAGACGACTTTGAATGTATTTTGTCAAAACATAGAAAATCTCAATAATTGAATAGATAACCTATGACCAAAAGTGGAAAACATTGTGGCAAAAGGAGAAATTGCTCGTTTTGAGCAATTTCTTCTTTTGTCACTATGTTTTCAAAAAAAGCTGTCTGCTGCAGAGGTGTCAGAAAGCGTCTATATGAGGGAAAAGGGTTAACCAAGTTATATACTGTGGTACTCAAAGTGACAAATTAGATCAACTAGAACTAATAACACTAACACAAACTTTACTTATGGAGTAAATGAGTTTGTTGTCCTGATTATTTGTCCATCAGGGAAGCGCATCTCCTTATTCGCTCATGGTTAACCCACATACACCAAGTCTTCAGCAGAAATCTTTGCAAACATCTGGGAAATTAAAAAATATCGAAAATGTCTTTAAAAGAAAGTATTGTTATTGAATAAAGTTGAAACATTAACCCTTTCCCTCATATAAACACTTTCTGACGCCTCTGCAGCAGACGGCTTTTTGAAAACATAGTGACAAAAGAAGGGCAGAGGCATCAGAAAGCGTCTATATATGAGGGAAAGGGTTAAGTTTCAGGTAATAATGTGTATGTGTCTAGTCAGTACCAACAATACAGTCATGATTACAAGTAGTTATAACAATTGCCTCTGCTCAGTAAAAAATATTTTACAAAACAGATTCCTATCAAGTCAGTGGTGACATACCGGAGTTGCATATGAATAATAATATAGTGTAAATATTCTGTCAGTTCCCGCCATGACTGATGGGTTAGCGTCTGGGATTTGGAACCGAGCATTCTAGGCTTGATCCCCAGTTGCAGCACGACAGTCATGGTGTAGTGACCTTGGGCAAGGCACATTTTCTAACCTAGTACTGGTTTGTTTACCCAGGGATGATGTATAACTGAACTGTTGCCATGATATAACCATTTTAGATTTTATTTGGTGAAAAACACCCATTCGTAAATTGTAATTTTAGAACTATGTCCCTTTATGAAAATGCAAGACGTAATGCCTTTTAGTGATATGCTTCAACTTTTTATCTATCCATCTATAATAGACTAGATTTTAAACATAGATTGATTATGAAAAAAATGATGTGATTTTAACAAAGTTCGAGACATTTTCTTTATGGACTAGTATATATTGTAATGGATGTGGGGCACACTGTTTTTACAAAAACCTTTCCAGCTTTCATCCTCAATTGCTTTCAAAGTAGACAAGTATAAAACGAAAATATATGTCAAATAAAAAGCACTTAGATTATCCTTAACTATTTAGCACTATTGTAGAAGCAATCATTTGCTTTTTCTCTGTCTGGTCTATAATAGGCCTTGCTGGGTTTCATACTTACCTTGCAGCCAGTGAACAAACTACTAATGAAGATGTGAGTTAGTAATGTGTGTTGCTTGGCAATAGTTTCCTGACCTTTACCATTGTGCAATCCTATACATTAAGGATGTGTATTTTTTTTTGGGGGGGGTCAAATTTCAACCCTTTCCACATACAACAAATCTGCAGCAGATGACGTCGAAAGCATCCAAGCAAAACTAAGCAAAGTCTTTAAAAATGAAAGTACCATGACTGAAAACAGTGTGGCAAAAGGAGAATTTGCTCATCACAATGAGCAATTTGTCCTTTTACCACAATGTTTTCAAAAGTTGTCTGATGCAGATATGTGGAAATGGGTCTGCCAGTGGTAAAGGGTTAAATTGTGTACGATTGATATCATCACTGAGTGATTGTTTTCATAAAACAAATCACAAAATGTATGAAAAACACTCTTGGCACAAAGGTCAGGTAAATATGGTTAAGAAATAAATATTGTAACTATGGGAATGGATTTGTTATGATTTGATTATCGGAACTACCCTTTCTCCCCTGTGACAAACTATTGTCAGTTTCGTTAATATCATGTACCTTTTAGCTTTATAGTTAAGTTGCTATTCTGAATTGCTTTGGCTGTTTGATGATTTAACAGTTTTTACCTCATTCAGATGACACTTGGTGTCCTTACAGCAAACTATTTTGAAAAACATTCATCAAAGTGAGTGAACTATTTAAATAATTGGAAAAGATCCTCATACAGGAACATACTGCAGCATGAATTAATGTCAGGTTTATGAACTTCAGAGACACAGAGGATAGGTTTGATCTCCTATTATAAAGGTCATATCAAACTCAAACGGGACACACTACAAGAAAACCCACCATCATTAAGAAGCCAAAACCTGTATCCGTTTCTGCCATAGTGCAGTCTGATCAGTGTTTATTCTGTTTACCCTTTCCCTCATATAGACACTTTCTGACGCCTCTGCAGCAGACAGCTTTTTGAAAACATAGTGACAAAAGAAGAAATTGCTCAAAACGAGCAATTTCTCCTTTTGCCACAATGTTTTCCACTTTTAGTCATAGGTTATCCATTCAATTATGGAGATTTTCTAACTTTTGACAAAATATGTTCAAAGTCGTCTGCTGCAGATTTGTCGTTTAAGGGAAAGGGTAAAGCATTAGGTCATGCACGCTTCCTAGGAGGATGTGGTTACTGTAATTGAACCACAACAAGAATGTACCAAAATACATACATGTAGGCTCAATACTGAATATAATTTCAACCCTTTCCCTCATATAGACGCTTTCTGACAACTCTGCAGTAGACAGCTTTTTGAAAACATAGTGAAAAAAGAAGAAATTGCACAAAACGTGCAATTTCTCCTTTTGCCACAATGTTTTCTACTTTTTGTCATACGTTATCCATTCAATTATGGAGATTTTCTATGTTTTGACAAAATACGTTCAAAGTCGTCTGCTGCAGAATTGTCGTATGAGGGAAAGGTTAAAATGACTGTTTTTGTTTAGTTTAGTTTAAACTTATTTATTTTACATCAATTGTGAAACAAGCTATCAGCTTATATTAATCACACTCGAAAAATCTATATAAAAGTAAGGATAACTTTTTTTAAGAGTTGAAAATATTGTGGAAAAGGTGACAATTGCTCTCTCTTTATGATTAATTTCACCTTTAGTCACAATGTTTTCAAAAGTCATGTTTTAGATGTAATAGATGTATGTGGCAAAGGTTATTATCAGCTTCTTTCCTTGGCGATGAGTGTTTCAGAATAGCATTAAAGCTGATTTGTTAATATTATTGATCGAGGGCTTTCAATTTAGGGGCCTTGTGTCGGATTTCCAAGTGACATTTGCTATAAAGCATATGAAGAAAAAAACTTGTTGTACATGTATCTAGAAAATTGGTTATATATTATGGATACAGAGTTGAAAACATTGGTGGAAAGGAGCAATTGATCATATCAGCTACATGTATTTAATCCTTTCCACAGTTTTTAGCTCTACTGGCCAAAGGCCAGAAGGGCTTATGTCGTGGCGATTTGTCCGTCGTGCATGCGTGCGTCCGTCCTTAAACAATTTCTTGTTAACACAATACAGTCTTTTGATTGTATCTCAACCAAACTTATACAGTAGTTAGATATCCATGAGAGCTCGGTTCCTTTCGAAAACCAGCCACAGATCCGCCCATGCATGACTGGATTATGGCCCTTGAAATGGTCAAAATTGCTATAATAGAGCTTGTTAACACGATACAGTCTTTTTTTTTATTGTATCTCAACCAAACTTATACAGTAGTTAGATATCCATGAGAGCTTGATTCCTTTCGAAAACAAGCCAGATCCGCCCCATGCATGACTGAATTATGGCCCTTGAAATTGTCAAAATTGCTATAATAGGGCTTGTTAACATGATACAGTCCTTATTTTTTATTGTATCTCAATCAAACTTATACAGTAGTTAGATATCCATGAGAGTTTGGTTCATTTCTAAAAAACGGCCAGATCTACCCATGCATGGCTGGATTATGGCCCTTATGGCCCTTGAAATTGTCAAAATTGCTATAATACAGCTTGTGAACACAATAGAGCTTCCATTTACTATCTGATCTTCACCAAACTTAGATGGTATTTGAATATTGATGACATATTGGTTCCTTTTGAAACAAGCCAGATCAATGCCAGTAGAGCATAGGCCCTCATGGGCCTCTTGTTAAAATTCGTAATGGTGTCAAAATTAATGGTGTCAGGAAAAGGGATGAAAACGGCATTAATCCTCTATGGATCAGTGAATATCCGAAAAAAGCTTTACGTAGTGTTCTTTTTTTGGCATATTTTGATTACCTTATCCTTGCTTTTCATCATTATTTGCCTTAACTTTGTGTACTTTGATAGAAATCATTGTGTGTTTTTTTTCTGTGTGGTCAATCGTTGGTCTGGCGGGGTTTCACTCCTATTTAGTCTCTTCAGATCAAACAACCAACGAAGATGTGAGTATTGTACACCAGAATTGTTTCAAAACTTGGAACAACATTTACGTTAACACTTTCCCTCATATAGATGCTTTCTGACGCCTCTGCAGCCGACAGCTTTTTGAAAACAGAGTGACAAAAGAAGAAATTGCACAAAACGTGCAATTTCTCCTTTTGACACAATGTTTTCCACTTTTTGTCATAGGTTATTCATTCAATTATGGAGATTTTCTATCTTTTGACAAAATATGTTCAAAGTCGTCTGCTGCAGAATTGCCGTATGAGGGAATGGGTTAACACTTTCCCACTTGCACATTTTGACACATTTGCAGCTGACAACTTTTGAAAACATTGTGACAAAAGGAGAAATTGCTTTTAAATGAGCAAATTTCTCATTTTGCCTCAATGCATTCAACTCTATTCAATTGTTATACATTCATTTATAGAGATTTTCCATATTTTGTCTAGAATTTTTTCTAAATCATTTGCTGCAGAGTTTTTGTATGTGGTAAAGCATTAACCCTTTCCCTCATATAGATGCTTTCTGATGCCTCTGCAGCAGACAGCTTTTTGAAAACATAGTGACAAAAGAAGAAATTGCTCAAAACGAGCAATTTCTCCTTTTGACACAATGTTTTCCACTTTTTGTCATAGGTCATTCATTCAATTATGGAGATTTTCTATTTTTTAACAAAATATGTTCAAAGTCGTCTGCTGCAGAATTGTAATATGACGGAAAGGGTTAAGCAACAGTACAACGTCGTTTCATGTGAGTTTTGGAAATTGTCTTAACTTTGAAAAAACGACATTTAGAAATATTGTAGCATAAGGAGAAATCGCTTACTATAAAAGGTAGACATGGGTTTACACCTTAGTGTTAAGGATTGAAATCCCTTTGGGCCAAAATAGGATTGCATATATCTGCAGGCTGGTCTTTGTATCCGGTATGACAACTTTTTACTTTTACAAATTACTTTTAATGCTTCATAATGAAGGCTTGGCTTGAAATGGTTGTAACTAAAATTTGTATTTTTTACCAAGGTTAATCACCTCACCATTAAGTCTTTATAAGCATTAAATCATTTTTCTTGGTAAACAATGGAAATTTAGGTGCCATTGCTCATTCTGAGCTGAGCAATGGCACCTAAATTTGCATTGTTTACAAAGGGCTCAAAATTGCGCCTAAACCAGGGTTTTCAAAATAGGCTTTTAGTTACAACCGTTTCACGCCAAGCCCTCGATAAGCAGATGGAATCCGCCGTGGTCGAGTGGTTAGCGTCGGGGTTCCCCAGTCTCGGCACGACGGTCATGGTGGAGTGCCCATGGTTAAGGCACATTTTCTAGCCTAGTACTGGTTTGTTTACCCAGGGATCATGAATAAGTGAACTGTCGCCGTGATATAACTGAAATAATGTTGAAAGGGGCGTAAAACAACAATAAAACAAATCATTAGCAGACAACTCTAAATAAACCTTTTGTGAAAAGGGGAATAACTCTTAATGAGCAATCTCTCATATTTGTGGCATCCGACGTTGAGAGGTAACATAAAGTGATCACTTTTCTTTTTGTCATGCTGTTTACACTGTTACTTTGCAAACATTGCATGTTCCTCCAATCTCTCTTTTTATCTACAATGTTTTCTACTCACAAATTCATATCTATACTTGGTTCACCCTGACCGCTTTTACTTCTATTATTTTCATTATGTAAGAGTAAAAATGATATTGTTACAGTTGTTGAAATATCAACATATACAGACACTTTCTGATGCCTCTGCAACAGTTGACTTTTAAAAACATTGTGGCAAAAGAACAAATTGCTCATATTTTGCAATTTCTTGTCGTGCCACAATGGTTTCAAACATTGTCTGTTGCAGAGGCACATCAGCAAGTGTCTGTATACATGTATGTTGGAAAGTGTTAACATTCTGCGTTTTTGTTTGTTCCAGATAAAGGGTTCATTTTCATCCAAAAGAAACCAAGAAAACATCAACCCTTATAGTCATGGGTCCATATTTGTAAACTGTTTAAGTGTATTATGTGGACCCAACCCACCCAGGTAAGTCTTGCTCACTTTTGCAATACCTCTTGTTTTTATGAAGCTTTTAACTGTTATGACATAGAACATTTCTGCAGGAGACGACTAGGAAAATTCTCTTTAACCCTTTCCCTCATATAGACGCTTCCTGACGCCTCTGCAGCAGACGGCCTTTTGAAAACATAGTGACAAAAGAAGAAATTGCACAAAACGTGCAATTTCTCCTTTTGCCAAAATGTTTTCCACTTTTTGTCATAGGTTATCCATTCAATTATGGAGATTTTCTATGTTTTGACAAAATACGTTCAAAGTCGTCTGCTGCAGAATTAAATTTTGGAGACATTTGTGGGAGGTATTAAGATAGCGGTATGCCTGCAATTTGGAGTAAATAAGTGCATGTACATTGCTGGGACCTTAGCCTAAGATCTTTAATATGCCTCCAATTGGGTGGAAGGGTTTAGATTTCTGGGACCTATGCTTACTTTTTAATGCCTTCATTTTGGATGAAGTATTACTATGGCTTAGGCTTGTGCTTATATTTGTATGCCACCAATTTGAGGGAAGCTTTTATTTCAGAGTATTGTACTGTGTTAAAAAATACAATGCTTAATTTATTATTCAATAAAAACAAAAAAGGAAACCGCCAACAATTTACCTCTTTGTATGATCCAATTTGTGTGTAAGAATGGAAATGTATAACAAATTTTAATTTTTTGGAAGCCCTGCAGGAGTTGATTTCTACACATCAAACACAAAAACTGCCATTCATTTACTGATTTCTACACATCAAAACACAAAACCTGCCATTCATTTACTGATTTCTACACATCAAAACACAAAACCTGCCATTCATTTACTGATTTATACACATCAAACACAAAAACTGCCATTCATTTACTGATTTCTACACATCAAAACACAAAAACTGCTATTCATTCACTGATTTCTACACATCAAAACACAAAATCTGCCATTCATTCACTGATTTCTACACATCAGAACACACAAAAAAAACCTGCCATTCATTTACTGATTTCTACACATCAAAACACAAAAAATGCCATTCATTCACCGATTTCTACACATCAAAGCACAAAATCTGCCATTCATTCACTGATATCTACACATCAAAGCACAAAAACTGCCATTCATTCCCTGATTTCAACACATCAAAACACACTCACAAAAACTGCTATTCATTCACTGATTTCTACACATCAAAACACAAAATCTGCCATTCATTCACTGATTTCTACACATCAGAACACACAAAAAAAACCTGCCATTCATTTACTGATTTCTACACATCAAAACACAAAAAATGCCATTCATTCACCGATTTCTACACATCAAAGCACAAAATCTGCCATTCATTCACTGATATCTACACATCAAAGCACAAAAACTGCCATTCATTCCCTGATTTCAACACATCAGAACACACTCACAAAAACTGCCATACATTTACTGATTTCTACACATCAAAACACAAAACCTGCCTTCTACACATCAAAACACAAAAACTGCCATTCATTTACTGATTTCTACACATCAAACACAAAACCTGCCATTCATTTACTGATTTCTACATATCAAAACACAAAAACTGCCATTCATTTACTGATTTCTACACATCAAAACACAAAAAACTGCCATTCATTTACTGATTTCTACACATCAAAACACTAAACCTGCCATTCATTTACTGATTTCTACACATCAAAACACAAAACCTGCCATTCATTTACTGATTTCTTCACATTAAACACAGAAACTGCCATTCATTTACTGATTTCTACACATCAAAACTGCCATTCATTTACTGATTTCTACACATCAAAACACAAAAACTGCCATTCATTCACTGATTTCTTCACATTAAACACAGAAATTGCCAATCATTCACTGATGTCTACACATCAAACACAAAAACTGCCATTCGTTCACTGATTTCTACACATCAAACACAAAAACTGCTATTCGTTCACTGATTTCTACACATCAAACACACACAAATTGCCATTCATTCACTGATGTCTACACATCAAACACAAAAACTGCCATTCGTTCACTGATTTCTACACATCAAAACACAAAACCTGCCATTCATTTACTGATTTCTACACATCAAAACACAAAACCTGCCATTCATTTACTGATTTCTTCACATTAAACACAGAAACTGCCATTCATTTACTGATTTCTACACATCAAAACTGCCATTCATTTACTGATTTCTACACATCAAAACACAAAACCTGCCATTCATTTACTGATATCTACACATCAAAGCACAAAAACGGCCATTCGTTCACTGATTTCTACACATCAAAACACACAAAACTGCCAATCATTCACTGATTTCTACACATCAAAGCACAAAAACTGCCATTCGTTCACTGATTTCTACACATCAAAACACAAAACTGCCATTCATTCACTAATGTCTACACATCAAAACACAAAAACTGCCATTCGTTCACTGATTTCTACACATCAAAACACAAAAACTGCCATTCATTCACTGATTTCTTCACATTAAACACAGAAATTGCCAATCATTCACTGATGTCTACACATCAAACACAAAAACTGCCATTCGTTCACTGATTTCTACACATCAAACACAAAAACTGCCATTCGTTCACTGATTTCTACACATCAAACACAAAAATGGCCATTCATTCACTGATGTCTACACATCAAACACAAAAACTGCCATTCGTTCACTGATTTCTACACATCAAAACACAAAACCTGCCATTCATTTACTGATTTATACACATCAAAACACAAAACCTGCCATTCATTTACTGATTTCTTCACATTAAACACAGAAACTGCCATTCATTTACTGATTTCTACACATCAAAACTGCCATTCATTTACTGATTTCTACACATCAAAACACAAAACCTGCCATTCATTTACTGATTTCTACACATCAAAACACAAAAACTGCCATTCATTTACTGATATCTACACATCAAAGCACAAAAACGGCCATTCGTTCACTGATTTCTACACATCAAAACACAAAAAACTGCCAATCATTCACTGATTTCTACACATCAAAGCACAAAAACTGCCATTCGTTCACTGATTTCTACACATCAAAACACAAAACTGCCATTCATTCACTAATGTCTACACATCAAAACACAAAAACTGCCATTCGTTCACTGATTTCTACACATCAAAACACAAAAACTGCCATTCATTCACTGATTTCTTCACATTAAACACAGAAATTGCCAATCATTCACTGATGTCTACACATCAAACACAAAAACTGCCATTCGTTCACTGATTTCTACACATCAAACACAAAAACTGCCATTCGTTCACTGATTTCTACACATCAAACACAAAAATTGCCATTCATTCACTGATGTCTACACATCAAACACAAAAACTGCCATTCGTTCACTGATTTCTACACATCAAAATGCAAAAACTGCCTTCATTCACTGATTTCTACACATCATAACACAAAAACTTCCATTCGTTCACTGATTTCTACACATCAAAACACAAAAACTGCCATTCATTCATTGATTTCTACACATCTAAACACAAAAATAGGTATCCGCCGTGGTAGAGTGGTTAGCGTTAGGGATTTGGAATGGGTGTCTCGGGTTTGATCGCGGCGCAACAGTCATGGTGGAGTTCCCTTAGGCATCAGGGATCATGAATAAAGTGAACTGTCGCCGTGATATAACTGAAATAATGTTGAAAATGGCGTAAATCTCCAATAAAACAAATCAAAACACAAAAACTGCCATTCATTTACTGGAAAATCCCCACAAAGCAAAATGAATGAGCTAATTTTAACTGTATTTCAGTTTGCTAGATCGGACAGGTCTGATTACACCAGATTCATCACAAGTGTATCCGAGTGGAAAAGACAGCTCTGTTAAGAGAGATTTCTATGGGTCAACTACAGTCACCAAACAACAAAAGGTAAATATATATATATATATCTAATTATCAGTGAACCTTTCATATGGGACTTCTATGGGTCAACTACAGTCACCAAACAAAAGATAAATATGTATATATCTAATTATCAGTGAACCTTTCATATGAGACTTTTATGAATAGTGATGGTAATCCTCCCCCCACAAACAACAAATCTGCAGCAGACGACTTTGAACACATTTTGGCAAAAACCTGAAAAAATCTCCATAATTGAGAGTTTAATTTTTAAATAGATTTGCCTTTGTAGCAGATAAGTTTAGCAATTTCACCCTTCCTTGCAATGTTTTCAACTCTGTATTGAAATAACATTTCCAAGTTTCATTATCTAACAACATTACTTTTCATTTCAGACCATTAATATGGGTACCTATATACAATCTGATACCCTGTTTCAATATTAAGTTTTTATTCCAGAGCAATAAAATGGGTACCATTCATCAGTCTGCAACCCTGTCTCAATACAATATTTATACCCCCAGATACATAGTTAATGGGGGCTATATAGGAGTCACGCTTGTCAGTTGGTCGGTTGGTCCGTTGGTCTGTAGACATTTCTTGTGAACACTATTTCTCAGCAATCCTTGGTCAGAATTCAATATAACTTCATAAGCATGTTTGATACCAAGCCTAGTTGTGCATATTGTCGGCATGTTGCACTGGATTTTTTTTTAAATGAGTTATGGCCCCTTGAATTTCTCATACATATGTATATTCAATTGTCAGGCACCAGCTGGGGGTATTCATCACCTTCAGTGATATTTCTAGTTACTTTTGATTCTAGAATTATAATATGGGTACTAATTTACAATCTGACTCCTCAATATTTCATTTTTATTTCAGACCAATAATATGGGTACCAATACACAATCTGATACCGTTCCTCTTACAAAAGTGGGACCTCCAGTCACAAAACATGACATGATCAGTTACCAGTCTTCAGATGGTACTATAAATAATAGACTGCCGGCAAATAATGGTAAGTATTATCGAAAATTTCAACATTTCTTTGTAATTTAACTCTTTCCCTTATATAGACGCTTTCTGACGCCTCTGCAGCAGCCAGCTCAAAATAAGCAATTTCTCATTTAGCCATAATGTTTTCCAACTTAAGTCGTAGGTTATCCATTCAATTACAGAGATTTTCCATTTTTTGACAAAACATGTTCAAAGTTGTCTGCTGAAGAATTGTCGTATGAGGAACTTTTTTCCCAAATACAACAAATCTGCAACAGAGAGGTTTGAAAAAATCTGGTCAAAGATATGCTCTCTTTCTAGAAATGAGGGTATAACTTTTGATAGAGTTGAAAACATTGTGGCAAAAGGGTTGAAAGATTAGTTATTGAATACAGTTGAAAAATATTGTGGCAAATGAAGAAACTGCTCAGGACAAGCATATTTTCTTTTTAGCACAACATTTTTAAAAGTCGTCTGATGCAGATGTGTAAAAAAAAGTGCTTGTGAGAAACGGTTTAACATGTTCCTGTTTAACCCTTTCCCTCATATAGATGCTTTCTGACGCCTCTGCAGCAGACAGCTTTTTGAAAACATAGTGACAAAAGAAGAAATTGCACAAAACGTGCAATTTCCCCTTTTGCCACAATGTTTTCCACTTTTTGTCATAGGTTATCCATTCAATTATGGAGATTTTCTATGTTTTGACAAAATATGTTCAAAGTCGTCTGCTGCAGAATTGTTGTATGAGGGACAGGGTTAAGAAGGAATATAAACGGGTATATACTGCAGGATAGATAGGGAATATTAATTACGTTGCAGTAGCGATACTGGGTTTGCATGTATTTGCACTGGAAAATGTGCAGATAAATAATAAATAAATATTGTTACTCAACACAGCTCTATGATGATGGTGCTCTATAGAATTATTTCATTGTTGATGAAAGGGACAGTTAACTCTTTCCCACATATAGACACTTTCTGAGGCCTCTGCAGCAGACGACTTTTGAAAACATTGTAGCAAAAGGAGAAATTGCTCATAATGAGCGAGCAATTTGTCCTTTTGCCACAATGTTTTAACTTAATTAAATAATAATACTTTCATTTCAAGAGATTTTTCCATAGTTTTGGTTGGCCAGATGCTTCTAAAGTTGTCTGCTGCAGATTTGTTGTTTTGCGGGAAAGGGTTAACGCCTGTTTATCCAGTTCTCTATGTGTATCAATTATAGCGGACATGCATCAACACAAATTTTATCCGATGATCCCCCTCAAAACTTTTGTCCTATAACCCTTTCCCACCTGCAGACGCAATTTGACGCAATAGCAGCAGACGACTTTTGAAAACATTGTGGCCAAAGGTGAAATTGCTCATGATGAGCAATTTCTCCTTTGGCCACAATGTTTTTCAACTTTATTTAACAATTAAGCTCTCTTTTATGGAGATTTGTCAGGCTTTAGTCACCATGTTTTCAAAGTCGTCTGCTGCAGGTTTGTTGCATGTGGGAAAAGGTTTACCTTTGCAGCAGACGACTTTTGAAAACATTGTGGCAAAAGAAGAAATTGCTCATTCTTCTTTTGCCACAATGTTTTCAACTTGAGTCAATAATTGTTCTTCTTTTCAATATTATTTGCGAAATGTTTTCCGAAATCCCTGCGGCTGATTTGTTGTATGTGGGAAAGGGTAAATATGACAAATGTATGTCAATTTTTCAACAGGTTAAATCTGCTAATCAGAGTCATTGTGAAGTGCCCTTTCATATAGACGCTTTCTGACGCCTCTGCAGCAGACGGCTTTTTGAAAACATAGTGACAAAAGAAGAAATTGCTCAGAACGAGCAATTTCTCCTTTTGCCACAATGTTTTCCACTTTTAGTCACAGGTTATCCATTCAATTAAAGAGATTTTCTATTTTTTGACAAAATATGTTCAAAGTCGTCTGCTGCAGAATTGTCGTAAGAGGGAAAGGGTTAAGCACGGAACATTTCCCAGTCTAGAACTGGTTAGGTAACCAGGTATAAATGGAAAAGAGTATTCTCACTCTGATGTAACCACACACAACCAATTTGCAGGAGATGACTTTGAACACATCTAGGTAAAAAATAGGAAAATCTCTATAAATCAAAGAAGTGTTCAGTAGGTGTTGAACAGATTGTGGCAAATGAAAAAATTGCTCATGATGAACAATTTTTTTCTTGCACCTCAATGTTTTCAAAAGTCTTCTACTGCTGAGGCGTCAAAAAGCTTCTGTATGTGGGAAAGGGATAAATGAGATACAGCTAAATATGCTGAAAACCCCTTTATAAAACAAGCAATCAAACAACAATCAACTTGTTAAATGATTAACCAGGTTGCTGAAGTTGCTGCCTTTTTCATGTGCTGAATATTGAGTGGTGTTTTCTGTCACTTTTCTTTGCTCCTTATATAAATAACATTACAAAGGATAAGTCCATTACCCCTTTCCCTCATATAGACGCTTTCTGACGCCTCTGCAGCAGACGGCTTTTTGAAAACAAAGTGACAACTAGAAGAAATTGCACAAAACGTGCAATTTCTCCTTTTGCCACAATGTTTTCCACGTTTTGTCATAGGTTATCCATTCAATTATTGAGATTTTCTATGTTTTGACAAAATACGTTTAAAGTCATCTGCTGCAGAAAGGGGAAAGGGTTAAATTGCTAGCCACATGGTTATATGACAAACAGCTGAAGGTAAAAACAACAAATACCTTCACTACAGGGCTCATTAGGGGATCTTTCTTCTTTTCCTTTAACCCTTTCCCTCATATGACAATTCTGCAGCAGACGACTTTGAACGTATTTTGTCAAAACATAGAAAATCTCCATAATTGAATGGATAACCTATGACGAAAAGTGGAAAACATTGTGGCAAAAGGAGAAATTGCATGTTTTGTGCAATTTCTTCTTTTGTCACAATGTTTTCAAAAAGCTGTCTGCTGCAGAGGCGTCAGAAAGTGTCTATATGAGGTTGAAAGGGTTAATTAATGTTTTCTGCTTTGACTTGAACTTCCATTTACTTAGATTTTCTGTCTAATTCATCATAGGGTTTCGAAGCAGTATCTAAAATATATGAATGTAAGATGATAGAATAACCATGAGTTTATATCATGACTGCTCTAAGAAAACTGCCGAGCCCCGGTAGCTCAATCGGTAGCGACGCGGGCTGTCAATCCAGGGGTTGCGAGTTTGAATCCCTGCTCGGCAAACTTTCTTTCAGACGATTGACAAAAGTCAATGCGTCATTCTTCTTCCACCAATGGGCTAAGTCTATGTGGAAAAGCAGCCAGTTGCTTGGCAAGATTGTTGTGTGGAGTACTGGTGTGAGAAAACCAGGAAATGCATGAGTAGGTGAACTGGCCGCCGTGATATAACTGAGAAATTGTTAAAAACGGCGTTAAACCCCAATCAATCAATCTAAGAAAACTAGGCTTAGTGCATTTGTACAATAGACATCTGCACAGTCTGATCTGGATCTGTACTGATAAGTGGAAGAAGCATTTAACCCTTTCCCTCATATAGACGCTTTCTGACGCCTCTGCAGCAGACGGCTTTTTGAAAACATAGTGACAAAAGAAGAAATTGCACAAAACGTGCAATTTCTCCTTTTGCCACAATGTTTTCCACTTTTTGTCATAGGTTATCCATTCAATTATGGAGATTTTCTATGTTTTGACAAAATATGTTCAAAGTCGTCTGCCGCAGAATTGTCGTATGAGGGAAAGGGTTAAGAAGCCTCTAGTATTATAGTGAACATTTAGATCACATAGGATGAATTAACAATTTAAATTCCTATCTGCGCTTGTCAGAGGTGCTCGTAGGTTGGTTTTTCACGGAGCACATCTCATATTAATACGGTTATCCTGAAAAAAAGCCATTATTATTTTCTCAAGATTTAATTTCTCTTGTCTTCCAACTTATACCACTTTCCTGTAAAGTAACCAATAATTTGGGTACACAGCATACATGTTGTTTTATGAGCTAAACATTCTTAAAAACTTGATTAAAATGCATCAGGAGGGAAAAATGGTATGTGGAAATTCACAATGGGCCAACTAAACTTTTCAAATGGTAAGTTTGAAATACACACGATACTTTGTCGTAGTTACTGTAACAATTAGCTTATGATTTATGCTGCTTTTACTTTCCAGTTATTTTTTTTTTTGTAATATTTGAGTTAACCTTTTCCTGAAGCATTTTGAACCGTGTGCAGTTTAACCCTTCCCACTACTTCTTCGACAATTCTGCAGCAGACGACTTTGAACGTATTTTGTCAAAACATAGAAAATCTTTATAATTGAATGGATAAACCTATGACTTAAAGTGGAAAACATTGTGGCAAAAGGAGAAATTGCACGTTTTGTGCAATTTCTTCTTTTGTCACTATGTTTTCAAATAGCCGTCTGCTGCAGAGGCGTCAGAAAGCGTCTATTTGAGGGAAAGGGTTAAAACCTTTTCATCATAAATGTTATAAAAGGAGGTGTTGCTCATGATGATCATATTCTCTTTTTGTCACGATGATTTCAACACCGTTCAATATCACACTTTTGTTTATTGGAAATTGTTCAACATTTTTGCCAAGATGATTTCAAAGTTGTCTGGTGCAAATTTGCTGTATGTGGGAAAAGGTTAAATTTTGTTGTGAAATGACCGTTTTAGCTTGTATTAATTTTTTCCAAGATGGAATTGGGTTTCATCCTATCTGCCACTGATGACTTTACAAATTATGGCAATAGGATTGTTTTCCTCTTTCTACATATAGACATTTCATTTGCTTTGTTGATTTTAACATGGTTTGTATTAATTATATGACAATAGTAACTTGATCGCAACTTTTGTGCTAAAAATAGATATTATTATGACATACACATTTCTTTTTAAACCAATTTTTAATTCACCTGAGCATGAAGGGCTCAAAGTGAGCTTTTGGAATCACCATCTGTGTGTCATGTTTTGTGAAATGTCAACAGTTACTTTGTGGTCACTTTAAGGCTGTATTTATCACCCAATGTTCATGAAATGTGAACAGTTACTTTGTGGTCACTTTAGTCTTTAAGGCTGTATTTATCACCCAATGTTCATGAAATGTCAACAGTTACATTGTGGTCACTTTAAGGCGAATATTCATGAAATGTCAACAGTTACTTTGTGGTCACTTTAAGGCCAATATTTATGAAATGTCAACAGTTACTTTGTGGTCGCTTTAAGGCCAATATTCATGAAATTTCATCAGGCGGTCATCCCCATAAAAACTATGTTACAAGGTCTTAATTTTGAATAATCTGGTGGACATTTTTCATTTGAACAATGTAAATTAAAATTCATCAGAATACTCATTTCTATGCAATCTCGGCGAAGTTCTGAAACAGGGTCACTTCTGGAACAGATACCAGTTCACTAGGTCATTTGGGGATAAAAACTAGATCCTGATATCAGGGACGTAGATCTTATCTACGTCCCTGCTGATATCAAATGTTTGTTACATACCTTGTGAATATAAGAGGTATTATACTATTTCATGAAATGTTATCAGACTTTTTGTCTTGTCAAATCTCAATTTGAAATTAGAAATTGGATCACTCTAAGGATTTAAAATTAGGATACCAGGACAAATCTTCGAAAAACACTCAAGATGCAAATTTGCGTCTTTAAAACTTTCTTGTTTCATGTCAATTAACATTGAGACTGGAATTTGTTTCCAAATTCAAAGATTTAGTTTAGCACGGATTACATGTATGGGCTCTTTAACCTGTCTATTTGATGAAATAAATCTGCTTGTCACAATAGAATTAGTTACAGTTGCAAATAACAAATTAAATTGTTGCAAAAAAGGCAAGCACTATATTAACCTTTACTCCCATACAGACCCATTTAGATGCCTCTGTAGCAGACAGAATTTGAAAACAGCGTGCCTAAAGGATAATTTGCTCATAATGGAAATGTTCAAAGGGTTAACCCTTTCCCTCATATAGACGCTTTCTGACGCCTCTGCAGCAGACGGCTTTTTGAAAACATAGTGACAAAAGTTGAAATTGCTCAAAACGAGCAATTTCTCCTTTTGCCACAATGTTTTCCACTTTTAGTCATAGGTTATTCATTCAATTATAAGGATTTTCTGTTTTAGGCTCACCTGAGCTTTGCTCAAGGTGAGTAATTGTGATCGCCTTTTGTCCGGCGTGCATCTTCCGTCGTGCGTCAACTTGTTCTCCTCAGTAACCAGTGGGTCAATTGGGATGAAACTTCACAGAAAGCATCCTCTCAATGACCTCACCAGAATTCCTTCAAAATGTTGGGATCCATGCAGAATTCTGGTTTCCAAGGCAACGAAATGAAAAAAACTTCAATCAGATTCCTTCAAGCCATGTTGATTGGTCGAAAAACATGGCCGCCAGGGGGGCGGGGCTATTTTGCCTTATAGTGAAAACTTTAATAAATCTTATCCTCCAATAGTGTCAGGGGATTTTCAAATAATTTTGTAGAAATGTTCCTTGGATGACCCCGGATTCCTTCAAGCCATGTTGATTGGTAAAGACATGGCCACCAGGGGGCAGGGCTATTTTGTCTAATATAGCTATAGTGAAAACTTAAAAAATCTTCTCCTCCGAAAGTGTCAGGCCGATTTTCAAATAATTTTGTAGAAATGTTGTTAGGGTGATTGGTCGGAAACTTATAATGGCCGCCAGGAAGCGGGGCTTATATGGCTAAAGTGAAAAAAATATAATCAGGTGAGCGATCCAGGGCCATCATGGCCCTCTTGTTTAATGAAATATGTTCAAAGTCATCTGCTGCAGAATTGTCGTATGAGGGTAAGGGTTAAAGACAGAAATTATACAAAAAAAAATTATGCTTGTAGAAACTTCTCAGTGAATTATAATCTTTATAAATTCCCAATGGAGGAACATGCATAATAATAAAATGAGAAAATATTTACATGATTTTATTGCCGCTTCATGGGAAGAAATATATGTTGTGCAATCCATGAACATTCCTAACTGCATTAACCCTTTCCCTCATATAGACGCTTTCTGACGCCTCTGCAGCAGACGGCTTTTTGAAAACATAGTGACACACAATGTTTTCCACTTTTAGTCATAGGTTATCCATTCAATTATGGAGATTTTCTATGTTTTGACAAAATATGTTCAAAGTCGTCTGCTGCAGAATTGCCGTATGAGGGAAAGGATTAACATCTGAATTTGTCTAATTATGGTCTTCCAAGATCGCTCATTTAGTTAATATAACCCTTTCCCACATGCAGACACAATTTGCTGGAGTGACTTTTGAAATGATGAGCAATTTCCTCATTTGTCACAATGAGTTTAACCCTTTCCCTCATACGACAATTCTGCAGCAGACGACTTTGAACGTATTTTGTCAAAACATAGAAAATCTCCATAATTGAATGGATAACCTATGACTAAAAGTGGAAAACATTGTGGCAAAAGGAGAAATTGCACGTTTTGTGCAATTTCTTCTTTTGTCACTATGTTTTCAAAAAAGCAGTCTGCTGCAGAGGCGTCAGAAAGCGTTTATATGAGGGAAAGGGTTAACTCTATTCAATTATTTTACTAACATTTGTTTAAGATTTCCAATACCTTTTCTGGATGTTTTTAAAGTTGTCAGCTGCAGAATCTTTGTACGTGGGAGAGGGTTATATAACCTGACAATTGTAACTTAACCCTTTCTCTCATACGACAATTCTGCAGCAGACGACTTTGAACGTATTTTGTCAAAACATAGAAAATCTCCATATTCGAATGGATAACCTATGACTTAAAGTGGAAAACATTGTGGCAAAAGGAGAAATTGCTCGTTTTGAGCAATTTCTTTTTCTGTCACTATGTTTTTAAAAAAGCCATCGACTGCAGAGGCGTCAGAAAGCGTCTATATGAGGGAAAGGGTTAACAGTGTCCACTCCTTGCAGTTTCATTTGCACTCCTGAGCAGATATTTGCGTTTAAATATTTGCTACTAATTTACTATTATTCAGGTGATCGATTTAGGGCCATCTTGGCCCTCTTAATTGTTTGTATGTGGGAGAGGGATATATAACCTGACAATTGTAACTTGAACCTTACCTATGCCCACCGATATGTATATATTTTCTTTTATGTTGGGAGTTACCTTTTTCTTCATTTAACATTGTTTTTATGATTATAATTTGTTATTTTTGCATATTGAGTGATCTATCTTTGTTGTAACTGACTTTTCCATAAACAATACAAAATACAAATACAATACAAATAGTTTTATTCAGTAATACAAATACACTATTTGTACTTTTCCATAAACAAAATACCCCAAAACTTAAATAACTTATGCTTTGAGACAGTAAAGAATTAAAAGTTTTTATCTCTAAAATAATGATGATTAAAGCTTGTATAGCTTCATGTACCTCCACAGATAGAGTTCACATGCAATCTAATCTTGATCTACATTCGTCTTAAATGAAGCTCAAACCTTTGCCTGTACCCTTGTACAGGCTCATTGGAAGCATCTGCAGCACCCGAAAGGTGTTATGAGCATTTCGTCCCTACAACGTCCCCTACAATTTTTAGCTTTGTAAAAAAGAAATACATTTTTCAAACTCTTAGGTGAAACATACATGTACATTGTTAGCTCACCTGAGCTTTGCTCAAGGTGAGTTAATGTGATCGCCTTTTGTCCGGCGTCTGTTGTGCGTCATCCGTCATGCGTCAACTCCTCCTCCTCAGTAACCAGTGGGTCAATTGGGATGAAACTTCACAGAAAGCATCCTCTCAATGACCTCACCAGATTTCCTTCAAATTTTTGGGATCCATGCAGAATTCTTCTTCTCCCAAACTGGTTGGCAGATTTTCAAATAATTTTGTAGAAATGTTCCTAGGGTGACTCTCTATCATATTCCTTAAAGCCAAGTTGATTGGTAGGAAACTATGGCGGCTTATATAGCTAAAGTGAAAAAAAAACAACAGGTGAGCAATCCAGGGCCATCATGGCCCTCTTGTTTTTCAATTGCTACACACACACACACACAGGACTTTGTAACTTCATCTTGTAACAGCACATTTTGGCAGACGATTCTGAAAAATGTCACTGAAAAATGTCACTAGAGTTAAATGGATTATAATGACTTTGAGATAGTAATTCTTGTTAACCTGTGTTGTAGGGGAAGTGTTTCCCAAAACAACAACATAGTTCTACAATGTGTATACAGGTAAGCCTTAGCTTTAGCATAGCTGTAACGTAGCTTGCTGCTCTTATTTTACTTTGTTATCCCTTTCCCTCATACGACAATTCTACAGCAGACGACTTTTAACGAATTTTTGTCAAAAACATAGGAAATCTCCATAATTGAATGGATCGATAACCCCATGACGAAAAAGTGGAAAAACATTGTGGCAAAAGGAGAAATTGCACGTTTTGTGCAATTTCTTCTTTTGTCACTATGTTTTTTTCAAAAAAGCTGTCTGCTGCAGAGGCGTCAGAAAGCGTCTATATGAGGGAAAGGGTTAAGGCAATGTATGCTCTTTACACAGCGGACTCACAAACTGTACATTTCAATTGACGTTTCTTCAACCTTTTTCCCACGTACAACAAATCTCCAGCAGACAACTTGAAAACATCTAGACGAAAGTATGAAAAAGTAAAGATAACAGTACATTTTATTAAATAGATTTGAAAACATTGTAGCAAAAGGAGAAGTAGCTTCTTTTGCCACTATATTTTCAAAAGTTGTCTGCTGTAGATGCGTCAAAGAGCGTCTGCAAGTGGGAAAGTGTTAACCCTGGCCTGATATAGATGGTAACATTTTCTTTCTGAATTATTTTCAAAGCGGATGACCCTAACAAATATGATATGAGGTCAAAGGTTAATTTGTGTAGATGTGTATCACTGACCCCAAATTAACTCTTTCTAATATGATAATATAATGTTCTGTGCAGGGTTGGCAGGCAAGCAGCCTCCACAAAAGCGCTCTGCTCATTTCAACAATTCTCATTTAATCTTCACCAAACTTGATCACATTGTTTGTGGCATATAATTATGTTGGATAATGATTGGCATATTTTCAGATCGCCCCATACATGCAAGATTTTAATGCAGTGGACGACTTTTGAAATAATTATGACAAAATGAGAGATTGCTGGTGGTGAGCAATCTTTCTTTTGCCAGAATGTTTTCATCCATATTGAATAATTTTACTTTGGTCAATACTTATTTTCCATTTCTTGAGTGAATGTTCTCTTAGTCTTCTGCTGCAGATTTATCCTTTGTAAGAAAGGTTTTTATTGCATATGACTGTCATGTTGCAGATTTATACTTTGTAAGAAAGGTTTTTATTGCATATGACTGTCATGTTGCAGATTTATACTTTGTAAGAAAGGTTTTTATTGCATATGACTGTCATGCTGCAGATTTATCCTTTGTAAGAAATGTTTATATTGCATATGACTTGTCATGCTTTTATCCTTTGTAAGAAAGGGTTATACATAATTCAAAACAGCGCTATCACAGATAAAAAATCAAAACAGAAGAATATGGCTGAAACATTTTTTTATCTCAACATATATAATGACCTCCTTGAGACTGCAGCATGACAGTCATAGTGCAATACATGTATTATACATGTATTGCACTATGACTGTCATGCTGCAGTCTCAAGGAGGTCATTATATATGTTGAGATAAAAAAATGTTTCAGCCATATTCTTCTGTTTTGATTTTTTATCTGTGATAGCGCTGTTTTGAACCATTTCCTACATATAGACGCTTTATGTCGCCTCTGCAGCAGACAACTTTTGAAAACAAAGTGGTAAAAGGAAAACATTTCTCCTTGTGCCACAATGTTTCTCAACTCTATTTAATAATGTATTAATAATGTAATTATTGATTTTGAAAGGAATCCGCTGTGGTCGAGTGGTTAGCGTCGGGGATTTCGAAACCGGGTGTCCCGGGTTCGATCCCCAGTCGTGGCAATTTGGTCATGGTGGAGTGCTCTTGGGCAAGGCACATTTTCTAGCCTAGTACTGGTTTGTTCACCAAGGGATCATGAATAATTAAATTTAAATGCGCGCTAAATGACCTTAGCTGTCGATGCACCGTAAAACAATATACATTCATTCATTGATTTTGAAAGTGTGTATGGATTAACACTGATTTCCTCTGCCTCAATAATTATACTTTCAGATAGTTTTTCTTTATTATCAACTACATGTTCTCACATTTGTATGCGGGAAAGGGTTAATAATCTGTTGTTCCCTGATACAGGCAGAGGTGGACTTATCTACATTTGACAACTCATGAAAAAAAAAACAAATACATATATTTTAAACCATTTCCCAACATACAACACATCTGCAGCAGACAACTTTGAAATCATGTGGTGAAAAATATGGAAAATCTCTATATATAAAGGTTTAGTTTTAACATGATTTTTTTTTACCGCAGTGTTTTCAAAAGTCATCTGCTGCAGATACTTCAGAGAGTATTTGTATAAGGGAAAGGGTTAACCTTTTTCCTCATACGACAATTCTGCAGCAGACGACTTTGAACGTATTTTGTCAAAACATAGAAAATCTCCATAATTGAATGGATAACCTATGACAAAAAGTGGAAAACATTGTGTCAAAAGGAGAAATTGCACGTTTTGTGCAATTTCTTCTTTTGTCACTATGTTTTTCAAAAAGCCGTCTGCTGCAGGGGCGTCAGAAAGCGTCTATATGAGGGAAAGGGTGAATGAGAAAATGTCCATAATCAGAAATTTCATTTCACTCACAATGTTTTCTGTTCTGTCTCAATATTTTACTTTCATTTCTTTCAATTTACTACTTGGTTCTTCGATCATGATTTTTAGTTTGATAGTTGAACCCTTTGTCACTTGCAGATGCATATGCAGCAGTCTTTCTTTGAAAACAGTTTTGCAAAAGGAGCACAAGCTATTTCTCCTTCTGCAGCATTGTTTTCGACCTCTGTTCAACAACTAACTTTTATTTTGCCACTATTTTTTCGACTCATAAACAATTATTATATCCCCAGATACATGTATAGCATATGGGGGCTATATAGGAGTCACGCTTGTCGGTCCGTTGGTCTGTGGACATTTCTTGTGAACACTTCTTGTGAACACTATTTCTCAGCAACCCTTGGTCAGAATTCAATATAACTTCACAAGAATGATTGATACCAAGCCTAGTTGTGCATATTGTCGGCATGTTGCACAGGAATTATTTTTTTTAAATGAGTTATGGCCCCTTGGATTTCTCATACATATGTATATTGTCAGGCACAAGCTGGGGGTATTCATCACCTTCAGTGATATTTCTAGTTTATATTTGCCTAGATGTTTTCAAACTTGGTTTGTTGTGTTGGGGTTAAATTGAACTCATTAATCATCATTGTTAGGAGCTTAATTAAAACTATTTGATCATGTCCGTTTGAATAGTTGGAAGTTGGTATTTCTGTGCAATGTAGGATCAGATCAGCCTGTTCATCTGCTGAATGTAACGAGAATCTCCTCAGTGATATATGTGAACAGTATAGATCTTATGCACTATTGCAGCAAAACTGTTTAACCCTTTCCCTCATACGACAATTCTGTAGCAGACGACTTTGAACATATTTTGTCAAAATATAGAAAATCTCTATGGATTGAATGGATAACCTATGACTAAAAGTGGAAAACATTATGGCAAAAGGAGAAATTGCTCGTTTTGAGCAATTTCTTATTTTGTCACTATGTTTTCAAAATTCCGTCTGCTGCAGAGGCGTCAGATTAAAGCGCCTATATGAGGGAAAGGGTTAAAAAAGAATAGAAAAAAATGGAGAGAAATATTTCAAAGTCCTTTTCTCCTGATGGAGATATGGAATTAAGTCAAGTCATATATCTCTTCCTTTCCGGGATACAACAAATCTGCAGCAGACGACTTTGAAACATCACCAAAGATCTCTATAAATGAAGGTTTAATTTAAGAAATGAGATGAAAATGTTTTTGGCAAAAGGAGAAATTTCTTGTTTTAAGCAATTTTACCTTTGTCACAATGTTTTCAAAAGTCACCTGCTGCAGAGGCGTCATAAAGCGTCTATATGTGGGAAAAGGGTTAATTAGACTGTGTATCTACACAGTTATCAATTGCCAACTTGTACCTTTTCCCATGGACTTTTGTTGTCGTCACAATCAGTACATAAGTTGCTTGATATGTTGCTTTAGCTTTTGATATTGTGAAAATTTCAATTGATATACAAATCTATTCTGTCAATAAGGCATTATAGGGCTTGATGAGTTAAGCATAACTTGAAAGCCTGCATGTTAAACTGAAAATACAGACATTTAATGAAAGACTTTGATAGAAAATAACTATTATGTCTCATGACAGATGATTACACAGTACATTGTTAGAGTCAGCTCTAGGTTTAGACTGTATACTAGTTACTACTTAAGAGATGATCTGTAAGTTAACCCTTTCCCTCATATAATAATTTTGCAGCAGACGACTTTGAACATATTTTGTCAAATAATGGAAAATCTCCATAACTGAATGGATAATCTATGACTAAAAGTGGAAAACATTGTGACAAAAGGAGAAATTGCACGTTTTGTGCAATTTCTTCTTTTGTTACTATGTTTTCAAAAAGCCGTGTGCTGCAGAGGCATCAGAAAGCGTCTATATGAGGGAAAGGGTTAAGAGATGATCTGTAAGTTTTGTATTTTGTATTTCCCTGACATCATGAGATACATGTGATGTTTTATCAATTTCTCCATATTTTCCGTTCTTTTCTAGAAATGCTTTTAATTTGAAAGTATCCCCTGTCGGGTCATACCACATAATATGGTAGTAGGTATTCCCCTCCTTGGCACTGAGGGAGGCGGGGATCGCGTTACGACTTATGTGATGGTGTCAGCACCAGCTTTCCATCAGTACCAGCAGTACTGGTAATTTACAGAGGAAACGCTGTGATATGAATGAAATACATGACTGTACTGTTGAAAGATGTTTGTTAAATCAAACAAATCAGTCTTAATGCTGTTACAGGTACATGCAATACTGAAATGAGTAAAACAAACAGATCAGTCTTAATGCTGTTACAGGTGCATGCAATACTGAAATGAGTAAAACAAACAAATCAGTCTTAATGCTGTTACAGGTACATGCAAAACTGAAATACTGTTGAAAGCTGAGTAAAACAAACAGATCAGTCTTAATGCTGTTACAGGTACATGCAAAACTGAAATACTGTTGAAAGCTGAGTAAAACAAACAAATCAGTCTTAATGCTGTTACAGGTACATGCAATACTGAAATACTGTTGAAAGCTGAGTAAAACAAACAGATCAGTCTTAATGCTGTTACAGGTACATGCAATACTGAAATGAGTAAAACAAACAAATCAGTCTTAACGCTGTTACAGGTACATGCAATACTGAAATGAGTAAAACAAACAAATCAGTCTTAAGGCTGTAAAAGGTTCATGCAATACTGAAATACTGTTGAAAGCTGAGTAAAACAAACAAAGGTTCATGCAAGTTGTTATCATTTCCCTGATACACTAAGCCACTTTGGAAATCACTCAAGCAGACTACTTCTAATTATTGTTGGAAATGGAGGAGAAATTGCTAAAAGAATCTGAGCTTAACTCTTATCGAAATAATTCTTACAATTTTCCAGATACATATCGAGGGCTTGGCGTGAAACGGTTGTAACTAAAATGGGTATTTTTTTACCAAGGTTAATCACCTCATCATTAAGTCTTTACAAGCGTTAAATCATTTTTATTGATAAACAATGGGAATTTAGGTGCCATTGCTCGTTCTGAGCAATGGCAGAACGAGCAATGGCACCTAAATTTGCATTGTTTACAAAGGGGTCAAAATTGCCCCTAAACCAGGGTTTTTCAAAATAGGTTTTTAGTTACAATCGTTTCATGCCAAGACCTCGATATATTTTACTAGTAACCTTTTCCCACTTGCAGACCAATTTTGAAAGAAGCTGACTTAATTTTGAATACATTGTGACAAAAGAAGAAATTGCTCATGACGAGCAATTTCTCCTTTTGTCACAAAGTTTTAATTTTTATTCAATAAATTTACTTACAATAATTGATATTGTGTCCATATTTTTGAGTTGATGTTTTCGAAATTGTCTGCTACAGATTTGATTTGGAAAAGGGTCTAGAAATTCGACAAATCTGCAGCAGACGACTTTGGAAATGTTTAGGGAAAAATTTGAACTAGTTCAAACAGAGAAATTGCACATTATGAGCAATTTCTCTTTTTGTCACCATGACTACAAAAGTCTTGTGCTTAACCCTTTCCCTCATATAGACGCTTTCTGATGCTTCTGCAGCAGACGGCTTTTTGAAAACATAGTGACCAAAGAAGAAATTGCACAAAACGTGCAATTTCTCCTTTTGCCACAATGTTTTCCACTTTTTGTCATAGGTTATCCATTCAATTATGGAGATTTTTCTATGTTTTGACAAAATACGTTCACAAAGTCGTCTGCTGCAGAATTGTCGTATGAGGGAAAGGGTAAAAAGGAAACATTGCACATTATGAGCAATTTCTCTTTTTGTCACCATGACTACAAAAGTTTTGTGCTTAAGAGGGAAAGGTGTAGTGAAATGCAAGAAGGATGCTCGCCCAAACTCTCATCATCGTTTCACGTTCTTCTTATTTAAGATCCAACAGCTAAACAGTCAGCACCAGACAGCATACAAGAGGCCTGGAAAGAGCCCAATCAGAACGAAGTGGTGCAGTATTCGAATGGAGGAACAGCCAATGACAAATCCGCCATCCATTCCACGTACTATTATAAAGACTTTCCCAGTAATGAGGGAGACAAACAGCAGACAAATACTACTGAGCCAGTTTAGTTTCATTGTGAATAATAATGATTGATTATATTTTGATTATAATGATGGTTTAATAATAATTGTATAACAATATTGATGAATGACAGTGTTGTCTGATATAGTTGCACTAGGCCTTCAAGCAAAAAACTTCAGAAATAATCGTAGGAAAAGGAGAAATTGCTGAAAGTGAGCATTTTCTCCTTTTTCCCACACTATTTTAAACTTAGTACAGTATAATTCTTACATCACTATTTGCGACAGATTTTCTGTTAAGTTTCCCACCTTGACACATCTGCTGAAGACATATTAAGAATTTCTCTTTTTGTCACAATGTTTTCAACTGTATCAAATAATTATATCTTCCTTTTTTGGAGATTTTTTTCTTAGATGGTTTCTAAATTGTCTTCTGCAGGTTTGTTGTATGTGTGAAATGGAGGGTTCAACAGATTTAGTATGAGTCCTCATGACTCATATTAAAGATAATATAATATTATAAATATTTTCAATTATGTAAAGAATTATGAGTCCCATGGACTCCCAAGTGTATTAAATTATGAGTCCCTGATACATATTGAGATAACAAAATGTATGTAAGTTTTGTTTGAAGCAGATCACAGGGCTATAATAATTATAACCAAATCAGGTAAATGGTTAACCCTTTCCCTCATATAGACGCTTTCTGACGCCTCTGCAGCAGACGGCTTTTTGAAAACATAGTGACAAAAGAAGAAATTGCACAAAACGTGCAATTTCTCCTTTTGCCACAATGTTTTCCACTTTTTGTCATAGGTTATCCATTCAATTATGGAGATTTTCTATTTTTTGACAAAATATGTTCAAAGCCGTCTGCTGCAGAATTGTCGTATGAGGGTAAGGGTTAACCCTCTCCAACATTACAGCAAATCTGTAGCAGTATAGGCTGTAAAACAACATACAGGCTCCAATGTTGGAAAATCCAAAGGATATAATTTTGGAAAAAGGTTGAAAACTAAGTAGCATAAGTGGAATTTGCTCCTTATGTGCAATTTCTCGCATTGCGACAATACTTTTTAAAATGATCTGCTGTACAATGTTTTCAAAAACAGATATTGTCTGCTGAAGATGTGTCAAAATGCAGCCTGTAAGTCTGTGAAAAGGTTACTTTGACAAGTCCAGAAGTTATAGAAATGTTTTTTCTCGCAGGCCAACTTTAGAGTATTTGTGTTTAAGTGTATTTGTTACATACACATGTCAATCGTATTTCCTATCAGGCGCCAATGTGGGAAAATCCAAAGGATATAATTTTGGAAAAAGGTTGAACTAAGAAGCATAAGTGGAATTTGCTCCTTATGTGCAATTTCTCGCATTGCGACAATACTTTTTAAAATTATCTGCTGTACAATGTTTTCAAAAACAGATATTGTCTGCTGAAGATGCGTCAAAATGCAGCCTGTAAGTCTGTGAAAAGGTTACTTTGACAAGTCCAGAAGTTATAGAATTGTTTTTTCTCGCAGGCCAACTTTAGAGTATTTGTGTTTAAGTGTATTTGTTACATACACATGTCAATCGTATTTCCTATCAATGATATCTGAATTCAAATGTGTTCTATTTATAAGAAATGTTCTTACCAGTGCAGATCCTGATTAGGCTGTGGATAAAAATGCTGATCTTGTTCTATACAGGTGGTAAATGTCCTTAGATTGATTTTCCCAGAGCATTGTAGACTGCCAGTCTGATGTTTATTAGAAAAGCATTAACCCTTTCCCTCATATGACAATTCTGCAGCAGACGACTTTGAACATATTTTTGTCAAAACATAGAAAATCTCCATAATTGAATGGATAACCTATGACGTAAAGTGGAAAACATTGTGGCAAAAGGAGAAATTTCACGTTTTGTGCAATTTCTTCTTTTGTCACTATGTTTTCAAAAAGCCGTCTGCTGCAGAGGCGCCAGAAAGTGTCTATATGAGGGAAAGGGTTAAGACAAACATGCTACAGAGGACTGAAAGCATCCACCGCAAAAATATAGAAAATCTCTATAAATGAAAGTATTAATATACCCCCAGATACGTAGTATATGGGGGCTATATAGGAGTCACGCTTGTCGGTTGGTTTGTTGGTCGGTCGGTCTGTTGGTCTGGACATTTCTTGTGAACACTATTTCTCAGCAACCCTTGGTCAGAATTCAATATAACTTCACAAGAATGATTGATACCAAACCTAGTTGTGCATATTGTCGGTATGTTGCACTGGAATTATTTTTAAATGAGTTATGGCCCCTTGAATTTCTCATACATAGTTGGTCTGTAGCCATTTCTTGTGAACACTATTTCTCAGCAACACTTGGTCAGAATTCAATATAACTTCACAAGAATGATTGATACCAAGCCTAGTTGTGCATACTGTCGGCGTGTTGCACTGGAATTATTTTTAAATGAATTATGGCCCCTTGAATTTCTCATACATATGTATATTGTCAGGCACCAGCTGGGGGTATTCATCACCTTCAGTGATATTTCTAGTTGTTGAATAGAGTTGAAAAAATTGTTGCAAAAGGAGAAATTGCTCACTATGAGCAATTTATACTTTTGCTACAAGGTTTTAAAAAGTCATCTACTGCAGGTGTATAAAATTGCATCTGCAAGTGGAAAAGCGAGTCATTTGAATGTGTCAAGTCCTTTTTCCATGGTTTATAACTGGCTTTGTAAGTGTGATTTAAATTATTTTTTTCCGGTGAAAGATGTTTTGTACAATTGCTCTATGATAAACTGTGTTACTGGTTTTCATGAAACATATCGTTTCATCAAGGACACCAGTTACTTAGTATGCCATATTTAGAACGAATTGGATTCCAATGGCTTAACAATTTCGCTGTGCAATAGTTCAAAAGAAATGTGTGATGTCATGTAGAAATTGTATTGACTTTTAATTCTTTATCTCCTTTTCAGAGAGCGGAATCTTTTATTAAACATATTTACTCTTTACCTGATTGAGACAGTCATTGATGCCTCTGAAGCAGATGACTTTTGAAAACATTATTGAAAAAAGACAAAATGCTCCCAAAAATCCTTTACTCCTTGTTCACATTGTATTCCTCACTGCTTCAAGATAATAGAGGAACTATCTTTCCTTTTGCAACAATGTTTAATATTTATTTTTTTGGTGTTTCAAAGTGTACATACCTTTTAGTTAGGAATCATATTATGTTGAAAACATTGTACAAAAAGGGGAAATGGGAGTTGAGTGACTTTTCAAAAGTCCTCCACTGCAGTGGTGTCAAGATGTCTTCATCAGGGAAGGGGTTAACCCTTTCCCTCATACGACAATTCTGCAGCAGACGACTTTGAACATATTTTGTCAAAAAGTAGAAAATCTCTAATTGAATGGATTACCTATGACAAAAAGTGGAAAACATTGTGGCAAAAGGAGAAATTGCACGTTTTGAGCAATATCTTCTTTTGTCACTATGTTTTCAAAAAGCCGTCTTTTGCAGAGGCGTCTGAAAACGTCTATATGAGGGAAGGGGTTAAAGAAATGCCATTCTACATAGTTGTTGTAAAGAATGTATACATTCCATGCATTTGGTGGTTTTCATCATTTTGTTATTGTTCAATCATTAATTGAGAGTGAAATTATGGTGGTTGTTAAAGTGATGTATTCTTTTTCAATATAATTTTTGAAGAATGATTAGATATTTAACCGATGACCTGCTGTGATGTTTATTAAGGTTCTCTAGATTGAATACATTAAGAGAAACGAATTACAGACTCCGGACAAATTTTCCAAATCATACAAAGAAACAATATCTGGACTTGGCAATCAGTGAAGATGCAGTCCAGTTTGCAACCTGCAGTCTGGAAGGATCATCCTTGTCTGCAATTTAGTAATACAAGCAACCCTGAAGCCTCCCGGAATAGCTATGATTTTTACTAGACGTATCAAGTCATACAAGCATCCCTGAAGCCTCCCGGAATGGCTATGACCTTTACTAGACGTATCAAGTCATACAAGCATCCCTGAAGCCTCCCGGAATGGCTATGATCTTTACTAGACTTATCAAGTCATACAAGCATCCCTGAAGCCTCCCGGAATGGCTATGACCTTTACTAGACGTATCAAGTCATACAAGCATCCCTGAAGCCTCCCGGAATGGCTATGACCTTTACTAGACTTATCAAGTCATACAAGCATCCCTGAAGCCTCCCGGAATGGCTATGACCTTTACTAGACTTATCAAGTTTTCAATTTAACCCTCCTTTTCTCACATGTCACGAATCTGCTGTAGAGATTTTAAAACATGAAGACAAAAATATGTAAAATCCATATACATATAAAGATCTCTATTTATAAAATTATGATTATTGAATAGAGTTGAAAACATTATGGTAAAAGGAGAAATTGCTCATTACAAGCAATTTCTCTTTTGCCACAATGTTTACAAAAGTCATCTGTGGCAGATGTATTTAAATACATCTACATGTGGGAAAAGTGATTGATTGATTGGGGTTTAATACCGTTTTCAAGAATTGTTCAGTCATATCATGGCAGCCAGTTCATCTATTCATGTGTTTGCTAGCTTCCTCACGCCAGTACTCCACACAACATACTTTGGGAAAGAGTTACGTAATTATAATAGTTATTGCCATTAATATCAAAAGGTCCATTTTCACATGACATGGTCAAATGATATTTAATGAACTTAGTGGAAAGAAAAACCTTATGAAACATATAGTAAATATTATTCATCTTTTTTTCACAATGTTTATAAAAGTGTTCTATGTGCAATAAATCGCTCAACTTTATTGACATGTCTGTAGCAGACGACGTTTCAATGTCTCGTTTAGTCACAAAGTGTTTCAACTTTATCCCATTGTTATACTTTAATTTATATTTTGGAAGTTATTTTCTTCTGCTGCAGATTTGTTGTAAGTGACCATGACCATGACGTATTTTATTATTCCTTCACTTTATATCTGTTTAGAATTAGAGTAAAACTACATTTGTATCAAATATGTTATTTGTCATATTCAACTTGACCCATTTAACTGATGTGATATATTCATTTTCAGTCCACTGCTTTGAACATTTCCAGACATTACACTTTTTGTCTCGGATATTCATAAAGCAGACTACTCTATATTATTTGGCATATCAGATAAATGGCGAAACGTTTGATATAATAAACTGTAGTTGCAATTATTAACCCTTTTACTTCATATAGACGCTTTCCGACGCCTCTGCAGCAGACGGCTTTTTGAAAACATAGTGTCAGAAGGAGAAATTGCACGTTTTGTGCAATTTCTTCTTTTGTCACTATGTTTTCAAAAAGCTGTCTGCTGCAGAGGCGTCAGAAAGCGTGTATATGAGGGAAAGTGTTGACCTTTTCCCACTTGCAGACATATTTTGAGGCATCTGCAGCAGACGACATGGTTGCAATATGAGAAATGGCTCATAATTAGCGATATATATTTCCCCTTTGTTAACAATGTTTTCAACTGTTTTACTTTCATTTATATACATATTCCATAATTATGTTTGTTGCCATTTTGTTTTCAAGATGGTCTTCAGCAGGTTTGCAGTACGTCACGCAGGGCTGTACAAATCCCATAGCCCGACGCCCGGGACAAGTCATAAATCGCATCGGGCAAGTCGCTAATTGCAACATCTCAGTCCCGGACAAGTGGCATTTTCCAAAAATCCACGTCCCATTATATCAACCCATTTACGTAACAGTGAATAAATTACTGTGTCTGGTAGCCCGGCTTAATTACTAACACACATGTCTGTCGTGTATAAATTTGCCTGTATGTTACATGGGAAAAACCACTCGCGCGTGACCATAACAAATCAATAACAGTAGGCGGAGTTACCCACCTGTCATATCGAGTGATTTCAGCCAACCGAATCGCGTCAGTAATAGTCGATTAACGTGGTATATATATCCAATAAGGCGGTCCAATCATAAGTGACAATTGTTCCTTGGGGCTGTGTTATTTCATAAAAGCTAGGGAATTACCTATTGATCGGTCTCATTAAAATATTCCCTTAAATGTATTTTGATCCATATTTCTACTTTCGGTATGCAATGTTTGCAAACTGGTGCAAACCGGTTCAGAAAGACTTGTAAGAAATTTTCGCCATGCAGAAGTTAATAAAATAAATTCGATCCAAATTAAAGACAATACGACAACTGCTAAAAATTATCTTGCCGTTTATCAATTTGAAATACCTTCAAGATCAACATAATATTCGTAATATCAGGGACACAAAGAAAATTGTTTGGAATGAAATATATAAATGATTCCCCCCGAGTATGATAATTGCCCAATCACGGCTTTGTTTACCAAAATTAATTAGCATAAATGGCGGGAAAAAAATCATATGACTTAATAGTTGCGATTTCATTGGGTGAATGACATTCGCGACATGACGACCCCGATGTTTACATTCAACGCTGTTTACCGATTTCTAATTCTCAAAGTATGGAACCATGATTAACATTGCGCAATCATCAAAATGGCGGCTATGCTGCGAATAATACCGCAACACCAATCTGACTAAATGTAAATGCGTAGCGTTAATAGGAGATGATTTTAATGAGATTGACCGCAACACATGAAACAAATTTAACGTTTTGTTGTCTTTCATTTTTTTTGACAAGATTTTTTGATTTAATAACTACATTGAACCTGATAAATTTGACTTTTGGTTAATAAAATTGAATTTATCAATGTCTTTCTTTGTAAAACTGACCCTGGTATCGAACACTGCCCTGTTTCGGTGAGGGACCTAAATCGGTGACCTTATTATTTTGTTATCTTCAATTTGAAGTGCTATTGCATCATTTGACTATGTTGTCTCAAGTTTAACATTTATGTCAATAGCTTTTGAATCTTTTGTAAATATGGATAAAATACATACATTTTATGCAGAATATTTCAAATAACCTAGTGAAAAATAATCTGTTTTCCAAATTTCATTTTTTTTAACTGAATGCTGCACTACAGGTCTTTTGCAATAATGTTATTTGAATTGGTCACTACCCTTAAATCATGTACAGTGTGTGTTCTTAATGTTATCTTTATACAGAACTAAAAAATAACCCACTAAAAAACAAATAAAACACTCAAGAAACCGCGATCCGGGCTACCACACAATTCTTAAATTTGTCGCATGTTAAACTTGGTTTGCAGAAAAGTGGGACAAGTGAGAATCTTAGCAGGACAAGTGGCATTCTGAAAGTCACTTGTCCTGGACAAGTGGCTGAATTTTTTTTTTGTACAGCCCTGACGTGGAAAAGTGTTAATACTATTTTGTCTCGTGGAAAAGTGTTAATACTATTTTGTCTCGGTTGTTTTGTATGATAAGTCACACATGTTTGTATCTCCATCCATCATGCTTACACTCTAGTTGTAGTTATTGGCTATTGGCAGGGGACACAATGTCTACCTATGAATGCTCGTCTTAACCCCTTCCCTCATTCAACAAATCTGCTGGAGACGATTTTAAAAAAAACATAAGAGTCAAAATAGTTGAATATCTTTGAAGTATTATTTTTGAATAGAGTTGAAAACATTGTGGCGAAATTAGGAGCAATTTCTCCTTTTGCTAGAATGTTTCCAAAATGTGTGCTGCAGTGGCATCGCAAAGCGTCTGTATATGGGAAAGGGTTAAAGTATACATGCTTCAGATTATTTGACACGTAAATGTTACAATTGACTGATTAGGAAAAAACCAGTGCAACAAATGGTAACCCTTTCACCACTTACAACAGTTATGGAGCAGATGGCATTGAAATACATCCAGGAAAATACGGGAAAATTATTAACCCTTTCCCTCATACGACAATTCTGCAGCAGACGACTTTGAACGTATTTTCTCAAAACATAGAAAATCTCCATAATTGAATGGATAACCTATGACAAAAAGTGGAAAACATTGTGGCAAAAGGAGAAATTGCTCGTTTTGAGCAATTTCTTCGTTTGTAACTATGTTTTCAAAAAGCCGTCTGCTGCAGGGGCGTCAGAAAGTGTCTATATGAGGGAAAGGGTTAAGTGGTAAGACTTAGACACTGTATGATAGACTCTGTGAAATAGAATGTTTATGCTTAATGAGCGATGTTGTGATGATATTAGTAGCTACGCATATGATTTGTAAAGGCTTCTTTATTTTATGCTTGCAAAGCGATCTGTTATTTTGTAAAATAGTGTAACTCTTGTTAAATTTATTATCATTTACATGTTCGTTTATAATAAAATTAACTTTTCAAACAATCATTTTAAATCTATTTAAAAAATGAATCAATTAACTATTTACCTTTTACATAAAGTCTTAAGATGCCCCTACTACATCACTACATTTTGAAAAATTTGGGAAAAGGAGAAGTTGCTCAATATGAAAATGTTCTTCATTCTTTTCCGTAATGATTTGAAACGCTGACTGTCACAAAGTCATCAGGTAAAGAGTTAAAGTTAGTAGTTATGTTGATTTGTTTTCTATCAGTACATATGTATGTTTTAGTGAATAGTCCAACCCTTTCCCACATAAAACAAATATGCAGCAGAGAAGACATTGACAGAAAACAATGGAAAATCCATATGAATGAAAATGAAAACAGTTGAAAATATTGTTACAAAAGAAGAAATTGCTCATTGTGAGCATTTTCTCCTTGGCCACAGTGTTATTTGTCATATCTGGCCATTTGGGGTGTTATTTTTGACTCACAAGTCTTGAGTTCTCCTTTTTTCAATAACGCTGTCTGCTGCAAAGACTTCAAAAGGTGTCTGTATCAGGAAAAATATTGAAAGATCTGTTTATATTTATACTTTTTTTTTTTTTTTTTTGCATGATTGGGTTATAATTTATCTGCTGGATTAAATTTCCTTTATTGTCTGTTTTATTTTACACTTCAGGTTGGGGTTTGATAAAGAACTCTGAATGTCAATTTTGACAGTAGGCAGGTTTTTAGCTCGACTACTCGAAGAATAAGGAGGCTATTGCACTTGCCCAGGTTTCGGCGTCAAATACTAATATCTTCTATACCATCAAACAAATTTTCTTCAAACTTGGCTTACTTGTTTCTAATGACAATATAGACACTTACAGCAAGTCACATAACTCTGTCAACCATATTTGTAGAGTTATACCCCTTTTTGTACTAAGATTTCGTCAAAAAAACATGACTTTGCCATTTCTCTAAATATCTTCAGCAAACTTTTAGGATCGTTTATTGATTCACAATTACACCATCTTCATGTTCTTAGATAAATAAACCATTTTACTGACAAGCTTTCGAAAAGTCGAGCATGCTGTCATGACACAGCTCTTGTTATGGAGGCAGTCTTAACCCTTTCCTTTGTTGTTTTTTATAGGAGATGAATTTTGAAAATATTGTGGCATGATGCATAATTTCTCCATTTGCCACAATATTTTCAACTCCATCCAAGGATTACACTTTCGTTTGTTTATAGATAGTCTGCATACTTTAGGCAAGATTTTTTAAGCGAAATGCTGCAGAGTTTCTGTATGTGGGAAAGGGTTAATAAAAGATACTGCTCATATTCATTTATGCAGTGTTGGTATTCAATCAATATTAATGCATTATATGAGGAATTTTAACCTGTCAATATGAAATCCTGTCTTACCCCAAACCCCTATATACAGAAATCTACATCAAGCCCTGCTCTGACGTGTCAAATAATTTGGACAGTAATGTGAAATGTTTGTTTACTTTTTGTAAGCTTTTCGTTTACGGTTTTTAAACACTGATGTTGAAGTATTTTGCTATTACTATTTGTTACAATGAATGTATTAAGTAATTGAAATAAATATTCCACGTCAAACTCTGCATTGGTTTTTATTAACCCTTTCCCTCATATAAACGCTTTCGGATGCCTCTGCAGCAGACGGCTTTTTGAAAACATAGTGACAAAAGAAGAAATTGTACAAAACGTGCAATTTCTCCGTTTGCCACAGTGTTTTCCACTTTTTGTCATAGGTTATCCATTCAATTATGAAGATTTTCTATGTTTTGACAAAATACGTTCAAAGTCATCTGCTGCAGAATTGTCATTGTCCGGGATATAATTCAGCAACTACTGACTTGAATTCTATGAAACTTTATTTTAAGCTTTACGAACAAGAGAAGATATGTATATTATCATTGTGTTCCGGTTCCATGATTTCTCACTGAGTAATTGCCCTTTTAATTTCTATATAATATGACATAGGAAAATTCTGTCCCGCTTTTGTCTGGGGTATTTCTCAGGAACTACTAACTTGTTACTTACAACAGGAGATGTGCATATTGTCACCATTTTCCAATTTTATTATTTTTTCACAGAGTAATTGGGCTTTTAATTGCTTATGTTTTGACCTAGGAAAATTCAGTTACGCTTTTTTTTGTCCAGGCTATTTCTCAGCAATTACATGTACTGACTTGAATTCAATGAAACTGTATGGAAGGCTTCGCTAACAAGAGGAGAAATGTATATTATCACCATGTTCCAGTTGGATGATTTTTCAGAGAGTGATTGCCCCTTTAATTTCTATTACATAATATGATGGGAAAGTTTTTCTCTGCAATTACTGACATGAATTCAATGAAACGTTATAGAAAGCTTCACTAACAAGAGGATATTTGCATATTATCACCATTCCTGTGTCCCGTTATACTTCGGGGAGCGTCCATCGGTTCCACCGATATCTTGTTAACCCTTTCCCTCATACAACAATTCTGCAGCAGATGACTTTGAACGTATTTTGTCAAAACATAGAAAATCTCCATAATTTAATGGATAACCTGTGACAAAAAGTGGAAAACATTGTGGCAAAAGGAGAAATTGCACGTTTTGTGCAATTTCTCCTTTTGTCACTATGTTTTCAAAAAGCCGTCTGCTGCAGAGGCGTCAGAAAGCGTCTATATAAGGGAAAGGGTTAACATCTGTTGCCAACGATCAGTTTTCACGTTCACACCAGGTGATTTACATGCGTAATGTGTTTCCGAGGATAAATTGACTAGTCTAAGTCAATAAATGGTGCAGAGCCAGATCAGACTGCAGGCTGATCTGAATTTTGTTCATAATTAAATATCTTAACCCTTTCCCTCATATAGACGCTTTCTGATGCCTCCTCAGCAGACAGCTTTTTGAAAACATAGCAACAAAAGAAGAAATTGCACAAAACGTGCAATTTCTCCTTTTGCCACAATGTTTTCCACTTTTAGTCCATTCAGTTATAGAGATTTTCCATTCATTATTTGACAAAATATGTTCAAAGTCGTCTGCTGCAGAATTGTCGTATGAGGGAAAGGGTTTTAAGAAAGGAGTCTTTGGAAGAATAAAACAAAACATGAAAGCTGTCTCTAAATATTGGCATCATTTATGATTACTTTTCATTTTTAAACATATGAATGAGCAAAATATATATGAATGTATATATAACATCATGATCAAAAAGTAACAATTCAATTCATCCATTCAACTTTATAAAATAAACACATTGTAATATTTCAAGGAGCCGACCATCAACTTGGTGCTAGAATTACAGGGTACTTCTAACTTGGTGCAAGAATCTCTTGAGTGAGTACTTCTTGATTTCTTGCACCAGGCTGAAGAAATATTCACACAAAAACTAATTTTTTTATCAAGACTTGAGGTCTATTAAAACAAGAACAAAAAAGTCTTTCACTGAGAAATAAATGGCTGAAAGAAGTATAAATAAATATAAGTAAACTAAATAATAAGTTGTTTTCTTTATACAATTCCACATGGTAACTAACCAACCTTCAGAGATTTCCAAATTCATCCTTTCCCACATACAACAAATCAGCAGCAGATGACATTGAAAACATCTAGTCATAACTATTTTAAATATCTATAAATGAAAGTAAGATTATTTAATAGAGTTGAAAACATTGTGTCAAAAGGGGAAATTGCTATTCATGGGCAATCAATTTCTCCTTTTGTCACAATGTTTTCAAAAGTCATCTTATGCTGATGCATCAAAAGTTGTTTATATACTGAAAAGGGTTAATGGCGTTGATTAATAGATTGTATTTTGTTATGGTCATAGTCCTTCTTCTAATGCTCCCAAGTTCTTGGATATTTGTAAGTCCAGTTGGTGAAGAGGGAAGACCCTGATTAGGCAACCTGATCTTGGTTTAACTTCTCTCTTAACCCTTTCCCTCATATAGACGCTTTCTGATGCCTCTGCAGCAGACGGCTTTTTGAAAACATAGTGACAAAAGAAGAAATTGCACAAAAACGTGCAATTTCTCCTTTTGCCACAATGTTTTCCACTTTTTGTCACAGGTTATTCATTCAATTATGGAGATTTTCTATGTTTTGACAAAATACGTTTAAAGTCGTCTGCTGCAGAATTGTCGTATGAGGGAAAGGATGAAAGTCTGTTTTCCTGTGTTATGGTATAAGTTCTTCAACTACTCAATGTATGTCATGTGAGGTATATAAGACATTCACACACCTTACAGATAAAACACTCACCTTGGCACTTAAAAAAACATTTAACAGTAAACACAGTATGATATTTAAATAAGACAGTAAATCACAGGCATGGACGGATTGCCAATTTGAGAGATGTAATAAAGACAAAGTTTGATAAACATAAAATGCATTGTTCATCACACATATCGAGGGCTTGGTGTGGAACGGTTGTATCTAAAAACCTATTTTGAAAACCCTGGTTTAGCGGCAATTTTAACCCCTTTGTAAACAATGCAAATTTAGGTGCCGTTGCTCAGAACGAGAAATGACATCTAAATGTCCATTTTTTACCAAGAAAAATGATTTATCGATTATAAAGACTTTATGGCGAGGTGATTAACCTTGGTAAAAAAATACTAATTTTAGTTACAACCGTTTCACACCAAGCCCTCAATATTACATACTTGTCATATTTGGGGATTTGGGGTCTTATTATTGACTCACAAAATTGGTTTCTGTTTCATTTTAAACCCTTTCCCTCTGCAGCAGACAGGTTTTATGAAAAAAAATAGTGACAAAAGAAGAAATTGCTCAAAACGAATCATTTCTCATTTTGCCACAATGTTTTTCACTTTTTATTCATAGGTTATCCATTCAATTATAGAGATTTTCTATTTTTTGACATATATGTTCAAAGTCATCTGCTGCAGAATTGTCGTATGAGGGAAAGGGTTAAGTTGCATTTTTAGTTTATAGTCAAAAGCTGCATATATGACTTCTAGTATGTTACATGTAGAGAGGTCTGACAACAGAGCGTAAGCAGTCTCACCAGAGTCTTCACTGTACTCAGATGCAACAAATCTACAAACAAGCAACCTAGAAACAATTTCTTCTTTTGTCACTATGTTTTCAAAAAGCTGTCTGCTGCAGAGGCGTCAGAAAGCGTCTATATGAGGGAAAGGGTTAAGGATAGAAGTAAGATGTAGGAAAAGATGAAATTGTTTGTTTTGAAGAAAGATTGAAGGTTTACTATTAGTAGGAATATCTGATTATAAGATTAATATCTGGCTTGTAACTGTACATAAATGTTACAATTGTTTTGCTGTAATCCCTAGAAAACGTCATAAAACATCATTTGACACAGGGATACAACAAAAAAACATATAACACGACAAATAAAACATACTCTAGAAAGCAGGCAAAACAAATACAATATCTTCTACATAGCATAAATAAATAAATATCTTACAATTGTTAACCACATAATTCTACATATATATGTAACAGTTAAGTCTCTTTTTTTATTATATCGATAACACTAAATAAACATTTGATAATTTTTTCCACAACAAACATTGCCTATTGTACAAATTAATCAGAATTTACCAATCTCCAATTCACATACATGCAACCTTTTGCCCATCACTTAGTTCAGTGATAAGAAGATGAAGAAATAAATTTTATTTTTCGAGTTGAATGGTAATAAACAATAATTTACTAAAAACGTTGTCTGTCTTAAGCCATACCCATGTGCAGACGCATGTTGCTGCATTGACAGCAGACGACTTTTGAAAATGTTGTGGCAATAAGGAGAAAGCGCTCATCACAAAATCAATTTATTCTTTAATACCGTTAGCCATTTTACATATTTCTACAAAGATGTTTTCAAAGTCATCTGCTGCAGATTTGTCATATGTGGGGAATGTTTATCACTTAATTCTGCTTTACTACATTGATTGTAACAAGAGCTGTCAGTAAGACTGCACACTATACTACCACTTATTAGTAACTGAGACTTGGCACTGTTAATGTAGTTGCATGCAAAACTTTAACAAGAATTTCTAAGTCAATTAATAAAGGGCCATAATTTGCATTGTATGCACAATAGTTATCTTACTTGATTATTTACATAGGTGTGATGGTTGGGAAGGACTGTATAACATTTCAATGCAATGCATCAATTAGTTACTGGGATATGGACTCTTAATGTTGTTGCACGCAAAACTTTAACCATAATTTCTAAGTAAACAAGAGGGCCATGATGGCCCTATATCGCTCATCTGATTTTTTACTCTATACATATAAGGAAAACAAGCAACCCCCCTGGTGGCCATGTTTCTCAACGGATCAGAATAAATTGAACAAACTTGGCAGAGGTTCACACAAGGAACATTTTTGCCAAACTATTTTCAAATCGGGCCAGTGATTTAGTACAAGAAGATTTTTTTAAGATTTCACTATATATCATATAAGGAAAACAAGCCCTACTCCCAGGCGGGCATTTTTTTTCATCAGATCGGAATAATTTTAACAATCTTGGTACAGGGTCACCCAAGGAACATTTGTGCCAATTGTTAAAGTTTTTACAAAGCACATAAAGAAAAACAAGCCTCGCCCCTGGTGGCCCTGTTTTTCAATGGATCAGATTTATTTGAACATTCTTGGTAGAAGGTCCCCCAAGGAACATTTATGCCAAATTATTTTTAAATCAGGTCGGTACTTTTGGACAAGAAGATTTTTAAAGATTTTTAAATGTTTGTTTGTTTGTTTGTTTGTTTGGAGTTTAACGCCGCTTTCAACAGCTTATTTTTAAATGTACATACATGTATAAGGAAAACAAGCTACGCCCCTTTTCTGATGCCGCAGCAACCAAAGTTCTACATGGAATTGAATTCTTTGAACAACTTTGAAAGAGGACCAACATAAGAGCATTCCTGTGAAATCATTTTGAAATTGGTCCATTGGTTTAGGAGGAGAAGTCATTTGTAGGAAAAAGTGAACAGGCATATGCTGTATGAAAAGCGATCACAATAGCCCATCTCGCACTTTGTGCACAGGTTAGCTAAAAAAGGGCCATAATTTGCATTATATACAGAAAGAGTTATCTTATTTGATTGTTTACATTGGTGTGATGGTTTGGCAGGCAGGATAGAGTTATCTTACTTGCTTATTTACATAAGTGTGATGCTTGGGATGCCTTGCAGAAAGTTTCACTGCAATACATCAATAAGTAACCAAGCTATGGTGTATTATATGTACTTGTATGCAAAACTTTAATCAAAGTGTGACGCTGACACCAACTCAGATGCGGAGCCAGGGTGAGTAGGATAGCTCTCATATATTCTCCGAAAAGTCGAGCTAAAAACTGGATTGGCACTTTGCCAAAAATGAGCTTAAACTCAATCATAATACAAAGTATTTTTGGTAAAACATCATCTTCATATTTACAATCTAAAAACAAACAATGAGTAGGTAATATATATGTTAAAATATCACAGATTTAAGCTTTGAGATGAACCAAGTCACACAAAAACTGACCATAGGAGATTTCAATGTAAATCATTTTCCACTTGCAGCACTGTGACAAAATGGGAAATTACTCTAAATGAGCAATAAACCCTTTAGCCACAATACTTTAAAATCTTTTCAATAAATGTATAGATATTTTCCCTATACATCTACCTAGATGTTTTCAAGGGCGTCTGTTGCAGATTCTTTATATATGGGAAAGGATTAATGGAAATAACAATTACATTGCATATAAGAACAGTTTGCCGTTCCTTCAAAATTGCTCTCCAAAGAGATCCAGATACTTCAATGATTAGAATAACAAACAACATTGTACAGTGTTGCAGCCTGATCCAGATACTTCAATGATTAGAATAACAAACAACACTGTACAGTGTTGCAGTCAGATCTGGATACTTCAATGATAAGATAACAAACAACACTGTACAGTGTTGCAGTCAGATCCAGATACTTCAATGATTAGATAACAAACAACACTGTACAGTGTTGCAGTCAGATCTGGATACTTCAATGATTAGATAACAAACAACACTGTACAGTGATGCAGTCAGATCTGGATACTTCAATGATTAGATAACAAACAACACTGTACAGTGATGCAGTCAGATCCAGATACTTCAATGATTAGATAACAAACAACACTGTACAGTGATGCAGTCAGATCCAGATACTTCAATGATAAGATAACAAACAACACTGTACAGTGATGCAGTCAGATCCAGATACTTCAATGATTAGATAACAAACAATACTGTACAGTGGTGCAGTCAGATCCAGATACTTCAATGATTAGATAACAAACAACACTGTACAGTGTTGCAGTCAGATCTGGATCTCTGCTAGTCCCCAACTTCTAAAGGTTAGTTTTCATCTAAAATGGCCTAAAATAATGGTGGTTTTTAACCCTTTCCTACATACAACAAAACATGCATCAGATGACTTGTTAACAATATATCAATAAATGAAAGAATATCATTCAAGAGAATTGAAAACGTTGTGGCAAATGGAAAAAATGCTCATCATGAGAAGTTTCTCCATGTGCCACAATGTTTTCAAAAGCCATCTATCATGGATGTGTCAAAATGTGTCTGCAGGTGGGAAAGGGTTAATACTATTTTGTCTTCTGGATTATCTTTAGTTCATTATGCATGATTCAACATTTCCTCAATGGAACAGACATCAATGACACCCTTTACTTTGAAAAGAAGAAATTGTTGATACTTAACCATTTCTCCAATTTCAAAAAAATGAAAAATATTTCCTGTCTGGATTTTTAAATATTTTCTTTCAGAAAATACAATTTAAATTCAGCTGTCTCATGATGGGTACATACCAACATATGTTTAAACAGAAATCTCAAGTAAACTGACCTAGTGGTGTATTAACCCTTTCCCTCATACGACAATTCTGCAGCAGACGACTTTGAACATATTTTGTCAAAAAATAGAAAATCTCTATAATTGAATGGATAACCTATGACTAAAAGTGGAAAACATTGTGGCAAAAGGAGAAATTGCTCGTTTTGGGCAATTTCTTCTTTTGTCCCGATGTTTTCAAAAAGCCGTCTGCTGTAGAGGCCATCAGTAAGTGACTATATGAGGGAAAGGGTTAATCATACTACAGTTGAATTGACACAGACAATACAAGGTTAACTCTTTGCCACATATAGGCCCTTTCTGAAAACAGTGTGGCAAAGAGAGAAATTGCTCAAAACAAGCAATTTCATCTTTTGTCACACTATTTTCAACACTACTAAACATTTATAATTTCTTAATAAAAATGTTCTTTATTTTTACCCCAATCTTTTCATTCATCACAGTGATCTGCTTCAGATTTGTTGAATGTGGGAAAGGGTTAATATGTGTAGAGCAAAATAAGGGTAAACAATATTTCTCTTATTTCATTCTTTCCTCAAGGTGCTCAAACAGTTTCAAATAAGATTGATAAATGAATGAAAAACTATTATCCTTTCCCATTTACAACTATTCTCCAGCAGACGTCTTAGAAAACTTCTCACCAAAAATAGGGTAAATCTCATTAAATGAAATTATAAAAATTGAATAGAGTTGAAATAATTATGGCAAGAGGCGGAATTGCACATTATGAGCAATTATTCCTTTAGCAACAATTATTTCAAAAAGCGTCTACTACATCGCATCAGCAAGTGGAAAAGGGTCAAAAGCAAGAGCGACTACTATTTTTAACAATTTTGAATACATGTAGTTATTAACCCTTTCCCTCATACGACAATTCTGCAGTAGAAAAAAAATAGAAAATCTCTATAATTGAATGGACAACCTATGACTAAAAGTGGAAAACATGGTGGCAAAAGGAGAAATTGCTCATTTTGAGCAATTTCTTCTTTTGTCACTATGTTTTCGAAAGGCTGTTTGCTGCAGAGGCGTCAGAAAGTGTCTATATGAGGGAAAGGGTTAAAGTCAGGGACATAGTAGGTGGCACAGCAAAATATTCAATCTATCTCTCTGAAATATATCATAAATATATCTATACTCAAATATATATATATATAGGTGATGCTCGTCTGCTTAGTACCCAAGCCAGAAATAAAATTCTCTTGTTTTAGTAACAGTGACCTTGACCCCAGGAACCCCAACACAATCCAATTGAAAATCTTCTTAAATGCTAAATACAAACAAAATTTAGTTACATTATGACAACTATAACTTAAGATATTGAATATATTACCTTTTATCTATTTTCAGTAACAGTGACCTTGCCCTTGACTGAAGGGTCTCCAAAACACAATCCCATTAAAGATCTTCTTAAATACTTACTACAAACAAAATTTGGTTACATTATGTCGACTATTACAAAAATATTGTGTATAATTTGTGGGTTTGAACTTTTATAATTTAAGAAGGGCAATTATCCATTCAAAATACATGACATGATTATGTAACTTGTAAAACTCTTCCATCATTAAGTTCATTTGATAGAGAACAAGTATTTCAAGTTTCAAAGAGATAGCTTTGTTAGTTTGCATGTAAGTGACTGTAACCCAAAACTTATCCAAAATTATTCTGACTTAAAAAGGGGCATAAGTTTGACAAAATGCAGTCAAGAGTTATGGAACTTGTCACTCATGTTGCTACTATGATGTCAGACAACTATGAAGTTTCAAAGCTCCACCTTGAATGGTTACTGAGAAAAAGCGGACTTTTACAAAAAACTTTACCGAAATTCTGACCTGAAAAGGGGCATAAGTTTGAAAAATGCAATCAAGAGTTACGGCACTTGTCCCTATGGTTGCTACTATGATGTTAAACAACAATATTACGTTTCAAAGCTCTACCTTGAATGGTTATTGAGGAAAAATGAAACAAACCAGCTAACAAGAGTACGGACGGAGGGACATGACCATACCATTATACGTACCGTTTTTAAGAAACGGTCGTATAAAAATACACAATTCTGAAGACTGTAAGTATGAGCATTGTGAGCCTTTTTCCCCCCTTTGTCTTTTTATTTTAAACATGTGCACTGTAGATATTCCACAAGCTTTTGTAGGAACACAAATGTTGCCTGTGTGTTAAGTTAAACCAAAAATGACAGGCAGACGGGCTGACAGACAATGGAAAAGTGAACCGTATGTGTCATTCTTTGATGGCAGGCAACACAGTAACATATCATAAGGTCATGACGGGATATTCCAAGAAGTCTAAATCAATATCAATTTCCTTTGAAGCATAACGAAAGCTTATCCTAAATGACAACAACTGTTAAAACTCTTTTATTTACATAACAATTTTATAAAAACAACCATTTGTGGTTAAAATATATGAACGCGTCTAGCAATTTGGGTGTCTTAATGCCTCTACGTACAGTGAAGACTCAGTTCAGCCTGCCCTCATCGCAATGTCTCGCCAGAGTTTACACTAAGTGTTATTTAGACCTAAATGCAACTTCGGACTCAAAACTAGAGGTGTAAGTGCACTACGATTTTGCCAGTGTAGCTTTTAACCTGTTGCCCAAATAAACATTCTTTCTGACGCCTCTGCAGCAGACGATATTTGAAAACAGTGTGACGAAAGAAGGAATTGCTCAACGATGAGCAATTTCTCCTTTTGCCACAATGTTTTCAACTCTAGTCAATAAATGTTCTTACATACTTAGGGAGTTTCTAAATTGTTTACTAAATGTTTTCAAAGCCGTCTGCTGCGGTTTGCTGTATGCAGGCATATCGAGGGCTTGGCGTGAATCTAAAATTGGTATAATTTTACCAAGGTTAATCACCTCGCCATAAAGTCTTTATATAAAGCGTTAAATTATTTTTCTTAGTAAACAATTGAAATTTAGGTGCCATTGCTCGTTCTGAGCAATGGCAGCTAAATTTGCATTGCTTACAAAGGGGTCAAAATTGCCCCTAATCCAGGGTTTTCAAAATAGGTTTTTAGTTACAACCGTTTCACGCCAAGCCCTCGATATAGCATATGCGTTAACATGATGCCAAACATGAGAGTCAATAAGACCCGAATCACCAGGTGCGGCTCTTTTTACAATTAAGTGTCTATGTTTGCATTGTCACATACTAACCTATATTACATATAAGACAGTTTGTAATGTATGTGGGAAAGGAATAATGATTTTCGTGAAGGTAATATAATCTTTGAATGACATGGTGTCAACCACGGAAAGTCTTAAATCAGACTGCATGACGGTGCTCGCTTTTCTGGGTCTGTCCTGGTGTCACATTCCCTGAGGTCAGTTTCCCTTTTGCATGGCCTAAATAATACGTCACAATAAGTGACGTTGGTCATCACTGGAGCTGTTTTCATGTAACACACTAGCACCATGATTCCAGTCTTGTGTATTTTCTTCTGTTTTAGCCTTCACTAATGGTTTCTTCACTATATATCTAGCACTTTTACTGTCTCCACTAGTTTCCCCATGGATTAAGGAATTTTACAATCAGATCTTTTAATTCCACTTCAAGAAGCAATGCAGGTACCTCATCACAATATCGTACATGTCCGTGACTGAAAAATATATAGAAATACATTTAATGTGAAAACATACCTTTACACAATATAGCCTTCAACGAAATGAGCAATCTCTCATAAAAACAACCTTGAGTATCGGCAATTATGGTACAATAGCATATAGTTAACCCTTTCCCTCATATAGACGCTTTTCTGACGCCTCTGCAGCAGACGGCTTTTTGAAAACATAGTGACAAAAGAAGAAATTGCTCAAAACGAGCAATTTCTCCTTTTGCCACAATGTTTACCACTTTTAGTCATAGGTTATCCATTCAATTATGGAGATTTTCTATGTTTTAACAAAATATGTTCAAAGCTTGTTATGTCAGACTCTTGTATACATCTAACCCTTTCCCTCATACGACAATTCCGCAGCAGACGACTTTGAACGTATTTTGTCAAAACATAGAAAATCTCCATAATTGAATAGATAACCTCTGACAAAAAGTGGAAAACATTGTGGCAAAAGAAGAAATTGCACGTTTTGTACAATTTCTTCTTTTGTCACTATGTTTTCAAAACGCCGTCTGCTGCAGAGGCGTCAGAAAGCGTCTATATGAGGTAAAGGGTTAAACGGAGCATTCAATTCTGATTTTAAACAATTGTTTAGGTCACTTATAAAGTACCAGTTGTGGATTTACCTTTGTATTCAAACAAAATTGTAGCAAATTCTGCTTTGTTGTTTGCAACAGCTGGATATTCCTTGTTACCCCGTTTTACTTCTTCTCTTACACTACATATAGACAACTGATAAAACAAACAAGATCTCAAGGTCCCAAGCTCTTCTATATAGAGATGTTTTGTACCAGACCTCCTTTAAAACCCAAAATTTGCCGGCTGGACCGATTTTTAACTCGCCAGACTGATTTCAATCTTAACCCTTTCCCTCGTATAGATGCTTTCTGACGCCTCTGCAGCAGACGGCTATTTGAAAACATAGTAACAAAAGAAGAAATTACAAGAACATGCAATTTCTCCTTTTGCCACAATGTTTTCCACTTTTAGTCATAGGTTATCCATTCAATTATAGAGATTTTCTACTTTTTTACAAAATATGTTCAAAGTCGTCTGCTGCAGAATTGTCGTATGTGGGAAAGGGTTAAAACTTGTAAAACAAGAGCAACGCGTACGGCACAGACGCTCGACTGATAGAAAACAGAAAAAAAGCTGAGCTGAACAAAAAACCTTAACCGGACGACCACGCTGCCGACAACGACGACGCCCAAAAGTCGAGCTAACAATCGGTCCAGATATTTTCATAAATATCACTAACACCTACACTATATGTCACTTTGTAAACATATTGCACATTGTCTGTGTTTCTCACATGACAATAAACCTTCAAGAGAGTCACTTACCGTGAAGTTAACAAGATAATCGATCCAATAGACCGTGATAATCGTGTTATCTAAAATGAAGGTCACCAATCCGAATTTCGCGCATCTGATTGGCTGTTGGGGTTTTAGGGAATTTTTGTGAATTTGAATAAATTTCCGGGTCCCTGTTTTGTACATATCATAACTATTAACCAACAGTAATTTTAACCCTTTCCCTCATATAGACGCTTTCTGACGCCTCTGCAGCAGACGGCTTTTTGAAAACATAACGAGCAATTTCTTCTTTTGCCACAATGTTTTCCACTTTTAGTCATAGGTTATCCATTCAATTATAGAGATTTTCTTTGTTTTGACAAAATATGTTCAAAAGTCGTCTGCAGCAGAATTGTTGTATGAGGGAAAGGGTTAAATCATTGCACATATCATTACTATAAAGTGATACCTTTTTCTTTGGAGGTTCTTGAGGTTTTTTATCATCTTTCTTGGTTTTGTCATCATCTGTCTTTTTATCGTCCGTGTCTTCTTCGTTATCTGATTTATCATCACCATCCTGAACAACAAAGTCATATATTTTAACCCTTTCCCTCATATAGACGCTCTCTGACGCCTCTGCAGCAGACGGCTTTTTGGAAACATAGTAACAAAAGAAGAAATTGCACAAAACGTGCAATTTCTCCTTTTGTCACAATGTTTTCCACTTTTAGTCATAGGTTATCCATTCATTTATAGAGATTTTCGCTTATTTGACAAATTATGTTCAAAGTCGTCTGCTGCAGGTATTATTTTGTTTTTCTACAAAGTTTCAGTGAATTCAAGGCAATAGTAAACCTGACCAACTTAACAATATGAAACACACTGCAGGTTGTAAGTAGGTTGTGCAAATAACTGTAAACCCTTTCCCTCATACGTCAATTCTGCAGCAGACAACTTTGAACGTATTTTGTCAAAGAATAGAAAATCTCTATAATTGAACGGATAACCTATGACAAAAAGTGGAAAACATTGTGGCATAAGGAGAAATTGCACGTTTTGTGCAATTTCTTCTTTTGTCACTATGTTTTCAAAAAGCTGTCTGCTGCAGAGGCGTCAGAAAGCGTCTATATGAGGGAAAGGGTTAATCAGGTATTATTTTGTTTTTCTACAATGTTTCAGTGAATTCAAGGCAATAGTAAACCTGATCCAACCGAACAATATGAAACACACTGCAGGTTGTAAGCAGGTTGTGCAAATAACTGTTAACCCTTTCCCTCATATGACAATTCTGCAGCAGACGACTTTGAACATATTTTGTCAACAAATAGAAAATCTCTGTATATGAATGGATAACCTATGACTAAAAGTGGAAAACATTGTTGAAAAAGGAGAAACTACTCGTTTTGAGCAATTTCTTCTTTTGTCACTATGTTTTCAAAAAGTCGTCTGCTGCAGAGGCGTCAGAAAGTGTCTATATGAGGGAAAGGGTTAAATAAATTCAACACACAGTTGAAAACATTTCGAGAAACAGAGATATTGCTCATTTTGATAATTTCTTTTTCTTACCAAAATGTTTTAAATAACATACACTTCAGAGGGGTTAAATGTTGCCACTAACAGGGAAAACATAACTGATGATAACAATCATATTTGCATGCTAGGTATTTATGAGGTCAAACAAGTTCTCCAGATGTTGAGTGCTAGATCAGACTGTGTGGAAGCACAAGCTTGTCCGGATATTCCCTTCATTCAGTTATTTTTCCATAATATGGTTCTTATCTTTTGTTATACCCTTTAAGAAGAGGGGGGTATATAGGAGTCACTGTGTCGGACTGATGGACTGTCGGTCGGTCGGTCGGAAGACATATTTTGTCCATTTCTATTTCTTACAAACTACAAGGTGGAATTCAATAAAGTTTTACATGAAGCTTTTATACCAAGAGGAGATGTGCATATCCTAAAGGTCTTACAATTGCATGTTACTTTACAGAGTCATGGCCCTTTTACTTATTAAGTTATGGTGTAGGTCAAGGTGCAGTTTTAGGGGGTATTTATCATCTTCAGTGATAGTTCTAGTTAAAACCTGTCCATGGAAAAAGGTGCCAATTTCGCTTTTGTAAATAGTGTAGATCCAGATCAGCCTGTGCCTCTGTACACTCTAATCAAGATCTACATTGTTCACATATCAATTAAATAAGCTAATTAGAATCCTTGGTCAACTTTTGTAGATTCTGATTATAAAACGGACCAAATATACAAACTGATCTGAACTGTTCAGAAATACCAGCTTGTACCTTTTCCCATGGACTGACATGTATCTTACCTTGTCTTTCTTTTTATCCTTATCTTTCTTGTTTTTCTTATCTTTGTCCTTCTTATCCTTTTCTTTGTCCTTCTTATCCTTATCTTTTTTGTCTTTCTTTTTGTCTTTTTTCTTTCCATCTTCTTCCTCCTCCTGCAATATATAAGGATTAATAAATGTATTTTAAACTATTGATTTGTATCTGTTTCAATTCACAGGTGTTCGAGTTTATATTTATGAAAAATTATTTTTAATAATAGCATTATGTCTTATGTTAAAATACTCATGGATCATATATCAAAACAATAATGGAATCTTTATATAATACTTTATAGTGAGGCTGTTCACAGTAACACAGTTGGATGTTGTTTGTTTTTTATACCATAACAATAATGGAATCTTTATATAAGGTAATAAGTAAATTCACATTATAAACACTTTCCCTCATAAATTTGGAGCAGATGACTGGAACAATCAGTAGGAAAAAAATATTTAGAAAGAGCAAAGTTTTATATCAATGGAAAAAAAAGATTGTTGGAAAAATAGAAATTGCTGTTTTTTCGTATTTTGTCATTTTCCCATAATGTGTGTAATAACTTCCCACATACAGCTGAGCAAATCTGCATCAGTTGACATTGAAAACATCTTTTGAAAAATATGGGAAATCTCTATAAATGAAAGAACAATTATGGAATAAAGCTAAAAACATTGTTGCACAAGGTAAATTGCTTATAATTTCGCCTTTTACAACATTGTTATTAGAAGTCATCTACTGCTAAAGATTTAACCCTTTCCCTCATACAACAATTCTGCAGCAGACGACTTTGAACATATTTTGTCAAAAAATAGAAAATCTCCATAATTCAATGGATAACCTATGACTTAAAGTGGAAAATATTGTGGCAAAAGGAGAAATTGCTCGTTTTGAGCAATTTCTTCTTTTGTCACTATGTTTTCAAAAAGCTGTCTGCTGCAGAGGCATCAGAAAGCATCTATATGAGGGAAAGGTTTATCAGTTAACTTGCTCACTTATTACTCGATCAATAATTTGTTAAATGTATTCAGTTCATAATGTTTTCATCACTTGTTTGTATTTTGATAACCCTTTCCCGAATATAGACGCTTTCTGACGGCTCTGCAGCAGTGGCCTTTTGAAAGCATTGTGGCAAAAGGAGATATTGCTAACTGAGCAACTTCACCTTTTGCCTTAATATTTCAAACCCTTTTTTTAAAAACTAAATTTGCATTTATAAAGATTTTCCACACTTTAAGTGAGATGTGTTCACAGTCATTTCCTGCAATTTTATTGTGTGTGGGAAAAGGTTTTAAATATTGTAATCTCTGTAAAGCGTAAATAAAAAGTGTATGGTGGTAATGAGTTTAACAAATGTTACCTCATCTTTGTCTTCATCCTCAATGTCCTCGACGTCATCCTTTCCTTTCTTTTTATCCTTCTTATCTTTCTTTTTATCCTTTTTCTTGTCTTTCTTATCTTTATCCTTTTTCTTGTCCTTTTTGTCTTTTTTTGTGTCTTTTTTACCTCCTTCCTCTTCGTCTGAAAGGTCATATATATGTTAACCATTTTTCCTCATACATATGCTTTCTAGCAGATTTGCAGCAGACAACTTTTGAAAACATTGTTGTAAAAGGAGAAATTGCCACAATGTTTTCATTTGTTTTCAATAATAATTGTTCTTTGATTTATTGAGTTTCCCTATTTAAGATGTTTTCAAAGTCTCCTACTGGAGATTTATTGTATGTGGGAAAGGCTTTTTTTTCTTCAGAATTTAAAATCAAGCAAGAGTCAGATATAAGAACCCAGTGCTCTCATTGATTTTAACCCCCTTTCCCTCATATAATAAATCTACAAAAGACAACTTTGTAAACATCTTGTCAGAAAGTATGAAAAATCTCTATAAATGAAAGTGTTATTATTGAAAGTTAGAGTTGAAAACATTGCAGCAAAAGGAGAAGTGGCTCATTAACCCATTCCCTCATACGACAATTCTGCAGCAGACGACTAAATGGATACCCTATGACTGAAAGTGGAAAACATTGTGGCAAAAGGAGAAATTGCTCGTTTTGAGCAATTTCTTCTTTTGTCACTATACTTTTAAAAAGCCTTCTGATGCAGAGGCATCAGTAAGAGTCTACATGAGGGAAAGGGTTAAGAGCCACAATGTTTTCAAAAGGTGTCTGCTTCCGATGCATTTAAATTCATCTACATTATTGGAAAGGGTTAAATAAATGCATCCTTCATTCTCTTCTCGAAAATGTTACCGATATTTGAAAATAAATTAACAGATTAGTTCAAGACATGCCTTTCATTAATACCTTTGTTAGTTTTTATGATATTCTTTTAAATAATTAAATCCATGTTACGCAACATCACAGATACATAAACCTGAATACCCCTTTTGTAGCAAAATATACTAAAAACCCTTGCTCACATATGAACAACATGTAGCAGATCACTTTGAAAATGTCCATCCAAGTAATTACATGTATATGGAAAGTCTCTAAAAATGAAATACTAATATGATAAACAAGACGGCCATGACATAGAAAATCTCCATAATTGAATGGATACCCTATGACAAAAAGTGGAAAACATTGTGGCAAAAGGAGAAATTGCATGTTTTGTGCAATTTCTTCTTTTGCCACTATGTTTTCAAAAAGCCGTCTGCTGCAGAGGCGTCAGAAAGCATCTATATGAGGGAAAGGGTTAAACAATCTAACACTGTAGAGCATATTCCTATACATATGTAATGTCATTGTTATTCTTACCTCCATCATCCTCTTTTTCTTCTTCTTCCTCCTCCTCCTCCTCATCTTCATCACCTTTCCCTTTTTTCTTGTCTTTCTTCTTGTCCTTATCCTTTTTATCTTTTTTCTTATCTTTCGTTTTATCTTTCTTGTCCTTTTTGTCTTTTTTCTTATCTTTTTTGTTCTTTTTCTTATCTTTCCCATCCTTCTCTTCATCTTCTTCTTCTTCGTCTTCACCCTCTGTTGCTGATTTAACAGCTTGAGTTTCTTCTACTTTGGTTTCCTTTGTTTCTTCTTCATCTGCTTCTTCTTCTTCTTCTTCCTCTTCTTCTTCCTCCTCATCTTCTTCATCATCTGAAAATGCTGGTTTTTTCTTCCCAAACAAAGAAACAGTTTTGGCTTTTTCTGAAACATAAAATGTTACTAATGAACAATGCATTGAAAGAAAATAAAATTCAAGGTTTAGGCAATAAAGATCTAAGCATGCATTTATGCTATTCAGTCCAAATGCATTTTCCTGTGTCTAATTGATCAATATTGGACCTGTTTGCAGATTGATCCAAATCTTTACTGTTCAAAAACGCCCTGGCCTTAATTTCCTGGAGCTTAGGTATAAACAATTTTTCTAAAACCATTTTGATTGCACTGCTGGACCTATATTGCTTAGAGCTTTTTTCACTAATACCGTTTTGCAAGCTAATTCAGTTCTATCAAGTCAGCCAGTTCACTGTACATGTGTTTCTTGGCTTTCTCCTTTAGTACTCAACATAACATTCTTTTCCAGACAACAAACTACCTTCTAACATAAAATACAAAGCCCATTGTCGGAAAAAGAATGACATTAGTCACAATTAATTGTGTCAATCATCGGAAAGAATAAACGGCTGACATGGGGGTATTAACCCTTTCCCTCATATAGACGCTTTCCGACGCCTCTGCAGCAGACGGATTTTTGAAAACATAGTGACAAAAGAAGAAATTGCTTAAAACAAGCAATTTCTCCTTTTGCCACAATGTTTTCCGTTTTTAATCATAGGTTATCCATTCAATTATTGAGATTTCCTATTTTTTGACAAAATATGTTCAAAATCATCTGCTGCAGAATTGTCATATGAGGGAAACGGCTAACTCACAACCTCTGGATATCATGACTTATAACATACAAGAGTGTTTGAAGGGACACATGTTTTGATGGCCAGTTGAATCAGAGCCTGATTGACCAGACGGACAGAAGAGAAGAGATCCCGACATGTAACCCTGCCAATGAGGGTGACAAATTCCAGGGCTTGGCGTGAAACGGTTGTAACTAAAAACCTATTTTGAAAACCCTGGTTTAGGGGCAATTTTGACCCCTTAGTAAACAATGCAAATTTAGGTGCCATTGCTCAGAACGAGCATTGGCACCTAAATTTCCATTGTTTACCAAGAAAAATGATTTAACGCTTATAAAGACTTAATGGTGAGGTGATTAACCTTGGTAAACAAAATACCAATTTTAGTTACAACGGTTTCATGCCAAGCCCTCGATTTGGTCCTTTTATACAAAAGAACTGGCAAAAGACTTACTTTTCTTTAATTTCTTCCCTTTTTTCTTCCCTGATGACTTATCTTCTTCTTCCTCTTCTTCTTCCTCTGACATACCTGGTACCTTTGGTTGAGAACGGGGCTTGGGTATCGGAGCAAGTGGCAACCTCTAGAATAGGGAAATGGAAGCAATTATAGGTTTCCTAAACAATTTTTAAAAATCCCTATATAAGACAGTCTAGCTAGTTTGACTCAACAAATTATTTAACAATTTTACTCTTTACAATTTGCAGAGGCCTATTGACGTCTTTGCAGCAGACAGCTTTTGGAAACATAATGACCTATTATCATTTTTGCAATAATATTTTTGTTAAAAAGTTGTCTGCTGCAGATGCGGCAGAATGCGCTTGCAAATGGGAAAGGGTTAAAATATGATATCAGGTAAACTACAACTTACCCTTTGTGTATCTTCCTTCACTTCCTGTTCCTCTTCCTCCTCATCTTCTGAGTCTTCCTCTTCCGATTCTTCATCTTCATGCTTCAACTACAGTGAATGATGAACAACATGCATAAAACGGCAATTGGAAGGTATGTAGTCTCTTAACCCTTAACAATACAACAACAAATGCTTATGAGGGAAAAAAGTATAATTTCCACGTTTGGATTGATTTCAGACAGATAAGTCTAAAAACATCATATATGGACAAAAGGTTGTTCGTGGGATGGGATACATTGTGGAAAAAGGAAGATTTGCTTGTTTCAACCAATTTCTGCTTTTTCCACAATGTTGTTCACAGCTGCTTACATTCAGAAGAATCAGAATCTTTGTTAACAGGAAGGTTTTAACCTTGTAAGAACAGCAACTCTCTAAAAGCTGTACATATACTTCTATGCCTCTGGCAAATGTTGCTCCGAAGAAGTTGCAATTTAGTTGAAAACTTTTTCCTAAACCTCCATAGGTCAGTTTCTCTGTGATATGGCTTTTGTATTATCATTGTTTTCTCCAATTCTTTGCTTTGTTTTATAACACATTTTCTATTTGAAGATGCATCTGCAGCAGACAGCTGAGCCCTGGGACTTCAGTTGGTAGTGAAGCGGGCTGTCAATCCAGGGGTTGTGAGTTTGAATCCCAGCTCGGCCAACATTCTTTCAATCTTTGACAAAAGTCACTGTGACAAATGTCATTCGTCTTTCACCAATGGGCTAACTGTCTATGCAGAAAAGCAGCCAGTTGCATGGAAAGTATGTTGTGTGGAGAACTGGTAATGAGAAAGCTAGGAAACATATAAGTAGGTGAACTGGCCGCCGTGATATGACTGAATTTTTTTGAAAACGAACAAACAGCTTAAAGTTTCAATTAGTCAATCAATCAATCTGCAGCAACTTTTGAAAACATTATGGCAAATGGAGAAATCAATCACAAGAATCAATTTCTCCTGTTGCCACAATGATTTCCACTTAATTAAGAAATAAAATGTTCATTTATAGAGATTTTCCATAATTTGTCATTATATATTTTCAAAGCTGTCAGCTGCAGATTTGTTGCATGAGCGAAAAAGATAATAAAAATGTCTTTGGTAATTAAATAATTTTCCAAAGAATGGTGTAACACTTTAACCCTTTCCCACATACAACAAAACTGTAGCGGACATCTTATACAACAGCTTTGCAAGAATATGGAGAATCTGTGTAAATGAAAGTATAATAATTTAATAGATTTAAAAACATGAAAATGTCTCTTTTGCCACAACGTTTTCAAAATTTGTCTACTGCAGATGGGTCAAATCACGTCTATGAGTGGGATAGCGATTAAACTTACTGGATCTGGTTGTTTTCTGGGCACAGGTCGTGGTGGTAAATTTGGCGATGACTTCACTGTTTCATGAGATTCAGGCTGTATTTAATATACAATGTACAGATTTAGAATTTACTTACAGACTTCTGGCAAATTCATGAAGTCTTTTAAGTACAAATAATGTAATTTCAGTATTACCTAAGAAACAATTTAATTTTCAACATCACTTTTTTATATATATATGAGAATGTATTTTTTACAGGTACTAGAAAACGTTTAAGTCATACAAAATAACAGAAGCGAGTTTGAGGAAATTGGTAATTCTCCAAGATATGTCAGTTTATTGTTTTCCTTACACAAGTAATTTATGTCTGTACTTACAACTGCTAACACACAAAATTGCTTCCTCTAGGGTGTTAACAAGATTTTCCTTCAATTTGACCTAGTGACCTACTTTTTGACCCAACATGACCCAAGTTCGAACTTGGCCTACATATCATCAAGACAAACATTCTGATCAAGTTTCAATATGCTCAAGTTGAAAATGTGGCCTCCAGAGTGTTAACAAGATTTCCCTTCAATTTGACCTAGTGACCTCATATGGCCCAGTTTCGAACTTGTCCAAGATTTGATGGAGATGAATGTTCTGATAAATTTTCATGAAGATTGGATGTAAAATGTAGCCTGTAGAGTGTTAACAAGAGCAAATGTTGACGACGCACAAGGCGACGGACGGATGCCGGACAAAATGTGATCACAATAGCTCACCTTGCACTTCCTGCATAGAGGTGAGCTAAAAAGTATTCATTTATATGTATTACAAACTTAATAATTTAGTTACATTAGGCTAATTTTAACTAAAGCTATTGATTTGAATATATAACTGTTTTTCTATTTCTAGTAACAGTGACCTTGACCTCAGTAGCCCCAAAACACAATCCCATTAAAGATCTTATTAAATACTTACTACAAACATTAGTTTGTTTACATCAGGTCAAATTTAACTAAAGATATTGAATATATTACCATTTTCCTATTTTTAGTAACAGTGACCTTGACCCCAGTAGCCATAAAACACAATACAATTAAAGAAGATTCATTAATGCTTAGCGTTCTGTTATATTAAAGAGAAATATTGATGAGAATAGACCAATTTACTCCTCCTAATTTTATCTTCTGTCTTCCCATCCCTTTTCTCTATGGAAGTCCTTGGTATCAATTTAAGCACAACAAAATCAATTAATATTCTTTGAAACAAAATGAAATCCCATTTACCTTTATCAAATCTTCTTGAATATCATTTTCCTCTTCTTTCGGTTCTTTTGCTGTAAATATACATGTTTAAGAAATGGTACAGAATGTTATATGGTTTTGATGAATAATTGAGAAACAAGAGGGTCATGTGATCACTTTTTTGACCAATCAATATGGCTTGATGTAATCATAGAGGGTCACTCAAGGAACATTTCTACAAAACTATTTGGAAAGTGGCCAGATTCTTAAAGTTTTGATGTTAGCCATTTAAGGCTTAACAGCCCCATCACCTGGCGGCCATGTTTTTCAACCATTTTCAACCATTCAATATGGCTTGAAGGAATCTTATAGAGGATAAACCAAGGCTAAACAGCCCCATCCCCTGGTGGCCATGTTTTTCAACCATTCAACATGGCTTGAAGGAATCTAATAGAGGATAAGCCAAGGCTTAACAGCCCCATCCCCTGGTGGCCATGTTTTTCAACTATTCAACATGGCTTGAAGATGTCTTTCTGATTTTCACTGCTGATGCACAGAATGTCGCCATATTGTAAACAACACAAGACTGGGGTTAGGCGTTCGTGAATGGTTACTCGTGTTGTGTACTGCGCACGTCCAGATTTTCTACTCGAGTTACTCAATTGCAAAAGCCGAAAACGCTCATTGTAGACAGAAGTCATGCAAATCAAGCAATTATTCTCGTTATCCTTTTCTCACATACAACAAATCTACAGCAGATGACTTTGACAACTTCTAGACAAAATCTTATAAAATGTCCATTATTGCAAGTAAAACCATTGAAAAGATTTGAAATTTATTGTGGGAATATGAAAAGTTTAAAATTATTATGAGCAATGTTCCTTTTGCCTCAATGCTTTCAAAAGTCGCCTAATGCAAATGCTTCAAAATATGTCTGTAGGTGGGCAAGGGGTAATAGTGTCATGTACAATTGGGTATAAAAATTACCCACTTATTCTATCACCCCAAATAATCTACCAATAGTTATGAATAAGATTATGTAATTATGTAGACTTTCAAATGTAAAACTTATATGAACTTAAAATTGCATTTGTAACAATGATGATATAATTTTTCACAATTTGAAAATAAAGCATCTATCTATCAACATGCATTTTAAATATTTTGCGGATGCTGCCACCTTTGTCATTGACAGGATGAAAATAACATCTCTTTTGGAAGTATGGACAAGCTAACAAGAAGAGCTGAAGACAGATCACCATACCTAAGGGCGATATTTTATGTTCTATGTTCCTGGAATTTGAAGTTGGTGGGACGGTCATGTGAAGGTGTTCTGAAGGTAGACGAGCACCAGCCAATGCAGGAAGTGTACGATTTAATTCATTCTTAAACTGAAAAAGAACAAACATTGGTTATCATTGATACATTCTAATTTCAAACAAGAGCAGCGCATACGGTACAGACGCTCGACTGATAGATAGAAACAAAATTAGCTAAACAAAAGACCTTAACCGGACGACCACGCCGCCACCCCCCGCGGCCTCGCCGCCACCCCCCCCGCGGCCCCGCCGCCGACAACACCAGGGTCATGACAATAGCTCTCGTTTTTTCAAAAGTCCAGCTAATAAAGACTATATCTGCTTCCTTGACCTTTTACCGCATACAACAAATATGCAGCAGACAAATTCAAAATCATCTTGGTAAAAATGAAGAAAACCTCTAGGAATGACAGTGTAATTATTGAATAAAGTTGAAAACATTGTGACAAATGGAGAAATTGTTCTATATGAGAAATTTCTCTATCTGTCAGTGTTTTCAAAAAGATGTCTACTGCAGAGGTGTCAGAAAGTGTCTGTAAGTGGGAAAGGGTTACCATTCAAAGATTAGTTAACCCTTTCCCTCATATAGACGCTTTCTGACGCCTCTACAGCAGACGGCTTTTTGAAAACATAGTGACAAAAGAAGAAATTGCTCAAAACGAGCAATTTCTCCTTTTACCACAATGTTTTCCACTTTTAGTCATAAGTTATCCATTCAATTATAGAGATTTTCTATTTTTTGACAAAATATGTTCAAAGTCGTCTGCTGCAGAATTGTCGCATGAGGGAAAGGGTTAAACATGAGTGTTTGAAGGAACACACGTGTCACCTGTCAAAAGGTAAGTGAAAGCTTGAGGGGAAGACGGATTGATGGACAGATGACAGAAATGATTCGTTTGTGTCATCCTGCTAATGCAGGCCACACACAAAATGCCCTTCCATTCATCCAAAATCTATTTTCTTAACAGAACTATTTACATCTATCTACGAATACATTTTCTAGAATCTCATGGAAACTTTTAAAACATTTTAAAAACCATTTCCCTCAATACAATAAATCCGCAGCAGAAAACTTTGAGAACATGTAAGTAAATCAATTGAATATTTAATGTTAATATAATTTGAAAATATTATGGTAATTTTTTGCATTTGCCACAATGCATTCAAAGCTCATCTGCTGCAAATGTGTCACATTGTGTTTGTAAGGGGGAGAGGATCAAAACATGTAAAGTTAAAATTGTCTTATAGATTACTGTGTAGTAGGCATTGTAGGAAAATGAGCAATTGCTCAAAACCAGCCATATTTTACTTATCCACAAAGTTTCTATATATTTTTAAGACATGTTACACATTTTTCTACAGTAATTATTCTTCTGACATTTTCTTTTGCTGGTAAACAACAGAGGACATATTCAAAACTTACAGAAATGCATGATCAGTGCAGACAAAAACAAGCAGACCTTGAATGTCATATATCCCTCAACTGTGTACGCATTTTCCAATACATAATTAATTATAAAGTTGACCTGTCACAGTCAATTACAGCAATGTTTTTTTTTTTTACAATCAATTTCATTTCAGCTGTTTTGATAGATAATCACTCCAGGATCCTTCATGTGAAATTATTTTTAAGTCCACTCTTTCTCTAAGAGGAGATGATGTTCAAAGATTGCACGTGACACTTTATAGAATTAACCCTTTCCCTCATACGACAATTCTGCAGCAGACGACTTTGAACGTATTTTGTCAAAACATAGAAAATCTCCATAATTGAATGGATAACCTATGACTAAAAGTGGAAAACATTGTGGCAAAAGGAGAAATTGCATGTTTTGTGCAATTTCTTCTTTTGTCACTATGTTTTCAAATAGCCATCTGCTGCAGAGGCGTCAGAAAGCGTCTATATGAGGGAATGGGTTAACCCTTTCTAACATACAACAAGTCTGCAGTAGATGACTTTGAAAATTTAACAAATCTCTGAACGTGAAAGTTTGATTATGGATTATATTGAATAGAGGTGAAACATTGTGCCATAGAGTGGAAATTGCTCATTATGCCTCACATGAGCATTTTTCCTTTTGTCACAATGTTTGAAGTCATCTGCTGCAGAGGTTTTAGAAAATGCCTGTATTAAAGTTATTTTTGGCCAGTCATTTCAATTTGGTTACTTTAGTCAATCAAAGATCATTAATATGAAATCATTCCAATGAATTAAGATTGCACATCCAATTTGCAATAAGTTACAAGACAAGAGGGCCATGATGGCCCTTGATCACTCCCAAGATGTTAGCCAATAACATAGTTAGTCAATCACAATAACTAATTTTGCGGTCAGATTGTTTGATTGTTTGGTGTTTTACACCGCTTTCAACAATGTTTCAGTTATATCACGACGTTTCCTGGGTGAGTTACCAGTGCTACAGGTCCATTTATTCTGACGACAGTCAGTCAGTCGTAATGCTAACCCCGAAACCCTGAGCACCAAGGAGGGCAGCCAATAGTATCAATTTAAATGTATTTTGTTGGCGGTCAGATAACCCTTTCCCTCATACGGCAATTCTGCAGCAGACGACTTTTTGAACGTATTTTGTCAAAACATAGAAAAGCTCCATAACTGAATGGATAACCTATGACAAAAAGTGGAAAACATTGTGGCAGAAGGAGAAATTGCACGTTTTGTGCAATTTCTTCTTTTGTCACTATGTTTTCAAAAAGCCGTCTGCTGCAGAGGCGTCAGAAATCGTCTATATGAGGGAAAGGGTTAAGCTAATAATAACGTTGAAGAGATTTCCCTTCAATCTAACCTTGTGACCTTGTTTTTGACCCATATTCGAATTTGGCCTAGATATCATCAAGACAATCATTTTGATAAAGATTTCAACATGCTTAAGTTAAAAATACAGCTTCTAGCGTGTTTACAAGATTTTTCCTCATATTTGGCCTAGTGACATAGTTTTTGACCGGACATGACTCATATTCAAACTTAGCCTAGAACATGACAAAGTGCATAATGATATACATATTGTAGTAAAAAATATGGCTTCCAGAGTGTTAACAAGATTTTCCGTAAAATTTGGGCTAGCGATATAGGTGTTATACCGACATGACCCATATTCAAAGTTGGTCTAGATATCATAAAGACTAAAGAAACAATGTGCCATCCAGAGGATTAACAAGATTTATTCTTCAATTTGGCCTAGTGACCTAGTTTTTGATCAGAAATGACCTATATTCTACATTAGCCTAAATATCTCCCAGACTATTATTCTGAATAAGTTTCCAACATGTTCAATTTAAAAATGCGGCTTCCAGAGTATTATCAAGATTTTTTTTATCAAATTGGCTTAGTGATCTAGTATTTGACCGGATATGACCCATATTCAAACTTGGCCTACATCATCAAGAAATATATGATGAGCAGTTTCTCCTTTTGACACAATGTTGTCAAAAGTTGTTTGCTGCAGCTGCATCAAAATGCATCTACCAGCAAGAAAGGATTAATAATATGTTTCAAAAGACCAAAAGTTAAGTGTTGGTTATGACCTCACCAGGGCTGGTTCCCTTTAACGTCCACTCTTAGGGCAGACCAAAACACTCGAAGATGATACATATATAGGTTCCCACCTCACCAGGGCTGGTTCCCCTTGATGTCCACTCTTAGGGCAGACCAAAACACTTGAAGATGATACATATATAGGTTCCCAGGTCACCAGGGCTGGTTCCCCTTGACGTCCACTCTTGGGGCAGACCACAACACTCTCAAGATGATACATATATAGGGTCCCACCTCACCAGGGCTGGTTCCCCTTTACGTCCACTCTTGGGGCAGACCACAACACTCTCAAGATGATACATATATAGGTTCCCACCTCACCAGGGCTGGTTTCCCTTGACGTCCACTCTTAGGGCAGACCAAAACACTCTCAAGATGATACATAATAGGTTCCCACCTCACCAGGGCTGGTTCCCCTTGACGTCCTCTCTTAGGGCAGACCAAAACACTCTCAAGATGATACATATATAGGGTCCCACCTTACCAGGGCTGGTTTCCCTTGACGTCCACTCTAAGGGCAGACCAAAACACTCTCAAGATGATACATATATAGGGTCCTAACTCACCAGGGCTGGTTCCCCTTGATGTCCACTCTTAGAACAGACCAAAACACTCTCAAGATGATACATATATAGGGTCCTAACTCACCAGGGCTGGTTCCCCTTGACGTCCACTCTTAGGGCAGACCAAAACACTCTCAAGATGATACATATATAGGTTCCCACCTCACCAGGGCTGGTTCCCCTTGACATCCACTCTTAGGGCAGACCAAAACACTCTCAAGATGATACAGATATAGGGTCCCCATTCACCAACCATTCTAAATATCATTCTAATTCTAAATTCACATAGTAACATTACTTCTGATTAGTTAAACATTATGGACAATATGGTTTAGCCAATCCATAATAATGTTACTTAGAATGGTTGATGAATAAGGATCCTGATATACTCTAACTAATAACTCACAGAATCATGATGTTTTCTCCGTCGATCCCTTGCTGTAACACTATTGTTTAAATCTAAAGATCCATCTGCTTTTAAACTATGATTTAAAACACCGTTCATTTTAGGTTCATTTATAATATCATCGTCTGAACTAGATACATCTCCATTTTCTTGTCGTAACTGTGCTAATGCAATCATGTGACATCCACCACAAGAAACCTGAAGTAAAAAAATCACAAGTAAATCAAAATTGACCCAATTTATTAGTAGAAGTGTAATTTTAACTTTCAATTTCACTTTACCAAAGTTTAAGTATGTTATTTTGTACTTTTGAAATTGTTATCAACTAAATAACAAAATTCATACTAATCTATCATTTTCCATCAAACTTTATATTTATTAGTTAACTTTTCAGACATCAAAACATAAATAAAATAGTGACATTGAAGCAAAACCCAAAGAAACTTTTGTTGCAATTTTGAACATGGTGAAATATTTGGCACTCATGTCCAAAAAGTGACAACATTTTATTCAAATTTGAGAAAAGGAAAGATTGGAAAATCTTAACAAATGAAAAAAAATATTACAAATAATATTTTATAGTGAAAAATTGTCTGCACAAGTGATGTCAAAAGTTGGTTAGACATAGAAGTTTTGGAGAAATGATATTTGGTAAATCTGTGAAATACAAACTATCTATAAAGTCCAGGTTATGTGAAAGAAGTTAATTGAGTATACCGCTTCCCACATTTAGTCCCATTTGAATGCCTCTGCAGCAGAAGACTTTTGAAAAAATTGTGACAAAAAAAAGAGAAATTGCTCAAAATGCGCAATTTCTCCATTTTCCACAATGTTTTGAACTTTTTTCAGTAATTGTACCTTTATTATACAGATTTTCGGTGTTTCTGCCTTACTGTTTTCAAAGTCATCAGAATTGTTGTTGGATAGGGTTAATCAACTTAGTTTGGACAGAAGAAAGTAAGTTTCAATTGTGACTCCTTTCTCACTTATAAACGCAATTTGACACAATTATTGCAGACACCTTTTGTCAAAAACTGTGACAATAGGAGATAATGCTCATGATAAGCAATATCTCCTTTTATCACAATGTTTTCAACTCCATTCAATAAATATACTTTCTACTGCAAATCAGCTATCAAAAGGTAGAAGTTTAACCTTTTCAATGCTGAATTTTTAAAATGGACTTGTCCAGCTTTGCATTTGCAAATATATATATAGCTAATTTTAGGAATATCAAGATAAGAATGTTGAATTGGGCAACCAACAAAATCAGGTTTCACAGATGCGCCATAAGGCCTGGCTCTGTACTAGTGCCACAGATGCGCCATAATGCATGGCTCTGTACTAGTGCCACAGATGCGGCATAAGGCCTGGCTCTGTACTTGTGCCACAGATGTGCCATGGCTCTGTACTAGTGCCACATATGCATCATAAGGCTTGGCTCTGTAATAGTGCCACAAATGCGCCGTTAGGCCTGGCTCTGAACTAGTGCCGCAAGTGCACCGTTAGGCCTGACTATGTTTTAGTGCCACAGATGCGCCATATGGCATGGCTCTGTACTAGTGCCACATATGCGCCATTAGGCCTGGCTCTGTACTAGTGCCACAGATGCGCCGTTAGGTCTGGCTCTGAACTAGTGCCACAGATGCGCCGTTAGGCCTGGCTCTGTACTAGTGCAACAGATGCACCATAAGGCCTGGCTCTGTACTAGTGCCACAAGCTTCATTGCTCTGTACTAGTGCCACAAGCTTCATGGCTCTGTACTAGTGCCACAAGCTTCATTGCTCTGTACTAGTGCCACAAGCTTCATGGCTCTGTACTAGTGCTACAAGCTTCATTGCTCTGTACAAGTGCCACAAGTTTCATGGATCTGTACTAGTGCCACAAGCTTCATTGCTCTGTACAAGTGCCACAAGTTTCATGGATCTGTACTAGTGCCACAAGCTTCATAAAATAGGCTCCAGCAGTCAAAGGGTTAAAAAGATGTGTATGTGTGTGGAAGAAGAAAATAATTGTTACCTTTTCTACACAAAATCTTTGGAATCTCTCTACTTTATTTGGTATCAATACATTAGAAAAACTGTCCTGTCCTAAAGCTAGTTTACCATGCCTACCATCCCCAAAGGTAAACATCTGACCCTTTTCTAAAAAAGATATGCAGAAAAAGTCATTCATTGAAAATGAGGTTATAAGGTTTTTTTTGGCAAAATCAATCTGGCACTAATCTGCTTTGGTGATGTAGTCGTAGAGCACCCACCTCCTGCAGGAGGTCAAAGCTTTGATCATTGACTGGTTCGTAACAAAGACTTTAAAAATGGTAGAAAAGACTTTCCCGGCTAGGTAATCAGGATTGTGGGGTAAGCAATATTACAGATTGGCTGGTGTCAGGATTAATGGACCAGTAGTACTGGTAACTTACCCAGGAAAAGTCGTTTTCAAAAAATTTACAGTCATATCACGGAGGACAGTTCACCTATGTGTTTCTTGACTTTCTCACACCAGTAATCCACAGAACAATCTTTCTAAGTAACTGGCTGCTTTTCCACATAGACTGTTAGCCCATTGGTGGAAGACAATTGACGCTTGTCACAATGACTTTTGTCAAACGACTGAAAGAATGTTGGCCAAGCTGAACATCACCATGGTCAAAATTTGATGGACAGACAGATGGACCAATGAATGAGAAATGATACTTTTAAAAGAGTCACAATTGCTTAAAGGAAAGTGACACAATAAACTGTGTTTGATTGTTTGATTGGAGGCCTAACATCGTGGTGCAGTGGTTTTGCGTCTGCTTCCCTGGTTTGAATCCCATTATGAGCGTGTTCTGCCTTTGAGATTTTCCCAAGCCAACATCGTGATAGCTGCTTAAGTTTCCAGGAGACAGATATTGTGTGTGATTACTATAAGCTTAAAACTTGTTTGGTGATCAAATAGATAAATTTAAACTAAACTATGTTTTATTCAGTCATATCACGGCAGCCATTTCACCTACCAATGGGTTTCCTGGCTTTCTTACACCAGTTCTCCACATAATAGGCTTCTTTTCCACATAAACAGTTTGCCCATTGTTTGAGGTCAGAAATGATGCTGGTTGAATTGACAAAAGTGTTTGAAGGAGCACATGGTACCTGCAAATAACCAATTAAGTAAAATGATGAAAAAGTGATCTCTAAATGTCACTCTAGTAATGTAATAAAAATAAACACACCTGAAATAACGGAAGAATGATTTTCACCACAGAACACTGCTGACACTTTGAAGTTAATGTTAACTTTTCTTGGCGTAGATATTTGTAAACAGTGAGTACCATGACCAAGCTGCCCGCTGGCCCCTTCACCAAACGTATATATACAACCAGATTCTGAAATAAATTGCACACATTATTTATCAAATATTCAAAGCTACCATGTGTTACAGACAACTAAAAAGTTTATATTTTTAAATTTTTCCAACAAACAACAAATGTGCAGCAGATAGTGTTGAAAGCATTATTCCGTTCCCTCATACGACAATTCTGCAGCAGACGACTTTGAACATATTTTGTCAAAAAATAGAAAAGTGGAAAACATTGTGACAAAAGAAGAAATTTCTTTTTTGTCACTATGTTTTCAAAAAGCTGTCTGCTGCAGAGGCATCACAAAGTGTCTATATGAGGGAAAGGGTTAAGGCAGAACTATGAAAAATCTATCAAATGAAAACGTCGTCTGCAGCAGATACATTTAACCCTTTCCCTCATATAGACGCTTTCTGACGCCTCTGCAGCAGACGGCTTTTTGAAAACATAGTGACAAAAGAAGAAATTGCACAGAACGTGCAATTTCTCCTTTTCCCACAATGTTTTCCACTTTTTGTCATAGGTTATCCATTCAATTATGGAGATTGTCTATGTTTTGTAAAAATACGTTCAAAGTCGTCTGCTGCAGAATTGTCGTATGAGGGAAAGGGTTAAATGCATCAGCATAATGATGCTAATGTAACATTTCAGAACAATATTCTATAGTCAGTTCTTTTCCCCATAATGTCTCTCTTCTTATTTCAATCAAACAATATGTCAACGGTACTCAAAAGTATATTATATGTGAGGTGCTCCTTTTGAGCACCCACAACATAGGGTTTAAGTGTCAAGGAAGGATTTTAGAAGATTATGTTTTGCTTCAAGGATTAAAAAAATATTCGGTTTCCTAATTTACCATTCACACTTTACCTTTTGATTCTAGTGATTAACCATTTCCCTCATATAGACGCTTTCTGACGCCTTTGCAGCAGACAGCTTTTTGAAAACACAGTGACAAAAAAAAAATTGCTCAAAACGAGCAATTTCTCCTTTTGCCACAATGTTTTCCACTTTTAGTCATAGGTTGTCCATTCAATTAGAGAGATTTTCTACTTTTTGACAAAATATGTCTAAAGTCGTCTGCTGCAGAATTGTCGTATGAGGGAAAGGGTTTAAGTTTTGACATACCTGTTAAAGCTACAGTGTGTGAACCGCCACAAGCCACGGCTATCACTCGTTCAGGAATGTTCACTTTTTGTGGAGTATCTGTGTCATCAGGATCATCCCCCAGTCCAAGTTTACCTCCCTCACTCTCACCAAATGTGTACAAATCTCCAGAATCTAAATAGCAACACAAAGCTATTGATAATGGGAGTACATGTATATCACAGACTCCAATCTTGATTTGATCCTTAAAATCTATGTTGTCGGTACTCTAAAGAATCGTCTAAGCGAGACAACTTTGTTACCCACAACACAGGATTTAAATAAATAATAAGTGAGATATTCTTGGACAAAGATCCATTTACTCCTCCTAGAATCACAATTCAACCAGCTAAAACCGACTACTAATTTAACAAGCAAATTCATGAAATTTATATCCCCCGCTTGCAGGAAATATTGTAGGAATAAAGTCCGCCGAAAGTGACGATCGAACTTGGCCTAGCCCTTAAGGTATTTAACCTTGTTACCAAGTTTGAAAAAAAACCGGTTCACATTTGTGGCAGTTATTGCACGGAAACGGCAACAAATGACATTTTTGGTTAAATAAGGGGCCATAACTCCACAGAATAAAGTCCGCCGAAAGTGACGATCGAACTTGGCCTAGCCCTTAAGGCATTTAACCTTGTTACCAATTTTGAAAAAAAAATGTTCACATTTGTGGTAGTAATTGCACGGAAACGGACATTTTTTGTTAATTAAGGGGCCACAACTCCACCGAATAAAGTCCGCCGAAAGAAACGATCAAACTTGGCCTAGCCCTCAAGGCATTTTACCTTGTTACCAAGTTTGAAAAAAAAAAGGTTCACATTTGTGGTAGTTATTGCACGGAAACAGCAACAAACAACATTTTTTGTTAATTAAGGGGCCATAACTCCACCGAATAAAGTCCGCCGAAAGTGATATTCGAACTTGGCCTAGCCCTTAAGGCATTTAACGTTGTTACCAAGTTTGAAAAAAAAAGGTTCACATTTGTGGCAGTTATTGCACGGAAACAGCAAGAAACGACATTTTTTGTTAAATAAGGGGCCATAACTCCACCGAATAAAGTCCGCCGAAAGTGATATTCGAACTTGGCCTAGCCCTTAAGGCATTTAACGTTGTTACCAAGTTTGAAAAAAAAAGGTTCACATTTGTGGCAGTTATTGCACGGAAACAGCAAGAAACGACATTTTTTGTTAAATAAGGGGCCATAACTCCACCAAATAAAGTCCGCCGAAAGTGACGATCGAACTTGGCCTAGCCCTTAAGGCATTTAACGTTGTTACCAAGTTTGAAAAAAAAAGGTTCACATTTGTGGCAGTTATTGCACGGAAACGGCAAGAAACAACATATTTTGTTAAATAAGGGGCCATAACTCCACCAAATAAAGTCCGCCGAAAGTGATATTCGAACTTGGCCTAGCCCTTAAGGCATTTAACGTTGTTACCAAGTTTGAAAAAAAAAGGTTAACATTTGTGGCAGTTATTGCACGGAAACGAAGTGTGACGGACGGACAGACGGACGGACGGACGGACAAACCGAAATTAATAACCCCCCTTTTTTTCTTCGAAAAAGCGGGGGATAAGCATTTAACGTTGTTACCAAGTTTGAAAAAAAAAGGTTCACATTTGTGGCAGTTATTGCTTTGTTTGTTTGGAGTTTAACGCCGCTTTCAACAGCTTTGGTCATATCACGGCGGTCAGTGCACCTACCCATGTTTTCCTGGCTTTCCCACACCAGTACTTACACAACATTCTTTCGAAGCCACTGACTACTTTCTCACATAGATCAGAGGTGAGAGGCAATGGAAAACATCGCCCGAAAGAATGTCGCCGCAGCCGGGTATCGAACCCGTGACCTCCAGATCACGAGTCAGATACGCTACCAATTGAGCTACCCGGCCGGGCCGGCAGTTATTGCACGGAAACGGCAAGAAACAACATATTTTGTTAAATAAGGGGCCATAACTCCACCAAATAAAGTCCGCCGAAAGTGATATTCGAACTTGGCCTAGCCGTTAAGGCATTTAACCTTGTTACCAAGTTTGAAAAGAAACGGTTCACATTTGCGGCAGTTATTGCACGGAAACGAAGTGTGACGGACGGACAGACGGACAGACAGACGGACGGACGGACAAACCGAAATTAATAACCCCCCTTTTTTTCTTCGAAAAAGCGGGGGATAATAACTCTTTTCCAGATAAAAAAAAATGAAGAAAACAGCTTCCAAAACCTCTATGCATAATGAGCCCATCCTTCGGAAAAGGTACAAATTGGTATTTCTGAACAATGTAGGATCAGATTATTCTTTACATATTCTCTGTGTTATCAGAATCTATACAAGTGTGAGTAAAATGTGAACAGTGTAGATCTTGATCAGAATGTGTAATTACACAGGCTGATCTGGTTTTATACTGTTCACAAAAGCCAACTTGTACCATTTCACATGCATAGGCTCATTTTTTTTTTTTAAAAGAGTAGAAAATATTGTTGCAGAAGGAAGTTATTCCTCGTTTATCGCAATGTTTTCAAGTTTTTTTGCTGTAAACGTTAGAAAAGGTACATGTATTTAAAGATAATTAAAATGTGCATACCTGTTACAAATGCAGTATGATAATACCCACAGGATATACAAATAACCCTGTCTTCTATAGGGATCTCCTCTGGCTCGGGACATTCTGTCTTACCACCCAGTCCCAACTGACCTTCACTTCCACCGCCCCATACAAACACACAACCATCCTCTAGCAAAACAAACAACGTTTCAATTAATCAGATATTAATCAAATTGGAGCAGTAAGTTGCGACATTCACACATTCCTCTGTGTTTATCATGGAGTTTTAATCAGTTTATATTAAAGTCACAGCTAAAAGGGATTTTTATTTAACTAGACAAGGTATGACATTTTTTCTGAACAAAAAGGTCTAAAACTTCAAAAAGTGATTTTTGATAAGAAGTTGCTCATGATTTATTAACCCTTTCCCTCATACGGCAATTCTGCAGCAGACGACTTTGAACGTATTTTGTCAATACATAGAAAATCTCCATAATTGAATGGATAACCTATGACAAAAAGTGGAAAACATTGTGGCAAAAGGAGAAATTGCACGTTTTGTGCAATTTCTTCTTTTGTCACTATGTTTTCAAAAAGCCGTCTGCTGCAGAGGCATCAGAAAGCGTCTTTATGAGGGAAAGGGTTAATCATTTATTGATAAAATTAGAGCAGTAAGTTGCGACATTCACACATTACTCTGTGTTTATCATGGAGTTTTAATCAGTTTATATTAATGTCACAGCTAAAAGGGATTTTTATTTAACTAGACAAGGTATCAGAGCTCTAGCTAGATAAGGGGCGTTTTGCATGTTCTAAAATCCTTATTTGACACTCTAACCCTATGTTGTGGGTACTCAAAAGAATCATCTCAATGAGACGATTCTTTTGAGTACTCACAACATTGGGTTTGTTTTAATAATAAGAGAGAAATTGTGGGAAAAAGAACTGAATACCCCTCCTTAACTGGACCTCTGAGGTATGACATTTTTTCTGAACAAAAAGGTCTAAAACTTCAAAGAGGAATTTTTGATACAGTTACAAAAAAAACATTGTTGGAAAATAAAAAGTTGCTCATGATTTATTAATCATTTATTTTTAGCTATTTTTTTTTTCCAACAATGCTTTTGAAAGTATTCTGTTGCTAGGGCATCAAATTTCGTCTTTTTTTTTTGGAAGAGTTCACAGACATCAATAGCTGGTAATGAAAGAACTAGCATTAGAAATGACGTTGGCAATTCGCATCAGCATTAAAGTTAAGCCATAATCTGCAGCAGATAACTTCGAAAACATCTCTGTACATGAAAATACAATCTAAGTTGAGAGTAGAAAGAATTACATCAAAAAGAGATGCATAATGAACAATTTCTCATTTTGCCACAACGTTTTTCATAAGTTGTCTGCTGCAAACGCATTTGAATGTGGAAAAGAAAAATAATTAATGTATTTAAAAGAATTACCAGTCTACAGTTGGAGAAGACAAGATAGCCATGATCTAAACACAAAACCTTACCTGTCAGTGCAACTGAATGGTCTGCGCCTGCAGCCAACATTTTGTACTGTTGAGTAACCAGGCTATCTATACACTTGGGCACGTTGCTAGCGGGTGAATCTTCAACTCCCAGCTGATTTTCACCGTTGGCACCAAAAGCATAGAGTTTCCCTGATTCTGAAATATTGATAAATGTTTATTAACATCATTAAAATCCTTATCCTCGTCATACCAGTTGATCCAAGGTCATAAGTGTCAATCATTCTATCAGAGCACTGACCCAAGCCATTTTTTCTTTCACCACTAGACTTAAACCATCATTGCCGATTTACAGATGCTTTCTGTAGCCCCTGCATCAGACGACTTTTGAAAACATTGCGACAAATGGGGAAATTGCTTAAAACAAACAATTCCTACATTTTGCCAGAATGTTTTCTTTTTTTCAGTTATCATTCCTTCATTAAATGAGATTCTATATAGTTTTGTCAAGATGTTTTCAGGTTGTCTGCTGCAGATTTGCTGCTGAACCCTTTCCCTCATATAGACGCTTTCTGAGGCCTCTGCAGCAGACAGCTTTTTGAAAACATAGTGACAAAAGAAGAAATTGCTCAAAACAAGCAATTTCTCCTTTTGCCACAATGTTTTCCACTTTTATTTTAATCATAGGTTGTCCATTCAATTAGAGAGATTTTCTACTTTTTGATAAAATATGTTCAAAGTCGTCTGCTGCAGAATTGTTGTATGAGGGAAAGGGTTAAGGTAGCCAGTTGGTGGAAAGGAATGTTGTGTGTAGCATTAACCCTTTCCCTCATATGACAATTCTGCAGCAGACGACTTTGAACGTATTTTGTCAAAACATAGAAAATCTCCATAATTGAACGGATAACCTATGACAAAAAGTGGAAAACATTGTGGCAAAAGGAGAAATTGCATGTTTTGTGCAATTTCTTCTTTTGTCACTATGTTTTCAAAAAGCCGTCTGCTGCAGAGGTGTCAGAAAGCGTCTATATGAGGGAAAGGGTTAATGAGAGACAGCCAGGAAATAGGTGAATTAATCGCCATGATATTGCCTGCTTCTGATGCTCTGTTACAGATGCATTTTGAGATCATTATGGGAAAAAAAAAATTACATGATATGCAATTTCTCTTTCTGACCCGTTGTTTGCTACTTTCTACTTGATGTGTTTTCATACAAAGGAGGAATCCGCTGTGGTCGAGTGGTTAGCGTTGGAGATTTCGAAACCGGGTGACCCGGGTTCGATTCCCCAGTCGCGGCACTATAGCCATTGTGGAGTGCCCTTGGGCAAGGCACATTTTCTAGCCTAGTACTCGTTTGTTTACCCAGGGATCATGAATAAGTGAACTGTCGTTGGATATAACTGAAATAATGTTGAAAGCGGCGTAAAACCCCAATAAATAAATTCATACAAAGGTCAGTATTTTGATGCAAATTTATGTACACCATAAACCTTAACATATTTTCACAGAGATCAGGAAGAGATCAGGAACGGGTCAATATAGTTGAGTCATACCTGTAGAAACAATCGTGTGTACTCTTCCACATGCCACAAACTTCACTTTCTCAGATTTTAGAGCTGAAATGAATGGATGAGAAAATTGTATGATTGTATGTTCTAATATTTACATCTAACACAGTCCAAGATAAGGAGGCATAAACAGGCCTTTGAACCATATTATCCTCTTTTTAACTCAATTACACATTTGTTGTGGCTAATTTCAACTCTTTTCATTAATTCTATTTTCACTTATATAGAATACATTTTCCATAGTAATTTTTTTTTTCTCCCCTATTTCAAAACCCACTGGTCTGTATACTTGTTATATATATATATGTTTTTTCCATGGCTATGTACTTTGTATATACTGTATGTCTAAATATATATATTCTGCTCTGTCGACTGCTGCAGATTTGTTGTATGTGGGAAAGGGTTAAGAGAAATAATTAACTGCAGATAGTACGAGCAAAGAATATACAAGTAAGTAGTTTTTCTAGATGTCATCTTTGGAAATCTCAGTTTAACCCTTTCCCTCATATAGACGCTTTCTGATGCCTCTGCAGCAGACGGCTTTTTGAAAACATAGTGACAAAAGAAGAAATTGCACAAAACGTGCAATTTCTCCTTTTGCCACAATGTTTTCCACTTTTTGTCAAAGGTTATCCATTCAATTTAGAGATTTTCTATGTTTTGACAAAATATGTTCAAAGTCGTCTGCTGCAGAATTGTCGTATGAGGGAAAGGGATAAAGAGGAGAAATTGCACACAATGGGCAATTACTCGGTTTCCCACAATGTTTTCAATTTCGTATCAAAAGTATGTTTACAAGTCAACTATAAATATGACTATTTTTTTCTTAAATCAGATTTTTTCAAAGCTTATGACTAAAAATATTTTATCAGGTAAAATATATACCCTTTCGACAAATACAGACTCCTTCTGACTCCTCTGCAGCAAACAACTTTGAAAACATTGTTACAAAAGGAGAAATTACTCATATTGAGTATTTCTTCCTTTTGCCACAATGTTTTCAACTGTAATAAATGTTAATTCATAGATGTTTTAACGGTTGTTTAACCAGATGTTTTCGCAGTCTGCTGCTGCCTAATTGTTGTATTTGGAAAAGGGATTAAATACCATGTGTTCTTCATGTTCATAGATATTCCCATATAAATGATTGATTGATTGATTGATTGAATGGGGTTTAACGCCGTTTTCAACAATTTCTCAGTTACATCACGGCGGCCAGTTCACCTACTCATGCATTTCCTGGTTTGCTCACACCAGTACTCCACACAACAATCTTTCCAAGCAACTGGCTGCTTTTTCACATAGACTTAGCCCATTGGTGGAAGACGAATGACGCATGTCGCATTGACTTTTGTCAATCATCAGAAAGAAAGTTGGTCGAGCCGGGATTCAAACTCACAACCCCTGGATTGACAGCCCGGGTCGTTACCGACTGAGCTACCGGGGCTCGGCCCATATAAATGAAGATATACATACATTTAATGTAACTGGGTCTATGAAAATATACATACATTTAATACAACTGGGTCTATCTGCTGTTTTGGTATGACCTAATCCTAATTGGCCCCAGTCATTTGACCCAAAGGTAAACACTCTCCCACTCTCTGAAAGAAGACATAAAATATCATTCAAGCAGTTTCACTAAAACAAGTCTATAATAATTTGCTATCTGATAATCTCATACTTTCTTTCAAGACACATCTTTAGGTTATTTCTAAGACATTCAAATTGAAAATCACATGAAATAACACACACAATGGATAACTTAACAGGAATAGAAGAGACTTAAACAAAAGTACAACTTCTCATCTTTAAAAATGTTATCAATTATGTTGGCTTATAGCTAAATGCACATCAATTATGAAAAAAATATATCACACTTGCAATTGAAACAATTATAACAAATGTTGACTGTACACTCACCAAAAAAAAGTGTGCTCACTGTAAAAAAGTTCACAAATTCTTATTAAACACTCAAAATAGGCAAATGTCATGTGTGAATAACTTCCTAATAGTAATACCCAGTAGCTGTTGAAAACATGCCTCTGGAAACACACATATTTTTGTTTTGATTTGGTAGATAATTCTGCACGTTAAATTCAATTTGATTACATCCATGAGATGGCCGGAGACACCCGAGTCACATACATACTGTTAAAGGATCTTGTTTTCGCTTTCCCTTAGTGATAAATAAATAGTCCGCCGAAAAATGTCAGATATGTTGTTTTTTTACAAAAGAATATAAGTTACATTTATTGTATAAATTATGGTGTTTTAAAATCGCATCAAAATAACTTTAAGTTGTGGTGAGTTCATGCTTGGTTCTTTATTGCGTATTACAATATACAAGGGAAACAACTACTGTTTTACATAAGAAAATTTTCAAGAGATAGTTAACATAAATTGTTGCTCTATTGTTGAAGGACAGTTTCATGTACTTAAATATTTATGCAGGCACTCAAACACATAGGAATTTATCATTCATTTAGCGGAGTAAAGCGATTTTTTTCTATGCAAGGTTTTATGTCGGATTTTTGTGTAGAGTGTCCAGGTTAAAGTCAAATTCAATATACATTTGTATTAATTAAAAACAGATTCTTTTTTATTTTGTATGCAGTAAATGTTAACGAAACAAAATTAACAGAATATTGACCCTTATCATTTTTTGTAACCCTGCACATACTCTTATCCATGTTTTTTTTGTATTTTCAACATCTATGAATTTATTTATTCAATCCTTGCTGTTTTCATGTGAACCAGACTTTCAGAACTCCTAAGTACTTTGATTCCTAGTAGGAATCCTAATCTACAGAGTCAAAATTATTAAATAGTGCAATCTCTTTCTTGGATAAACATAGGCACTTGACTTGCATGGTATTTACCTTTCGAGCACTCAATCGTATTCTAAACTGAAACCATCTAAAGACAAGAATATATCAAAGTAAGGCAACATTAAACCTTTCCCTCTTACAACAATTCTGCAGCAGACGACTTTGAACATATTTTGTCAAATAATAGAAAATCTTTATAATTGAATGGATAACCTATGACTAAAAGTGGAAAACATTGTGACAAAAGGAGAAATTGCACGTTTTGTGCAATTTCTTTTGTTACTATGATTTCAAAAAGCTGTCTACTGCAGAGGCGTCAGAAAGCGTCTATATGAGGGAAAGGGTTAAATACAAGAAGTATTTTAAGAAAATTATACATTTTGTTAGCAATTTTTCCTAATCCAACAATCTTTTCTTTTTAAGAGGCTTCCACAGTTGTCTGTATCAGGGAAATTGTGTAAATTTACTGAAAAGGTTTAGTTTTGATATTTGAAAATAACCATTGTACCTGCAACAAGAGCTGTGTGTTCATCCCCACAGGCCACATCTCTAACCCGATCATTTCTCACCCAAAATTTGTTTGGCAGGTTATCTGCAAATTTACTTTTTCCAAATGTGAATACTGCACCAGTATCTGCAAAAATACAATTAAGAAACATAACATTGAAATAAATTGAACATCTTCCCAAATTCCGCTAACATGAAAATAAATTAATAATAGTAATGGCAATAAGCAGTGACGAAGCACCATCTCAAGATTCAAGTAAGAGCGAGAGATTGTTTGTGATTTTGTATACTCCGAATCTATCAATTCTGCATGGATTAATTCAAGAATGTCCAGATTAAGTGACTAACAATTTACATTGCATGAGGAGTACAGCATAACCATTACATGCCACTTATTAACAACTGAGCTAATCAGGAGATGGTGTTTCAAGTTGCATATTGAGTAATTGACACTGCATTCCTTCCCTGCTATCTTATGAAAGTCTGGTTTAAACATTGCAGCTTCAAGAGTACTGTTAGTGTAATCTGAGGTTAATAAGGAATTCATCCAGATACTATCCACTTTACTGTGATATGGAGAGACACATTATTAACAAAGTATGGGCCAGTGGGACACAAACAAGCAGTCTAAATGAGTTTAGACACTCAAATGTTCAAAACAGTTGGGTTATACAAATCTAACTGTTTAGCAATATATACATCTTAGTCAGTGCCTGGTTGGTTGTCATAAACAGTTACTGTTCAACTGATCTTTTTTTTTTAATAATTTAAAGGGAAACAATAGTAACTTGCCTAGATTAAAAAATTTAATTTCACAGCATTTGTTGAAAATGCAGTCAAGAGGGTACATGTGACTTTACAGGAATGTAATTTCATTGTTTCAGTTTTATTTACATTCCTGTACAGTATATACATTTTACATTTCCTACATTCCTGTAATAACACACACCTGTTAGGATCACACATTTCCAAATACAGAGGTATATATACTATGAATATGTGAGAACATATCTACATATATTCAGTAGATCAGGAAAGTTTTAAACTAAAATAAAAATTCTATGGAATTGTTCAGGAATTTCATTATGTTTTGGAGTAGCAGGATAATAATTGGAAGTAGGCAGGGGCCGGGTGTCTTTCCCCAGTAAGGGTAAAGGAAATTCTGTTTAAGTAGCCGGTTAAGGTGCTTTAGTAGATGCGTAATTTACCCGGCTACAAGGTCATTTTGAAACCCCTTTCTGTTACTTTTTGTTAGAATATTGAGTGAAAATCATTAATATAATGCTAAATTTAAAACTGTTAAAGTAGAGAAGAACGGTGTAAACAAAGACCTAATAATACTGTATTATTAGGTCTTTGGTGTGAATTATTTGTGTAACGGGAAAAGGGTATAAATATCACTTCTACAGCCTTGCCATAGAAGCTGGCTTTTATAGCGACGTTGGCAGAGTGGTTGACCTTTTCTTAAAGTTAAGCAACATTCATCTTGGCTAGTGCCTGGTTGGGTGACCCTTGATGGCTTAACGCCGGAACAAGTTACAAATGGTGGCAGCGGTGGTATTTCGGGTTGATATCACCATCATCCCATAACCCCCGGTGGTTCCCAGTAATGTTACATAAACTCCGCTCTGGTGTACTGCTTGTGTTCAGTTGTGTGAGTTTGGGTCGAAGTCAAGAGAAAGAGGGAGAAATGTAACAGGAACAGGGTGTAAATATCACTTCTGCAGCCTTGCCATCGAAGCCGGCTTTTATAGCAACGTTGGTAGAGTGGTTGACCTGTTCTTAAAGTTAAGCAATGTTCATCGCGGTTAGTGCCTGGATGGGTGACCCGCGATGGCTTAAATGTCACTGCAAATTGGAATTTAGGTGTGCAAATAAAAACAAACTTGATTAATTTGTAATTACATTCTAATTCAATTGCTCAGGAAGGTTTTTCACTAAAATTCCATAGATATGTTAACTTTTTTATAGAATATTGAGTGAAAATCGTTGTTATAGTGCCAAATTTCATAATGTTTACATAAAAAGAAGTTGTGGATCATTCATAAAGAAAGAAAAACCCATAAGTCTGCAAAAAAGTCATTGCAAATTGGAATTTAAATGTGCAAATCAAACCAACATGAAATGTTTTTAATGACATTTGTGAAGTCCAGACTTGCATTTTCTGAAAACATTTTGTGTTGGCGTCGATGTCTCATATTTGATTGTAAACGAATTATGTCCAATCTAAAGATTTCAATGCCAGGTATCGATTTGTGATGAAATTTCACGTCATTGGGACACAGATGTTTGACATTCCGTGTATATATATTTACCTGGGATATCCGAATCATCTTCGGTGGCCATATTTGTTACCTGCACAACAACAATTAAAACAGGTGCCCGTGACGTAAAGGGCCGGTAGCAATATCTACGGAATTATCAACTTTTTCCCCCCGGAACGACTAATCGGGTGTTTACCTTAAATACGCAATGGATATTTTTCGTTGTAATGGAGATCATATTATTCATATGATAATATGAGTAAAGGCGGTACCTTTTTCGGGTAAACATTTAATATGTTAATAGGCAAAGCCTAGGTCGTGTGAAAGTAAGAACAGTTAATCAAGCAGTGTCAGTCCCCAAACAAGAAAGGAATATGAAAAAACATATTGATAACAACTAAACTTATCATGTATTTAAGTTTAATTAGTACATATCTTTTTTTTTTTTTTTATAAGGTCAGGAGTTAAACAGACTGTGATATTTCCAGGGATGTTGATGGAAAACAACACTAGAAGGCATTGAATAGTGTTCTTATTTATTTTTACAAATGCCAGTTATTTGTAAACTAGTAAACTAGTAATATATATAATTGGAAAATGACTCCTACCATAGTTGATTGATTGACTTGAGCATAACATTCTTTTCAATGGAATTTCAGATCACCTTATTATTACTTTTGGAAAAAATATTCCACACAACACTCTTCCAAGGCAACTGGCAACCTTTGATATGATCAAAAGTCCAATGTATAAGATATTTCAGTATTGTGTGTCTATATAAGGGAAAGGAGTTCAATTCTGTAGGAGTAATAGAAGTTCCCCATATTATTCTTTGAACTGTATACCCGATATGCTGCTTTAAATAACTCAAGGAAAGACATAGAAAGGTTAAATTTATGCAATTTGAGTTAAACTTGTTGACGCATATGAAAACATGTGGAGAAAAGGACCACTTGCTCATCATCAGCAATTTCTCCTTTTGCCTCAATGTCCCCCCCCCCCCCCCCCCCCCCCCCACACACACACTTTTTTTTAAATGTCAACAACTGATTATGTATACATGTATATGAAATATCTCGTTTGACAATACGGATAGTGAAGGATATGATCAGAATTTGAAAATGATCAAGTTCCTTTTTTCTGATTGTTATTGCTCAAATTATAAAACCTTTTTGAAAAGGGTACAGGGAGTAAATACCATGTTTAATGTATAGATTAGACAATTTCACACACAGAAAAATGGAATTCACAATATATTATACAGAAAACAGATACAGTTCAGTTATATCAGAGGACAGAACACTTATGTGAGGTCCTTGGGTGACTTATTACTGACATTAATTGTGAACTGCTTTTAAGTTTTTATAATACAGCCTTTTCTGTTAAAAAACAGACCACTGATTCTAGTCTTACTTTCATATTTTGACAAAGACTAGGTCATAGACATAGCTGCTTTCCCTGCTAAACTGTACAATGTAAAACATAATAATGACATTGGCTGTAATTTTGTTTGTTTGCTACATTTACTGCAAATCTTAATGTCAATAAATCTGGACAGTCGAGGATATGGCATTTAGGCTTGGGGGCAACATTTGACAGGACGGCTATGGCTTCAAATGACAAGCTTCAAGGGTACAACATTACCGAAATAAACCGGGTACGAAATTACTATGGTTCAAAGATACTGTATTCTATACAATATGAGTATAAGCGGTACCTATTTCGGGTTAACATTTATTAACTTTTGTAATCGGTAAATCATTATCCGTGGTCTGCAGTTAGCCCCTTTGCTTTCAGCACTATCAGTGATTTGATTATAAGTTATTTACGAGTCATACCGTCCTAAGCAAATATACTAAACATCATCATCTGGTTAAGTATATTCAACTTTAAAATATGTCCAAGATTTTAAATCCATGAAATAATGATGACAGGTACAACAAATAATCGACTTGCCCTTCATACTATCCTTTCTCTTGTTTTCCTTTGGCGTATTTATTCATCATTTGCGTTACGATAATAGAATGACGTCATATTACAGAAATTTGGATTTGAAACTTCCGGATAGTCAGTAAAACATTATCAGTTTTTATTTGAACTCATTTTAAATATATAGACGACGAGTTATAACACGCAAATTATCACACATAAAATAACTTGTGCTCGTTCTGTATCGAGTACGTATTATCATATTTAATTATTTCCTCTAGATTTTTTTTCGTGACTGCATCGAATAGTCCACTCTATACACATTGTTTGGATAGACGGTATAGCAATTTGCAAAGTTCATACACATTATCTATTGACGGGAAAAAATCGCCAACTCAAAAGTATACTAAACATTTTGGTATTTTTCTGTCAACATAATTCTAAATGACAACCCTTATTTGACTTTCCATTTATTTCCCAATAAAGCTAGCTTTCGATAAGCAGAATTCTCCATTTCTCTAAATCTATACCAGTATTCTCCATTTCGTCAATGTAGAAATCTCCATTTCGCCAATACAGAAATCTCCATTCGTCAAAGACATGTCTCTTGTTTCGTTGATCTAACTCTTTAGTGGCATCTGTCAAATGTGTGTGATAATCAAATAACTAACAAAGTAAGTTAAATTTGGTAAATCAATACTCAAATATATATATATACAATAATCATTCATTATACGAAAACAAGTTTTTTAATGGGCAAATCCTGCCTTTATATCATATAATTATGATCTCCATTGCGTATTTTCTTTTCCAATTCGCACATTGCGCCAACAATTCTCCATTGAGTATTTTTATGCAAACCGACTATTGAGGTTAACACCACTTACAGTATGCCCACGTCTACTGACACTACGACCGCACACAGAGGTTGGTCATTCCTTTATTATATTCGGCGAACTACTTTCGGAGTTTGTAATGTAAAACTGGTTGGTCCATAAACAAGGTCGTCTCTACTGCCATTTGCTTGCTTAACCTTGTCCAATGGGCGCCGCCATTACTGATGTATAACTAGCATTTTAATGTAATACTAATGCTTTGATATCTTCATGCGAAACACTTGTTAACAGCCGCAATGCATTTAATAGGCTATTTTGGTTTGGTTTGTTTTTGAATGTTGTTTTACGTCTTCTCTTATTGTATTTCAGTTGCATTCAGGGGGGGGGAGAGAGAGAGAGAGAGAGAGAGAAGGAGAGAGAGGAGAGAGAGAGAGAGATGAGAGAAGAGAGAGAGAGAGAGAGAGAGAGAGAGAGATGAGAGAGAGAGAGAGAGAGAGAGAGAGAGAGAGCGAGAGAGACCATCGTACACGACGCGATGCCACGATAGCACGATGACATGATGGTGAATGAGACGATGGTGATGGTACGATGACATGATGGTGAAGACACGATGGTGATGGTACGATGACACGATGGTGATGTACGATGACACGATGGTGATGACACGATGGTGATAGGTACGATGACACGATGGTGATGGTACGATGACACGATGGTGATGGTACGATGACACGATGGTGATGACACGATGGTGATGGTACGATGACATGATGGTGATGACACGATGGTGATGGTTTCCAATGCAAACTTCAAATCTTCACTGATGACTTTTTTTACATCAACAATTTAAATAGAGCCTTATAAGTTGACTAATGAAAATTTAAATATCTTTTATTGCGCGGGTGCCTTAGCACCAGTGCATATATTGGTTGCGAAAACAACTTTCTCTTGGTGCAATGGGCTTGCGCATGCGCCGCGTTAATCGTCTTGATCGCGCATGCGCGTATTTTACCGTCAGCTCTGGGATATTTCCGTAGCAGTTCGTCACTAGACTGGTTCTCGTTCGAGTTTGGTATGCGAGTAGTTTTTTTAAAATTAAAAATGTAAATTAACTTTACGAAAATGTCAACCACTCAACCACTCTACCAACGTCGCTATTAAAGCCGGCTTCCAAAGCAAGGCTGTAGAAGTGATATTTATACCCGTTCCCGTTACTTTTCTCTTGACTTCGACCCGAAGTCACACAACTGAACATAAGCAGTATACTAGAGCGGAGTCTATGTAACATCAATCTGAACCACCGGGGTTTTAATAACAGGAAAATAGGAATATTTTCATAAATGCGAAGTTATTGTGCTTAATTTTGCGATTTTAAGAATATATTACGGAGGGAAATGCATGCGCAGACAAATATTTACAATAATTTTGGGAGATCGAGGTCAACACGTTGGGAAAATGTATTTTTGTTTTCATTTACGTATTTAACTAAAAAACTATTGTTATCATATATTTATATCATATATTTAAAAGCGTTTTTTTTTTTTTTTTTTCTCGAATCAAACAGTATTTCGTTAGCCATAAAATGCTGATTCCCGCGCTAACATCGAACTGCTGCATATTGCAGCAACTCTTGTTATATAAAGTGTTTCATTACATAACAAAAGCCTGGTCACGGATATAATAGAAAGAAAGCTTTGCATGACAGTTATATAATGTATGTGAAATTATGTTATATCGAATTACTATTTGTTTATGTTAATGTATGTATGTAAATGACGAGTTAAATGTATTTGAATAAGTGAAATAAAATCTATCTAAGAACTGCAAGCTAGGTAGCGACGGTTTGTGACTAATGCATGGTATGTGAACAAATGATATAACAGATAAACAACGAAGTAGACAAGTCAATTTATATAAGAAATAAATAAATACGATTTAAGTATATTTCGTTATTGTATTAACTGTATAATTTGCATTTGTAAATTGTAACATGTTTTAAATATTTAAAGGAATAAAATAGATAAAACTTACCACTTTCATAAAAGAATAAAATTGAGTATTATTATGAAAATTAAAAATTAATAACCATGGATACGTTTCAACTAATATTCCGCAGTGAATATTTCAACGCGAGTTTTTTAAAAAAATCTCTTAGGCGAATTTTTAATATATTAGAAATAACTGAATAACTTATAAAATACGTAAACGGAAGCATTATAAAAAGGTATAATGACTAAACAGGTTTTAATTGACAACATAATCAAAAGATTTAATAACAATGTAACCTTTTTTTTTTTTTTTATCCACTTCTCAGTTTTGTACATCCTTAACGTGAATCTCGTGAATCTACCTTGCCATTACCTCAACCTACACGATTATAGGAAATTATTATTATATTTTTATATAGGGTTAGGGTTAGTCTATTTATAGTATCACGGTCTTGTTTGGGTTTCCCCGAGTTTTTTCGAACTGTGTTCACTATACAAGTACAAGTATGCAAATAATAACGAATATCTTGTGGGTAAATCATTAAAAGCTTTCCACTGTTTGCTAAACAAATGTTATAAATATCCGTTGAAACCTAAAACTTAATGTCAATTATTTGATTATTTTATCGTGTCAATTTTATGTTACGGGTCGGAAGTCGGTGGCTTCTCTTAATCTAATTAAAGAAGAAGAACGTATACACTTGAAAGTTTTTAAACGCATTTTAAAAGTTAAGTCTCATACCTGCTCGACTGGTGTGAATGGCGATCTTATTCGATACTCTATGTATATAGCACATTACGCAAGAATCATTAAATGAGCCATCTCGCGAGAAAACCAACAATATGTGGTCTCTGCGTAAAGTATCGACCCGGATCAGCCTAAGCATGCCGTGCAGGATAACCCGGACAGACAGATTTCTTTTCAATGCCATTCGGTTCATCAAATAATATTGATAATTCATGTTAATCATTGAATACAACAACACATTCATGATAACTCGAACGTTTTGGAACTCTTTGGATTTGAACATTACTTTATAAAGTACCATATACATTTCAGAAATTACTGGTATTCACAAGCATATCGATTACCTTTCTTAAATGTTAGTTAAACACCCTTTATTTTACAAAGATTATGATCCAAGATATTTCAGTAAGTTCGCTGGTACAGATGGAAGCGTCGTTGTTTTCTTTCATAATGGAGCAAACCGGCACACGGTGAAAACCACCTAGTCCGACATGGTGACCACAAGACCAGCCCACATAACATCGGGGATCGAATCTGGATCGTAACGGTAAAAGTCCAGTGTACAAAGTTGTTAAAAATGCGTCCGCATCGTTGCATTTCGATTAAAGCTTTAGTTTAAACTTTTTTTATTTCATATCGATTGCGAAACAAGCTTTAAGCTTATATTATTCACGCTCGATGTCTGTTTCCTGGATACTTAACTAGTACTCGCGCCGTTTGTGTGGAAAAATCCCAAAGGCGGAACCCGCTCATCACGGGATTTGAACCCACTGATCCCCTTGAACGGTGTCGATTCTATATAAAGCATATCGATCTGTATACAATAATTGCGAGAATGATATTTGATACGTTGATAAATAGAAACGCTATCATGTAATCTGATGAACAGAAACAAATTCTTGTTCCGTTCCTTTCCGCAAAGTATCCTTATCTTAGGGGACATTTTACTTTGCGGAAAGGAAACGGGACAACACTTTTGCAGTCTTGACAATTTAAAATGTATACATATATAAACCGTTTAACTTTTACATAGCAAATGCATTTGATTAACTTTGTTAGGCTAGCGCCGTGGTTAGAACACTGGCTTTTCACCTCTGTGATCCGGGTTTGATCCCCGATGTAGGGATGGTGGCTGGTCTTATGGTCACCAAGTCGAACAAGGTTGTTTTCACCGTTTGCCGGTTTGATCCATCATGAAAATAAAATTGCGTGCAAAGGCAAGCAATTTCTCCCTTTCCTATAATGTTTTCTTCAACTTTGTTTAAACATCTTGACACAGACATGCATGATATATAAAATAACATTGCAAAGGGAAAGAAATATTAGAACTTTGAGTTACCTCTTTGAACAATGCACTGCGGTATATTAAGGTATATAACAAAACAATGTATGAAAAAATAAATCGTTACAATATCAAGAAGATGATACATTAATCCTCTGCTAGTGTGTGTCTCTTTCATATGTGTAGACGTATCGATTTTCATTGTATTTGTGAAAATGTGTTGCTTTTTAAACTGTTTCTTTTTGTCCGTTGCTTTTTGTCCTGTTATTTTTTATCCGGTTTCTTTTTATCCTACAATACTTTCCCACATACAACAAATCCGCAGCCGACGACTTTCAACGCATCTAGGCGAAAATATGAAAAATCTCTATATCTGAGATTAAATTATTGAATTAGGTTTGAAAACATTGTGGCGAAAAGAGAAATTCATTATTACGAGAAATTTTACCTTTTGCCACAATGTTGTCAAAAAACATCTGCTTCAGATGTGTCAGAAAGCGTCTGTACGTGGGAGAGGTTACAGAGCTTGGCTACGCAACCAAGGTGAATTTCTTGAAATACTTACATCATGCATGTGAATAACTGAGATCTATTTGCCGACTTCGTTTTTTTAACATCAAGTGGAATCCGCTGTGGTCGAGTGGTTAGCGTCGGGGATTTCGAAACCGGGTGTCCCGGGTTCGATCCCCAGTCGCGGCACCACGGTCATGGTGGAGTGCCCTTGGGCAAGGCACATTGCTAGCCTAGTACTGGTTTGTTTACCCAGGGATCATGAATAAGTGAATTGTCGCCGTGATATAACTGAACTAATGTTGAAAGCGGCGTAAAACCCCAATACATAAATAAATAAATATGTTAACATCAAACGTACTACATGAATGTACCTGTAGTGATTTAACAACTATCAGACTTATTAAAGCTCGTTCAGATGTATTTATTAGTCGCCGGGCAGAAGCCCGCGACTTATATTTTTAATAGCTTTTCGTAAATGACATGGGAGGAGAGTTATTATTAGAAATAAATCCAAATTTAAATGTCTTGAACATATTACAATTTGTCTAAAAACACTTAGTTATGAAACATTTTAAATGAAATAAATAATCCGATGTTTTAAGTATTTGCATTTTCTTTATTTTGACTCGCATTTATGTTTTTTTGTCTTGTTTACGAAGACAAAACAGTCCCTGCTAGACTTGCCGAACACTGTTATGTGTCAATATCGAGATAAAAATCACGTCGAATTCTCCTTTTAATAGCAATTTTAACTTACTGAATGTTATTTTCATGTTCAAAGAGATGTCTTGATTTGTGTAGAATTCATTTAATATTGTTAATCCATGTATATCTAAAACAGGAACTGTTTCTAAACTAAATATAGGGAACTTTAACATCGATATTCGCGCGTGCGCATTTCGATATGAAGAACCGAGTGGTCAAAATATTATTTTATTTTAGAAAAGTATAAACATAAACGGGTAACATAAACAAAAATAAGAAATATTTTGTGAAAATATGTCTCAAATATATGCCTGTTTAACGAAATATAAAGGGAAGTAACCTGAAGTAAAATGTAAAGTTAGAAAAGTGACGAGTTATGCAGACAAAAAATGTCGCTCGAAAAGTTGATTTCTTATACGTCACGAAACGAGTGCATGGGCCGAATGTAGGAGAAAGAAAGATATTACACATTCTCTGTGGTACGTAGTAAAGCAGAGAATGCTTGTCTTAACACGGTAAACAAAACACACAAAGGGTTATTGTGTATTGTAGTTGCACGGGATGTGCGCTTGGGTATGAGTATATATAAGGTAGTGTAACGAATATGCAAATTAGCATCACCGTTTCGGGTGATGAGGTTTAGGGTTAGATATATAAGACAAGTGGACCCCTTCAGGGTTGAGTATACTTTTCGCTGAAGGGATCTTCTGTGTCTTTAAGCCCTGCACGTTACATTTGGTGGCCAATGTGGGGGGATGAGGACAACTGCCATACTGGAGTTGCCTTACCCCTGGGTTTCCCAGGCCAAGACTCGGGACGAGTCTTCTCGGAGTGGGAAGTATTGTAACGAATATGCAAATTAGCATCACCGTTTCGGGTGATGAGGTTTAGGGTTAGATATATAAGACAAGTGGACCCCTTCAGGGTTGAGTATACTTTTCGCTGAAGGGATCTTCTGTGTCTTTAAGCCCTGCACGTTACAGTAGTTATAGGGCGTGTTTGTCAGTTCCACGCTAGACTTCGCTCGTTAGTCTGCTTACACAGAGACAACATGGAGGAAGAAGATATCAACGCTTTGGTGAACAACAGAGTAAAAGACGTTATTAAGGAGTCACATGGCAACTTGTTGCGGGAAATAGGTGGACTTATAGACAAGATAAGTTATCCAAGCTCAACATCTTCTGTCTCCTCTAGTAGTAAATCATTTTTAGACGCTCCGAAATTCAAGCGTTAAAGTTCAAACATAATTCCAAGGTTATCGCCAGGTTGGAACATGCAGAGTTAAACATGGATTCCCAGAGGATTACGGAGGCTAAAAATGATAGCACGTTTTATATGTAAAGGTTTTCGAGTTTAATGGGATTGTTAAAGTCTTGTTTATCAAAGTAGCAAACAAAGCACAGGCTATTTTCGTTGCATCTTTCTTTTTCATTGCAGCGAAATTAATTCAGCTTGCTGATACCTCCGAATTGGGATGGAGAATGGTTGCAGAATATGAGAGCAATACTATAGCCAGCGACTGTGAGGATGAAAAGCGTATTCATAAGGCAGAATATCGGGCTTCGAGAAAGGCTAAAGGAGAAAAGACAAATAGAGGCAGGTCAAGGTCAACCCCTTACGGACGGGGACAGTCTAGAGGAGACTCATCATCTCAAGGAACGTGACAGCCGTATTCTCATGTTGGTTCGGCGAAGAAACCAGGTTTATGTTTTATCTGTGGAAAGGCGGGGCACTGGAATAATGAATGCTCACTCCAGAATTACAATAACAAGATGAGTAGTTTTATTGTTGGTCGCCTTTCAAAGGTTTTGGCTAAAACGAATACCGATAGAGAACAATTATATTTTGCGGAAACTTGAAGGGTATAACAAATAATGTTGGCATTAATTACATAGAAACGGGGCACGGAGCCGGTTCGAATATCAAGTTCAAATCAGGTGGCCAAAATCTGGGTAAATACAATGAGGAAAAGGAAAAAATTGAATATTCCAGCATACGTAATAATGAGACTATAGAGAGTCCGATTTTAAACATTGTTAAAAAGGGGGCAAGTGTTGACTTAGGTAAACAGTTAATTGACGACGTAATAAATCAGTCTTTCAACATTAAGGACAAATGAGCATGTACTGGTTTAGATGATAACAATACGAATTTTGATGCAGAGCATCAAAGGACGCCGCGCATGATTTTGAAGCATGACTTAAAGGAAGCAGATGTAGTTCAGTACATTTAAATAACGTGTGAAAACAGACAGGATGTAAATATTTCGAACAAGAAGGCCAAATGTCCCTTTATCATAACCAAAAAGGCCAAGATGTGCCTATATTGCTCACCTGGCTACCATAGCCTATAATAAAAGGTTACCATACAACATGAAGTTTCTTAATTTTTTACCAATACACGGTTTCAAATCTGCTCTAACTAGATCAATTAGATAAAAAAAACATCACATAGGTGCTTAAATATTAACATGTAATGTCTCTAGTTATAAATTAAGTGTGACACAAGCTTTGGAAGGAGAGGGTGAAGTATATTCTCCTTCGTGTTTATCAGAAGTATGATAACAACAAGAGGCCCAAGAGGGCCAGTATCGCTCCACTGCCAATTAAATCTTCAAACAGCCCCGCGCCCTGGTTGCCATGTTTTTTACCAATCAACATGGCTTGAAGGAATCTGATAGAGGGTCATATATATATATATAATTTTTTTTTTAAGTTTTCACTATAACCATATTATAAGGCAAAAATAGCTCTGCCCTCTGGCAGCCATAGTTTTCGACCAATCAACTTGGCTCGAAAAAATCTGAAAGAAGGTCACCCAAGCAACATTTCTACACAATTATTTGAAAATCGGCCTGATACCTACGGAGGAGAAGAAGATTTTTTAAGTCTTCACTACTACACAATTATTTGAAAATCGGCCTGATACCTACGGAGGAGAAGAAGATTTTTTTGAAGAAGTCTTCATTGTTTTTTCTTTCGGAAACCAGAATTTTGCATGGATCCCAAACAGTTTGAGGAACTAAGGAGAGATCATTGAGAGGATACTTCCTATGAAGTTTCATCCTAATTGGTCCAGTGGTTAGGTAGGAGAAACAGTTTGAAGCAAAACTTTTTTTTTAAAGATATCGAAAAGTTATTGGAAAGTTCGAGATATCGAGAAGAAAAAAAAAAAAAAAAAAAAAAAAAAAAAAAAAAATCGAGATATCGGAAAGTTCGAGATATCGAAAGTTCGAGATATTGGAAAGTTCGAGATATCGAAAGTTTCGAGATATCGATATGTTCGATTTGTCAATAAATGTTCAAGTTAAAAACATTCGTTTTATCAATGTATTCGAGATATCGATGTGTTCGAGTCATCGGTATGTTCGAGATATCGATATGTTCGAGTTATCAATATGTTCAAGTTATTTGACCAATAAGACATTCGTTTTGGGCGTGTACAATGACCTCAGACAAATTTCGTACCTAAACCTCTTAATTTGCGAATGTCTAATCGAATGTCTAATGTCTAACTGATCAATTAGACATTCGTTTTTTTAATGTACATTGATCTCTGATGAATTTGGTACATAAATCTCTTATTTGCGAATGTCTAATCGAATGTCTAATGTCTAATTGACCAATTAGACATTCGGTTTTTTAATGTACATTGATCTCTGATTAATTTGGTACCTAAATCTCTTAATTTGCGAATGTCTAATCGAATGTCTAATGTCTAACTGATCAATTAGACATTCGTTTTTTGCATGTATAATGACCTCCGACGAATTTGGTACCTAAATCCCTTACTTTGCGAATGTCTAATCGAATGTCTAATGTCTAACTGACCAATTAGACATTCGTTTTTTTAATGTGCAATGACCTCCGACGAATTTGGGTTATATATCTTGTAATTTGCGAATGTCTAATCGAATGTCTAATGTCTAATTGACCAATTAGACATTCGTTTTTTGCATGTACAATGACCTCCGACGAATTTGGTACCTAAATCCCTTAATTTGCGAATGTCTAATCGAATGTCTAATGTCTAACTGACCAATTAGACATTCGTTTTTTGAATGTACAATGACCTCCGACGAATTTGGGTTATAGATCTTGTAATTTGCGAATGTCTAATTGAATGTCTAATGTCGAATTAGACATTCGATATTTAACATTTGCGATTTTTCTGAATGTCTAATTGAATGTCTAATGTCTAATTAGACAATCGATAATCAAAATTAGCGAATGTCTAATCGAATGTCTAACGTCTAATTAGACATTCGAATATTTTTTTTGAATGTCTAATGTCTAACGTCTAATGCTCTGCCAACTTCACACACTTTTATAAATAGGCAAAAACATCCGGCGAATTTTGGGCCCGTAAACTAAACAATTAAAAACGCGTAGCCTAGAAAGTTTGGGAAAAGTGAACTTTTTCTCTGAGCTTTGATGAATTGGGTCAGGGCCGTAAACCAAACAATCAAAAACAGCGTAGCCTAGACAGTTGGGGAAAAGTTATTAAATACAAATTAAATGTGTATAAAGTTTTGTAATAACGGTAGAAGACAAACGTATTTTATATCTTGTTGTTTCTTAAATCAGTTAATACAATTTATTGATTCATAAAGGTTGTTTTTTTCAATCAAACAACAGAGGTTTTTTTAACAATAATAACATTGGTTTCTCCCTTTTCGATTACGTCACCCCATGGTACAAAATTAAAACCTATCCCATACTGACGCCGCGCTCCCACGCGGCGTCAATTATAGTTCAAATCATAATGTTTTGGGAAAAAGGAGGTTCTATCGACTCTGGTAAACATTCAGAGCTAACGGGTTTAACCGTTTTGTCACCTGTTGGTAAACTCAAAACCAATAATACCAATAATGCTTACATTTAGGATGTCATTTATAAAGTTACCGTTTGCTGAGACTCCGGCGATAGTTCAGTTAAATAGTAATAGATCTGTCAGGGATAATCCGATTTATGTAAAGTTCGTAAATGGCCGTTTGGTAGAAAAGGGTATTATTTCAGTTGTTCAAGAAAAAACATTGATAGTCAACCCAATAACGGTTGCATACGGTAGGTCTGGCAAGCCTAGATTAATTATTGACTGTAGACATATCAATCTTGCTTTCACTTGTTTAAGGTCAAATTTGAGGACGTTAAAGTTGCACAATCGATTTTTCAGGCTTTTAGTTATGTATTTACATTCGATTTGAAAAGCGCTTATCATCATATTGATATTTGTTAATGCCACATATTTGGAGTTCTCATGGTCCGACGAAGGTATTGACCGTTATAACGTTTTTAATTGCCTTCCTTTCGGTTTGTCTACAGCTGGACACATATTCACCAAAGTACTCAGACAGTCACTGACATATTGGAGATCGTTGTGCATCGATATTGTTATGTTTCTCGATGAGGGTATAGGGGAGTCAAATATATCACTGCAGAGTGTACCTGGTAAACGCGTTAGTTTGCACACTAGAAACTTGTACATGTGTATAACTAATCGCTGTAGTTGGAATTCGCCGGTTCAGGTGTGAATAAGGAGGCTATAGGAGAATTGAATTATTGGCGTATAAATGCCAGGCGTCTCAATGATTTAGGATGTTTGTATAGGTTTGTATAGGCAACATCGGGTCGTAAAAGCAAACGTTTTTGCTGACGCAAGTTCCCATGGTTATGGTGGATTTGTTGAAATGTGTAGCGCATGTTTGTCAGGAGACGGATCGGATTCCGCAACTGCAGAAAATTCCGTTGTTAAGGTGCAAGGGAGGCACGAGTTAGGATGGACAGAGGCAATTCCTTTGATCGTTATATATTTAATGATGGGCGACTTCCGGAAGCGAGTGCGCAAGTCGGTTTTGATAGATCGATATATACTAGTATTTCGCGTGTTGGCGGATTCGTTAAACTCCCGGAAGAGAGTTGTTATTGTTCATCGGAAATTGTGATCAATAGTGATGGTCGATTCTTTGGAGGATCACAATTCCACGGAGAGAGTTGTCTGGTAGATTTGGTTTGCGACAATTATATCCCGTAAGAGAGGTGTTAATTACTGTGGTTGGCATGAGATATGTTAAAATTCATCCCATGCTTGATAGAAATGATTTGTTAATGAAGGATAGGGATGTTTGTGCGGTAAGCGATCTAAATAGTGGAAGCCATTTTTCCAATTCCGAAATATTCGGATCATGGACGAGTGATGAGTCGCTCAAAAGTTCCACATGGAGGGAGCTAGAGGCTGTACATCGGGTTGTTATGAGTAACTTGAAGATTTTGAAAAATCGTCATATTAAGATATTTTCAGATAATCAAAATGTTGAGCGTATTTTACACGCTGGTAGCCGAGTTAATGATCTCCATAATTTATCCTTAGCGATAAATTCAGTTTGTGAGGAGAACAGGATCACATTTAACTCAGTCTGGATCCCAAGGGGTGATAACCTTCTTGCTGATCACTTGAGTAGGTGTCAGGATAGGGATGATTGGTCTATTTCCGATGATATTTATAGAAATTTGGATAAATTGTGGGGTCCTCATGATGTAGATAGGTTTTCAACACATTATAATAATAAATGTAGGTTTAACTCTAGGTGGTGGGTACCTGGAACGGAAGCCATAGACGCATTTGATCAGACTTAGTGCGGTGAACTGAATTGGTTAGTTCCGCCTCCAAAGCATATGGTGAGCTGTCTGGGGGAAATTAGCATCGAGGTACTTTGATTATTCCAAAATGGCAGTCAGCCTCATTTTTGCCGTTTATAACTTATTTGCAAAAAGAATATAATTATATTTTGTAAAAGCTGCACTCGAATTGCAAAATCGGGAAATGTGTGCAAAGGCAAGGAAAACAACGGAATGTTCGGTGAGAATGTTTTATCATTCAGCATGGTCGCATTACATTGCGTTTTTGAAGGAAAACAATGGAGGAAAAGATGTTATTAACGTTTTCTTGTGTTTTCTTGTGTTGGTATTGGCATAAGAGCGTTTTTAAAGCCCAATTTCGATGAGGGAGACGTACACATTGTCGATCAAAATCGGATTATAGACACAATGGCTATACAAATGGTGTCGGCAAGGGCTGATACTACTGTGATCAAATACTGCTATCAAATCAGAGCGTTTGACGATTTCTGTGAGGAAAAAGGTATTTCTTCGAGGCAGCAGCGTGCTCCATATACGTTGCAATGTATTTATCACATATGATCGATGCAGGAAAATTGGATAAAGTGATTTCATCATCTCTTTACGCTATTAAGTGGCTTCATCGAATGAATTATTAACCCGATCCAGCGATAATCTCAACTGTTTTAATGTTTGTTGAAAGTGCCAAGCGTTTGAATTCCAAACCCATAGTAAAGACGGATGTAATCAGCTTACAGAACTTGATTGAACTTTGCAGTATGTATTCAGAGTCACGAGATATCATCGTTTTGCGGGACTTATCTATGATTTTATTAGGATTTGCTGGGGTTTTACGGTTTAATGAAAGAGTAGATTTAAGATGTTGCGATCTACGATTTAGTACAGATCATTTTGTTTTGTATATTAAGAAAAGTAAAAAAGATGTATATATGTCTGGTAGAGAAGTATTTATCGCGAAAGGCGAAACTAGCGCTTGTCCGATTGTAATGTTGCAAAGGTATTTACAGTGCTCGGGAATGCTTGTTGATTCCGAATTATATCTTTTTCGGGCGGCTTGTAGATCCGGTTCCAAGTGCTTTCTTTTAAAACAGAACAAAAAAACTGATTATTCTCGTTATAGAGTATGTAATGTCTCTCGGTTCAAATTGGTTGCTCCAGATTTGCATCAAGGAACTAATTTCCTGAGAGCCAGTGGAGCCACTGTTGCAGCTAACGCCAGCTGCGTTTCTGATCGTTGTTTAAAGCGCCACGAGCGTTGGAAAACGGACATGGCGAAGGATGGGTATATTGAAGCTTCTGTAGAAAAGAAATTATTTGTCACAAAACAGTTAAAATTGTAATATTGTTCTTTGATTTTAGAATTCGAATAACATTCAGCGCACTATAATTTGTAGCGTTCAAGCGCTCGTCTGGGCCGTTGCAAGAAATATGTTGTTGTTTTGTATTTGGGAAGGTGTTCAGACTTACACATTCTCTGTGGTACGTATTAAAGCAGAGAATGCTTGTCTTAACACGGTAGACACACAAAAGGTTATTGTGTATTGTAGTTGCACGGGATGTGCGCTCGGGTATGAATATATATAAGGTAGTTATAGGGCGTGTTTGTCAGTTCCACGCTAGACTTCGCTCGTTAGACTGCTTACACAGAATGCTATTCGATTATTGTGAAGGTTATATTGCTTCACACATTAAACTAGGTTGAGTTCCGACACCCTGATTTCCCTAGGGGTTTCTGAGAAACACTGGTTGTTTCGCGCATGCCACGGATGCACGGTTCCTCTTTAACAAAAATTGTTTTTTACGTTGGCGGCCAGGACCCTTTTGATGGGAGATATATGTATGTGAAGCTTGCAAAACGAAAATTACTTATAACTTTAATACATGTAAAGGTATGTATATATGCATGCGCGTATTGGGTTCTCTGTCTAACAATAAAGCGCTCGTCTGGGCCGTTGCAAGAAAGGTGTTGTTGTTTTGTATTTGGGAAGGTGTTCAGACATATTGAAATGCTTTTTTTTTCACTCGAATGCAGTGGAATAAAACATGCACTTATTTATTCACTTTCTTCGATGTCACAACGACTCGATCTTGACATGAGGTCAACATTTCGAAAGAATGATCAAACACCTAATATTACAGATAGATAGCTAATATTACACACTTAAATGATTAAATACATGTGATATTGAATGCTTATTTGGCTTAAAACAAATAAAGAAAAGAACAAACTCTGAGAAATATAATTTTAGAAATAAAAAGAAATCTGGTCTGTCGCACCCAATTAATTTCATACTTGCCACCTTTTAAATAGTAATGGGACTCGCAACTGGCATTTCTCTTGTGTCATACATATATTGCATGCATCAATGATTTAAATAAACAATTTAGCTTATATGGTGTTTCAAGTGTGGTCTACTTTTTAAACATATGAGGATAAATTTTAACATCTGTGAAATACTTATTATATATAATTATTATTAAATGTCTTCAGCAATTTAACCGTTTTCTCAATGTTTTTAAAGGTTTTCATTGTTGCTTCAGACATAGAAAGGTTTAATAGTTTTTTATAGCAAATTCAAAATCCTGCAGACCAAATTAAATCCTGAAATTTGTATGTGGAATTTCAAAAATCCTGGAATTAGTCATTAATGAAACATTTTGTGTATGTTTAGACTAATGAAAGTCAAGAATACATGTAGGTTAAAAAATAAATCAATGTAGTAAGTCTTTTCTAGCGACATTAATGCCTTGCATCAACTTTCTCTTGTACGATTCAATATATGATGCATTTTCATCTACACATGTTTGGTTGACATATGTGCAAATAAAGTTTTTGGAGAGTGTGTCACTTAATTACGATCTTTATTATTATAACCATTTAAAGCTTAACCTCGTGTACTGGCTCGTTGTCCGACACGACTATCCCCTAGGCGTTTATTGTTTTACAATTCTCTTCTCAGCGTGTGATCAATTATCGGTAAATCACGGAAGCTTACACAGTTTAACGAATACATTGCTTCCGAGGAATATCGATATTTGATGATCGAAATTCTTGGGTAAGCGTATCGATCTGTATACAGTAATACGAAAGAGACAAACAGTTACCTTGGTTCCTGAGAGTATCGAGTCACTTTCAGTCCGCTTCCTAGAAAAACCATGTCAAGAGAAGTTACGGTGGTGATCGTTGTTGGGTTGGTAGCCGCAACCTCTTGGTAGAACGGCGGCAGCAATAAAGTTTTCGTATTGTATTTAATGATTATCATGAAGTATCCATAGTATTTGATGAACAGAATGGTATTGAAAAGAAAAAAAAAACAAGTAATTAGTGAAGATTATAGAGTCACTTGCAGTCACTTACTGTGCGCTTCCTAAAACCCGGTACTAATGTCATAAGAGAAGTTACGATGGAGGTCGTTATTAGGCTGGAACCAGCAACAGTTTGGTAGAACCGCCGACACCTTAACCTAAGCGTATCGCTCTGTATATAATACTTACGACAATGATAGATAACTTGATTCCTGAATCGTACATGCGACATACCATTTGTTTGTATTGGTCGGATAACAGAGTTGCATAACTTTTGAAATCAATCTTCCGTGCTGTAGTTCAAGGGATGGAAACTAAAATAAAGGTCGTCAGATTGTGCTGTTTTCAATATCTCGGAAGAATGTTACAACGAGTGCCTGTGTGATTATACATTGATTAAAAGTTTAAAATGTATATAAAGTCATGTTCTGGGAAAAGGTCGTCCGCACATTATTGGCCTGGGGCTTTAGCCCCTGGTCATAGTAGTAATACCATTTTTGTGGCGATTGGTTTGACAATCGCCACAATGCTAACAGAAACAACAACAACGAACAATATTTACATAGTCGGTTTTGAAAAATCGGTTGATATTTATTTTCCTTACTGCAAACTAATTTACTCACATCCGTTAAATTTCCATCATTGATGCAGATACGCGATTAATAATAATTATATCAGTGCTACTTTGGTACCGGATTGTTACTAATATTTGAGTTTTATCGAGACATTATCTACATAGAGTTAAAATATGTAAATATTATCTTCGTCATGATTTGGCAGATAATAAATATCATTGCGCGTTCTTCCTTGCAAATAACGGCAAATAACTGTGATGATACTCAAATCTGGAAATTCCAAAAGGTTCTATAAATAGCTCGCGAGACTGCTCAATATTATAAACGCTTCATTTTGTAGTTGTTTAAATATATGAAAGCGTCTAGATGATAAGACTGGTTTACAACGGTTTAAAGGACACACGTTATGTATACACGTCTGCACGTTCTAGAGTCAATTAGCAATCAATGCTGAAAGTGTAGCCTTATTTAGTTTGGAGATCGAGCATTATAATATATGCCAATATTTTTTATAAATTGAACAGTTGGCAAATAGTGAAATTGTGCTTTTTGTGCATGTTTTGTGTTTGTTCTTGCACTCAAATTTTTCGAAGCAGTTTAACAACCTCAGAGACATATAAATACCCTACATATAAACCCTCAATCATGCAATGTGATGGGACTAAATTAAACAGACCTGTTTAATATTGGACATCATTTAAACAAACACCAAACTAATGGATACTGTTTTCTCTCCTTTCTTGATAATTTTGTCATTTCTAAAGTGTACACAATATTTTATCTTAATATGGCCTAGCGACCTGATGATGAACATGTGATTACCCGAACAATATGAGATTACAAATAGCCATTCTAATGAGCTAAAACGGTAGCTAGTCTATCGAGTACCAACTAGATCTTTCATACATTTGGAATGGCCTAATTTGAACACATCATGACCAGTTTCAGAACGTAACTAAACAATCACCAAGACAACATTCTGGCAAACTAACATTATTCTACTGTCAAAAGATGCAGGGTTGATACATTCTCAAATTGATCCGCACCAGAGTGCACTATTATTGAAAAGCGCAAGCCCTACACCGATATACTGCTTGTTACTTTGCAGGATTTTCCATACGATCGCCACTACAGTGCCATTGGCGCTTTGATTTGGCAGCCTTCCAATTGTTGTTAGCACTTAACAACGCACGAGCAACTGCGCGAGAAAAATAGTTCATCATGGATTCAACAAAACTGCATTTAAAAGGTTAGGATCTCTCCCCATAAATATCATTTTAATGTTGTTGGAACATCAGTGAGAAACTTAAGGCGTAAGTACTCCAATATAAGTTTAAGAAATGCTTTAGAAATTAATGCACCGAGAGGTCAAATATAGACGCTTGTTAACATTATTAACATTCGCGAAGAGGAACGGAAAAAAAGAAAGAAGTCACTTGAAAAATACAGTGGCGGATTAACCGGGGGAGGGGGGGGGGGCGTAGGGCCCGTGCGTCGAAAGATTAATGGTAAACAAAGAAAAAGCGTCGCAAATGAAGTGGCGGATTTAGTGGGGGCCCACAGGGCCCGTGCCCGACTCCCCCACCCCACACAAAGAGTCACGTGAAATATACAGTGGTGGATTAACCGGGGGCCGTAGGGCCCGTGCGTCGAAAAATCCAACTTTCCTGCAGCCCCAGGCCGTCAGCACTGCAGTGCTTTTATTTTTATTTAAGCATCGACAACGATGTGTATCATGCGTACAGTGATAAACATGCTTCAATATACATTTATGAAAAGAAGGATACCGAAAAGAAAAGAATTCCTGTTATGTTCCGTTCCGTTCCGCAAAGTATCAGTACATACGGATATATATACTTTGCGGAACGGAACAACATTTTGTAAACGTATATTGACCGTAATCCTGAAATTTAAAAACTAATATAATGATACAAATTAATATAATATAATCTCATAAAAAAGACTTTGTGACTGTCGTATGTATTGAGTTTTCTGAATACCCACTTTCTTGTAGATATAACACTTTCATCTCGATTTATAAATATACACGCCCCGTAATTAATGAAAAGAATCAGATTGAAAAGAATAAAATCTTGTTCCGTTCCGTACCGCAAAATATTATCCTAGGGGATAATTATACTTTACGGAACGGAACGGAACAATATGTTGTAATCGTTTATTGACCGTTATCCTCAAATTTAACACTTACATAATCTGTATTTTAACAACTACATTATAGAAATGAAACGTAAGAAAATGCTGTTCAAATGGAATGAATTTGTCGCCCATATGTTGTTAGCCAATGCATAGCAACGGATAATTGACATGTCATTTAACATACTTGAAGCCACACACAGACTGTTTCCAGTGGTGTTTTGTCGTGCAATTTGACATAATTTATAAGACAAATACACTGCCTTTAATTTATGGTTTGTTTTTCTCTAATAAAATGTAATAGAACAGAAAACATCGTTGTGATTGTCGTATGTTTTAACAGAGACATATACACACGTGTTTATTGACGCCGCGTGGAAGCGCGGCGTCAGTATGGGATAGGTTTTAATGTTGTACCATGGGGTGACGTAATCGAAAAGGGAGCAACCACCATTATTATTGTTAAGACAAATTCTGTTATATGTTTGAAAAAATACAACCTTTATGAATAAATAAATTGTATAAAATGATTTAAGAAACAGCAAGATACAAAATACGTATGTTTTCTACCGTTATTACAAAACTTTAGACACATGTAATGGGTATTTAATAACTTTCCCCTAAACTCCTAGGCGACGCTTTTTTTATAGTTTGGTTTACGACCCGATTCATCAAATCTCAGAACAAAGTTTCTGGCGATGTTTTTGCCTATTTACAATATTGAGATTTTTAAATAAATGGGTAATCTTAAAAAAAAATCGATGATGATTCATTTTAATTACTACATATTACAGTATAATTCTAGAAACTGTAAAAAAACCGTTAACCCAACTATTCAATAGGCATTGCCGTAACGTGATCCGTTCTATTATTTGTAAATGCAGCATGTTTTGTCATTCTTATTTAATAGACGACAAGGTGTCATCGGTTCCTATAGAGTAATTAAGTTGCTCTGCTTCCTTCCGCTATGAATACTTCGCTGTTTTCACGATTTCATCCAAATTCTAAAATTTATTGCATTCGTACCCAGTTTTTCATGTTTCGTTCGAGATGAACGATTTGTACCAACTGGTTTTCGCTCTTTGCTCATAGGACTGACTTGACCATTTCCTTTTGTTTATTTTTCAGTTTTCTACTGGCATGTTCAAAACGATTAAAGTGACATTACAAACAAACAAAACAGACTTGATAATTCTTGCTATATGTTGACTATGCATGTGAAATTTCATAATGCTCAATCTTGATCATAAATATCTTCTTTTTTTTTAATTACATCGTATTTTTTGTTTATATACTCCCGTTTTTGCTATCATACTTCTGCTAAACTGGAAGGAGAATATAGTTCCCCCTCTCCTTCCAAAGCTTGTGCTTAACATATAACTAGAGGTAATAAATCTTAAATAATGTTAATATTTAAGCACCTATGGTGTTTCTTTTTATCTAATGGATCTAGTTAGAGGATTTAAAACTTCAGCGTGTATGACACATTATAGTTGTAGTGAATGTTAAGCAAACCGTAAACCAAATGGTTTCAGGACTAAACTTGTCATTTCACGACTAAACTTCACATGCTGAATATCACATAGATCGTAGCATATAAAACGTTTAATCCCTACGTCAATATTGACCCTTTCTGCTCTTGGTAACCTTTTTATATAGGCTATGGTAGCCAGGTGAGCAATATAGGCACATATTGGCCTTCTTGTTTAAAATAAAGGGACATTTGGCCTACTTGTTCGAAATATTTACATCTTGTCTGCTTGCATAGGTTATTTAAATGTACTGAACTGCATCTGCTTTCTTAAAGTCATGCTTCAAAATCATGCGCGGCGTCTTTGATGCTTTGCATCAAAATTCTTCTTGTTTCTATTTAAGAAGTGTTGCACTAAGTTACATGTAAGTAATAAAAAAAACAGTGCATCAACGGTTGATCTGTTTTTCCATAAAACCGAACTCGGCATTAAACACCGTGTTCAAGTTTTGTTAACATTACCTGTTCGTGCTTTTAGCGATTTTCACCAATCTTTGAGACTAACGAATGCCAAGATCTGTACACTATTTAGTACAATCGCATTACTATATGTATATGGACTTTTTAAATTCGAGGGTGTAGCGAATACAGGAACAATACAGAAGTTTAAAACGTCAAAATGATCAAACTTGACAACTTACCTCCACACATATACGATCGAAATGATAGATAACTTGTCGCTTGTCCTGTTTGAAATTAACTTAATCGAAAATAGAAATAAATAATTCTATCTAATTTTAATTTAGTTTTTTCTAAAATAAAACGTGACCATTTTTTTCCACACAAGGAAACGAAGGATAGGGAAGGATACCAGCGATTCTAATTAAAAACAAGTAAAAGAAAAAAAAAGTACTGCTGCTGCAGGGTACATGTACATACTTCTTTACACCGAACATGTGTATGGCACTCTGTCCTCAAATATAATTGCTGGACACATAGTCGTTTCCCGCAATCATAGGGTTAAAAAGACAGATTTGTACGTTGTATGTTTTATATTTAGCACTGAATTTATAGTTTGCTTAATCACAGCCGAAAGTGCTGTGAGACCAATGTCGATTCTGGTCAGAGTTCACATCCATGAAATACCTTGTAATTACCTTCCCTATGTGTAATTGCGTCGCAAGGAAGAAAAAAGGAATTACGCCGTATTTAAAAATATAACGCCAAGTTTATGAGAGAAACGGCATGTGTCCCTGATAACGAAATTGAACTATGTGTAGCCAAGGAAGCTGTGAGACAAGTCAAATATGTTTATCTCAAGACCACGGCCCAATTCGTCACCGACCTAGGGAGGATGAAACCCTTTCCCTCATATAGACGCTTTCTGACGCCTCAGCGGCAGACGACTTTTGAAAGCATTGTAGCAAAAGGAGAAATTGCTCATGATGAGCGATTTCACTATTTGCCACAATGATGTCAACTCCATTCAATAATCATACTATCATTGATGGAGATTTTCTGTATTTTGGACTTGATAATTTTAAAGTCGTCTGCTGCAGATTGATTGTATGTGGGAAAGGGTTAACATATATGGCACATACGAACAAATTACGTACAGTATTGTCATGGTTTTGTCAGAAAATTTGTTCCCGCAGCTATAAGAATGCCTATTAGGCTCTATTTCGAATAAGGATGCTCTTAATAAGCCTGCGTTGTGATCTGGTTGAAAGTCCAAAATGGTCAGTTATCTTGTGACGTGGCATAATAGATTTATAACCTTTTTTTTGTCTTTCCTAAAATAGTGCCAGTGTTCCTTTGTCTGCGTTTTGTGTTTATATATTGGAAAGACACTGACTTCTATTTCATGCTTTAACTCTTTCAGCGCCGAATTGTTTTAAGTAGACTCTTCCATGTTCAAAATCGGGTGTGTCCATTTCTCAATTTTTGAAAGTTTTGGACTATTTTGGTAACTAAATGGCAAACAATGCTGATTTCAGGATAGACAGCTCGTTACGAGCTGACTCACCTGAATCTGCATTGTTTGCAAAAACCTCAATATTGCCTGTGGCGCTGAAAGAGTTAATGATAGAAATGATAGAATCAGAAATGATAACAGCAATAAGGTGTATGAAATTTTGCTTTTGTTGTGTCACCTGCGTAGCATGGTAGGCACTTAGGGATTACTTTTTGTTTTGTCCGGCGTCTGTCTGTCCGTCCGCATGAGAGAGTACTGAAGCCCACCCATCCACCACCCTTATAAAGACACTTAGATAAATAGTTTATTTTTATTTTTTATAACAGGTATCTCATTTGCATATTAATGTTATTCATTCCGTAAAGGGTGGTTAATTACGGAATGAATTGCATACTTGTGGGGTGCACCCCACAAGTAAACATCAAAGGAAATAACCCCACAAGTACACTCCCATGAGTTCGTCCGTCCATCTGTCTGTCCGTCACACTTTTTCGTCACGTTTTCAAATAACTTTTGTTCTACTCAAAGGATTGGATTGAAACTTCTGACAAATGTTTATATCAATCTTTGTGATGGGTTCACAAAAGGGGGATAATCCAAATATTTTTTATATCAGAGTTATTGCCCCTTTTCTGTCAAAATTTAAAATTTTCTGACAAGGCGCCGGCAGGTGACACACGTGCTCCGGGGAGCCCTCCATTCTAGTTTGTATTATGTTTTACGCCGCTTTCCCCAATTGTTCAGTTACATCACGGCGTTGTATTATGAGAAAGTTTCCAGTTCTACTGGTCCGTTCATTCTGACACAATATAGTCCTAACTAACACCGTCTTAACTAACACCGAGATTTACGACGGCACTTACGACCGACATTAACACCGTTTTATCAACGCGGTCCTAACTCTGGTGGTAGGACCGGTGTTAGGCTAAGACCGGCTTAGGACCGTTGATAAAACGGGGCCCTTGGAGGTCAGTTACAATGCTAAACCTACACTCCTCAGCGTCAATGAGGGACATTCATTACAACCAATGTTAAAGTACATTGTGTTGTACATGAAGTTATCTTCTCCTGTATAACGTGTAAGCTATACGTAACCGCAGATCAGTACTTGAAGCTAAGCGAAACCGGATTTTACTGTCTGATTGCTATTCTTCTTATACGAGCGCGTCGTTGGGGTTCACTTTGGCATTTATGAACAGTACACATAGGGCGAGTTCAGATGGGCTTCTCTAGGATAGAGAACTGACGTCATGTCTAAATATAAATTCAGAAAAACATGCGCACTAATGCTTTCCATCTGAACGGTGTTTCCTCGTCTTAGTAGTAAACCATTCGGAACTCTCGGATAATTTCGTAATCCTTCATCATCCATTGATGAAGCATTCATCACCGAGGTATTCCGAATGAGTAGTAAACATTGTTGGTCGCCATTTTGAAATGCTAGTAACCCCAGGCTTGAGGTGGGTTACTCGGATTCGGGTCAAAAGGTCAAAATGACGTCACTAAGGTTAAAAGTATCACCGTTCAAATGGATTCCGAGTGCACTCGGGCTGTTCTCGGATCCCATATGAACTCGCCCATAGGTTCAGATCATCTCATTATTATCAGGTTATACACAAGTTGACAGAGACTTGTAAAAAAAATGTGTATGATATATGTAAACAGTGTAGAATTTAATAACATTGTCCAGATACGCATGCTCATCTGAATCGGAACTGTTCCCCTAAACACAAATTGTGACATTAAAGCGACTGAAATCCAGATGGCACGAAAAAAAAAACACCAAAAAACAACAACAACTCGAATTCGCCCTAAATGTTATTCTTAATGTTATCCAAGTAAAACCAGGGTAGAAAATGTATCGTTTTTTAACGAATTATTTTTTCTCAAAAAATAATGCGATTAACGCGATCGTGTTGCTTTAGCGGAAGTCACGGTTAAACTACACTTCCGCTTAGAATACACATTAGCTGCACCTAAATAGTCCTAGTATTTTTTCGATATTAAAATGACTTATACGTGTTTTTTCAATACAGTGAAGTCATATTTATACTATCGAATCAACATAGATGATCAATTCTCTAGAAAATATCAAATTAACAGTAAATGCATATATATTTCATTTGTCGGCAAGCGTATGAATGTTTAGTTATATGCCCATTCACTAGTGAGTGACGTAGTTAACGGAAGTCGAACCCATGCTGAAGAACCATGCAGGGTTTTACGGGACGCGCATTTCTGCGTCTAATACGCATAAAATGATAAACCGGAACCCCTGAAAAAATTAAAATTGAGTCCCATCGGACGCATGCCTGTAAAAAGATCATATTAAAAAGGTAAAGTACAATATAACTAGATCTAGTCATCGTATACAAGCTCCGTAGAGAAAATATATTTTGGGAAATCAAACATATACACGTGACTATTCCAGCCAATCATAGATATCTGTAGATAAAAATACAATTTGGGAAACCAAATATACACGTGACTATTCCAGCCAATCGTATTTGCGATATGTAAATTAAAACGTGTTGTTCTCAATGTATGCAGTAAACGTCACCAATATTGGGGTCTTTGAATTGGCATGTGGGCGAGACATTTATCAATTGAAATGGAATAACGTCATAAAAGATCGACGATTAGAAATGCGTAGTATTTCGGTCCAACAATTTCACTGGCAATAATATGCTAGTGGCTGAAATCTCTCCCGGCAAATTGAAATTTGCAATTCGCGAATATGCGAACATACATTCTAGCCCAGAATATATTATACATCCATCAAATGTTAAAAAGCTGGTTTTCCCTGTTTCTAATAATAGAATTAGGAATCTCATTATGCGAGCTCTGGAGTACACACGTGACATGAATTGACCAATCGTCGTCGGAGGAAAACACTATCTTCGAAGCTATCGCTATTTTTACACGTCCGAAAACTATTCGATACGCTTGACGCTAATATGTCAAAACAAACGGATTTGCGGTCGATATGGGGAAAAAGAAAGCCCGAATTAGAAGTTGAGGAGAAATGTTGCAATGAAAGTACGTCAGTTTCGGAGAATATTGGAAAGAAAGTTAGAAAATTCCAGTAATTAAAAAAACTTAAACAATCAGCATTTTTCTTTTCCTTTATTTACGATACCAAAAAGTACATAAGTTGTAAGACAGAAAAAAAGCTTAGCAATATCATTACTGTGCCAAAGTAGCATAAATTAAATTTGATAATACATTTTAAATTCATAAGCTGTTTTATACATATTTATGATAAATCATAATAATCATGAATATGTATAACAACAGCTTACACATAATATAACAATAAACATTTGGCTCCGTATCATGTATTGGGACCCCTGTTTTTTAGGGAGGGATATGTATAACAACAGCTTACACATAATATAACAATAAACATTTGGCTCCGTATCATGTATTGGGACCCCTGTTTTTTAGGGAGGGACTCCCTAATTTTACATGACTGCATCCCAAGAACTCCCAACATTTTGTACTGGTGTAAAACCATGCTTTACCCCATGTAGAGGCTTTCTGATGACATTGCTGTATCATCTTTAGAACACATTTTGACTGAAGTAGAACTTGCTCAATGCAAGCAATTCCAATTTTCCCATAATATCTTCTTCCCCTTTGTATTTTACCTCCATTATAGAGAGCTTTATATTTGTTTGCAAAGATATGTTCAAAGTCGTCTGCTGCAGATGTGTTGTATGTGGGAAAGGGTTAATAAACAAACCATGTAACAAGCTTTAAAAAAAATGAGCAAAATTACATTATCTCAATTTTTACTATATTGCTTCCAAATTTTGTGATTTTTAGTTTTTACTCAAATGATAAAGTAAGGAATGTTTTGAAAAAGACATAGTATGCAATAGTGCGACTAGCATATTTTGTCCGTTATGCTACTACATTATGCATGTTTATTTTGTTTAAATAAAAAAATGTTTTACCCATACATTTTCACACTTATCCGTATACACCCAGTATATTACAGTATATATTGAACATTTCCAGATGTCTCTTTTAAAATACATATGGACAAAGATTATTATTTAATCATGAAATAGACTAGATTGTCTAAAAACTACTAAGTTTTAAAGCAAGTTTAAAACAAACAAAAAACATAATGTAATTATTAATTAATTTTCAAAATAATTCGTTACCAGTACTTCAGTACTTTGATTATCAATAAAGTGAACTTGAGTCGTTTTCAATTGTCCCGATGAAGGGGTTTCCTATTTAAAAATACTTACCCCGTTACTGACAGGGTAGAATTTGCGATGGAAAAAGTATCGAAAACAAGAAAATCTCACCGATTATAGGGGTATGTAATATGTCAGTTATCATATTTTAATGCCCCAAATACAAAAATAACACTTATTTTCTTAAAATTGGAAATTTTATTTTTTTTCGACAGTTGGGTATCTGGAGTTCAGTCGCTTTAACCATGGACGGCTTCATATAGTCCTAACACATTCCTACATACAGACGCTTTCTTACGCCATTGCAGCAGACGAGTTATGAAAACAGTGTGGCAAAATGAGAAATTGCTCATAGTGAGCAAAAAAATCCTTTTGCCACAATGTTTTCAACTTTTTTAAATAATTGCTTTTTGATTTGTAGAGAGTTTCCATATTTTTGTCTAGATTTTTAAAAGTCGTCTGCTGCATATTTTTTGTGTTTGAGAAAAGGTTATAAATATTTCAAAACATCATAATTTGCTTGTAATGTTATTTTAATCATTCAAAAGGCAACCTTTAATAGTATTCTCCATTGTTTGATATATAAGCTAGACATAAAGTTGTTTGTAAGACATATATTCCTGGCTCACAGATCAAGATCAATGTTTGCATGTTGAATTATTGCAGTGTGAGCACAAATGCATTTTTACTAACCATGCTATGTCACATGCAATGCCATTTTTCCACATAAAAAAGGTCAAGGTGACAATAAATATCGAAATCCTTTTATGGCGTAAGTACTATTCATTAACAGCATGATTAGTTTCCTATCATTCTGAAGTGCTTACATTTTGACATTTCGACGAAAGCGATTGGATCGTTTAGTGTCACGTGCAAACCTTTGAGATACGTTATCGTCGTCATCGTCATTTGAGCCGTTTCGCGAAAAAACGCGAGAAAACGCGAGAAAACCAACATCGTGGACTCTACATAAGGTACCGACCGGATCAGCCTAAAGCATGCCGCGCAGGCTTTACCCGGTTAAACACTTTTCGCCTCCTGTGGATTTTCTGTTTCAGGAATCATTACTCTATATCTCTATCGCCCTGACTGCGCAGGCTGAACCGGATCGATACATTACGCAGAGGCCATAATGTTGGTTTTCTCGCTGGACGGCTCATTTAGGTTATTTCAGACCGGGCGTCCCGCGTTCGTCTCCCACTCGCGGTAGCCGTGGCGAAATGTTCAAGGGCAAATCGCATTTCATAGCCTGGCTATGGTTGGTCAAATAGGGATCACGATTACGTAGTATGTCACCAAAGGATCATGGATAAGTATAAGGTGATATTTACTTTAATGCTAAAAAAAACCTTTCCATTATACAAAAAGACTGCAGCGGACGACTTTGAAATCATCATAGCAAGCCAAAAATTAAATTAAAGTTTAATCATTGAATAGAGTTGAAAACATTGTGGTAACTGAAGACATATTGCTCATCATGAGCAAAAGTCGTCTGCTGCAGACGCGTCAGAAAGCGTCTGTATGAGGGAACGGGTTAGTTAACGGCTGACGAAATGCTAGAAGTGTATCCTCACTAGTCACAATGCAATGACTTTTGCTTTTAAAGCAAATCGGAAAGATAAAGATGGCGGCTGCAATGCTTTACTAAATTGCTGCACGAAATACTGAACGTAAAATATAAAGTGCTCTGTAACGTGTAAATACCTTTAAAGCACACGGATTTGCAATGAGTTTTCTTTTTTATGTTTATCGTTTGTTGATTTATGCTTTCTTCAATAATTGTTCAGTTATATCACGTTGTTTCCTGAGTAAGTTACCAGTACTAAGGGTACATTTATCCCGACACCAACAATTTCAGTCGTGAAGCTAACCCCGCACCTCATAGCGCTAAAAAGGGGATCCATTACTGCTATTGTATAAATAATGTTGCAATAAGAACATGCAACAGGATATGACAAAGATAACGACGTGACCAATAATACAATATTAACTCTTTCATTGCTGAATTACACACAGTCGATTCTTCAATGTTGAAAATTAGACTAATCGATCTTTCGTCCAATAGGAAATTAGAAAATTTAATGTCTAAGTAGCAAACAAAGCAGGAGAAACTCATCTGAAATTGCATTCTTTGCAAAAGCCTTTAATTTCCTTTGGCAGCGAAAGGGTTAAAGGTTCAACGTCTGGATTAACGAAATGACAATTGTTTAGAATATAAAGATTTAAATGATTTAATTTACTGATAACACAGGCTTTACTAAATTAGTCCCACCATTCAAAGGGTTTACACTTATCTTATATGTGTGCACGGTTGTATTCAAGTTGATGCGTGTTTGTGCAGTTTGAATCTATGCATTTAAACTTTTAACTTAGGAGACTGTATCTCACCTTGTTCATCTTCGTAAAATAAAGACATTATATTTAGAGAAACACGTTCGCCATAATGAAACACAAATGTGTATACAGATCAGGATCAGGTAAGCGTTGTCAATCCAACGGTAGAGTGGTGTGTCAATGTGTAGATCATGATCAGCCTATGCTTCCATGCTATATTGTATCTCATCCAAATGAACACATTTGTCCGTTGTTTCTTAAAAAACCTTTGTGACTGATTGGCAAACAGTCCTGTACCACCAATATACGCTGATGGGTTAGTTGATTGGAATATACAATGGTCACAAATAGCATTGATCTCCTCGTTGGTGTTGTGGTAAGATCGTCCGACTCGAGGAAGAGCACCATGGTGTTATACCCTTTCTCGGTCATACCGGAACCACAGGGACTTGCTCCTCTAAAAATAGATATGACCTGTGCCGAAACCTTAAAATGCTAGTAATGGCTTCCGTCCTCGGCGCCGCTCAGGGTTGCGGGGAAGCATAACAGGTGACACGCTGGTGTCCGGATAAGTTGACCAAAACCACAGGTGCCCAGTTTCGTTTAAAATCTAAAAGCTATTTTTAGATTTTAAACGAGACTGGCACCTGTGACCAAAACTGTATAGTCAATATATAGTCAAATGCTATTTTTAGATTTTAAACGAGACTGGCACCTGTGACCAAAACTGTATTGTCAATATATAGTCAAATGCTATTTTTAGATTTTAAACGAGACTGGCACCTGTGACCAAAACTGCATGTAACGGAGTTATATGTCTGCTCGTTAGTATTTACCATGATAATGATCTCAACCTTAACCATTTACCAGCTCACGCATGCAGCAGATCTATGCAATCTAATTCATATACAGCAGAAGACTGTTGAAGAAATTGGCTCATGATTTGCAATTTTTCTTTTTGACACCGTTGTCATCTCTTTTTGAATAATTTACTTTCATTTAAGAAGGTTTCCACACTTTAGCCTTTACTTTTTTTAAAATTCATTTAGAGATTTGATTAATGAGGAAAACGGGTTAGATCAAGTCGGTTTAGAAAGATTGTTACGAATTTAGTCCCGGATGTCTATTCACGACATGTTTGTACAATTGTTGTCTCCTTGGAGAATCAACTATTTGAAGGACCTACCCTGTGTCCAACAGTTCTGATCAATGTCATGTTTTGTATTCCTAAAGAATTATAACTCAACAAATTGTCGCATTTTCTAATCATAGGGCTCTCCGTTCTGACAGATGATTGACGCAATCGCTGCTCACATAACTATGACTGTTATAAGTCCACGACTTATATTTGTAATAGGTTTTCGGAAATGACATGGGAGTTATTATTAGAAAAAAACAAATTTAAATGTCTTGAACATATAACAATTGCGTTTGTTTAAAATCACTAAGTTATGACACATTAGTTTCTTTATTTTGACCGCAGTATTTATTGACTATACCGCAGTAGTTATTGACTATACCGCAGTAGTTATTGACTATACCGCAGTAGTTATTGACTGTACCGCAGTAGTAATTGACTGTACCGCAGTAGTTATTGACTATACCGCAGTAGTTATTGACTGTACCGCAGTAGTTATTGACTATACCGCAGTAGTTATTGACTGTACCGCAGTAGTTATTGACTGTACCGCAGTAGGTATTGACTATACCGCAGTAGTTATTGACTAGTAGTAGTAACTGGTAGTGGCTGGTTCAGCAGGTGTATTTGTGACTGGTAGTGGCTGGTTGGTAGCAGGTGTATTTGTTACTGGTAGTGGCAGGCTGGTAGCACATAGGTCTCGATTTAATAAGAATAATTCATGATTGTGCCTTGTCAGGTATTCCCTACACGACCCAATATTTCACCGACAGACTCGCACTTTTCGATATAATCTTTGCTTAAATCATCAGAATTGAATCGACCTTGTATCATTTATTGGTTGATACAAATGACATTGGATAGGACCTTGATCATATCGCACATACTAATATGTTATTGAACCTAGATTCATCGATTACCGAATTGACCGAGGATTCCGCCATGGCCTAGTGGTTAGCGTCGGGGATTTAGATCCGGAAATCCCGGGTTCGATCCCAAGTCACGGCGATCAAGTTGGAGTGCCCTTGGTCAAGGCATATTTTCTGGCCTAGTACTGGTGTGTTTACCAAGGGATCATGAATGAGTTGTCGTAATATAACTGAAATAATGTTCAAAACGGCATAAAACCCCAACACAACAAATAAAACCGGATTTACCCCTATCATCTCAATTGCTTTTTAAAAAGTGCAGGTCACTCCCGATTTAACTGCACCTATCAAAAATTAGCTTCCAGAATGGGACGGTGAATATATCGATAAATCACATAACTTTAATCGTCTATAACATCTCTCGCAGTGGCAATATATTGGATGCGACTGAAGCGTCAGTTTCTGTATAATATGAACTTCTTAGTGATATAATTTTGTTGAAATTTGGCAAACACCCGACGAAACCTATTATTAAATTATAAGAATACTTGTTATTGGAATGATATTATGCTCACGACAAAGGTCTTCATAATCTGAGAGTATTTGTTTTTTTGTTTTATTGGAGTTTTACGCCGCTTTGAACAATATTTCCAGTTATATCACGGCGACAGTTCACTTATTCATGATCCCTGGGTAAACAAACCAGTACTAGGCTAGAAAACGTGCCTTGCCCAAAGGGCACTCCACCATGACCGTCGTGCCGCGACTGGAGATCGAACCCGGAACACCCGGTTTCAAATTCCCGACGTTAACCACTCGACCACAGAGGATTCCTCTCTGAGAGTAGGCTTGCGACAACCAACCTTGGCGTAATCATTACACGCGTGTAATGGATACTTATTTACATAAGTTGCTTGTGTACTATCCTGTGATTAACTGGCGAACAATGCAGATATAAATCACAGTGCGTGGATACCGAGGGCTTGACGTGAAACCGTTGTAACTAAAATTTGTATTTTTTTACCAAGGTTAATCACCTCGCCATAAAGTCTTTATAAGCGTTAAATCATTTTTCTTGGTAAACAATGGAAATTTAGGTGCCATTGCTCGTTCTGCATTGTTTACAAAGGGGTCAAAATTGCCCCTAAACCAGGGTTTTCAAAATAGGTTTTAAGTTACAACCGTTTCACGCCAAGCCCTGGATACGCTCACTTATCTTGACCAACATTGGTCGCAAATGAATTGCGGTTCGTTTCGCAGAGAGTTACTAAATTGTCGACCATATCCTTTTTCTTTATAAACGACAGATATAAACAACAGGAGCTACCATTATTGTACATGAGCCGAGCCAACTTCTGAAACAAACAAAGATCCCATGCGAATACCATACAACTGTATAAGTGGTAAAGTTCGCGTCGTGGAAATGTTTGAGAATTTCGCGAATTCACTAAATTCGCAAAAATATCAGCCAGCGAAAGTTACCACGTTCTCAATTGTATATTTTACCTATACACCGTGTATTTTACCGACACACCGTTTAGCCGATATTTTGATTCACATCGTATTACCTGAGAATTGTGACTGAATCCAAATGAAAGAGTAAGAGACTGATCGAAAGATAACAAACATATTTAATTCAAATTGTGTGTTAATATATTTTACAGCAATACATTTTACATATTTACAAATTTCCTTATTACCGGTCCGGTACGGTATAAAACTCCTAAGACATATGGCGGTCCGGTATAAAACTCGGAAGACATACTTTGTACGAGACTAGTTACCTAGGTACACAGGAGCGGAGTACATAATTCGTGGACTTCAATATATATCATAAGAGGTAAACAACTCAGAACATGTAACAACAATTATCATTTTAGAACGCGACACACATTTTTAATCTGACAGTCTAGATAAAGGGAAGTGAACAGGTTTTGATCCCACTATCTCTCTTTTAATACTCAATCAAACTCTTTAACTTTTGAGTACCAACAACATAGGGTTCGAGGGTCAAATAAAGATTTTAGAATACTTAATAGTTGCGTTATCTAGATTAAACTACAACATATGTGTGATACTCGGAAACATTTGACAATCAGTTATAAGGGACAGACACTTTCAAAAGTAAGGAAGTCAGAGACACCACGCTTGTACTCGACACAGGTTATAAACCTGACAAAAAAAACGAAAAAAAAAAAAAATATCATCACATTGAGAAATTTGAGAAATAGTCGCCTGAAGAGTTGCCTGACACATGAGAAACTGCTTGTGTGAGACCCGTTGTTCTACCCAGTGTTCGAATATCATCTACAACAGTGGTATTGCTAATGATAGAGCAACTTTTAATTTCTTTCTCCGCGATTATTTCAGAATGTCCTCTACTGCAAATACATTAAAGGGTTGTCCATCTCAGAAAAGAATATTAATTCAAATTGAAAAACAGCAACTTAAACTTTGGTAAGATAATCTATTTGTATTATTAGTTAGCGTATTAGTTACTGTCCGAGACATATGGGGTGCTCTTTTACAAACTAGAAATATCACTGAAGATGATAAATACCCCCAAAACAGCACCTTGACTCAAAATATGGTTTACGACCGACCAACAAAAGGGCCATAACTCTGTAAACAAGAAAAAGTAACAAAGGGCAATAACTCTGTATTTAGATTAAATAGAGTTATCGTTTCTGTACACTGCACTTTCTCTCAATGTGTTGTATCATCCTATGAAGTTTTATTAAATTCCAACAATTAGTTTTAAAGTTATGCTCCGGACAAGACTCTACGAATATGAAAAAGTAACAAACGGCAATAACTCTGTCATTATGTAAAGTAGAGTTATGTTTCTTGTACACTGCACTTCCTCTGATTATGCTCTACCATTATATGTAGTTTTATTAGATTCCATCTATTAGTTATTAAGTAATTCTACAGACAAGAAAAAGTAACAAAGGGCAATAACTCTGTATTTAGATAAAATAGAGTTATGGTTCCTGTACACCGCACTTCCTCTCAATGTGTTGTATCATCCTATGAAGTTTAATTAAATTCCAACAATTTGTTTTAAAGTTATGCTCTGGACAAGACTCTACGAATAAGAAAAAGTAACAAAGGGCAATAACTCTGTAATTATGTAAATTAGAGTTATGGTTCTTGTACACTACACTTTCTCTGATTATGCTCTACCATTGTATGCAGTTTTATTAGATTCCATCTGTTAGTTATTAAGTAATTCTCCGGACAAGAAAAAGTAACAAAGGGCAATAACTCGGTATTTAGATTAAATAGAGTTATGGTTCCTGTACACTGCACTTCCTCTCAATGTGTGGTATCATCCTATGAAGTCTTAATAAATTCCAAGAATCAGTTTTAAAGTTATGCTCTGGACAAGACTCTACGAATAAGAAAAAGTAACAAAGGGCAATAACTCTGTAATTATGTAAATTAGAGTTATGGTTCTTGTACACTGCACTTCCTCTGATTATGTTCTACCATTGTATGCAGTTTTATTAGATTCCATCTGTTAGTTATAAAGTAATTCTCCGGACAAGAAAAAGTAACAAAGGGCAATAACTCTTTATTTAGATTAAATAGAGTTATGGTTCCTATACACTGCACTTCCTCTCAATGTGTTGTATCATCATATGAAGTTTTATTAAATTCCATCAATTAGTTTTAAAGTTATGCTCCGGACAAGACTCTACGAATAAGAAAAAGTAACAAAGGGCAATAACTTTGTATTTAGATAAAATAGAGTTATGGTTCCTGTACACCGCACTTCCTCTCAATGTGTTGTATCATCCTATGAAGTTTCGTTCAAATCCTATGTTGCATTGTTAAGATATGGTTTGGACAAAATATGGCTTCCGACCGACCGACCGACCGACCGACCGACCGACCGACCGACACAGTGACTCCTATATACCCCCCCAAAACTTTGTTTTTTTGGGGTATAATAATGTACTACTGTAAATGGGCTATGGTATATCATTGAACGATGACCTTATAACTTGAATCAATGCTTGATTTTGAAGTTATCAAAAAATATCAAACTGATAGCAGCAACGTTGTCACCGACTTAAACAGTTACCCTAATCCGACCCAAGATGGCAAGAAAAAGTCCTCATACTTATAGTTCGTTCGACCAGGACGCCCTTCTTTCATTGGGTATTTGTAATACACAACAATTCCTCCCGATAGAAACCCCGCCCACCATCCAAAAGTTCCAACCGTCATGATCACGTGATCACAGGAAGCTAAGACGGCCATGTCCTGTATTGCTGGAAGATTAATAAATTCTACCTTAACATTTCTGTAACGGAACACACTTTGTGCATACTTAATTCCGTCTGAACACACAATGAACAAAACGTTTTTGTATCGATCCAGAAAATAATCTATAGCTCGTTGGATGTAACCTTCGGGTGCCACATCGAACCCACCATTGTCGTGACTGAAATCAAGTATATCTCCGAGACGAACATGTACTCCAACCGTCGTTACCTTATCACTTTGATTATATCCTGTTAAACTTTCCTTTAAATTGTTAACGATATACTGTGCAGGTTCACGAACCCGAGATTTAAAGGCAAGCTCTTGTCTCACTTCCGGAATATGGTTTTCGAAATACTTCCAAGATTGCAAGTAGTCGCCGATGACGTAATTTCTATTTTTCGTAAGTGACGTCAGAGAAGGCTCGTATTCACAGCATTTCTTTTCCATTAGCTTTTTAAATGATTTACAAACGGTTCGGCTGATGACAATTTTCGCGGTTGCTACTTTAAAATACTGCTCAATGTCCCGTCCTTCTTCCAGTAGAATTGTAAGATTGTATTTTCTGGAAATTCCGAAAATGGACGCGTACTGAAACATGTGGTTACCCATTCTACCAGCGTACGATTGACAAATGTAATGTGTGTCCGAGTCTAACTTGGGTTTCCGTTGGAATACTCTCTGAAGTTTCAGTTTTGTTTCCTTTACTGATATGATGTCTAACAGGCCGCAGTACGTTGTTACAAGTGCGAAGCTTATGATCAGACTGCCAACCAGCCTTGCATTGACAGGAACACCTGAAAATATATTACAAAGTGAGATTATTATTTCGTAACAACCCTACAATCGCACACCGTTCATTACGCGTATAAACATCAGGAATGACAAACCTCCATCTAAATTGCGCTTCTTTCGAAAATATAATATTTCTCCCTATTCTAAAATGATTTTAAAAAGATTGTTTGTCTCAAATAGTGTAAACAGATTCCTCGAAACCGACTTCTGTGTCCAATGTTTATTGTTTGTGAATGTAAATGTACATTTATTGACGCCGCGTGGAAGCGCGGCGTCAGTAGGGGATAGGTTTTAATTTTGTACCATGGGGTGACGTAATCGAAAAGGGAGAAACCAATGTTATTATTGTTAAACAAACCTCTGTTGTTTGTTTGAAAAAAACACCCCAATCTTTATGAATCAATAAATTGTATGAAATGATTTAAGACACAAAAATATACAACAAAGGCATGCCTTCTACCGTTATTACAAAACTTTAGACACATCTAATGGATATTTAATAACTTTCCCCTAACTTTTTTTTTAGGCTACGCTTTTTTTTTTATAGTTTGGTTTACGACCCGATTTAAAGCTCAGAAAAAAGTTTCTGGCGATGTTTTTGCCTATTTACAATATTGAGATTTTTAAATAAATGGGTAATCTTTAAAAAATCAATCATGATTCATTTTAATAACTACATATTACAGTATAATTCTAGAAACTGTAAAAACAACGTTAACCCAACTATGCAATGGCATGGCCGTAACGTGACCCGTTCTATTTGTAAATGCAGCATGTCATCGCTTGGCGATTTTGGTCATTCCTATTGAATAGACGACAAGGTGTCATCGGTTCCTATAGAGTAATTAAGTTGTCTCTGCTTCCTTCCGTTATGAATACTTCGCTGTTTTCACGATTTCATCCGATTTCTAAAATTCGTTGGATTCGTACCCGGTTTTTCATGTTTCGTTCGAGATGAACGATTCGTACCAACTGGTTTTCGCTCTTTGCTCTTGGGGAACTGACTTGACCATTTTCTTTTGTTTCTTTTTTCAGTTTTCTACTGACATGTTCTCAAAACGATTAAAGTGACATTACAAACAAACAAAACAGACTTAATAATTCTTGCTATATGTTGACTATACATGTGAACTTTCATAATGCTCAATCTTAATCATAAATATCTTCTTTTTTTTTTTTAATTACTTCGTATTTTTTGTTTATATACTCCCGTTTTTCATACTTCTGCTAAACTGGAAGGAGAACAGACTTCCCACTCTCCTTCCAAAGCTTGTGTCACACTTAACTTATAACTAGAGGCAATACACCCTAATATATGTTACTATTTAAGCACGTATGTTTGTTTTTTATCTAATGGATCTAGTTAGAGGATTTAAAACAGTTTATTGGGGAAAAAACACTTGAGAAACGTCAGCTTGTATGACACATTATAGTTACAGTGAATGTTACGCAAACCGTAAATCAAATGGTTTCAGGACTAAACGTCACATGCTGAATATCACATAGATTGTAGCATATACAACGTTTAATCCCTACGTCAATATTGACCCTTTCTGCTCTTGGTAACCTTTTATATAGGCTATGGTAGACAGGTGAGCAATATAGGCACATCTTGGCCTTCTTGTTTAAAATAAAGGGACATTTGGCCTTCTTGTTCGAAATATTTACATCCTGTCTGCTTGCACAGGTTATTTAAATGTACTGAACTGCATCTGCTTCCTTTAAGTCATGCTTCAAAATCAAGTTCTTCTTGTTTTCTAATGAAACGTGAGTATGAGACAAGAGTCGGTTAACAGGTCTTGCAGTATTCAATGAACTCAAATGTCCAATTATGGTATAGACTCTCAAAAACTCCGAAAAGCTTTTGCTGTTAGTTGCTAGAAATATGTGTGAGATGGTATATGCACACGCAATAACTATGTGATATGCTTTCCTCTATATTTCGGTAGTCTGCTTTTGTGACTGTGATCTTTAAATGAACAGACACGAGGTGTCTTTACCGAGACTATACAGCTTTCTAGTGTTTACGTCAGACAAACTGGTCCTTCATTCACATAGCTACTTCACTCAATCGTATACTCCCTCACTCATCCACGCATATCCCTCCATCCACTTATCCATCCAGCCATCCGTCTACTTATTCACCCACCCACCCATCCATCCACTTATCAATCATTTCATCCATCCATCCATCCATCCATCCACATATCCACCCATGTATCCACCCACTTATCCATCCATCCAGTTATCCATCCATCCATCCATCCATCCACTTATCCATCCATCCAGTTATCCGTCCATCCACTTATCCATCCATCCATTCACCCATCCATCCAGTTATCCGTCCATCCAGTTATCCATCCATCCACTTATCCATCCGTCCCTTGTCCATCCATCCACTTATTCATCCATCCATTTATCAATCCATCCATCCATCCATCCAGTTATCCATTTATCAATCCATCCACTTATCCGTTCGTCTATCCATCCATCCATATAGTTATCCGTCCAACCCATTATCCATCCATCCAGTTATCCATTCATCCACTTATCCGTCCGTTCATCCATCCATCCAGATATCCGTCCATCCACGTATTCATCCATCCATCCATCCATCCACTTATCCAGACATTTACCCATCTCCATATCCGTCCATCCATTAAGGTTAATTACACATAACACTTGCTTTCGGGATATGCGGATTATGGCCAGGGTCCAAAATAGAAATAATGACAAAAAGTAAGTTTTGGTTACATTTTTGGGTAAATGGTTGCTTTTGATGTTTATAAATGTGAAAAGTAAGCTCTAAGCATGGAATTGATTTTTTCAGTTGAACCCACTTCTCCTTCCGGTTTGACAACACTTGTTCCAGAGCTATGGCGTAAATTCAGAGGTCAATTTGAATACCAGCTTTCGCGTCCAAAATTGCTTGAAAAGGAGCTAGGAACGTGGTATTTCTGACTGCATCCACAGATTGCCTATTGTTTTGAGAAAATTAGCAGCTCTTCAATTTAACACTAACGCCCTGCGGTTTTGTTGGGTGATTTTTGGAAAAAAGGGTCAAATTGATCTTTCTGTCCTACTTTTTCACCCTGTTTCAGACATTTTGTCCATAATATGGACAAAGAGTGTGACTTCCAGTCATTTTCCTACAATTACGGCACTCCTTGATACAAGAAAACCCTTTTTATCGAACCAGTATGGATATTATGAGAAATAATGAGAAAATCAGCTTTCAACTGCGTTATGCCACGTAAACAGTGTCAATTCGTTTCGGACGAGATTTCCAATTATGCATTACCTATATTATTACTGGAAAGCGGATTATATCATATAGCTATGCCTGTAATCAAACATATTTTGTATTGTTTGCTTAACTCTTTCATGCGCCAAAGGCAATATTGAGCTTTTTGCAAACAATACAGATTCAGGTGAGTCAGCTCGTAACGAGCTGTCTCACCTGAAATCAGCATTGTTTGGCTGTGAGTTATAAAAATATTCCAAAAATCCTATAACATGAAAATAGAGTCGTCCGAGTTTGAACATGGAAGAGTCTACTTTAAACAATTCGGCGCTGAAAGGGTTAAGTGTGTATGTCTGACTGATGAAGTATATTTACATGGCACATAGAAATATTACAATCGGAACACCTCGACTATTATCCTAATAGCCTAATCCCGAGAAGTATGACGGAATTAGTCGAGGCTGTCCGTAGAAATATTAGTGACGTTTGTTCTAATTTTAGATTTCGAGACCAACGGTAAATATTCAATGTCCTATTTAAAACAGGTTGTCAACATACATCATAACAAGCTGTGTACCGTCACTACATAACGCATAGAACTACCAAAACAGTGGCCACAGGTTCGAATCCCTAAAAAACGATGTCTTTTAACCCCTTTCCCTCATATGACAATTCTGCAGCAGACGACTTTGAACGTATTTTGTCAAAAAATAGAAAATCTCCATAATTGAATGGATAACCTATGACAAAAAGCGGAAAACATTGTGGCAAAAGGAGAAATTGCACGTTTTGTGCAATTTCTCCTTTTGTCACTATGTTTTTCAAAAAGCCGTCTGCTTCAGAGGCGTCAGAAAGCGTCTATATGAGGGAAAGGGTTAATGCTATAATCTTTTTTATAATGATACTCTTTTCGTGTTATGTGAATTTTTTTTTTTTATTAAAGTACAAGTATGCAAATTAGTTATATCAATATGATTGTATTGTTATATAAGGCCTCCGGCCAACAATACATATACATTACACACACATCAAATTTTGAGAGCAACTCATAATATACACAATTTTGACAACAATTCTTAATACGGACAATTAATGTACAGTAAATATGCAAATAGTTATTTACCAAGTATCATACTTTCTGAATTATATTAGTGTCATATATATGCACTTATTTCATCCTAATTAATGCAATTTTTAAAATATTTTCTATTTAAATGATTTGTTTATTTATCAATACAAAATGCAAATCGTCTTCAATAATGTAGGTATTTCTATTCTATTCGCATTCTAAACATTTCCTCAATGTTGTCATGGCGTCCTGTTTCTATAGCTAAACTTTGGTTAGAGCACCTAAAATGTGATAGAGTTCGTCGATATATATATAAGGCATGTCAATCGTTAGGTATTTTTCAGTGTCCAATAATGATTTGTAATCTTTGTAGTAATAAGCTTTTGAAGAGTTATACATACTTGTGTGCCACTTCTGTATTGAAATAACAATAACTCGTTGTTTAAATGCTTATATAACAGGGAACACTTCGACTGTCATGCTAGTTTGTTGTTGTTATTTGTAAAGATTCATTCAACAATACACTCAGTTATACATCACAGACAGACTGTCAACTGAAACCGTAGCTTCCGTAGTACTATTCCAAACAACCAAGAGTATTAAGAGTGGGTTTGACTTTTGTCAATTGAGAATTTGTAGTGAACCGATAGGAACTCGGACACTTATCTCAGATCTGTATGAGGTCGCTATAATCCCGATATAGTAGATCTAGATTGAATTTAGTTTCCGGATGTTTTCCTAAGTTTGTAAGCAATCGATGCACCCGGCGGCATTCACATAATTATCTAGATATATAGAAATAACTTTCCAACAATATGTCATACATGTACATGTTTGCATATTTCAGCACGACCCTGACATCTTGTTCAAAACGTTGTGCTTTAAAATATACCACCATTCAATGTAGTAATGCTTTACAGGTGAAGTTTTACGTTGATTGATTAATTGATTAGGGTTTAACGCCGTTTTCAAAAACAATTCAGTCATATCACGGCGACCAGTTCACCTACTCATGCGTTTCCTGGTTTTTCCCACACCAGTACACCACACAACATACTTACCAAACAACTGGCTGCTTTTCCACATAGACTGTTAAACAGCCCATTGGTGAAAGACGAATGACGCATGTCACAGAAGTAATACGTTGAATGGCTTGAATAGTTCTCAAGCCATTTTGATAAAAGTAAAAATAACGTTGCTGTAAATTTTGTTTGAGCGTCGAGCATAAATTACGAAAATGACGTCGACGTCATTTGAACAATTTAGTAACACATGTCTTCTTTTGACGTCCATTAGAGTCGTCTGCTTTGAAAGTCGACGAGGGAAATATGTATATATCTGGAAAGTTCGTGAAAGAGATGTGGGGAAAGAAATTATCTTTTTGAGAAATTGGTCCCTTGCAAAAACTTTGTTTTCGCTTTTAGCAAGTGGCTGGTCAGTGCCGATTATTATACATGTTGTTAGATAATACCATAAACACTCGCCGGAACTTAGATTTGGAATCTTTCAACGCCGAATTTCACCAAGTCGACTCTTCCATGTTGAAATTTGGGCCACCAATGTTTAAGTGCATATTTCAGGATAGACATCTCTTTACGAGCTGTCTCACTTGAATCTGCGTTGTTTGTACACGGCTTAAATTGACTGCGTTGTTTGTACACGGCTTAAATTGACTGCGTTGTTTGTACACGGCTTAAATTGACTGCGTTGTTTGTACACGGCTTAAATTGACTGCGTTGTTTGCACACGGCTTAAATTGACTGCGTTGTTTGCACACGGCTTAAATTGACTGCGTTGTTTGCACACGGCTTAAATTGACTGCGTTGTTTGTACACGGCTTAAATTGACTGCGTTGTTTGTACACGGCTTAAATTGACTGCGTTGTTTGTACACGGCTTAAATTGACTGCGTTGTTTGTACACGGCTTAAATTGACTGCGTTGTTTGTACACGGCTTAAATTGACTGCGTTGTTTGTACACGGCTTAAATTTACTTTGGCACCGAAAGGGTTAACGTATTATATTACACTATCAGCCTTGAACAACTTCAGATATCCCTAGCGAAAGGGTTAACGTATTATATTACAATATCAGCCTTGAACAACTTCAGATATCCCTAGCGAAAGGGTTAACGTATTATATTACAATATCAGCCTTGAACAACTTCAGATATCCCTAGCGAAAGGGTTAACGTATTATATTACACTATCAGCCTTGAACAACTTCAGATATCCCTAGCGAAAGGGTTAACGTATTATATTACACTATCAGCCTTGAACAACTTCAGATATCCCTAGCGAAAGGGTTAACGTATTATATTACAATATCAGCCTTGAACAACTTCAGATATCCCTAGCGAAAGGCTTAACGTATTATATTACACTATCAGCCTTGAACAACTTCAGATATCCCTAGCGAAAGGGTTAACGTATTATATTACACTATCAGCCTTGAACAACTCCAGATATCCCTAGCGAAAGGGTTAACGTATTATATTACAATATCAGCCTTGAACAACTTCAGATATCCCTAGCGAAAGGGTTAACGTATTATATTACAATATCAGCCTTGAACAACTTCAGATATCCCTAGCGAAAGGGTTAACGTATTATATTACACTATCAGCCTTGAACAACTTCAGATATCCCTAGCGAAAGGGTTAACGTATTATATTACACTATCAGCCTTGAACAACTTCAGATATCCCTAGCGAAAGGGTTAACGTATTATATTACACTATCAGCCTTGAACAACTTCAGATATCCCTAGCGAAAGGGTTAACGTATTATATTACACTATCAGCCTTGAACAACTTCAGATATCCCTAGCGAAAGGGTTAACGTATTATATTACACTATCAGCCTTGAACAACTTCAGATATCCCTAGCGAAAGGGTTAACGTATTATATTACACTATCAGCCTTGAACAACTTCAGATATCCCTAGCGAAAGGGTTAACGTATTATATTACACTATCAGCCTTGAACAACTTCAGATATCCCTAGCGAAAGGGTTAACGTATTATATTACACTATCAGCCTTGAACAACTTCATATATCCCTAGCGAAAGGGTTAACGTATTATATTACAATATCAGCCTTGAACAACTTCAGATATCCCTAGCGAAAGGGTTAACGTATTATATTACAATATCAGCCTTGAACAACTTCAGATATCCCTAGCGAAAGGGTTAACGTATTATATTACACTATCAGCCTTGAACAACTTCAGATATCCCTAGCGAAAGGGTTAACGTATTATATTACACTATCAGCCTTGAACAACTTCAGATATCCCTAGCGAAAGGGTTAACGTATTATATTACACTATCAGCCTTGAACAACTTCAGATATCCCTAGCGAAAGGGTTAACGTATTATATTACACTATCAGCCTTGAACAACTTCAGATATCCCTAGCGAAAGGGTTAACGTATTATATTACACTATCAGCCTTGAACAACTTCAGATATCCCTAGCGAAAGGGTTAACGTATTATATTACACTATCAGCCTTGAACAACTTCAGATATCCCTAGCGAAAGGGTTAACGTATTATATTACACTATCAGCCTTGAACAACTTCAGATATCCCTAGCGAAAGGGTTAACGTATTATATTACAATATCAGCCTTGAACAACTTCAGATATCCCTAGCGAAAGGGTTAACGTATTATATTACAATATCAGCCTTGAACAACTTCAGATATCCCTAGCGAAAGGGTTAACGTATTATATTACACTATCAGCCTTGAACAACTTCAGATATCCCTAGCGAAAGGGTTAACGTATTATATTACACTATCAGCCTTGAACAACTTCAGATATCCCTAGCGAAAGGGTTAACGTATTATATTACAATATCAGCCTTGAACAACTTCAGATATCCCTAGCGAAAGGGTTAACGTATTATATTACAGTATCAGCCTTGAACAACTTCAGATATCCCTAGCGAAAGGGTTAACGTATTATATTACAATATCAGCCTTGAACAACTTCAGATATCCCTAGCGAAAGGGTTAACGTATTATATTACAATATCAGCCTTGAACAACTTCAGATATCCCTAGCGAAAGGGTTAACGTATTATATTACACTATCAGCCTTGAACAACTTCAGATATCCCTAGCGAAAGGGTTAACGTATTATATTACACTATCAGCCTTGAACAACTTCAGATATCCCTAGCGAAAGGGTTAACGTATTATATTACAATATCAGCCTTGAACAACTTCAGATATCCCTAGCGAAAGGGTTAACGTATTATATTACAATATCAGCCTTGAACAACTTCAGATATCCCTTTCTAAAGTAGCTCTACATCACTGGATGCACCATTTCGGGTTAATAGAGATATGTCTGTTGTAGAATGGGGATGCAAGTATTATGCTGAATTATGCTTCTTTAATACGGAAATCCGCGTTAAAACATTACAACTTTATTATTTTCCCATGCATTGTTTGTCTGTATGTTGTTACTTAGGGGCCTACGTGTGGAAACTTAACTCAAAAATTGTTCTTTGATTTAAAGAGAGTTTCCATCAATAATTGTTCTTTGATTTATAGAGAGTTTCCATCAATAATCATTCTTTGATTTATAGAGAGTTTCCATCAATAATCGTTCTTTGATTTATAGAGAGTTTATATCAATAATTGTTCTTTGATTTATAGAGAGTTTCCATCAATACTCGTTCTTTGATTTATAGAGAGTTTCCATCAATAATAGTTCTTTGATTTATAGAGAGTTTCCATCAATATTTGTTCTTTGATTTATAGAGAGTTTCCATCAATAATTGTTCTTTGATTTATAGAGAATTTCCATGAATAATTGTTCTTTGATTTATAGAGAGTTTCCATCAATAATCGTTCTTTGATTTATAGAGAGTTTCCATCAATAATCGTTCTTTAATTTATAGAGAGTTTCCATCAATAATTGTTCTTTGATTTATAGAGAGTTTCCATCAATAATTGCTCATTGATTTATAGAGAGTTTCCATCAATAATTGATCTTTGATTTATAGAGTGTTTCCATCAATAATTGTTCTTTGATTTATAGAGTGTTTCCATCAATAATTGTTCTTTGATTTATAGAGAGTTTCCATCAATAATTGCTCATTGATTTATAGAGAGTTTCCATCAATAATTGTTCTTTCATTTATAGAGAGTTTCCATCAATAATTGTTTTTTCATTTATAGAGAGTTTTCATCAATAATTGTTCTTTCATTTATAGAGAGTTTCCATCAATAATTGATCTTTGATTTATAGAGAGTTTCCATCAATGATTGATCTTTGATTTATAGAGAGTTTCCATCAATAATTGTTTTTTGATTTATAGAGAGTTTCCATCAATACTTGTTTTTTGATTTATAGAGAGTTTTCATCAATAATTGCTCATTGATTTATAGAGAGTTTCCATCAATAATTGATCTTTGATTTATAGAGAGTTTCCATCAATAATTGATCTTTGATTTATAGAGAGTTTCCATCAATAATTGATCTTTAATTTATAGAGAGTTTCCATCAATAATTGATCTTTGATTTATAGAGTGTTTCCATCAATAAATGCTCATTGATTTATAGAGAGTTTCCATCAATAATTGATCTTTGATTTATAGAGAGTTCCATCAATAATTGTTTTTTGATTTAAAGAGAGTTTCCATCAATAATTGATCTTTGATTTATAGAGTGTTTCCATCAATAATTGCTCATTGATTTATAGAGAGTTTCCATCAATAATTGCTCATTGATTTATAGAGAGTTTCCATCAATAATTGCTCATTGATTTATAGAGTGTTTCCATCAATAATTGCTCATTGATTTATAGAGAGTTTCCATCAATAATTGTTCTTTGATTTATAGAGAGTTTCCATCAATAATTGTTCTTTGATTTATAGAGAGTTTTCATCAATAATTGATCTTTGATTTATAGAGTATTTCCATCAATAATTGCTCATTGATTTATTGAGAGTTTCCATCAATAATTGTTTTTTGATTTATAGAGAGTTTCCATCAATAATTGTTCTTTGATTTATAGAGAGTTTCCATCAATAATTGATCTTTGATTTATAGAGAGTTTTCATCAATAATTAATCTTTGATTTATAGAGTATTTCCATCAATAATTGCTCATTGATTTATTTAGAGTTTCCATCAATAATTGTTTTTTGATTTATAAAGAGTTTCCATCAATAATTGATCTTTGATTTATAGAGAGTTTCCATCAATAATGGTTCTTTGATTTATAGAGAGTTTCCATCAATAATTGTTTTTTGATTTATAAAGAGTTTCCATCAATAATTGTCCTTCGATTTATAGAGAGTTTCCATCAATAATTGCTCATTGATTTATAGAGAGTTTCCATCAATAATTGTTTTTTGATTTATTGAGAGTTTCCATCAATAATTGTCCTTCGATTTATAGAGAGTTTCCATCAATAATTGTCTTTCGATTTATAGAGAGTTTCCATCAATAATTGCTCATTGATTTATAGAAAGTTTCCATCAATAATTGATCTTTGATTTATAGAGAGTTTCCATCAATAATTGTCCTTCGATTTATAGAGAATTTCCATCAATAATTGTCCTTCGATTTATAGAGAATTTCCATCAATAATTGTCCTTCGATTTATAGAGAGTTTCCATCAATAATTGTCCTTCGATTTATAGAGAGTTTCAATAGGTTTGACTACATAGTTATTACCGTTATTATTATCATTAATTATATTTTTACAAATCTGCAAACTTTCTTTTCATATTAAAAATCAATACTCACCGAAAGTTCTTAAAATCCAATTTCGCATCGTGATCCAGTGTAAATTATCAGTTACTTATTTATGTAAATTATCTTCGATTATCAAAGGAACTTCGTCGATCGAAATATTCCACACACTGAAGAGACGCGTGATAGCTGCTCGCTGATTGGTTATTGGTAACAGATAGTTTCCAGAGAAAAGCGTTTATCGTTTTCCTGATTGATGTGACCTAAATGAAGGCGTCGTTTCTTCTTAACGACTTTTGACAACGCAGATCCACTAAATAGTTTTTATTGAATCTATTAATTTTGACACACCGCAATGACATAAATCATTTTATTTATCATAAAATACATAAATCCGTCAAAACGATGTGAACACTTCTTATCCGTATATGGCTGGATGATTTTATCTTTATATATATATGTGTGTGTGTGTGTGTAAATATATATTGTGTAACTGGTAAAAGAAAACACGTGTTTATATGCCAAATTGGCGATAAACGATTTTCATATTAACATCGTACTCCGTTCAAATACTATAGATTTCCTTAAAATTACTACACGCATGATTGGTTCCTTAGAAAGTACTTTTAGGTGATATGGATTAGTTTACCCTTCCCATGATGCAAACGGGATTTGACGCACATGCAGTCGACGGCATTTGGGGGAGGCATTGCATGCACTACAGCAAATTTTCCCGTTTCCTATATCATTGAAGCCATGTGCCAAAAGCCATGTGTCAAAACCAATTATTTAATGTGTATGCAACCATATTCGCCCCTAAGATTTCATTTTTCAAAAAAAAAACGACGTTTGAAACATCATATTGGGTAAACAGATCGAAAAAATATCGATATTTGCTTTTATATACATGTATTGGCTCGCGTGGGTCATCGTGGAGTACCCTTCGTCCTAGTCCAATAATGTAGTTAGTCTGGTACGCGGCATACCGAAGTTGTGGAGTACCCTTCGTCCTAGTCCAAAACTGTAGTTAGTCTGGGTACGCGGCATACAGAAGTCGTGGAGTACCCTTCGTCCTAGTCCAATACTGTAGTTAGACTGGTACGCGGCATACCGAAGTTGAATGTGTACACGTCTAACACATTCGCAACTCCTCGGCAGATCACATCTACATTAGATGTAGTGTAACGAAATCTGCCGAGGAGTGCCAAATGCCAATTGATTTTCGTAACTTTACAATGCTAATCGTGCTTTTTAACCCTTTCCCTCATACGACAATTCTGCAGCAGACGACTTTGAACATATTTTGTTACAAAATAGAAAATCTCTATCATTGAATGGATAACCTATGACTATGTGTGGAAAACATTGTGGCAAAAGGAGAAATTGCTCGTTTTGAGCAATTTCTTCTTTTGTCACTGTGTTTTCAAAAAACCGTCTGCCGAGGAGTGCCAAATGCGTCTGGCATTAAGTAAATTAGTATTCCTAACTTTACAATGCTAATCTTGCTATTTAACCCTTTCCCTCATACGGCAATTCTGCAGCAGACGACTTCGAACATATTTTGTTAAAAAATAGAAAATCTCTATTATTGAATGGATAGCTAAAAGTGGAAAACATTGTGGCAAAAGGAGAAATTGCTCGTTTTGAGCAATTTCTCTTTTTGTCATTGTGTTTTTAAAAAGCCGTCTGCTGCAGAGGCGTCAGAAAGCGTCTATAATGGGTCTGATCTATTGGAGTCAATGTAACTCTTGAGTTCCGGCAGGTGGGGTGGTATTGGTTTTCACATCTTATATTGATTTTTTTATATCGATGTAAATAAAAGGTGTTGGACTAATATCATCTTTCATGTCCGACGCGATATGACCATATCTGTTGAAAGTGGTGTTAACCCCCAAATTAAACAAACAAACAAACACACCTACGTTCGAGTGCATGGGTCTGATGATCTGAATGATCTGTTCCCCTGTCTACGGTCAAATAATTAGCAGACTAGAACTATAATGATAACATACGATCGATTTGTTTATTTATTTATTTATTGGGGTTTTACGCCGCTTTCAACATTATTTCAGTTATACCACGGCGACAGTTCACTTATTCATGATCCCTTGGTAAACAAACCAGTACTAGGCTAGAAAATGTGCCTTGCCCATGGGCACTCCACCATGAACGTAGTGCCGCCCGCGACTGGGGATCGATCCCCGGGACACCCGGTTTCGAAATCCCCGACGCTAACCACTCGACCACAGCGGATTCCCTAACATACGATCGAATTGGTTATACATGTATATTAAAATTAAATCCATGTCAACGAAGGCTTGAACTATGTAACCATTTCATATATACAACAATTATGCAGCAGAGGACCTTGAAACCATCTGCCTATAGAATATGGTTAATCTCTAAAAAAAAATGAAAGTATACTTGAATAGAGATGAAACATTGTGGCAAAAGGAGACATTTTTCATTAAGAGAAATTCCACTTTTTACCGTTATGTCGTCTGCTGCAGATGCGTCACACTGAGTGTGCGTACGAAGAGTGGGAAGAGGTTAAAGCTGTCACGGTAACATACCATTTTAGTCAATCTGCTCCAGACGAATTTGAAAACATTACGAGAACATTACGAAAAAGGGAGAAATTGTTGTTAACGACTTCGAATGTGAGACATATATGTATTAGGCAAATCGGTGAAGAAGGTATAAATAATTAATAACCTAACCCAGTGGACCGGATATTGAATTTGCGACAAGCGAGTATCGACAAGCGAGTATATCGACAAGCGAGTATCGACAAGCGAGTATATCGACAAGCGAGTATATCGACAAGCGAGTATATCGAAAAGCGAGTATATCGACATGTGAGTATCGAAAGCGAGTATATCGACAAGCGAGTATATCGACAAGCGAGTATATCGACAAGCGAGTATCGACAAGTGAGTATATCGACAAGCGAGTATATCGAAAAGCGAGTATATCAACAAGCGAGTATATCGACAAGCGAGGATATCGACAAGCCGGCACCTCTCTTCAACCTTCACTTGACATGAGTTTGTTTATTTATTTATCGGAGTGTTTATCTATTTTACTCCAGGTAATCATTTATTACCACGGCAACAGTAGACGCATTCATAATTCCGTGTGTGGCTAACACTTGAAGCACTAGATATAAAGGCTACGACATGTGACTTTCCCAATGACATACATACTAGTGACCGCCACGAGGGATTACATAGGTTAAGGTTAACCCTTTAATTTCCCTCATACGACAATTCTGCAGCAGACGACTTTGAACATATTTTGTCAAAAAATAGAAAATCTATATAATTGAATGAATAACCTATGACTAAAAGTGGAAAACATTGTGGCAGAAGGAGAAATTGCTCGTTTTGAGTAATTTCTTCTTTTGTCACTATGTTTTCAAAAAGCCGTCTGCTGCAGAGGCGTCAGAAAGCGTCTAAATATGTTACGGTTAAGACTATCACACAGAAGGATTATCATTTTTGTTAACCCTTTCCCATTTGTAGACGCATGCAGATGTATCCGCAGCAGACGACTTTTGAAAACATTCAGACAAAAGGCTAAATCGTCCATTATGAGCAATTCCGGTGTGTTCCCGGTATGTCGACTCGTACAGATTAACACCTATCACTAATCCCTGATTAGGGGGTACCTAAAGGGGTATAGAACTATAAATCAATTTAGACGGAATTTAAATGCATTTTAATGAAGAAATTCAACATTTATAATAACATGTTTTCAACAATGGGTAGAGGGCGACAGATACCGATGTGGAACCCCTTTGGCACACAGAGACCACGCGCTACGAACAACATTGAAGGCTGGCACAGCAAACTTAAGAAAATGACTAAACATTCCCACGCGAACTTATTTACGGCTATCCAGATGTTCAAAGACATTCAGAACGCAAATGATATTGAAATAATACAGAGAGCTGTCGATGGAACAACTTGCTCTCGTGCAAAGCGGTACCAGACTATTGATCGTAGATTAAGTATCCTGAAAGAGAGGTATGGAACTGGTGTTTTATGCTGACTCGGCATCTTAGCTCATACACTTGAATTGAAACTAACAGTGACAGATATAAAACATGATTGATTGATTGATTGGGGTTTAACGCCATTTTTAACAATTTCTCAGTTATATCACGGCGGTCAGTTCACCTACTCATGCATTTCCTGGTTTTCTCACACCAGTACTCCACACAACAATCTTCCCAAGCAACTGGCTGCTTTTCCACATAGACTTAGCCCATTATATAAAACATGAATTAGTGTTACTATTGCAGTGTTCATGTGATTATATGCTGTTTTCTAATATTTTTCTTTATAGTGCTGACAAAGATCAGACTGCATAGTTCGAATAAAAAAAATGCGATAAGTGCAGCAAAAAGATCAAACTTGCACGTATGTGCAGGCTAATCCTCGGTTACACTTTTCTCAAATTTTTAAATTTCTGCATTCTTGATCATAAATGTTTATGCATAAATAAAATTTAAAAGAAAATGAGTTTGTCTCATGTAATTTCCCTTATAAATCTAGACGATCAATAAGATTTCTGGATTGTACAACTAATCGTTATATTTTCTCCGACTGCACTGGGAAGGTTTCACTAAAATTAGCAGAATAAAGAAATAAAATTTCTTGGGTAATTTACGATTTTCTACCGGTCTTATAATGCAAACACATCAGAAATATCGTATATTTATAAACTATTTATGTCTACACATGACAATGGGTAAAAACATCTTTAAGCCATTAAGAGAAATGGGAACTGTATCATGTATGTAATATATATATAAAAAATATAATCGTCTCAATAAATCATGAGTCTAAAAGCAATAGGTATACATATTAACCTGTCACATAATTACCCTCTAATGGGTCCCCTCGATAGCTCGACCGACCAGCTAGGGATTAACCCTTTCCCTCATATAAACGCTTTTGGACGCCTCTGCAGCAGACAGCCTTTTGAAAACATAGTGACAAAAGAAGAAATTGCACAAAACGTGCAATTTCTCCTTTTGCCACAATGTTTTCCACTTTTAGTCATAGGTTATCCATTCAATTATGGAGATTTTCTATGTTTTGACAAAATATGTTCAAAGTCGTCTGCTGCAGAATTGTCGTATGAGGGGAGGGTTAAATCGAATCGAAAACAAACCGCAATTCCACCTTTTGCTCTCATTTACGGATATTTTTCACAATTTTGACAATATATTTTTTAACTCGTCTGCTGCACTTTTGTTGTATGTGGGAAATAATACATGCGTGAATGACATGTTACCGTTTCCCTCTTATGGAACAATGTATTGTAAAAAAACTCTTGTTATTTGACAATTAACTAAATTGAATGTTAATCAATGGTGTTTCAGAGCTGAAAACAGTTAAGGAAAACGAGAAATTACTCGTTTTGAGATGTGTTTTCCTTATTCCAATAATGTTTTCAAAAGTCATCTGCTGTATAAATGGCCGGAAGTGCTCTATATTCTGGGAAATGTTAGGTTTTAAGACATGTGCGATATAACTGAAATGTTTGGTTTTAAGACATGTGCGATATAACTGAAATGTTTGGTTTTAAGACATGTGCGATATAACTGAAATGTTTGGTTTTAAGACATGTGCGATATAACTGAAATGTTAGGTTTTAAGACATGTGCGATATAACTGAAATGTTAGGTTTTAAGACATGTGCGATATAACTGAAATGTTAGGTTTTAAGACATGTGCGATATAACTGAAATGTTAGGTTTTAAGACATGTGCGATATAACTGAAATGTTAGGTTTTAAGATATGTGCGATATAACTGAATTGTTAGGTTTTAAGATATGTGCGATATAACTGAAATGTTAGGTTTTAAGATATGTGCGATATAACTGAATTGTATGGTTTTAAGATATGTGCGATATAAGCAAAATTTTAGGTTTTAAGATATGTGCGATATAACTGAATTGTTAGGTTTTAAGATATGTGCGATATAACTGAAATCTTAGGTTTTAAGATATGTGCGATGTAACTGAATTGTAAGGTTTTAAGATATGTGCGATATAACTGAAATTTTTCTTGCGTGTCAAACAATAAACTAATTTAAACATACAACAATTGGCAACTTCTCCTTCTGCAGCAATGGTTACAAAAGTTGTTTACTGCAGATGTGTCATTATCCCGCTGAATTGCTGTACTATTTCCATCGTTGAATGTTGACAAGTTATTGCATAGTTATGCAGACATCTTTGCTTAGAACGAAATGATTGGAGAGTACTGAAGAGAGAGATAATAATACATGTATGTCAGCCGACATTTAACTGTTCTTGAAGAGAGGGATTATACTACATGTATGCCTGCCGACATTTAACTGTTCTTGAAGAGAAGGATTATACTACATGTATGCCAGCCGACACTTAACTATTCTTGAAGAGAGGGATTATACTACATGTATGCCTGCCGACATTTAACTGTTCTTGAAGAGAAGGATTATACTACATGTATGCCTACCGACATTTTACTGTTCTTGAAGATAAGGATTATACTACACGTATGCCAGCCGACATTTAACTGTTCTTATACTACATGTATGCCAGCCGACATTTAACTGTTCTTGAAGAGAGGGATTATACTACATGTATGCCAGCCGATATTTATCTTGAAGAGAGAGATTATACTACACGTATGCCAGCAGAGATGTAACTGTTCTTGAAGAGAGGGATTATACTACATGTATGCCTGCCGACATTTAACTGTTCTTGAAGAGAAGGATTATACTACATGTATGCCTGCCGACATTTTACTGTTCTTGAAGAGAAGGATTATACTACACGTATGCCAGCCGACATTTAACTGTTCTTGAAGAGAGGGATTATACTACATGTATGCCAGCCGACATTTAACTGTTCTTGAGGAGAGGGTTTATACTACACGTATGTCAGCCGACATTTAACTGTTCTTGAAGAGAGAGATTATACTACATGTATGCCAGCCGACATTTAACTGTTCTTGAAGAGAGGGATTATACTACATGTATGCCAGTCGACATTTAACTGTTCTTGAAGAGAGGGATTATACTACATGTATGCCAGCCGACATTTAACTGTTCTTGAAGAGAGAGAGAGAGAGAGTATACTACATGTATGCCAATCGATATTTAACTGTTCTTGAAGAGAGAGACTATACTACATGTATGCCAGTCGATATTTAACTGTTCTTGAAGAGAGAGAGCGAGAGAGTATACTACAGTTATACGCCAGTCGACATTTAACTGTTCTTGAAGAGAGGGATTATACTACACGTATGCCAGTCTACATTTATCTTGAAGAGATGGATTATACTACACGTATGCCAGTCGACATTTAACTGTTCTTGAAGAGAGAGATAATACTACACGTATGCCAGCCGACATTTAACTGTTCTTGAAGAGAGAGATTATACTACAAGTATGCCAGCCGACATTAAACTGTTCTTGAAGAGAGGGTTTATACTACACGTATGTCAGCCGACATTTAACTGTTCTTGAAGAGAGAGATTATACTACATGTATGCCAGCCGACATTAAACTGTTCTTGAAGAGAGGGTTTATATTACACGTATGTCAGCCGACATTTATCTTGAAGAGAGAGATTATACTACATGTATGCCAGCCGACATTAAACTGTTCTTGAAGAGAGAGATTATACTACACGTATGTCAGCCGACATTTAACTGTTCTTGACGAGAGAGTTTATACTACATGTATGCCAGCCAACATTTAACTGTTGTTGAAGAGAGGGATTATACTACACGTATGCCAGTCGACATTTAACTGTTCTTGAAGAGAGAGATAATACTACATGTATGCCAGCCGACATTTAACTGTTCTTGAAGAGAGAGATAATACTACATGTATGCCAGCCGACATTTAACTGTTCTTGAAGAGAGAGATAATACTACATGTATGCCAGCCGACATTTAACTGTTCTTGAAAAGAGGGATTATACTACACGTATGCCAGCAGACATTTAACTGTTCTTGAAGAGAGGGATTATACTACACGTATGCTAGCAGACATGTTACTGTTCTTGAAGAGAGAGAGAGAGATTATACTACACGTATGCCAGCCGACATTTAACTGTTCTTGAAGAGAGGGATTATACTACACGTATGCTAGCAGACATGTTACTGTTCTTGAAGAGAGAGAGATTATACTACACGTATGCCAGCCGACATTTATCTTGAAGAGAGAGATTATACTACATGTATGCCAGCCGACATTTAACTGTTCTTGAAGAGAGGGATTATACTACACGTATGCGATTCGACATTTATCTGTTCTTGAAGAGAGAGATAATACTACACGTATGTCAGCCGACATTTAACTGTTCTTGAAGAGAGGGATTATACTACACGTATGCGATTCGACATTTAACTGTTCTTGAAGAGAGAGATTATACTACACGTATGCCAGCCGACATTTAACTGTTCTTGAAGAGAGAGATTATACTACACGTATGCCAGCCGACATTTATCTTGAAGAGAGGGGTTATACTACACGTATGCCAGCCGACATTTATCTTGAAGAGAGGGATTATACTACACGTATGCCAGTCAGTCGACATTTAACTGTTCTTGATTAGAATACGATGAGTCAATGTTCGGTTAACGGTTTCCATATACGGACGCTTTCTGACGTCCTGCAGCAGACGCTTTTTCGACAGCATTGTGACGAAAATGAGCAATTTCTCCTTTTGCACAAGTATTATCTATCTTATATTTATATTTTCATTAATACTTTTAATAGATTGATTGATTGATTGGAGTTTAACGCCGTTTTTCAACAATTTCTCAGTTATATCACGGCGGCCAGTTCACCTACTCATGCATTTCCTGGTTTTCTCATACAGGTACTCCACACAACAATCTTCCCAAGCAACTGGCTGCTTTTCCACATAGACTTAGCCCATTGGTGGAAGAGGAATGACGCATGTCGCATTGACTTTTGTCAATCCTCGGAAAGAAAGTTGGCCGAGACGGGATTCGAACTCACAACCCCTGGATTGCAGCCCGAGTCGCTACCGACTGAGCTATCGGGGCTCGGCTTTTACCCTGTTTTCAAAGTCGTCTGCTGCAGGAGTGTTGTATGCGGGACAGGGTTAATACGCGTATATCTGGGTATAATAAGGGTTAATTCATAAAGTATTTTGATCACTGAACATGGTCGATAGATTAGTGTAAGATTCGTTTGCCTTAAAAAGTATTTGGCACTTGTAAATGAACCATTGACAAATCGATTGGTATATGGTTGAAAATCAATCTGACTAAAGTACACAATCTGACCTATGCGTAGCGTTAATAGGAGATGATTTTAATGAGATTGGGTTGAAAAACGGGCTTGCGAAAGAGATACATGCAGTGATGTTTTCAAAAAAACCATCTGCTAACATAAAGGATGAACAGTTCTGAAAATGAAATGGTGATTTAAAATGTTCAATACATTCGGGTAATTTCGAGTATAAAAGAGCTGCGTCTGTCGTTGTTCGGTTTTATTGACGTCCCGTAACGGGATTATTATATGAAGGTAAATTAGCTAATTGGGCTACACTTATCCATTAACCCTTTCCCTCATATAGACGCTTTCTGACTCCTCTGCAGCAGTCGGCTTTTTGAAAACATAGTGACAAAGGAAGAAATTGCACAAAACGTGCAATTTCTCCTATTGCCACAATGTTTTCCACTTTTTGTTATAGGTTATCCATTCAATTATGGAGATTTTCTATGTTTGACAAAATGTGTTCAAAGTCGTCTGCTGCAGAATTGTCGTATGAGGGAAAGGGTTAAGAGTCTAATTCACTAGTCGTGGATCAACTGCGTGTATATATACACTTTGCAAGATCGATTCGATTGGAATACGTGTCGATAGAAAGGTTGAATAGTAGGCCATCGGGCCTAATTCGTATGTTTACGGAAACAACAAAAGCGGGTTGTCTAGTAACTGGTCGAACTCGACCGTTTTAGCCATGGTGATCCGATTGGTTTAGGCGGGTTTATGAGGTTTGTCGTATATTTTCTTCGGAAATACCCGACTTATTCCGGTTGAGTGAAATGACGTTTGCGAGTTTCCCAATGAGATAAGTGAATGATGTGGTTTTTTTATATTCAATATTTATATGACATGAAATAGAAAATTAAGGAGATGCCGAAGTGCATATAGGTCAAAGGGAAGTAAATCTGATGAATACATATAAAACTGAGGTTGGCTCCCATTGGACAATAATGATTTTGTTGAAAGTTAAAAGTGATTTTTATAAATTTATTATTAAATCAATAAGATTTAAAACATGTAGAGAGTTACTGAATGAACAGTTCTGCTAAATAATCTTGAAATCAAACAAGCACTTTCATAAGAATGTAGTTTTAATTTGTTGTCATTGTGCCCCTTTTTTCTTATGCAGCCTGGTTGCGTGTTGGGTTACAGTTGAGGGGGGGGGGGGGGGGGGGGGGGGGGGGGGGGGGGGGAAAGAAGTGGAGGGGGTACATGATGATCATGTTGTCACCCTTTAGTATAATTTGAAAGTTTGATGAAGAAATCTGAAGAAACGGCAAAACTATTGCTGACTTTAAGTTATCATGACAACATCTGAGTACGCAAAGGGGCATAACTTTTTGACGCAAAGAATTTTGGTTGCATCACAACCCTGTTGTCATAAACTAAATAATTTAAAAGTTTGATGAAGAGATATTGATAAAATGGCAAAGTAATAGATTAGGTTATGTTGTTATATAGTCTAAGTACAAAAAGGGGCTTAACTCTACAAATATGATTGACAGATTTCTGTGACTTGCTGCAGTTGTCTATATTTTCATCAGAAACAAGTATGCCAAGTTTAAATATGTTTGATTGTATAGTCGGTATTTTAATTTGTGAGCAACTTTAACCAACGCAGACGCCGACGCCGACGCCGGGGCGAGTGCAATAACCTCCTCATTCTTCGAATAGTCGAGCAGCTAAAAAACCATCAATATGTTTGTATGTGTAGAGAGTACCACGTTATATTTGTATCAGACAAGCCAATTCAGAGAAGAATATTTTTAAAAATCGGACAAATTCTGATGCTGCAGCAAGTTCTCCGTAGAAAATAAAAATATCACAATTTCTTCATTTTCCACAACATTTCCAAAAGTCGTCTGCTGCAGAGGCCTCACAAAGGGTCTGTATGTGGTGGGTAAGGGTTGATATTTGATATATCAGGTTTATTTTTCTGAATAGTTCAGAATAGCATATAGAAAACATTGTGGCAAAAGGAGATATTGCTCTTTATAAGCAATATCTCCTTTTGCCATAATGCTTGCAAAAGTTGTCGGCTTAGTGATATCCCAATCGTAATTCAGTCAAGAATGTTTTGCACTATTTTTTTGGTGTACTTATCTTTTTTTGTGATATCAGTCATTTACATCACGTGACTTAAAATATAGCTAATGTTACTTTTGATACAAAAAACAAAATGTAAAAATATCTTTTATATGCGAATTCGACCTACATTAACTAAATCATAATTTGTAAAATGAATAACTTTTCTTTTTTCGATAAATTGACTCACAGAAGAAAGGAATGAAGGAAAAAGAAGCTACGAGTAAGTGAGTATTTTTCATGCCCTGTATGAACAGTGTACCGCTCAGTTATATAATCGAGATAGTAACTGGAGTCTAGAGGATTACCTCATAAACCGTTTAAAGTGGCATTTCTATCCAGAGGGAAGAAATTCATGTAAAAAAAGTTCAAATCGATTTTTCTAAAAATAAGAATCCGAATAGGTTTAGGATTAACCACAAACAATTTACACAAGAGCACACACTCACGAATTATGCTTTTCTCCAAGATTTCAATTAAATATGGACTGTTTCTAAGCTAAACTGTTGATCACGTGACTAGCGAATACCGACTGCGTAGATCAATCTCCTTTGCAGAGAGCCGTTATTTACACTTTTAATAATCTTGCCAATCATAAGTCTTTTAGTATGTATACAGTGCTTTCATTAAGGAATAATTATAAGATTTGTGAATTCCACATACACTTTTCAAGATGTTTTTCAGACGCTTTGAATATTTTTATTTGTCAATAAAACCACAAATCAGACAATAATGGATTTGTATGCAATAGCACGTCATTTTACCTTGCCGCTGTTAAAGTCAACATTGGACACCTTTGCAGCAATCTACTTTTTAAAGCAATGAGATCAGGGTTAAAGCGACTGAAATCCAGATGGCACGAAAAAAAAAAAAAAAAAAAAAATCGAATTCGCCCTAAATGTTATTCTTTATGTTATCCAAGTAAACCCAGGATATAAAATGTATCGTTTTTTATCAATAAAGTGAACTTGAGTCGTTTATCATATTTTAATGCCCCAAATACAAAAATAACACATATTTTCTTAAAATTGGATTTTTTTTTTCGACAGTTGGGTATCTGGAGTTCAGTCGCTTTAAAGTGCAGCAGACGCTTATGCCAAAGTATCATTACAATATCAGCCTTATATAAAGTCATTTTCTGTTTTTAGTAGTTGCTGCACATTACTGCACGATCTTTTCAAGTTCAAAGAGATGTTTTGATTTGTGAAGATTACATAGAAAGTTAATGCATATATCTCTTAAATAGTAAAATCGGAGACAAAAAGAAATGTAACGAAAACGTTCCGTATACGTTGCATTTGATATGCAAATTTACATCACCGTTTCGAAGTGATGGAGTTTAGGATTAATATATATAAGACAAGTGGACCACTTCAGGGTTGAGTATACTTTTCGCTGAAGGGATCTTCTGCGTCTTTAGCCCAGCACGTTACAAAATGATAACAAGGTGGTAGAATGTATGGACTGGTTCTACTCACTAATCAAACAAATACAGTCTCTACTTTTCTAATTAGTCGCCGGACAGGAGCCGGCGACTTATATTTTTAAAAGCTTTACGGAAATGACATGGGAGGACGGGTTATTATTAGAGAAAAACAGTAAGTTTAAATAGCATCTATTTGTTAGGTTCAATTACAACGTATCGCATGAACTTCCAAAGATATGGATAAAATAACTTCAGAATGAGATTTAAACCACAAGAAGACAAACAATTAGCATATCATCTTTCAAATATTGGCAATTTGCGTGAAAACTTGCATATCATAAGGCTTTCATAAATGGATCTAGCAAAAAATAAAGCCCACTAACATACCTTTTTTTTTTTTTTTTTAATTAAACATACATCCAACTTTCAAAAAAATCATGTTACAACAAAAGTTTAATATTATGAAAAATCCACTTTTCAGTTCAGTACATCCCCCCTTAAAAAGATGTCTTGATTCGTGTAGATTTCATAAACCTGATTTCATACAATATTCTGAATTTATGTCTGTAACAGTAAAATGTATACTAAGACTGTTTCTTCTCTTTGTTACGCTATGAAAGAAAGAACTTAACACACGTGGAAAAAACTTTAAAAGTATTGTACACGACCTTAATTAACTGTGATTTAAGATGTTTATTTGGTTCGAAACAAATGAAGAAAAGAACAAACTGTGATAAAACTGGTTAATAATCCTTCTTAGTTATAAGTTAGGCGAAATCTCTACCCCGTTTACTCTATAGTATCAGTTAGACGAAATGGTAGTTAGACGAAATCTCCAGCATCCTCATATTTCAAGGAGGGTAGGGTCAGGGGGCACGTGTATCGATGGCGCATGCGCTGACACTTGGTTCCCGTGAACGCACATCTCCACTCTGGAGTCAAAATTCAAAATGGAAGCCTCCGTGTTGTATCCACTTATTTCATTATCGACACCAGAAAGCTCGTTTTCTTGTTGTCTAAATTATGGATCGCAATTATTTGCAAGGCCTAATTAAACGAATCCTTATTTATCTGTCTAACAAATAAAAACATCACTGATTACTGAACTCAGAGGTTCGTATTTTAGGATTATTTATACACCAGCATCAATAATTGCCGCCCTCCGCCATTTTGGAACTCTACTAACTCTCACTCGAAGCAGGATTACAAATAGTCGGGGTCAGAAGTTCATATGACGTCACTAGGGTTAAAACTCTTGCCGTTCCGGATTATTTACACACCAGCATCAATAATTGCCACCCTCCGCCATTTTGGAACTCTACTAACTCTCACTCGAAGCAGGATTGCAAATAGTCGGGGTCAGAAGTTCATATGACGTCACTAGGATTAAAACTCTTGCCGTTCATGAGGAACCCGTGTAACTCTAATCGGAAATCAGGTTCGTCGTGAACTAAGAGCGTTTTTGTTGGTAACAAACTAGTTTCGGTTTACATCGGTTTCCAAAACTGTCTGTTTGTTGTAAAAGTTTAAATGAAACAAAAACCGGTTTTAATCATTTGTTGTGCGTAAACCGAACCCGGTTTTTGAAACTATCGAAACCCGCTCCGGAGGCAGTTTCGTCGGTTCGTTTTATCCGAATACTAGTTCACTGACTAGAAAAACATGGCCGAACAACACAACGCACGTGTGTTAAAACTGGAAGTAAATTGTTGTACTGCTACCGACTGGGCGATGGAATTACAGGAAAGAGGTACATAATTATAAAGTTCTTGTAATATTTCATGTCCGTCTATAATAAATAATTGCCAAAATGAAAACAAGACAGGTAGACATGTGTTTCGCTGTTTGGTGGTTTGTGGATTGTTGTTTTCCCGGAGGTCTGCGTTTGAAGGCACTGTCGTATGTATGTGGCGTTTCCTGTAGCTACGTATTCTCTCTTTTTTCACCAATTGTGAGCCTTTTAAAATATATTGAATTACATACTGTACATGTGAATTTTCTGAAGCCAAATCTGGAGAATTGTCGTGTGTCTGTGATTTTGAAAGTTACTTTAATACTAGTACTACTAGTCTCTTAGATAAGAAATTTGGCAGTCCAGAGTTGGAGATTCTCATTTGTTATGCAGAAATGATGTAGTTTTGAAAGTTGAAAAATTGGAGTCTCCTATTGAAATTACTGCTAGGGGGTTCACATGTATGGGATTATCTAGACACATTAAACAGTTCATTACCTTTTTGGCCGGATTGCTCAAGCAATTCCGGTCTATAGATTGGCGATGTCCGTCTGTCTGTCTGTCTGTCCGTCAACATTTTGGTTAAAGTTTTTGGCCGGATTGCTCAAGCAATTCCGGTCTATAGATTGGCGATGTCCGTCTGTCCGTCTGTCCGTCTGTCTGTCTGTCTGTCCGTCAACATTTTGGTTAAAGTATCATCACAGCAACTTGCGTTTTAATTTGCTTTCTACAGTTTTATAGTTATATCACGGCAACTTGCGTTTTAATTTGCTTTCAACAGTTTTATAGTTATATCACGGCAACTCGCATTTTAATTGGCTTTCAACAGTTATATAGTTATATCACAGCAAATTGCATTTTACTCCCCTTTCAACAGTTTAACAGTTATATCACGGCAACTTGCGTTTTAATTTGCTTTCAACAGTTTTATAGTTATATCAATTTGTGTTTAATTTACTTTCAAAAGTTTTAAAGTTTTATCATGGCAACTGGCGTTTTTATTTGCTTTCAAAAGTTTTATAGTTATATCATGGCAACTTTCGTTTTAATTTGATTTCAACAGTTTTATAGTTATATCACGACAACTTGCGTATTAATTTGCTTTCAACAGTTTTATAGTGATATCACTGCAAATTGCGTTTTAATTTGCTTTCAACAGTTATATAGTTATATCACAGCAAATTGCGTTTTACTCCGCTTTCAACAGTTTTATAGTTATATCACATCAACTTGCGTTTTAATTTGCTTTCAATATTTTAATAGTTATATCACAGCAAATTGTGTTTTAATTTGCTTTCAACAGTTTTTGGCTGGATTGCTCTAGCAATTACGGTCTATAGATTGGCGATGTCTGTCTGTCCGTCCGTCTGTCTGTCTGTCCGTCAACATTTTGGTTAAGTTTCAGGTTGAGGCAAAATCGGTTAAAGTTTCAGGTTGAGGCAATCTCAGCACTGGAAAGGGTTACAAACTTGAAACTTTGCCTGAAGGTAACCAGTAACAAGTTCTATTGATTTCTATGGTTACTTTGACCTTGACCTTGGTTTGTCGATTTTCAAGGTCAAATTGCCGACAATCCGGCCTTACCGTCTTCAGCGGTTTCTTGTTCTGTAACACAAGATTGTTGTGCAAAACCACTTTTTATGTAGTGGTGAGCAGTCTCATAGTTCATATACTTGGCTATTTTCCCTAAATAATCCTGGTTTCTGTCCAGGTGTGCATAATTTGCACTTATGCTGTATTATCATTGGAGCCAACAAGTGACTATCAATGTCATCTTGGTGGAAGGCCAAAGTCTGATTTGCAAGTTAAATCAGACAGTCTGTTGATCACTCACATATTATATGGTGAAATCCCAATTATTTTACCAGTAGTTAATTAAGTTTTGTTGAAGTTTTCATAAGTTACATTGACCATGCTGAATGTTTGGTGACTGGATTATGTAACCGTATTTGCACCTTCACTTAGGAATTGTGAAAAACATACACGGTGGAAAGATTCCAACAGACAAACCACTTGCATGATGCAGACACCTGTGCTAATAAATACAGTAGTAAATAAATACCACTTAATTGGTATTAATTCATTCCTGCGAAGGTACAATATCAGAACTAACTTACCTTACAGCATCGAGAACTAAGTCTTTTCAAATCGTTCCATTTATAGCAATTGAGGTTGCACTGTATTTAGTAAATGATATAATAAATAATACATTATAACTTAACAATCTGGTACTAACTTTTTAGATGAAGTAATACCAGTTGGCCCGATAAGGTCATTGGTTCCTGGAATGTTCCATAAGTATGTGTCATCAGACACATTAAGATCATATCTGGCGGTCAACCAACAAATTGCTAAGGAGTTGGAGAGAAAAATTTCGCCAGCTGATATACCAGTCATGGTAAAGGTAAGTGCATATCGTTCCATTTGTCAATTAATTACTGCTTCTTGAAATCTATTAAAGTTCATCTGCACACAAAGCACCATAACATGTTAACTTCCACAATGTTGCAAATCCGGGACAACATATCATTTTTGAATATTATGAATACAGCTCTCAAACGCCCATGCTTGTACCAGAATCAATAATGAGGCAGTAGGAGCGTAATGGACCTGTTCAGATATCGGCCGATGTCTGCAAACTTTGGGCTAGTTCGTAATAATTTGGAGTCAATCGGAAAAGTTATCTTTTTTGCGCAAATGAAGTTCATGTGTGTGTTTTATACATTTGCTGAATGAATATTATCAAAATTACCTATATGATATATTTTAATAAAAAAAATATGATACCGACAAATAAAAACACAGAAAACACAATGTAACTTCCTGTGACGTCATTGTGGGATTTCCCTCCTCAATATGTCAACATCAGCTTTCGAGATGAACACAGTGTTTTCGAAAGTTTATGGTTATTAAAACAGCCCCTTCGCCTAAAAAACTATAATCACCGATCACAACTATTCAGACACCAGTCTTTGTGATTTACATATAATATATGAATTGAACAATTTTACGGCAAACTTCCATCTGAAACTGCCAAAAGGAGTGATGAAAGATGGGTGAGGAGAAGGCCGACGTGTTGTTGAACTAGGAGTTCTGATGGAAAACACATGAAATTCTGCCAGTCATATAAGCTTGTCCCAGTTCCACTGACACATTACAACATGATTGGAGAGCTTCCAAAGGGACTTGGCGGTTATTTTTATGTAATGGATCAGAATCCCAATTGTCAGTTCATCAACAGAGTTGCATACGGAAAAATGCACCGTGTTAAGCAGCACATTATGGCTTGCTTTGACGCTAACACAAAACTTGGTACATGTATGTATAATTTATTTGTTCTGGCATAAATTAAATAAATATTGTATGTATATTAGCTCATGGAGTCATTCATCAAATCTGCAGGAGACGATTGTCAAAACATTTAATCAAGATCTGGAAAATGTCTTGAAGTGAAGATTTACTTACTAAAATAAGTTGAACACATTGTGGCAAATGGAGAAATTGATTGTTTTGACCAAATTCTCCTTTCTCATAATGTCTTAAAAAGTCGTCTGCTGTAGATATGTCAAAATGGGTTGATTTATTGTGGTTTAACGCCGTTTTTAACAATTTTCAGTTAATATCACTGCGGCCAGTTCACGTACCCATGTTATGTATAAGTCTAGTTCCCTGGGTACTATAATACAAATATTACGGTATATAAACTGTTTGTCTATTGGTGGAAGATGATTTACGCTTGTCGCATTTACTTTTATCAAATGTTGACTGCAACTTCCAAGTGATAAGCATAAGTATCAGAAAAGATTATTATTGTATGAGGAAGTGGGTGTCTTGAAATATTATTATAATTTACATTATAATAAACATTTGTCAGTGTGTTAAAGTAATTACTTGTCTATTTTCATTAATTATTGATAACTTTGGCGGTCCTGTCTGAGTTAACAACTTCCTGGCGACACTCAATCTGAAGCCAATATGCAAAATGAATGGAGAAGCCATTGATGAAGTAGCTGTCGATTCTGCCTGACAAGCTGCTTGTGATGCTTACCAGATGGAAATCGAGAATGTTTGATTTCATTAACCCTGCACCAGGCGGCTTTTTGAAAACATTGCGAAAAAGAAGAAATTGCTCAAAATACTTTTGTCACCATATTTTCAAGTCGATACAATTATTGTAAATTAATTTTCAGAGATATTTCATATTGATTTCTAGATGTTTTCAATGTGGTCTGCTGTATATTTACTGTATGTGGGAATGGGTTAAATGATTAAACTTAGTACTGTATGTGTTTGTATATGTTTACCATTGGTGATTTATATTTTGATTTCGTTTAACTCCCACTACTGACATAAACATAACCACTTCACTAGAAAAGCTAACACACAAGCAGGACATGAATTCACAATTGCTGCAGGTGTCCGGTGCAGTTGACTGACCATACAAAATATGTTTATTATAAATATCAATTTTTTTTCCACAACTTATATTTCTTGTTTGAAATCTATTTGTTATGACCTACTTCCTAACAATATTTTATTATCCGTTACAGGGATATCGCTACACAAGAATCAACAAAAGCCAAGCATTCCATGGAAGGTCTCTCACTCTCGCTCTCTCTCTCTCTCTCTCTCTCTCTGCATATATTATTTTCTGTTTATTGTTAGTTTTCAGTCAAATTTACATTTCATTTCATTGTATCAAGGAGTTGGTCATTCCACAGAAGTGATAGATAGATAGATTATATTAGAACCAGCAAATTTTGGATTCACAGTCTACCTTGAAAACTTCACGGTTTACTGATGATTAAAAACAAATGTATGTTTTTATAGCATATCTGGACTATACGGTGAGGTATAGTTTAATGACTGAGACACTGTCATATTTTTAAAGTAGACAAAGGGCTGAAGAAGGTTACATATCCATCATTGATTGATTGGTGTTTAACGCCTTTTCAACAGCTTTTCAGTCATATCACTTCAGAATATTCACCTACTCATATGTTTCCTGGTTTGCTCACACCAGTACACCTAACAACATACTTTCCAAGCAACTGGCTGCTTTTCCATAAAGACTGTAAGCCCATGATTGGTGAAAGACAAATGACACTTGTCGCAGTGACTTTTGACAACCGTCGGAAAGAATGTTAGCCAAGCTGGAATTCAAACTCACAACCCCTGGATTGACAGCCATCGTCATTACCGAGTGAGCTACGGGGGCTCGGCTATATCTATTGTGAGGGGAATTAATAATACATTTGTATACCTGACATATATTATCAAAATGATGCACTTACAACATAATAATGTTTTTTTCAGTTTGTTATTCTGTGATGCCACCCAAATCACGGCAGCAGAGATGACATCAGGGAGTAGGGTTTCAGTTTACACAGAGCCTTGTGTTCAATTACTTCTGAGGCACAAAGAGTTACAGGGATATCATATCATATATGTGAACAATGATCGTGACATGTCTGTGAATGGACAAGCTTTGGTCTGTGAAACAATAGATAGTGCTATAATCAAACTATAAGTGGCTGCAGAAGTTTTAAAATGTGATTCTTGTTGCGCATAATGGCCGCAGGTTTGACTTGCCAGTATTGATGACACCTATACATAAAAAGAAAACTATACAAGTCTTTTTACAATTGTGTATGAGGCTTTATTGACAGTGTGCCATTGTATAAGAAGAAATTCCCAGATCAGTCTCACAAACAGGTAGACTTAGTCAAACAGCATCTTGGCATTTCATATGATGCTCACAATGCTGAAGCTGATGTCGAGGTGCTGGGAAAAATGCTTACACTTTGTGATGAGACAGAGCGTTTAGCTTTCAGTTTTCCCCCTGTTGCAATGAAACATTCAGTACAATTTGAAACTGCAAAGTCTTCCAACATTAGCTGATTAGACGCCTTGATAAGTCAAGGTTTAATGAAGCGCACAACTGCAGAAAATATTGCTGGATCAGGGTTTAACTTTAACCATTTGAAGTTGATCTTCAAGCGGTCAGTGGAAAATGGACTTTATGATTCTTTCAAACAGTGATGGGTTACTATGAATCACACATTCTAAAAAAGTCTTTCAGGAAGTTATTCCCAAGTTGGCCAAGCACTTTGAATCGATTGTCAGCTCTTGATCTAATTTATGTCAAAAATTACATACATCGAAATTTGTGGTTGTTTCAAATAAAATATGTTATGTCAACTTATTGATGGTGAATGTTGTTTTTACTTGGCCTTTGTTTGATACAGTATATAGACAATTATTGTATAGTTCATTTTGATTTAGTAATTATGTATTTGTGATTTTTAGCTCTACTGGCCAAAGGCCAGAAGGGCTTATGTCGTGGCGATTTGTCCGTCGTGCGTGCGTGCGCCCGTCCGTCCGTAAAAAAATTCTTGTTAACACGATACAGTCTTCAATTTTGATTGTATCTCAACCAAACTTATACAGTAGTTAGATATCCATGAGAGCTCGGTTCCTTTCGAAAACCAGCCCGATCCGCCCATGTATGACTGGATTATGGCCCTTGAAATGGTCAAAATTGCTATAAAAGAGCTTGTTAACACGATACAGTCTTCACTTTTGATTGTATCTCAACCAAACTTATACAGTAGTTAGATATCCATGAGATACCCGTCCGTCCGTAAAAAAATTCTTGTTAACACGATACAGTCTTCAATTTTGATTGTATCTCAACCAAACTTATACAGTAGTTAGATATCCATGAGAGCTCGGTTCCTTTCGAAAACCAGCCCGATCCGCCCATGTATGACTGGATTATGGCCCTTGAAATGGTCAAAATTGCTATAAAAGAGCTTGTTAACACGATACACTCTTCACTTTTGATTGTATCTCAACCAAACTTATACAGTAGTTAGATATCCATGAGAGCTTGGTTCCTTTCGAAAACCATTTACTATCTGATATTCACCAAACTTAGATAGTAGTTAAATACTGATTAGACCTTGGTTCCTTTTGAAAACCAGCCAGATCCGCTAATGCAAGACTGGATTATGGCCCATGAAATTGTAAAAATTACTATAATACAGCTTGTGAAAACAAAAGAGCCTCCATTTACTATCCGATCTTCACCATACATACATGCTCTGGATTGAAAATGACCAAAGAACCATACCAGTAGAGCATAGGCCCTCATGGGCCTCTTGTTTTTTAGCTCACCTGTGCACGAAGTGCTCAGGGTGAGTTATTGTGATCGCCCTATGTCCGGCGTCCGTCAACATTTTCTCCTCTGTAACCGGTGGGTCAACTGGGATGAAACTTCACAGAAAGCATCCTCGCAATGTCCTCACCAGAATTCTGGTTTCCATGGCCACGAAATGAAAAACACTTCAAAATTCTTAAAAATCTTCTCCTCTCAAAGTGTCAGGCCGATTTTAAAATTATTTTGTAGAAATGATCCTTGGGTGACCCTCTATCAGATTCCTTCAAGCCATGTTGATTGGTCGAAAAACATGGCCTCCAGGGGGGGGGGGGCTATTTTGCCAATATGGCTATAGTGAAAACTTCAAAAATCTTCTCCTCCAAAAGTGTCAGGCCGATTTTAAAATAATATTGTAGAAATGTTCCTTGGGTGACCCTCTATCATATTCCTTCAAGCCATGTTGATTGGTCGAAAAACATGGCCGCCAGGGGGGGCGGGGCTATTTTGCCTTATTAGGCTATAGTGCAAACTTAAAAAATCTTCTCCTCCAAAAGTGTCAGGCCGATTTTCAAATAATTCTGTAGAAATGTTCCTTGGGTGATCCTCTATCAGATTCCTTCAAGCCATGTTGATTGGTCAAAAAGCATGGCCGCCAGGGGGCGGGGCTATTTTGCCTTTTATGGCTATAGTGAAAACTTAAAAAATCTTCTTCTCCATAAGTGTCGGGCCGATTTTAAAATAATTTTCTAGAAATGTTCCTTGGGTGACCCTCTATCAGATTCCTTCAAGCCATGTTGATTGGTCGAAAAACATGGCAGCCAGGGGGCGGGGCTTTTTTGCCTTATATGGCCAAAGTGAAAACTTAACAAATCTTCTCCTCCGAAAGTGTCAGGCTGATTTTTAAATAATTTTGTAGAAATGTTCCTAGGGTGACCCTTTATCAGATTCCTTCAAGCCAAGTTGATTGGTCGGAAACTATGGCTGCCAGGGGGCGGGGCTTATATAGCTAAAGTGAAAAAAAAAAAAAAAAATGAGCGATTCCAGGGCCATCATGGCCCTCTTGTTTCAATTTTTCATAGTTGTACTTTTTCAAAATGGAAAAAAAATCAACATTATGTTTTATTGCCATTGCAACTGACAGACTCATATTCAATTGTTGATATCTTGATTTTCCGGATTTGGAGCTGTAACTCAATACGGTAATAAGTTAAGAGTGTATTAACACTATTCCTGATTAAAATCGATGAAAATTGATTATTTTATTGCAAGTTTTGTAAGTATACCCCCAGACATTTCGTACTAAAATTGTGAAACAAGGGGGAGATGATATGGTAACCATAATTAGCTTATTTTCCAAACCTGTGGTTGGAATCATCTTAAATTTCATATTATTATCTCTTGATAGATGTGGATCAAGAATATAGCAAGTTAAACAACATGTGATATTTTTTGGGGATTGTATACACTCCCTCTACATTAATGTACATTTTGATAATTCTTGGAACATTTATTGCTAGGTGAATAATTTTTTATTTTATCAATTAAAAAAAAAAAGTAAACATCTTAATTATTATTAAATTGACACAGTCTATAAATGAGACTTGAAATTTATTTAAAAACATACTGAATTACAAGCTCACCAATGCTTGCACATGAAAATCGAATCTACTGCATACATTTATCTAATTTGGTCAGGTTCTTTTGTTTCTGTGTTCTCAACAACTTTATGGGGGATACAATCAAAGCACCACCATTTAAAAAACAATCTAATCTGTGTCTTAACGTTACTGCATTTAAATGTTATAATATATGACAAGTGTCTTTTGTTGACGATAATACATTTAGCATATGTTATGCATAAGCTATGCACGCTTGTTGTTTGTACCCCCATGGAAAACCCAAACACTTCTGTTCTGATACTTAAAGTGTAGGCTGAGCATATACAGCTCATTTTACGGCTTAACTGATTTATAGACCATGAATATTTGTATGAAAAGTGATATTTTTTGTTCAATACACATTATAGGTGTTGTCATTTAACATGTTCATTGTACAAGTTAAACCTATTTTAAATATTACTTTTTCTTAATAGGAATATACACAAGAAGTGTACCCTGAGGTTTTAAAGAACCTTAATGATCTTGGGATGATTGCGATAGAAAAAATCCATCCATGGATATTAAACTTATTAATAGACTGGGAAAATTTGGACACCATCATTTGCACAAAGATTGTTGAAGGTTTGTAATCATTTTGAATTAACTTTTGCAGAAGTAGAAATGATAACTATCTGTTATTAATCTGATCAATTCCAGTATAGCTGTTTAATACTGATTACAAACAAGGCACACTGATATGAGATTTTTGTGTTTTCATTCTAGATTTATAGATAATGAAAAGACATGCTGTGTAAGTATGGATGAACATGTTACTTCAGTTATTGATTCAATAATTATGCCCTGAAAAAGAAAAGCGCTGTTTGTCAATCTATCCAGACCGTTAGTTGGAATAAAGTCATGTTTGTGGAACACGAAAAATAGGTCAGTGGTGGTACTGGGAATCAAACTGGGGTCTACAAATTGATGGTCTGTTATGTTAACCACGACACCACATTGATTATTTTACTAAAAAAGCAGAGTCTGCGTTTCTCCTCAAAATTACTAATAATGTGTACTATTTCTTCTGATATGTACATTTTCAGATGATATTAAAGATACCCCACAGCGACTTCACATCCCACAGCAACCTGACATCCCACAGCGACCTCACATCCCACAGCAACCTGACATCCCACAGCGACCTGACATCCCACAGCGACCTCACATCATTAATGGTAAATTTAACTTATATAAAGTTGAGTAACGTAAACAACACTTTGGATGATGTAATTGGCAATTTGTTACATCTGCCACACAGCACTTAACACCAGATGTAGTAATATTGAAATAAAGTCATGTTTGTGGTACACGAAAAACCTTGTTTGCACTTCCCCTCCAATACTCCTGGTGGGATTTTCATGACACTGTAGAAAGCATTACTCATATGTCTAAGTGAGTGGACTGAAGTAACATTTTGGTTAGGCCACTAGTTTTCAGAGTTATGGCCCTTTGAATATTTTAGTAGAAAAGCAGAGTCTGTGTTTATTCTCAAAATTACCAATAACGTGTATTATTTCTTCTGATATGTACATTTTCAGATGATATTAAAGACATCCTACAGCGACCTGACATCCCACAGCGACCTCACATCATTAATGGTAAATTTAACTTATATAAAGTTGAGTAACGTAAACAACATTTTGGATGAAGTAATGGGATTTTTTTTACATCTGCCACACAGCACCTAACACCAGCTGTAGTAATATTTAAATAAACTCATGTTTGTGGTACACGAAAAACCTTGTTTGCACTTCCCCTCCAATACTCCTGGTGGGATTTTCATGACACTGTAGAAAGCATTACTCAGATGTCTAAGTGAGTGGACTGAAGTAACAATTTGGTTAGGCCACTAGTTTACAGAGTTATGGCCCTTTGAATATTTTAGTAGAAAAGCAGAGTCGGTGTTTATTCTCAAAATTACTAATAATGTGTATGATTTGTTCTGATATGTACATTTTCAGATGATATTGAAAACATTCCGCACAGTCATAAGTACCAGTGGACGAAACCAAATGTGAACAAATTGATTGACTACCACACAAAGTATGAGTCCCAATTTACAAAACCTAGTGTGAAAAAAATGAGTGTGTGGAAATTGATTGCGGAACAAATCACTAAAGATGATGGTAATACCGGTATGATGGTGTCGGCAATCCAATGTGAACAAAAATGGAAAAACATCACCAAAAAGTTCAGGGATACACTAGATCACAACAGAAAATCTGGAAATGACAAAAAAGTATGTCCATTTTATGATGAACTTGAAGCTTGCTATGGGTACAGGCCAAATGTTTCTCCCCAATACACTGCAAGTTCAATGACATGCTCAACGAAGTTAAACAACGATTTGTGTCCAGACAAGTCAAAGAGTACATTCTCTGAGAGGTCAACACCTTCAACAGGCCCTAAAAGACAGAAGAAAAGTAGCGAAATAGTGGGCATTTTGAAAGACATACATGAGGAAATGAAGGCAGATCAAAATCGACTGATAACTACTTTGGAAAAACAACATGAGGACCGAATGGCGCAGGAGACTAAAAGAAATGAATTACTGGCTAGTTTGGTTTCTTCTATGAAAAAGTAAACTACACTATATGGTTATGTTTGTGCATACTTTTTCATAGAAGAAACCAAACTTCATGTAAAATTTTATTGAATTCCACCCAGTGGTTTGTAAGAAATAGGACAGACAAAATATGGCTTCCGACCAACTGACTGACCGACACAGTGACTCCTATATACCCCCACCAAAACTTTTTTGCTTTTTTGGGGTATAACTATATAGAACTATAGAATATAGTTATACCCCCAAAAAACACAGTTTTAGAGGGGTATATAGGAGTCACTGTGTCGGTCAGTTGGTCGGATGCCATATTTTGTCCGGCCTATTTCTTACAAAGCACTGGGTGGAATTAAATAAAACTTTACATGAACCTTCTATACCAATAGGAGATTTGCATACCCTAAAGGTTGCACAATTGCATGTGATTTTACAGAGTTATAGCCCTTTAACGTGTGTCTGTCAGTCCGGCCCGCATCTAAACCATGCATCATAGGATTTGAATGAAAATTTGCACAAACGTTCACCATGATGAGGTGGCGTGTCGCGCACAAGACCCAGGCCTGTACCTCAAATGTCAAGGTCACGCTTACATGTCAAAGGTTGAAATTAGTACTATTTGAAAGGACTGTACCTTTGTGGGGCTCACATTTAAAGCATGCATTATAGGATTTCAAAGAAACTTGCCACAAACGTTCACCATGATGAGGCGGCGCTTCGCGCACAAGACCCAGGCCTGTTTTAAATCTTAACATTATCCGGAGAATAATAAATTAAATTAAATCGCATTTTTTGCTTAAGCAGCTTGAAATTTGGTCAGAATGTTTGTCTAAATGATATCTAGGCCAAGTTCGGATATGGGTCAGGCCGGGTTAAAAACTAGGTCACTAGGCGAAATTGAAGGTTAATCTTGTTAACACTCTTGATACTGCATTTTTAGATCACCTAGAGCCGAAGGCTCAAGGTGAGCTATTCTGATCACTTTTTGTCGGTCGTCCGTCGTCTGTCGTCCGTCCGGCGTTAACTTTTAGCTTTAAACATCATCTCCTCCCAAACTCCAAGGACAATTTCCGTGAAACATCACAGGACTGTTCCTCTGGTTGGCCTCTTTCAAAGTTGTTCAAAGATTTAAATTCCATTGAGAACTTTGGTTGCTGCGGCATCAGAAAGGGGGCAAAATGTCCGAACTTTAAAAATCTTCTCCTCCGAATCTGCCTGTCAGATTCAAATATAATTTGGTAGAAATGTTCCTTTGGTGACCCTCTATAAAAATTGTTAAAGCCATACTGATTGGTCGAAAAACATGGCAGTCAGGCGGCAACAGAAAAGGGGCAAAATGACAACATTTGAAAATTCCATTTTTATGAAAGTGTTTGTCTGATTTTAAGAAAATATAATACGAATTTTACTTTAATGATTCTCTATTTAATTTGTTTAAGCCGTTTTGATTGGTTACACAATCATAGCAACCAGGCGTCATCACAAAAGGGGTAAATTGAACTTTTAGCTACAAATGACAACCAACACCTGCCATTCCAATAGACCAATTACCACAAAACATCACAGGAATGTTCCTTTGGTGGTCCTCTTTCAAAATTGTTCAAAGATTTAATTTCCATAGAGAACTTTGGTTGCTGCGGCATCAGAGAGTGAGAAAAAATACCCAAATTTTAAAATCCTTTTCCTCCATAATCTACTTGTGCGATTGCAAGATAATTTGGTAGAAATGTTTCTTAAGTGACCCTCTAAATAAACTGTTGAAGCCATATTGATTTGGTTGAAAAACAGGGCAGCAAGGCGGCATCAGGAAAGGTGCAAAATGACAAAAACTTTATAATTCCATTCTTATTAAAGTTCTTGTTAGATTTCAAGATATAAATGGCCTTTACTGATAAGCTGTTTCTTGAGAAGTGTCCACTCCTTTCAGTTTCATTTGCACTCCCAGATAAAATTTTCCAGATATTTGCAGTTAAATATTTCCTACTAATTTACTATCAATTAGGTGATCGATTTAGGGCCATCTTGGCCCTCTTGTTAACTTGAGCATGATGAAAATTTATTAAAATGTTTGTCTTGATGATATGTAAGTTGAGTTTGATCAAGGGTCATGTTGGGTCAAAAAGTAGGTCACTAGGTCAAATTGAAGGAAATTGTATTTTTTACTTCCGAAGGTTGAAATTTTGTCAGAAGGTTTGTCTTCAAGATATTTAGGTCAAGTTCGAATATGGGTCATATTGGGTCAGAAACTAGGTCACTAGGCCAAATTGAAGGAACATCTTGTTAACTCTGTAGAAGTGGCATTTTTTGCTACAGCAGCTTGACATTTAATGAGAATGTTTATCTAAATGATATCTAATCCAACTTCGAATATGGATCATGTAGGGTCAAAAACTAGGTCATTAGGCCAAATTGAAGTAAAATCGTGTAAACACTTTGGATGAAATTTGGTCAGAATGTTTGTCTTAATTATATCTAGGTCAAGTTCGAATATGGGTCATATTTGGTCAGAAACAAGATCAATAAAGGAAAAAATTGTTCAAACTCCGGAGGCCGCATTTTTACTTTGAGCAAGTTGAAAATTTGTCAGAATGTTGTCTTGATGATATCTAGTCCATGTTGGAATATGGGTCATATCAGGTAAAAAGAAATATAGCTCACTAGGCCAAATGAAGGAAAATTTTTTTAACACAGTGGAGGTTGCATTCAGAATAATTGTCTTGATGTGTTTTGCATTGCAGTACATTGTATAACTAAGGTGAGCGATCCAGGGCCATCATGGCCCTCTTGTTTAAGTATACTGCTTAAACCAGGCTTCTCTTTTCATTACATGTTTATATGATATATTATGTAACTGCTGTATTGAAGGCCTTGTCAGTTGTCTTCAATTATTTTGCTTCCATACGTTTGTCATGTTGATTCTTGAAGACTTTATGAACATTTTCTTGTTTTCCTTTATATTAATTATTTTACCAAGATAGGTCTGTGATGTTCCTTTTTTGACTACTGTATTTTCAATAGTAGTTCATTTTGTTTTTATATGTATTATTTTGCCAAGATAGGTCTGTGATGTTCCTTTTTGACTACTGTATTTTCAATAATACTTTATTATTTGTATTATATTGGTTATTTTGCCAAGATAGGTCTGTGATGTTCGTTTTTGACTACTGTATTTTCCGTAGTACTTCATTATTTTGTATTATATTGGTTATTTTGCCAAGATAGGTCTGTCATGTTCATTTAATGGAATCCAATGGAACTTCCTATATTACAATGTGATATTGTTACCAATAGATATGATTTTCAGTAGTACTTCCTTTATTTTGTATTATATTGGTTGTTTTGCCAAGATAGGTCTGTGATGTTCATTTTTGACTACTGTATTTTCAATAATACTTTATTATTTGTATTATATTGGTTATTTTGCCAAGATAGGTCTGTGATGTTCGTTTTTGACTACTGTATTTTCCGTAGTACTTCATTATTTTGTATTATATTGGTTATTTTGCCAAGATAGGTCTGTCATGTTCATTTAATGGAATCCAATGGAACTTCCTATATTACAATGTGATATTGTTACCAATATATATGATGCTTTAAAGCACACTACAATCATATCAAATCCATGTGACAAAAATAATAGAATAGTTATTCATTATTTTGTATTAAATTGGTTATTTTGCCAAGATAGGTTTGTGATGTTCCTTTTTGACTACTGTATTTTCAGTAGTACTTCATTATTTTGTATTACATTGGTTAATTTGCCAAAATAGGTCTGTCATGTTCATTTAATGGAATCCAATGGAACTTCCTATATTACAATGTGATATTGTAACCAATATATATGATGCTTTAAAGCACGCTACAATCATATCAAATCCATGTGACAAAAATAATAGAAAAGTACTTCATTATTTTGTATTAAATTGGTTATTTTTCCAAGATAGGTCTGTGATGTTCCTTTTTGACTACTGTATTTTCAGTAGTACTTCATTATTTTGTATTATATTGGTTAATTTGCCAAAATAGGTCTGTCATGTTCATTTAATGGAATCCAATGGAAATTCCTATATTACAATGTGATATTATAACCAATATATATGATGCTTTAAAGCACGCTACAATTATATCAAATCCATGTGTGACAAAGATAATATGAGCCAGTCCATGGGATAAGTTGTCATTTGTGTAAACTGTAGGTTCAGATCAGCTTGTCTGTCCACTTGGTCCATCTTATCAGAATCTACACAAGTTGAGACAGATCTTCTACCCGGCTTATCTAAGTTTTACATGAACAGTGTAGACTTTGATCAGACTGTGCAGATGTGGCTGATACCCTTTCCCTCATATAAACGCTTTCTGACGCCTCTGCACCAGACGTCTTTTTGAAAACATAGTCACAAAAGAAGAAATTGATCAGAACAAGCAATTTCTCCCTTTGCCCCAATGTTTTGCACTATTAGTCATAGGTTATTCATTCAATTCTAGAGAATTTTTATTTTTTGACAAAATATGTTAAAAGTCGTTTGCTGCAGAATTGTCATATGAGGGGAAGGGTTAAAAGCCAACTTTTACCTTTTCCCTTGGACAAGCTCATCTATTAATTTAAAGAAGTGCAAAGCCTTTTATCCATCTAAATGAAATATAACCTCTGACAAATGTGCTGAGAACCCCTTCCCACATAACCTGCAACAGATGACTGAAAATATTATGGAACCTCTTTGTAAATGAAAGTATAATTATCGCATGTAGTTGAAAATATTGTTGGAAAAGGAGAAATTGCTTATCATGCCTTATATATGTCCATTTGTCGGAAAGAGTGAAGCTCACCTAAGTACATGATGTGTTCAAGATGACCTATAACTCTCTTTCTATCCTCATAGAATACTCATGTCATTTTGTAGACTGTTTTGCGCTTTTGTAAGGATATAATAAACATTTATTTCTCTGTTGGTAATGTGCAAAAAAAGCTGTATATAAGAGTCACTGTGTCGGTCGGTGGAAAGCCATATTTTGTAAAGCCTATTTCTTACAAACCACTAGGTGGAATTCAATGACATTTTACATGAAGCTTCTATACCAAGAGGAGATGTGCATACCCTAAAGATCTTACAATTGCATGTTATTTTACAGAGTTATTGCCCTTTTACGTCCGTCTGTCTCTCTGTCAGTCCCACCTAACCTTGTCTGGCCCGCATCTTAACCATGCATCATAGGATTTGAAAGAAACTTGGCAGAAACGTTCAGCATGATCAGGCGGCGTGTCCCGCATAAGACCCAAGGCCCAAGGCCTTTACCTCAAATGTCAAGGTCAAAATGAGTACTGTTTGATAGGACTACCTTGTCCGGTCCACATCTCAACCATGCATCATAGGTTTTTGAAGTTACTGGGCACACATGTTTACCATGATGAGGTGGCTTGTGCCTGAAAGGTCAAGGGTTTGATACATGTAGGACTGCCTATCGGTCGGTCGGAAGCCATATTTTGTCCGGCTTATTTCTTACAAACCACTGGGAGGAATTCAATAAAAAATTTACATGAAGCTTCTATACCAAGACGAGTTGTGCATATCATAAAGGTCTAACAATTACATGTTATTTTACAGAGTTATGGCCCTTTTGTTAGTCGATTGGAAGCCATATTTTGATTTAAGCTGCCGTTTTCGGGGTATTTATCTTCAGTGATACTTCCAGTTTAAATTTAACTTATTTTTTCTGGCCTGCGAGTAGGTGTCAAACTTTTTTCAGCTCGATAACTTATGTTTGACATGATATTTAGTGACCAGTTTTCAGGGATAGATAGCTTACACCAAGACTTTGTCAGGATTGTACTTTACATCACATGTATGATAACCTACAGTTGTAAACCTGCTTAAGTGGCTTTGCAACATGCTTGTTTTCTCATGTTATTCCTACATGCATTTATTCATAGAACATAGAAACTATTTATAAACAGTTATTGTATTTAGATTTAGTAGTATAATTGTATTGTTAACCATTTTCCACATACAGACGCTTTCTGACTTCTCTGCTGTAGACAACTTTTGAACACCATTGTGACGAAAGAAGAAATTTCTCATATTAAGCAATTTCCCCTTTTGCCACAATGTTTTCAACTCTATAAATAAATTGCCCTTTAATTTAAAGAGTTTTACTACTTTACCGTAGATGTTTTCAACATCGTCTGCTGCAGAGTTGTTGTCTGTAGGAAAGTGGGTTGATTTGGCGATCCATCCTCCCAAACTCAATATCGTGGGTTCTCGAAAGAATTATATCTCTGATACGAAGGTTTTAGTACCAACAACATAGGGTTCAATTGCTGATTAACCCTTTCCGATGCCTCTGCAGGAGACAGCTTGTGCAAACATTATGGCAAAAGGAGAAATTGCTAATGATGAGCAACTTCTCCATTTGTCACAATGTTTTAAAACCTATTCTAAAATTGTACATTCATATATAGAGATGTTTCATAGTTTCCACATGATGTGTGCTGCTGCAGATTTTGTGTATGTGGGAAAGGGTTAAATATCTGATTGCTCCTTGTGTAAGCCTCCAGGGACCATACTGGACCTATATAGAAACTGTAAGATACCATTGTTCACTCTTCTGTAGCATATTGGAAATGGCACAAATTGCTGTAATTTTCAAAATGTTAAATACTTTGTCTGAAAAAGTAAAACTTTTTATTCAAGATTTTTAGCTAAATGTGCTGAAGGGTATATTGTGTAGGGTTACTGTGTGTCCATCTATGGTTTTATAAACCTTGTGTTGAGTACAGGTTTTCAACTCACCCTGAGCATGAAGGGCTCAACGAAAGACTTTGGCACCCACGATTGTTGGGTAATTACGACTACTTCATGTTCTCAGTATAAGTTGACTATTGGCAGTGTTATCTGTCATGCATCAACAACATCACTGTAAAATTATTACAAATTTACTATGAAACTTATTCAGTTTGTATATCTTGCTAATTTCTACGCCAACTTCGAATATCGGTCATTTGGGGTCAAAAACTAGCTCAGTAAGCCAAACTGAAGGAAAATCTTGTCAACACTCTTGAAGCAGTGTTTTGAACTTAAGCATGTTGAAACTTCGTCAGAATGTTTGTCTTGATGATATATAGGTTAAGTTTGAAAATGGTCCGGTCAAAAACTAGGTCACTAGGCAAAATTGTAGAAAAATGTTCTTAACACTCTAGAAACCACATCTTGATGATATGTAGGTAAAGTTCGAACGTTGGTCATGTCAAGTCAAAAAGAAGGTCACGAAGCCAAAGTTAAGGAATTTTTTTTTAGCACTCTGGAAGCCGTGTTTTTAACTTAAACATGTTTAAACTTTACCAGAATGTTTGTCTTGATGATATCAACGCTAAGTTTGAAAATGATCCGGTCAAAAACTGAGTTCGTTTTGACTTGAACATGTTCAAATTTTGTCAGAATATTTCTCTTGGTGATAAAAAGACTAAGGTTGAATATCGCTTATGTCCGGTCAAAAAATAATTCACTAAGCCAACATTGAGGAAATTGATGTTATCACTAGAGACAACAACTTTCTCAAATGTTCCTTGGATGAAATTATTTAGATGATGTAATCCGATAAAAACATGACTTCTCTTATTAAGTCTTCAATAACATTTTCTCAGGTGAGCGATCCAGCGCCTCAGTTTTATAAATTGCTCATTTTCATACCAGGTTGCAAGGTGGCCTTAATTCTATACAATTGAGTTTACCTGGGTGGACGCTTTATGAATGTTGATCAAGTTATTTTTGGGGGTTGGAACTCTGCTAGCACTTGTCCAAGAGGAACATCCTTGTGACATTTGGTTTAAATTGGTAAATATGTTAATGACATAAATCTTACTTCTATCTGCCCATTGTGCTAACTGTCGGTCTTCCTTTCTGATATGTAATCTGCCTTGCTGAAGCGGTTAGTATTGTGGATTTTGGACCAGGTGTCCAATGTTTGATTCCAGCTTGCAATAGTCATGGTGGAATTGCCCTTGGTTATTGAACACATTTTCTAGCCAAGAGATCAAGAATTTAGTTTTCTGGTACGGTGACATCACCAAAAGTCTTTGAAACTCCTGGCCTGTTTCCAAATATTGCTTTGGTAACACCCTAGCAATTATATAGAATGCTACTTTAATTGATGTAAAAAAATTGCTGAAAAAATGAACAATGTATACCACTGGAACCATGGTATTCATGTGGCACTGTCGTGGCATATAAGGTCATCACTTTCATTATCTATGAAAGAACTTTAAGGTTGAACATTGTTTGGCTCTATTTATGTATGCTTAACCCTTTCCCACATGCAGTGGACTAATGTTAACCCTTTCCCTCATACGACAATCCTACAGCAGACGACTTTGAGTATATTTTGTCAAAAAAGTGAAAAACATTGTGGCAAAATGAGAAATTGCTCGTTTTGAGCAATTTCTTCTTTTCTCACTATGTTTTCAAAAAGCCGTCTCCTGTAGAAGTGTCTATATGAGGGAAATGGTTAAAACACCGGCCAAAAGAAAATTACTCATGCTGATCAATTTCTCCTTTTTGCAAGGTTTTTAATTCTATTCAATTATTATAGCAATATTTATACAGATTTTCAGTGTTTCAAAGTCATCTGGTACAGATTTGCAATATATTTGGAAACGGTCAGGCTCATATCACATTATATGGTGGTAGGGATAATGATTATTACATTAAGTAAGAAGCGATTACTATAGTATAGACCAAAGTTGCATTTTGATTGGGCCGTGTCACAGGAACACCCAATCAGTAAACAACCAGTCCTTTTCTTAAAGAAAACCAGCTAAAGAAAAAACAAAACTTTTGGTATTATTAAATTATGACTTTTTAAAACATTGTGGCAAAATGAGAAATTGTTCATACATGTTATGAACAATTTCTTCTTTTGTCACATTGTTTTCAACTACATGTATTCAATAATTAAATGTTCATTTAAAGGTGTATACAGCCACTTTCCCACATACAACAAATCTGCAGCAATTGACTTTGTGAAAACATTGTAGGAGAATGACATATTACTTATGATGAGCATATTCTCATATTTCCACAATGTTTTCAAAAGGCGACCGCTGCATATGTGTTTGCAAATGGAAAAATATTAACGAAATTATCTCTGTTTTTCTACCACTGCAGATCCAGACCTTTCAATGGTTGCCAATAATCAAACAAAAAACTAAGTTTTAAAGGTGTATGTTAAGTTTATTATCTCAAATGATACAACTGCAATAATAAAGTTAATCATCTAAATATGCTTGTGGTCTTCTTTTAACAAATTTATTATACCTCCGCAAAAACAAGAAAAGAGGGCTTGGAATGCTTGTCAATACGTCAGCTAGTGTTGGAACAATGCAAAGTCATGTACCCAAGAGCGCTAGTATGTGCTTTCTTTTAATTTCAGCTGACTCGCATCTGGGCATGAAATCTTGGTAGTTGTTTATTTCTTCATTGATGCAAAGCCCTTCATGGAGATACTCCTTTACATCATCCAAGTTATTTAGGCAAAGTTGATGTAGTGCACAACAACTAAGGATCACGTTAACAATTTTTTCGATTTCCAGCATATCGATATATTTCAACCGCCGAAAACGTCCTTTCAGTACACCAAATGAACGCTCAATGCACATCCGGGTTGAGCTGTGTATGTAATTGAACCGTTTCATGTTTTCAGTAAGATTTCCATAATTTTTAAACGGAACCATCAACCAAGAGCTTAATCCATAAGCAGAGTCTCCAATTAAATGTGTATTACCAGGAAATGTTTTATTCTGGTTAGTTTCAGTTTCCATGTATAAAGGCGAGTTTTTCAACACTCGAGAGTCATGAACAGAGCCTGGCCATCCACAGTATACGTCAGTAAAGTTCAGATTACTGTCACAAACTGCTTGAAGTATGATGGATGGAAAAGATTTCCTGTTTATATAGTTTTCGGCATAATTTGTTGGGGTTCGGATAGGTATATGACTGCCGTCGATGGCGCCTATTACGCCTGGAAATCCTTTTAAATTCCTAAAACCAAACTCGATTTCAGCAATACTATTTTCAGAATTTGGCCATTTAATCACAGATGGTAGTATATGTTTGCATATCATCTCTGCAACATATTTCACAATAACATGAACGGTAGTCTCACAAACACCAAACAAGTCAGCAATGGCTTGCAATGTATGGAGAGATGAAACATATTTCACATAAATAAGTAATTGTTTCTCTGGTCCAATTTTCAATAGTTTGCATCTGTTTAATAAAACCGGAGAAAGTTCTGCAGTCAGTTGATTAAAAGATGTTCTGCTCATACGAAAGCGATCTTTGAATTCATCGACGCTATACATCGGCATTACAAATTCAACATAATTGTCAATTCTTGTCTTCCTATCGCGGATTATACTTGCAGAAGCAATTGTACTGACTGAAGACAACACATTTTGTCTCCAGTTGGTCAAAACGGGTAAGAGATAATCTATATTGTTGTTTTCTTCAAATATTTCCGAAATTACAGCTACTGTAGTCGCCATATTGATGGAAACTATAAAGGAAACCATGCATTTGTTTTGTAAAGTAAAACTATTGAAACCGGTTTCAGTTTTTATCAAAACTGTTCAAACCATTGAAACCAGACATTTATTAGAAGTTTAGACTCGCAATAGTATTCTTATTGATTATGGTTGGGGAAATAATTAAAATTATTATTATTATTATCTCAAAATTGTATTCGGAATTTACCAATGTGGCGGTATTTTTTCGGTAGGCTAGTAATGGGGAGACACTCAATATCCCCTCAGTCAAAATCCCCTCACCCTGAAAATGATAGAGTAGTCAAAATCCCCTCGACTAAAATGTTAGGGTAGTCAAAATCCCCTCCACCGAAATGATAGGGTAGTCAAAATCCCCTCGATGGCATCGAAATTGTCCAAGATATTATGCCAATACACATTCTGACCAAATTTGGTGATGATTGGACAAAGGCTTCTAAAGTTATTTAGCTGACAAGACCAATTTTAGGTAATTAGTCGCCGGGCAGAAGCCCGCGACTTCTATTTTTAATAGGTTTTCGGAAATCACATGGGAGGGGGGATTATTATTAGAAAGAAACACATTTAGATGTCTTGAACATATTACAATTGTGTTTGTTTAAAAACACTAAGTAATGACACATCTAAAATGAAATAAATATTCCGATGTTTTAGGTATTTTCAGTTTCTTTATTTTGACTCTCATTTATGTTTTTTTGTTTTATTTACGAAGACAAAACAGTCCCTATTAGCTAGACTGGTATACTTTATTTTACACTAATCAAAAGGCGATAACTACAAACCTTTACGTCGCAGTCTAATTTGTTTACTTACGCGCACCTGCGTGACTCGCGAATACCAACTGCGTAGATCAATCTCCTTTGCAGAGAGCCGCTCTTTACACTCACTTACAAATAGTAAATTATAGGTGATTTAAAATGTTTATTTGGTTCGAAACAAATGAAGAAAAGAACAAACCGAGATAAAACTGGTTTTAATGGAAAAATGACTTTGAACGAACACTCTCTGCCTATAAAGAGATTTTCAAGAACGACACCTCTGCGAATAAGAAAAAATCGGGTCTTTCGTACAAAATTATTTCGTCCTTGACAATTTTAAATGTGTCATTTAATTCCCTAAAGGCATATTGCTTCCGATCTGCATATTGTTATGCATCATTGACACAAGGGCGATCATCATAATATAATTTTAAAACATGAGTAGTTTGTTATTTTCATTATAAAAAAGGAAGGAAAGAATTAAAATAAATTTTAACATGTTGTAGGGCTAAGATTATGTTCGAAACTAAGTTTAAATTATACAACAATTTCAATGAGATTTAACTGTTTAGTTGATATTATATTTCGAAGGTGGTCTAATTTATAAATATTGGACTACATTTCAACATTTGTTAAAGTATGATATAATTAGGATGCCAAGCTAATATCATTTTGAGAAAAAGAGAAAACTCATGTCTTCAGCGATTTAACCCTTATCTCATTGTTTTAAAAGTAGATTGCTGCAAAGGTGTCCACTGTTGACTTTAAAAGAGGAAAGGTAAAATGACGTGCTATTGCATGCAAATCCTAAATTGTCTGTTTTGTGGTTTTATTGAAAAATAATAAAATTCAAATATTCTGACAAACATCTTGAAAAGTGTATGTGGAATTCACAAATCTTATAATTATTCCTTAATGAAAGCACTGTATACATATTAAGACTAATGATTGGCAAGATTACTCATTTCCATTACTGTTTATGATCAATAATTAGTTGGTTGTGTGTATGGTCAACCTACTTTGGAATGGAGATTGATCATAAACAATGAAAGGCTTCAATTATCATTCACTTCGTTGACAAAACAATGCAAGTTATGATACATTTTCACTTGACCCCACCCCTGATGTTCCAATATGCCCCTCAGTTGATAACTGTTTATTCAACTACTATAATGTTAGTGTTATGCATAACTGCACTATGGATATCCGGCGACATTGATGCGTTGCATCAACTTTCTCTTGTTTCTATAATTAAAGGTTTTTTATTATATCTAGAGAAGAAGAATACAAGTAATAAAAAGATAATGAAAATGATCATTTCTTTATATCGGTCTTTAATTTCAAAATGACAAAACCGTACTGATTGAAAATGCAGAGTAAACAAAACCCCAATGATTGGTGATAATTCAGTCACATGTTATAATTGAATTAAGGTGATAATTGCTTTAATCCTGTTTATCACAACCATTGATTGTGTTAATCAGTATTAATATGATATACTATATTGTTGTTATTCATGTAGCATATGTTTGTGCGTTTAGGTTTCAAATGCTTTTCCATTTGTTTTCAATTGGTTATATTGAATAAATGGATTTATATGTACATACTTCTTGTAATTATATAAATCCATTTATTCAATAACCAATTGAAAACAAATGGAAAAGCATTTGAAACCTAAACACACAATCTTTTTATTACTTTTATTCTTCTCTCGAAAAAAAGGTTATCTCTTTATTAAATAAATGTTTTATCTATATTTATTTCTGTCGTTATGTTAACATCATTTGCAATTATGCAACTGTGTTGTTACTTTTACCAAAGACCTAATAACATGTGTAATTAGGTCTTTGCTTTTACCAAAAAGTACAACATACTCATACCATCCGTACCGTCCTAAAGCACTTTGAGTGCTTTGATTATAACACCACGTGATTCTATAAATAACTTTAAAGCTATTTGTGTAAAAGCTATTTTTAGTAATTACAAAACCCCAGTGTTTCTATTTTAGACTTATATACATTTGTGCGCAATATTTTGAAACAAAAATAGATGAAAATGGAAGGCTATAATTTAGATAAATTGATCAATAAGGTATATCTATAGATTCCCATAGCTCAACTCTTCAAAGGTAAGCGACTGTGTGACTTTTAGATACTTGTACGTGCTGAATATATTGAATACTGTATTGGTTATAATTTTAAACACACTAATCAACCGGACCGGAGACAACGCAAAACAGACATCGAGGGGAAAGACAGGCCTTAGGGGCCTAACACTTTCCCTCTAGAACAAGGTAGAATAAGTCGACGCTGTTGTCGTTTTAAAATTGCGACTTGTCTAAAAATACTTTCATGTTTTGTTTTGGAAACACATACAGTATTATTGTTCTAACAAAGGAATGGATACTGTTTTGAACATTTCCTTTCCATGTTAAACAACCTTTTAAACATTATGGTAAATATGATCTTTACTAGTCTCTTGACTTGACCTCTTTTCACCTCCGCTAGATAGATCTACTTGTTGTATCATCACCTGACACCTGAAGCACCACAATGAGGTGGCATAAGCTGATTTTCTGTTTCCTGGGAAACCCTTGTCCAAATCATTTCGACTTTCGGTTTCGCGAATTTTTGGTGAACTGAACCCTAGTCCTTCAAAAAAAATACATCGGATATGCTCATTTTTCATTTTATTATTATCCTGCATATTCGACCAATAAATGACAGATGATAAAACGAGAAACCAGGGGTTACAGGCAAAATCCATTGTTCGTATTGCCCAGCTTGTACCAGAGCCTGTGCGGACAAGTGAATTTTGTAGGGATCTACTATATAACTATTATACGGACAAGTGCAAAATATAGTATTTTGAAAAAACGGACAAGTAAGTCAAAATCATATTTGGCCAGCCCTGGTCAAACCGAAAGTCTATATTATTTGGACTAGGGAAAACCCCAGACTAGGGAAACCCCAAACTTTTATTCTCTCAATATTTCTCATAATATATCCATACTGGTTTTGATAAAAAATGTTTTCCTGTATCAAGGAGTGCCAGAATTATAAGAAAATGACGGGAAGTCAATCTCTCAGGCCATATTATGGAAAGAAGTGGCCACAAAAGTGGTCTGAAAAACTCACCAGGGTGAAAAAAGTAGGACAGAAAGATCAATTTGACCCTTTATTCCAAAAATCACCCAACAAAAACGCAGGGTGTAAAGTTGAAGAGCAGCTAAGAGTAGGACTCTCAAAACGACAGGCAATCTAGCTGTGGATGCAATCAGAAATACCACGTTTCCAGCTCCTTTTCAAGCAATTTTGGACGCGAAAGCTGGTATTCAAATTTACCTCTAAATTCAGGCCTAGTTCAGCAACCAGTGTTGTCAAACCGGAAGGAGAAGTGAAAAATTCAATCCGCTGCTTAGAGCTTACTTTTCACATAAATTTATAAACATCAAAATCAACCATTTACCCAAAAATTATTCTATTTTTGACCCTGGCCATAATCCGAATATCCCGAAAGCAAATGTTATGTGTCACCTAAGATCCTATCTTAATTCCGTGTACATATTGGGAGGCATACATAAGTAATCTTTGGTGAGCTTTCCGGGAAAGCTGACGAAATGACCCCCAAATTCCCACTCCCCCTCTGGAATTTTTTGAAATGAGGAAAGTCGGTGTTGCATTCTAGGACATATCTTGGGGGTTATTTTAAACGTATTAATGTATCTTTTTATTGTATTTTCTGATATTTATTTACTGCAACTAACATCTCCTTTTGACTCGTTAAACACAACAATAGCCCATTAAATCAATTATTGGATAGTTGGTGATGACCACTCAGCAGGGCCTTTTTTCCAGAAATTGGGAAGAGGCCTTAGCCTTTCATTTTGGGAAATTTTAGCGCGATTTTTTGCCAAATTGGGAAAATTACAACGTTTTTCCAATTGGGAAGACACCGTTTAATGGCGTCACTTATATAAGGTAAAAATGCCTGCATACCGACACACATACCAATTAACAGATTAGTGTCAACATGTCCTGTGTTTTGCGTGGAGCAAGTGGAGACCAGCGACCCGTAAGTAATCGGACAACAAGAAACAGGATAAAAAGCAACGGGCAAAAAGTAACAGTTTTTGCCCGGATAACAGTTAACAGGACAAAAGGCAACAGTTCAAATACTTTTATATCTATTTCAGGTTTATATTAACAGACAAATTTCAATAAAAATATTTATAATTTATCTTTTGTTTATATAAATGCGAAATTTTAACTTTATTTATTTAAAATTGCAATGTTTTTTCCACTTATTCCCACAATGCTTCCTTCCATCTTTTCAAATATTTGACAGAAAAAATAATTGCGTGCACAGGAGGAATTCCTCAATATGAACACTTTTTCCAACAATGTTTTCTTCCTCTTTTTCAAACATCTGGTAGAAAATATAATTGGGTGCAAAGGAGAATTTTCTCAGTTTTCTTCAACTTTTTAAACATCTGACAGTAGAAAAGAAGCAATTTTAATATTTTCAATAATTGTAGACAGTTATCATTGCATGAGAAGGAGAAATTGCTTTGATTATGAGCAATTTCTCTTGTCCCACAATGTTTTCCATTCCGCTTTTTGAAACATCTTCACACAGACATTCATTATATATAAAATAACATTGGAAAGTAAAAGAAATATTAGCTTGTTTAGTTACATATATATTATTGCAGGGTAGTGTTGGGCCATCGGCTCCAGTTTGACAATCGATTATCGGTTACAATCGCTTTGCCTCAATCGATTATACATCAATTCTATAATCGGTTTATACAGTATTGTATTAAACCAGCCTCAATGTTCGCAATGATTCTTATTATTTATGTTTGATAAAAAATATACCAGCTTAATATCTTGTCTTTACTAGGTTGTATCATTTTATTGCCAAAAAAACACTTTGTTTCGATTTCAAGTTGTTGTATTTACATGCTAGCCCGCGAGAGTAATCTCCCTTGTGGAAGCCAATATTAATCAACCATAAATCAGGGTCTTTGAAAGACCCTGCATAAATGAAGCAAAAAAGGTGAACCGATTGATAATTGATTGAGGTAAAATGCAATTGATTATCGCCAACGTGATGTATATCCGATCAACTTTCGATTATAATCGATCATCGGCCCAACACTATTGCAGGGTAAACCCTTTCCCTCATACGACATTTCTGCAGCAGACGACTTTGGACGTATTTTGTCAAAAAATGGAAAATCTCCATAATTGAATGGATAACCTATGGCTGAAAGTGGAAAACATTGTGGCAAAAGGAGAAATTGCACGTTTTGTGCAATTTCTTTTTTTGTCACTATGTTTTCAAATAGCCGTCTGCTGCAGAGGCGTCAGAAAGCGTCTATATGAGGGAAAGGGTTATATATAAAATAACATTGCAAAGTAAAAGAAATATTAGCTTGTTTAGTTACATATATATTATTGCAGGGTAAACCCTTTCCCTCATATGACATTTCTGCAGCAGACAACTTTGGACATATTTTGTCAAGAAATGGAAAATCTCTATAATTGAATGGATTATAACCTATGACTAAAAGTGAAAAACATTGTGGCAAATGGAGAAATTGCTCATTTTGAGCAATTTCTTCTTTTGTCACTATGTTTTCAAAAAGCATTCTGCTGCAGAGGCGTCAGAAAGTGTCTATATGAAGGAAAGGGTTAAGTAGTTTAATCCGACTCAATTTCTTTAAACAATGCATTAAGGTATAAAACACAAAATAATCTATTAAAATAAAACAAAATGATCATTACAATATCAAGAAGATACATTAATCCTCTGCTAGTTTGTGTCTCTTTCATATGTGTAGACAAAAACATATCGATTTTCATGGTATTTAGGAAAATGTGTTGCTTTTTATCCTGTTTCTTGTTGTCCGTTGCTTTTTGTCCTGTTACTTTTTGTTCTGTTTCTTTTTAAACCAACAATCGTCCCGTCCCGAACAGGCCAACAGGCAACAGCCTACTTAGATTGGTAAAATTATGGGTTTAAATTTTATTTTTTCCATTAGAAACTTTCTTATGATTTCCGGGACGATCCTGGACGTCCGGGACGATATCACATGTATGTTGGGAGGTAACATTTTATAATAATTGGGACATTGTTTTTTAGCCATACATGATGAATATTCAAACTTTTCCTTGTTACAACTTGTTTCACCCAAAGCTTTCAGAGCCATAAAAAACGGAAATGATTAAGAGTATATTTTTGTTATTGAGATTTGTTGTTTACTTAAACCTTTTTCTTTGTTAACACATTTCAATGCATCTGAAGTAGGTGACAACTGAAAACATTGTGGTTAAAAGGAGTCATTGCTCATTATCCTCTCCTTTTGCAACAGTGTTTCAACTCTTTTCAGTAGATCAAATATCTTTTCCGATAGATTTTCAATAATTTTATCTGAATGTTTTCAAAGTCATCTACTGGAGTCGAGGTTTTTGTAATCCCAATGCAGTTTTATATTTTGACTGTTTGTATCGACCATTATGAACATTTCTTATTGTTACACCATGTTTTAAGCTCTATAAACAATAATTAAACTATTGTTTTTAGAGATATTCTGAAAGGGTTAACCCACAGCTCTATGCAATAATTAAACTACATGTATTGGTTAATATAATCCTATTCAATATTTAAACTATTGGTTATAGAGATATTCTGAAAGGTTAATACAGAGTTCTATTCAATAAATAAACTTTGTGTTATAAAGACATAAAGGGTATTTTAAGATGACCTCATGCTAAGATAATGTAATAAAAGTGTGACTCTGAATAAGACCAAGAGCTTTTTATAAACACTGCATCATGTTTTAGATATTTAATCCCTTTCTAACAACAGACTCATTTTGACGCAGCTGCATCGGATGACTTTATTAGCAATTTCACCTAATACCTTTGAATTATAGTAAGCTTCTAAATATTTGCCTAGATTATTTCAAAGTCCTTGTTTTAGATGCTACAGGTGGGAAAAGGTAAAGAGGTTATAAATTTGTCTGAGCAGAAAGCAGATAATTATGCATTGATATGGAAATCTCTATAATGAAAGTTTTATTGTTGAAAAGAGGCAACAACATTGAAGCAAAAGAGAAATATTTTCATTTTGAACAATCTTTCCCATCGCCTCAATGGCTTTAAAGGTTTTCTGGTGCAGATGCATCAATTCCTAATACAATATTTACTTTTCGGATAAATTTGTTAACTAGATTTTCAATGATATAAAAATCTCCTGTAGGTGTGATCTGTCTTAGACAGTGTTAAGATACTCACAAATCATTGTAACTTCAACCTCCCCACATACACTATTTATAACAGTCGCTTTCTGATGTCTCTGCAGCAGACCATATTTGAAAACAGAACAATTTCACCTTTTGTCGCAAAGTTTTCAACTTCTTACAGTTTTTGCCTCGAGGTTTTCAGAGATTCATTTTAATGTCTGCAGCAGATGACATTTGAAAACTTTGCCACAAATTAGCAATTTGTCCTGTTGCCACAATGTTGACAAGTTACTGTATTGAATAGATTTAAACTTTCATTTGTAGTAATTTTTCATTGTGTTTGCCTTCATGTTTTTCAAAGCTGTCTGCTTGCAGATCTGTTGTCTGTGATAAAATGTTGAGACTTTGAGGGTTTCTTTTTTTTTCCAGGTGGCGCTAGTCTACATCAGAGATATAAAGAAGAGAACTTGTCATAATGACAAAGGGAAAATATTATTTTGTTAGAAGAAGATAAGAAAAAACACTTGTGTTTGCCACAGACTTATTTATGAGAAAAAATGAAACAAAAACAAAAGTTTCTAAAATACTTTGTACTAGAAACGATATTTTATCACGATGGCCGTTGATTCGAAATGTTATCGTTACCACAAATCAGATGTGTACCCGAGAGTGCACTACTTCCAGAGAATGCTAGGATCTCTTTTACCCAGATTCATGAGAGTTGTCGGTAAGTATCTTGTCTTTCTTACGTTTATTTTATTTTTCTTAATCCTTTTCCACATCCAACTATTCTGCAGCAGAAAACTTTGAAAACATTTAGCGTAAGAAAGGAAAATGAAAGAATGTTTAATGAATAAAATTTAAAAAACATTGTGGCAAAGGGGAAATTGCTCATTTTGATTTATCTTTTTAACGCAATGTTTTCAAAATTCATCTGCTGCAGAGACATCCGAAGGTTTGTCTGTGTCGGTTAACTTGTTAACTCTTTTCCATATACATGTACTAGTAAATTTGCCGCAGATGACTTGGAAAAGTTCATGAAAGACTGTATTAAAATTAGAGATATATATATTTTGACTAGAGTGATAGAAAATATATTGCAAAATGAGAAATTGCTAACAGTGTTGGTTTAAACAGTATTTTTTGCATATTTACATGTACATATAATTATCAATATGGCAGTATATACAAAGGATTTGAACAGTGTTGTTCGGATGTCTCTTCAGCAGATGAATTTTGAAAACAAGTTATAACTCTATCATAATAACCCTGGACGCAACAGGGAAGCCAATTTTACTATTTCTAAAGCATTTGATAAGACCCTACTGGGCATTGCACCTTGGATTTATTCTTTCCCCATGCAACAATATTGTCAATATATATATCCTTTGCTTCATAGAGCCTTTCCATATAATTGCTCAGATGTTTTCAAAATCATTTGCTGCAAATTGGATGTATGAGGGAAAGGAATTTAATTTGGACGAGGCTGAAAATAGCATAGTCATGAATTTGATTCAGACAAATCTGGTTTATCTCCAATTCTGGGCAAACAAATTTCTTGACAAACTCATATTTTGACACATTTGCAGTGGACAATTTTTTAAAGGATTATAAATTGACAACAGACCACGGGCAAACAAATGTTGAAGCATCTTCAGGGGAACACTATTGTCAACACTGTTTACCACAATCCTGAGCGCCCAAGAGGGCAGCCATTACTATCATTTTAAAGTGTTTAGTATGACCTGGCTTGGAAACTTACCGTAGACCTCCTGAACCTAATCTAGATCTAAGCTAGACCCAGAGTTGTATTCTTGTGTGAGAAGTACAATAATTATTGCAATATTTTGTTTTATTCTCAGGATACTTCGATGAACCCTACCAGGACATCAAAAGAATCAACGATATAGAAAAAACGGTTAAGATGTTACTGAGAGCCCCTTGTGTGCTGCTAATAAGTAATACTGGGCAGTTTGACATTTCCAGAACAGCTGCTCTTAAAAAGGCATATACCAGTACGGCAGTGGAAGAATTGGAGCAGTTATGTATTGATGACTTGCCTATGACTGTGGTAGTATATCATCACCAAGGAACGGACAAGGTAAATAGGTCTAGTCCAGAGGACAAGATATGGAGGAGTAGGCTGGTCTTTTTTTCCCAACAATATCTCTCTGATGACACAACTAAACCCTATGTTGTGGGTACTCAAAAGAATTGTCTCAGTGAAACATTACTTTTAAGTACCAACAACATAGGGTTTGAGGGTCATAAAAGGATTTTGGAAGGTGAAATACTCTTCTTATCTAGATCGCTGACTAGAATATTTTAGGGCATCCGTTGGAAAAGGTACACATTTGCATTTCTGTACGGTGAAAGTTGATATCACCATGATGTCCGTCTGTTCTGACTAATAAAGCAGAATCTACACCAGTTGACATACACTTCTAAAAGGTTATGTAATTAATTTGTGAACAGTTTAGCTCTAGCTCATGTAAAAGTGTTTACCTTTCCCCCCTGACAACAAATCTGCAACAGACAGCTTTCAAAACATCTCTGCACAAGTATGGAAAGTCTATCAGGGCCTGCTCTGGGTTGGATGTTTCTTGCGCCAACACTTTCCAACAAATATTTATATGCAATCTCATCAATGGGTCCACTTATTTGTACTCACCCATAATTAACCCTTTCCCTCATATAAACGCTTTAGGACGCCTCTGCAGCAGACAGCTTTTTGAAAACATAGTTACAAAAGAAGAAATTGCACAAAACGTGCAATTTCTCCTTTTGCCACAATGTTTTCCACTTTTAGTCATAGGTTATCAATTCAATTATAGAGATTTTCTATGTTTTGACAAAATATGTTCAAAGTCGTCTGCTGCAGAATTGTCGTATGAGGGAAAGGGTTAAATAGATTTTTCCCAATCAATAATGACAACCTTACTTTGTCATTCAATCTTATAAGGCATGTGTCGCTCTTTGAAACCCGCTTCAAACAGTGTGCTGATATATTTAATGGATCTATAATTGTCAGTTATCACATTTGTAGCCTTTCATGTTTCAATATTGCTTAGAGTTGTTGGTCAGTCCAGGGACAGTGTGTATATATTGTCCCTGGTCAGTCGGATTAAAAGGTTGAATTAACACTTCACAACAATAAAACCAATGTGAAATATATACACAAACTGTTAAAATAAAAAACCAGCTGTTGTAAAAAAGTTGTAAAGTCGTCACTCATTCCCGTCATTGTTTCATTATGGTAGTGTTCTATATACGATTAATGGAAATAGTCACTGTATGTCGTAAATTGATTTCCCTAACAGGTAAACCTTGAATTTTTTTTGTGAGAATTTTCTTTCTCCACTTTCTTTTGCAAATCATGGAAAAAATTTGCAACTTTAAAATCATTTTCGCATTTGGCAAAAACGGCGAATGACAGCGCGGTCCAAGGTCTATAAAAGAAAGTATTATTAGTATTAAGAGTTGAAAACATTGTTGCAAAAGGAGAAATTGCTCATAATTTGCTTCAATATTTTCAACAGTTGTCTGCTGCAGATGTGTCAAAATACATCTGCAAGTGGAAAAGGGTTAAATACAGATTAGATATCATGATAGAGGTGGATTAAGACGTTTCCAACTAAAGATAAAGTAATGCTAAATAATGCTTTACTGCATTTATGCAAATGATTGCCTTATTTTTAACCCCATTTCTTAGATCATGTCAACATCCTTCACATTTATGTCAAAACTGCCTTGTTGGTGTAGTGGTAGAGGATCTGACTTGGTGGGTGAAGTTGGCGGGTTCGATCCTTGGCCAGGTCATACCAAAGACTTTGAAAATAGTTCTAATGGCTTTCCTTCCTTGGCACTCATGGTTTTTAGGTTAGCATTATGACTGAATTGCTGGTTTAAGGCTTAAATGACCAGTGGTACTAGTAACTTACTCAGGAAACGCCTAGTTATGACAGATGAGTTGTTGAAAGTGAGTTAAAACACCATGCAAACAAATGAACATAAATGAATGAAACACTTTGTTACTGTAGTAGCCTTTTGCATAGTGCTCTATGAATTTTGTGTCACCTGGTTTGGTAGGGTGCCATACAGGTACAGGTATTTCTATTCTGTTTTCTGTCTGTCTATCTATCACAGTTTGACTTTATAGAAGGCGAACACTCAATGGCTTCATACAAAAATGGTGTTACTTCATCTTGTTACAAGATATCAAGGTCAAAATGTGCGAAATGTGTTTTTAGCTCGCCTATTCGAAGAAATAGGGGAGCTTATGTTATCACCCCGGCGTTGGCGTTGGCGTTGGCGTTGGCGTTGGCGTTGGCGTCCGCGTTGCCAGCTTGGTCAAACCTTTGCGTGCAAGGCCTTTACTCAGACACTGTGTATGCTGTTGCTTTGAAACTTCACACACTTATTCAGGGTCATTAGGGGACCTTGTATGTCAAGTCCCATAACTCTGGAATGAATTTTGACTGAATTGTGCCCCTTTTTCGACTTAGAATTTTGGTCAAACCTTTGCATGCAAGGCCTTTTCTCAGACACTGTGTATGCTGTTGCTTTGAAACTTCACACACTTATTCAGGATCATTAGGGGACCTTGTATGTCAAGTCCCATAACTCTGGAATGGATTTTGACTGAATTGTGCCCCTTTTTGGACTTAGAAATTTGGTCAAACCTTTGCGTGCAAGGCCTTTTCTCAGACACTGTGTATGCTGTTGCTTTCAAACTTCACACACTTATTCAGGGTCATTAGGGGACCTTGTATGTCAAGTCCCATAACTCTGGAATGGATTTTGACTGAATTGTGCCCCTTTTTCGACTTAGAATTTTGGTCAAACCTTTGCGTGCAAGGCCTTTCCTCAGACACTGTGTATGCTGTTGCTTTGAAACTTCACACACTTATTCAGGATCATTAGGGGACCTTGTATGTCAAGTCCCATAACTCTGGAATGGATTTTGACTGAATTGTGCCCCTTTTTGGACTTAGAAATTTGGTCAAACCTTTGCGTGCAAGGCCTTTTCTCAGACACTGTGTATGCTGTTGCTTTCAAACTTCACACACTTATTAAGGGTCATTAGGGGACCTTGTATGTCAAGTCCCATAACTCTGGAATGGATTTTTTTCAAACATTTGGATTTTTTTCTTTTTCTTTTCTTGTATTTTTCAATTTTGCGTTTAGCTCAACGTTAACGTTTCGATTTTTTTTTTCTCAATAAGTACTGGTTCTAGGGCTTTCATATTTTTTGGGGTAAAACATTTGTTTTTTGCTGGATTTTGAAAATTGGGCATAGCTTCTTCATATTTTGTTGGATTAATTTCATTTTTTTTTTCATTTTCTTGTATTTTTGAACTTTGAGCATTATTTTTTTATTTTTTATTTTTTTTCTTGAATTTTAGAACTTTGTGTTCAGCTCAATTTTTTTTTTTAAATTTCTTATATTTTTTAATTTTTTTTTTTATTATTTCTTGTTTAAAAATAATTGTGTTTAGCTCAATGTTAGAGTTTTGTTTACTTTTTGTGTTTTACACTTGCCTTGATAGTCAAAGCAGGGGACACAGTGAGACATTTAATTACGCGTAATTCTTGTCTTTCTTTTGTAAATTCAATTTCAACTGAATTATTCCACTTTTGGATTTTGGACTTTATACCCATGCTATAACTGTTCTGAAGTAGGCCCTGATAGACGATATCCCTGATAGGCGAGCTATATTGTCCTCCAACAACTCTTGTTTCAAAATCTTTTTGTTTTCATTATAATATCAAAATCATTATTCATGTCTCCATGATACTTTGTGGTAGTAATGGCTGCCCTCCTGGGGGATCTGGGTTGCGGGGCTAGTATTACAACTGACTGACTGACTGCTGTCAGGATAAGCACATCATTAGTATGGATAACTTACAGAGGAAAGACCGTGATATCACTGAACAATTGTTGAAAGTGATGATAAACACCAAACAATCAACCATGATACCCTGATAAAAGTTGAAGTACATTCGATGACCCTGGACAAACTTAACATTCTAATTTTATAGTGTGATTTATTAATCACCTACCTTTAAGGTTGAAACTGATACATCTCATCAGAAATGATATACATGTAAACCAACCTACTGTCAACCAATATTTAACACAGTGAGCACAAATAAGATCTGATGTTTATGATTGTCTCATCTGAAAATCAAAGAAACAAGAAATGTAGCCTGGCTTTGCTGTCTGACTTGTGAAATGTAGCCTGGCTTTGCTGTCTGACTGCGAAATGTAGCCTGGCTTTGCTGTCTGACTTCTGAAATATAGCGTTGCTTTGCTTTGCTGTCTGACTTGTGAAATGTAGCCTGGCTTTGCCGTCTGACTGAAATGTAGCCTGGCTTTGCTGTCTGACTTGTGAAATATAGCTTTGCTTTGCTTTGCTGTCTGACTTGTGAAATGTAGCCTGGCTTTGCTGTCTGACTGTGAAATGTAGCCTGGCTTTGCTGTCTGACTGTGAAATGTAGCCTGGCTTTGCCGTCTGACTGAAATGTAGCCTGGCTTTGCTGTCTGACTTGTGAAATATAGCTTTGCTTTGCTTTGCTGTCTGACTTGTGAAATGTAGCCTGGCTTTGCTGTCTGACTGTGAAATGTAGCCTGGCTTTGCTGTCTGACTTGTGAAATATAGCTTTGCTTTGCTGCTTGACTTGTGAAATGTTTGCTTTGCTGCTTGACTTGTGAAATGTAGCCTGGCTTTGCTGTCTGACTGTGAAATGTAGCCTGGCTTTGCTGTCTGACTGTGAAATGTAGCCTGGCTTTGCTGTCTGACTTGTGAAATATAGCTTTGCTTTGCTTTGCTGTCTGACTTGTGAAATGTAGCCGGGCTTTGCTGTCTGACTGTGAAATGTAGCTTGGCTTTGCTGTCTGACTGCGAAATGTAGCCTGGCTTTGCTGTCTGACTTGTGAAATGTAGCCTAGCTTTACTGTCTGTCTTGTGATCGAGTGTGGAAAAATACAGAGACCTTTATAGTATTCATTAAAATATTTTAGCCTCACCCATTTTGACTGAGATTATATTTGTTTGTCTTTGTTTATTCCATCAGTTTGAAGATGAACTTGAACTAAGTGTAAAAGAAACTGAAGATACCATAAGAAAGCTACCAATTAATGGTCACAAATCGGATTATGTTCTGAGAACAGATAGAGATGTGACTTCCAGACTTTTTATCGCATGTGATAGTGAGAAGGGGGAAGAAGAACTCAATACTTTCAAAGGAGAAATGTCTAGTAAACTGGCAGCATTATTTCAAGATGAGAGTTTGATTAAAGAACGACTTTTAGTTGGAGATTGTGTGGAACTTGGAGTGTCTATATCAATGTATTTAGAGAGTATTGTTTTCTTAGGATTTGACAATATAGATAACTACCTCAGGGAATTCAGAAAACATGATCCGACTTGTTACAACGTTTCTAAATCAATCACCGTGGATAAACGAATTTTGGATTTTTTTAAATGTTCACTTACCAACATTGATTCATTAAAATTAGCTCTTCAAGATTTATCAAAAGTAAAAAGCGATGAAGAAAATATCTCTTTGTCAATCAATAATGACCTTTTCACTATTTTCATTGTGTTCATTACATATGGTTTGAAAGGCATTGTTGTTCAAATACTATTTGAGAGGTTCAGTCTGTCGCAAATATTGACTCATCAGTGCTTAGTAAAATGTGATTTCCATGGAATGGTCAAAACGGCGATGGAAAATGATAATCATTTGAAAGATCAGATTTATGAAATTGTTTATCCTGAAAAGGAACGGATTTCACCTAACGTGAAAGACAAAGGTGACAAACTGACAGAGGCATTAGTTATAAGATTGCAAAGTGTTTTTGAAGCTGTAGAAAAGGAAGTGCTCACAGTAAATAAATCTGTTGAAATTGTGAAAAAGATGAACTTTGAGATTTCTGGCTACTATAAGAGCACCAAATCACGAAAAGATCGGATAACTCCAAAAGTGTCTTTCTCTAAAGAACTGCAAACAGAACTGCTCAAGTAGGTTTTTACAATGAATATCATTTATACCTTTCTTGAATTTTTAGTTTTATAAGAAAAAAAGGGAGCCAGTTGTATGCTTGGGTAAAGTGAGGCAGTTTAGTAATTTTTCAAACAAAAAGGTAGCTATTTGTATAGAAACAGTAAGGTAGCTTTATGTTTAGAACAGTGAGGTAGCTATATGTTTGGAATAGTGAGGTAGCTATATGTTTAGATCAGTAAGGTAGCTATATGTTTAGATCAGTAAGGTAGCTATATGTTTAGATCATTAAGGTAGCTATATGTTTAGATAAGTAAGGTAGCTATATGTTTAGATAAGTAGTAGCTATATGTTTAGATCAGTAAGGTAGCTATATGTTTGGACTAGTGAGGTAGCTATATGTTTGGAACAGTAAGGTAGCTATATGTTTGGAACAGTGAGGTAGCTATATGTTTGGAACAGTAAGGTAGCTATATATTTGGAACAGTAAGGTAGCTATATATTTGGAACAGTGAGGTAGCTATATATTTGGAACAGTGAGGTAGCTATATGTTTAGAACAGTATGGTAGCTATATATTTGGAACAGTGAGGTAGCTGTATGTTTGGAACAGTAAGGTAGGTATTTGTATAGAAACAGTGAGGTAGCTATATGTTTTGAATAGAAAAGTAGCTATATGTTTTGAATAGTAAAGTAGCTATATGTTTAGATCAGTAAGGTAGCTATATGTTTAGAACAGTAAGGTAGCTATATGTTTGGAACAGTGAGGTAGCTATATGTTTGGAACAGTAAGGTAGCTATATATTTAGAACAGTGAGGTAGCTATATATTTGGAACAGTGAGGCAGCTATATATTTGGAACAGTGAGATAGCTATATGTTTGGAACAGTAATGTAGCTAATTGTTTTGAACAGTAAGGTAGGTATTTGTATAGAAACAGTGAGGTAGCTATATGTTTGGAACAGTAATGTAGCTATTTGTTTGGAACAGTAAGGTAGATATTTGTATAGAAACTGAGGTGTAGCTATATGTTTGGAACAGTGAGGTAGCTATATGTTTGGAACAGTGAGGTAGCTATATGTTTGGAACAGTAATGTAGCTATTTGTTTGGAACAGTAAGGTAGGTATTTGTATAGAAACAGTGAGGTAGCTATATGTTTGGAACAGTTATGTAGCTATTTGTTTGGAACAGTAAGGTAGGTATTTGTATAGAAACAGTGAGGTAGCTATATGTTTGGAACAGTGAGGTAGCTATATGTTTGGAACAGTAAGGTAGCTATATGTTTGGAGCAGTAAGCTAGCTATATATTTGGAACAGTGAGGTAGCTATATATTCGGAACAGTGAGGTAGCTATATGTTTGGAACAGTGAGGTAGCTATATGTTTGGAACAGTAAGGTAGCTATTTGCATAGAAACAGTAAGGTAGCTATATGTTTGGAACAGTGAGGTAGCTATATGTTTAGATCAGTAAGGTAGCTATATGTTTATATCAGTAAGGTAGCTATATGTTTAGATCAGTAAGGTAGCTATATGTTTGGACTAGTGAGGTAGCTATATGTTTGGAACAGTAAGGTAGCTATATGTTTGGAACAGTGAGGTAGCTATATGTTTGGAACAGTAAGGTAGCTATATGTTTGGAACAGTAAGGTAGCTATATGTTTGGAACAGTGAGGTAGCTATATGTTTGGAACAGTAAGGTAGCTATATGTTTGGAACAGTAAGGTAGCTATACGTTTGGAATAGTAAGGTAGCTATATATTTGGAACAGTAAGGTAGCTATATATTTGGACCAGTGAGGTAGCTATATATTTGGAACAGTGAGGTAGCTATATGTTTGGAACAGTAAGGTAGCTATATATTTTGGAACAGCAATGTAGCTGTATGTTTGGAACAATAAGGCAGCTGTATGTTTGGAACAGTAAGGTAGCTATATGTTTGGAACAGTGAGGTAGCTATATATTTGGAACAGTGAGGTAGCTATATATTTGGAACAGTAAAGTAGCTGTATGTTTGGAACAGTAAGGTAGCTATATATTTGGAACAGTAAGATAGCTTTATGTTTGGAACAGTAAGGTAGCTATATATTTGGAACAGTATGGTAGCTTTATGTTTGGAACAGTAAGGTAGCTTTATGTTTGGAACAGTAAGGTAACTATATGTTTGGAACAGTAAGGTAGCTATATATTTGGAACAGTAAGGTAGATTTATGTTTGGAACAGTAAGGTAGCTATATGTTTGGAACAGTGAGGTAGCTATATGTTTGGAACAGTTAGGTAGCTATATGTTTGGAACAGTGAGGAAGCTATATGTTTGGAACAGTAAGGTAGCTGTATATTTGGAACAGTAAGGTAGCTATACTCTTTGGAACAGTGAGGTAGCTATATATTTAGATCAGTAAGGTAGCTATATGTTTAGATCAGTAAGGTAGCGATATGTTTAGATCAGTAAGGTAGCTATATGTTAAGATCAGTAAGGTAGCTATATGTTTAGATCAGTAAGGTAGCTAGCTATATGTTTAGATCAGTAAGGTAGCTATATGTTTTGAATGGTAAGGTAGCTATATGTTTGGAACAGTAAGGTAGCTATACTCTTTGGAACAGTAAGGTAGCTATACTGTTTGGAACAGTAAGGTAGCTATATGTTTAGATATCAGTAAGGTAGCTTTTTGTTTAGAAACTGTAAGGTTGCTGTATGTTTAGAACATAAAGGAAGCTATATGTTTGGACCAGTAATGTATCTATATTTTTAGATCACCTAGAGCCAAAGTCCGTCGTCGTTAACTTTTGGCTTTAAACATCATCTCCTCCTAAACCGTACAAACAATTTCCACAAAACATCACAGGAATGTTCCTTTGGTGGTCCTCTTTCAAATTTGTTCAAAGGTTTAAATTCCATTGAGAACTTTGGTTGCTGCGGCATCAGAAAGGTGACAAAATGTCCAAACTTTAAAAATCTTCTCCTCCGAATCTGCCTGTCAGATTCAAATATAATTTTGTAGAAATGTTCCTTGGGTGAGCCTCTATCAAAATTATTCAAGCCATACTGATTGGTCGAAAAACATGGCAGTCAGGCGGCATCAGAAAAGGGGCAAAATGACAAAATTTGAAAATTCCATTTTTTTTATGAAAGTGCTTGTCTGATTTTAAGAAAATATAATACAATCTTACTTTAATGATCTTCTTTTTAATTTGTTTAAGCCGTTTTGATTGGTTACACAATCATAGCAACCAGGCGTCATCACTAAAGGGGTAAATTGAACTTTTAGCTACAACTGATAACCAACTCCTACCATTCCAATAGACCAATTTCCACAAAACATCACAGGAATGTTCCTTTGGTGGTCCTCTTTCAAAATTGTTCAAAGATTAAAATTCCATAGAGAACTTTGGTTGCTGCGGCATCAGAAAGGGGACAAAATGTCCAAACTTTAAAAATCTTCTCCTCCGAATCTGCCTGTCAGATTCAAATATAATTTGGTTGAAATGTTGCTTGGGTGACCCTCTATGAAAATTGTTCAAGTCATACTGATTGGTCGAAAAAAATGGCAGTCAGGCGGCATCAGAAAAGGGGCAAAATGACAAAATTTGAAAATTCCATTTTTATGAAAGTGTTTGTCTGATTTTAAGAAAATATAATACGAATCTTACTCTAATGATCCTCTATTTAATTTGTTTTAGCCGTTTTGATTGGTTACACAATCATATCAACCAGGCGTCATCACAAAAGGGGTAAATTTAACTTTAAGCTACAAATAACAACCAACTCCTACCATTCCAATAGACCAATTTCCACAAAACATCACATGAATGTTTCTTTGGTGGTCCTCTTTCAAAATTGTTCAAAGATTTAAATTCCATTGAGAACTTTGGTTGCTGCGGCATCAGAAAGTGAGAAAAATACCCAAATTTTAAAATCCTTTTCCTCCATAATCTGCTTGTTCGATTGCAAGATAATTTGGTTGAAATGTTCTTTAAGTGACCCTCTAAAAAAACCTGTTGAAGCCATATTGATTTCGTTGAAAAACAGGGCAGCAAGGCGGCATCAGGAAAGGTGCAAAATGACAAAAACTTTATAATTCCATTCTTATTAAAGTTCTTGTTAGATTTCAAGATATAAATGGCCTTTACTGATAAGCTGTTTCTTGAGAAGTGTCCACTCCTTGCAGTTTCATTTGCACTCCTTGATCAAATTTTCCCAGATATTTGCATTTAAATATTTGCTACTAATTTACTATCAATTAGGTGATCGATTTAGGGCCATCTTGGCCCTCTTGTTGTGACAGCAATGTATCTACATGTTTGAAACAGTAAGGTAGCTGTATGTTTGGAACAGTAAGGTAGCTATACTGTTTGGAATAGTAAGGTAGCTATACTGTTTCGAACATTAAGGTAGCTATACTGTTTCGAATAGTAAGGTAGCTATATGTTTTGAATAGTAAAGTATCTATATGTTTAGATCAGTAAGGTAGCTATATGTTTGGAATGGTAAGGTAGCTATATGTTTGGAACAGTAAGGTAGCTATACTGTTTGGAACATTAAGGTAGCTATATGTTTGGAACAATAATGTATCTATATTTTTGGGACAGCAATGTATCTACATGTTTGAAACAGGAAGGTAGCTGTATGTTTGAAACAGTAGGGTAGCTATATGTTTGTAACAGTAAACTAGCTATATGTTTGGAACAGTAATGTATATATATGCTTGGAACATTAAGGTAGCTATTTCTTTGGAACATAAAGGTAGCTATTTATATGGAACTTTACTGTAGCTATATGATTGGAACAGTAAGATAGCTATTTGTTTGAAACAGTAAGGTAGCTATATGTTTGGAACAGTAATGTAGCTATTTGTTTGGAATGGTAATGTATGTATATGCTTGGAACAGTAAGGTAACTATTTCTTTGGAACATAAAGGTAGCTATTTATTTGGAACTTTAAGGTAGCTATATAATTGTAATAGTAAGACAGCTATATGTTTGAAACATTAAAATAGCTATATGTTTGAAACAATAAGGTAGCTATTTGTTTTGAAACAATAAAGTAGCTATATGATTGGAAGAGTAAGGTAGCTATTTGTTTTAACAAATAAGGTAATGTAGCTATATATTTGGAACAGTAAGGTAGCTGTTAGTTTGGAACAGTAGGGTAGCTATTTGTTTGGAACAGTTAGGTAGCTATATGTTTGGAACAGTGAAGTAGCTTTTAGTTTGGAACAGTAATGCATCTATATGCTTGGAACAGTAAGGATGTTTTTTTTTTTGGAACAGTAAAGTAGCTCTATTTTTTGAAACATAGCGGTAGCTATTTTTTGGAACATTAAGGTAGCTATATAATTGGAACAGTAAGATACCTATATGTTTGAAACGGTAAGATAGCCTATTAGAAACAGTTAGGTAGCTATTTGTTTTGAAACAATCAAGAAACTATATCTTTGGTAGAGTAAGGTAGCTATTTGTTTAGAAAAAAATAAGGAAGTGTAACTATATATTTGGAACAGTAAGATAGCTATTTGTTTGGAACATTAAAGTAGCTATTTGTTTGGAACAGTAAGGTAGCTATATTTTTGGAACATAAAGGTAGCTATTTATTTGGAACATTAAAGTAGCTAAGGCTTACTGTTCCAAACATATAGCTACCTTGATGTTCCAAACAAATAGCTAGCATACTTTTACTCTTCCAAACATATAGCTACCTTACTGTTCCAATTATATAGCGACTAAGGTATCTTTACCTGTTTGGAACAGTAAGGTATCTATACCTGTTTGGAACAGTAAGGTATCTATACCTGTTTGAAACAGAAAGGTAGCTCTATGTTTGAAACAGTAATGTATCGATTTGTTTTGGAATAGTAAGATAGCCATGTGTTAAGTAACATTAAGGTAGCTCTATGTGTGGAACAGTGCTGTAGCTTTTTATTTAGAAGCAGTAAGGTAGCTTATGTTAGGAACATTGCAGTAAGGTAGCTCTATGTTTTAAACAGAAAGGCAGTTTATGTTTGGAACAGTGCAGTAGCTATTTGTTTAGAAACAGTATGGTAGCTATTTGTTTAGAAACAGTGCAGTAGCTATTTGTTTAGAAACAGTAAGGTAGTTATTTATTTAGAAACAATAAGGTAGCTCTAAGTTTAAAACAGTGCATTAGATTTTTTGTTAAGAAATAGAAATGTAGCTTTTTTATTAGCTCACCTGAGCACAAAGTGCTCAAGGCGAGTTATTATGATAGCCTTTTGTCCAGCGTCCGTCGTGTGTCGTGCGTCGTCCACCATCCGTCAACATTTTCTCCTAAGTTACCAGTGAATCAATAAGGATGAAACCAACTGGGATGAAACTTCACAGAAAGCATCCTCTCAATGACCTCACCAGAATTCCTTCAAATCTTTGGAATCCATGCAGAATTGTGGTTTCCATGGCAATGAAATGAAAAAAGCTTTAAAATTCTTCTTCTCCCAAACGGGCTAGCAGATTTTCAAATAATTTTGTAGAAATGTTCCATGGTTGACCCTCTATCAGATTCCTTCAAGCCATGTTGACAGGTCGAAAAACATGGCTGCCAGGGGGCGGGACTGTTTTGCCTTATATGGCTAAAGTGAAATCTTAAAAAATCTTCTTCTCCGAAAGTGCAAGGCCGATTTTCAAATAATTTTGTAGAAATGTTCCTTAAGTGACCCTTCAAATCATGTTCACAGGTCGAAAAACATGGCTGCCAGGGGGCGGGACTGTTTTGCCTTATATGGCTAAAGTGAAATCTTAAAAAATCTTCTTCTCCGATTTTCAAATAATTTTGTAGAAATGTTCCTTAAGTGACCCACTATCAGATTACTTCAAGCCATGTTGATTGGTCAAAAACAATTGCCGCCAGGGGGTGGAGCTTATATGGCTAAGGTGAAAAAAAATCAGGTGAGCGATCCAGGGCCATCATGGCCCTCTTCTTTAGAAAAAATAAGGAAGCTTTTATTTGGGAACATTTAGATAGCTCTATGTTTGAAATATAAGGTAGCTTTATATTTGAAACAGAAACGTAGCTCTATGGTTGGAATATAAGGTAGCTATCTGTTTAAAGTAAAAGTAAGGTAGCTCTATATTTGGAACATTAAGGAATCTATTTGTTTGGAACATTAAGGAAGCTATTTGTTTGGAACATGGTAATTTGGGGAATCCCGCACGTGTGATACTATAAATAGCCCCTCTATACGTCCATATAGTGTAATAATAATGACAAGGTGTGCAACGGCATGTCAACCCCTCGCTCGATTCGGTCTATAATTTCCGCAGAAAAACGTCACAATAATCACGTTCCGCAGCGAATATTTAACGCGAAATGACGCGCTTTTTTAGAATATTGTACCTGAGCAATGTTTGTTGGGGTTGGCATTTAATAAATTTTCTTCCTAAAATAATATTATACGTTTTCGAAAGGAGTATAAAAAATAATTTTTAGACCTTAAATCGTTGTTTGATTAATCGTTCGCTGCGGAATGTTGCAAATTGTGACGTCAGCGCATGGCGGTAAGGACAACTGCAAATTTCCAAATATAATGAACATTAAGCTTAAAAACGCCGGCGTATTGGTCGGTTGGCAACTATTGATGTGGTGGATCACGAGAAAAATCATTTATGAACCTGTCTCTACCTGGGACCAGGTCGTTTTAGACGTTTTTCTGCGGAAATTATAGACCGAATCGAGCGAGGGGTTGACATGCTGTTGCACACCTTGTCATTATTATTACACAATATGGACGTAATAGGGGGCTATTTATAGTAACACGTGCGGGATTCCCCGAATTACCATTACGATCATTTTGATGCGTATAGATTATATAGAGAGACTTCTTTAGTATTTTAACGAGGTCCGTTTCAGAAGTGTCGTTCAGGTCGGTTATGATCAACTTACACTTGTTACTTTGACCAAATGTTTCGCCAGTTATGCGTCTTTGGTTTAGACTTGTGTCAAATATGCCGAACGTGACCTAGAATGTTCTACTCTAATGAATTCAGGTGATATGAAGCCGAGCCCCGGTAGCTCAGTCGGTAGCGACGCGGGCTGTCAATCCAGGGGTTGTGAGTTCGAATCCCGGCTCGGCCAACTTTCTTTCCGAGGATTGACAAAAGTCAATGCGACATGCGTCATTCCTCTTCCACCAATAGGCTAAGTCTATGTGGAAAAGCAGCCAGTTGCTTGGGAAGATTGTTGTGTGGAGTACTGGTGTGAGAAAACCAGGAAATGCATGAGTAGGTGAACTGGCCGCCGTGATATAACTGAGAAATTGTTAAAAACGGCGTTAAACCCCAATCAATCAATCAATCAATCAATCAATCAATCAGGTGACATGAAACCGCCTCGTTGGTCTATTGGTAGAGCGTCCACCTAGGGTGCGGATTCGATCTTCGGTAGGGTTTAAATACTTTAAAAGTGGAAGTAAAGGTTGTCCTCCTTTGCGCTAAGGGTTGAGGGTTAGAATTACTACTGACGGGCTGGTGTCAGGATAATTGGACCAGAAGTACTGGTAACTTACCCAGGAAACATGTGATATACCTGAACAATTGTTGAAAGCGGCGTAAAATACCAAACAATCAATCAGATGTTATATATTTGTATTAGCTCACCTGTGCACGAAGTGCTCAAGGTGGGCTATTGTGATCACCTTTTGTCCGGCCTCCGTCCGTCGTGCGTCGTCAACATTTGCATTGTTAACACTCTACAGGCTAATTTTTGCATCCAATCTTCATGAACATTTATCAGAACATTCATCTACATCAAATCTTAGACAAATTCGAAACAGGGCCATATAATGACAAAAACGCACTTGAGCATATTGAAACTTTACCAAAATGTTTGTCTTGATGATATGTAGGCCAAGTTCGAATATTGTTCATGTCTGTTCAAAAACTACGTCACTTGGCCAAATTGAAGGAAATTCTTTTTAAACTGGAAGAAGCCGCATGTTTAGGCCAAGTTCGAATATGGGTCATATTGGGTTACAAACTAGGTCACTAGGCCAAATTGAAGGAAAATCTTGTAAAACTGGAAGAAGCCGCATGTCTAGGCCAAGTTCGAATATGGGTCATATTGGGTTACAAACTAGGTCACTAGGCCAAATTGAAGGAAAATATTGTTAAAACTCATGAGGCTGCATTTTTACTTTGAGCAAGTCGAAACTTTGTCGGAATGTTTGTCTTGATGATATCTAGTACATGTTCGAATATGGGTCATGTCAGGTAAAACAAAATAGGTCACTTGGCCAAATGATGGAAAATCTTAGAAATCACATTGTATAAATTAGGTGCGCGATCTAGGGCCATCATTGCCCTCTTGTAATAAAACATAATCTATACATATATAATCATGTTTGCTTGTTCTTCAGATATGAAGATGTCCTGGGATGCGGATTTGTGTATGGAATATTCGAAGTCTTGATTAGAGAAGAGTGTAAAGACAATGTAGAAGAAACTATAAAGGAGCTTATGAAACAACATAGATACATTGGACAATATAACATAAAGAGGGCACAAGTCAATTACTCTTTAGTGTGATATCACTACACTTCGGGTCATTTGAAATACCACTATCAGTGTATGCTTCGTTTTCTTTATGAAACAGTTTGTTACGTATTCTCTCTACTTTTCGTTATGTTTTTCATCAAAAATAACTAACAAAAGTATGGAATATTTTCATTTTTAGCTCGACTTTTGAAAAAACGAGAGCTATTTTCATGACCCTGGCGTGGTCGTCGGCGGCGTGGTCGTCCGGTTAAGGTTTTTTGTTCAGCTTAGCTTTTTTTTTGTTTTCTATCAGTCGAGCGTCTGTTCCGTACGCGGTGCTCTTGTTCTGTTTGGTTCTATTTTCGGTGCGTACGTAAGATAATTGAACACAACATGTAGACCAAATTGAGATTTCAAACTGATCTCGGTTTAAACCGTTTTCGAAGTTATGTAATGTTATTCACAGCTATATAAGGTGTAAGTAAAAGTCCTTTATATATAGGCCTACATAATACACAGTAAGGTTAAGCACATGGTTTAATCTCACAGAATTAACATGGCTCGCGTTTTTTGCTATTCCTTTTATTAAACTTTAAGAACATTTACTAGTGGACAAATTTGAAGCTCAGTCCACATACACAAGTAATTTACATTATAGACATACGGTACATTTCAGTCCCTCAAATGCAGCGGCTTTAAATATGCCGTCTGAGGGTGACTGTAACTTCACTTTTAAGGAATTGATAGATGCATGCGGAATGTATTCCGGTGTTTGCCTAAAAATAAGGGACATTGAACCTAGGGTTAACGCTAACCCTTACTCTAGGGCCCATTTAAGTAGAATTTATCTACAGAAGGTTCCAGGTATAGGTTGGTGGAGAGTTGTGTTAATAACCTAAGTATTCTAATGGTTAACTTATTTCAGATTTTCCGTAATAAGGTAAGGTAAGATTTTCCTTATTAGCTCGCCAGTACGAAGTACAGGAGAGCTTATGTGTTACCCCCGGCGTCGGCACCGTCGGCACCGTCGGCGGTGGCGTAGACGGTGGCGTAGACACCTAGGTTTAAGGTTTGTGTTTAAGGTTTTCATTTGGGTTTTAAGGGTTTATACCTTTAGGAACCATTTGTCATCCATCTACGCACACCACTACACCCGTCCTGACCCTGGGTCAAGGTCAAGGTAATTTCTACTTGGTTCTACTTGGTTCAGTTACAAGGTTTAAGGTTTGCGTTTAACGTTTAACATATCACTCTGCATTCACTATTATGACATTGATTGCTTTCATATTTAGTTTATACATTTAGGAACCATTGGTCATCCATCTATGCACACCACTACACCCGTTCTGACCCTGGGTCAAGGTCAAGGTCATTTCTACTTGGTTCAGTTACAAGGTTTAAGGTTTGCGTTTAACGTTTAACATATCACTCTGCATTCACTATTATGACATTGATTGCTTTCATATTTAGTTTATACATTTAGGAACTATTGGTCATCCATCTACGCACACCACTACACCCGTTCTGACCCTGGGTCAAGGTCAAGGTCATTTCTACTTGGTTCAGTTACAAGGTTTAAGGTTTGCGTTTAACGTTTAACATATCACTCTGCAGTCACTATTATGACATTGATTGCTTTCATATTTAGTTTATACATTTAGGAACTATTGGTCATCCATCTGCGCACACCACTACACCCGTCCTGCACCTGGGTCAAGGTCAAGGTCATTTCTACTTGGTTCAGTTACAAGGTTTAAGGTTTGCGTTTAACGTTTAACATATCACTCTGCATTCACTATTATGACATTGATTGCTTTCATATTTAGTTTATACATTTAGGAACTATTGGTCCATCTACGCACCCTACTACACCCGACCTGACCCTGGGTCAAGGTCAAGTTATATCAGAGTTATTGCCCCTTTTCTTTCAAAAAATCTAACTTTTTCGTCACGTTTTCAAATAACTTTTTTTCTACTCAAAGGATTAGATTGAAACTTCTGACAAATGTTTATATCAATGTGTGTGATTGGTTCACAAAAGGGGGATAATCCAAATAATTTTATATCAGAGTTATTGCCCCTTTTCTGTCAAAAAATTAAATTTTCAAATAACTTTTTTTCTACCCGAAGGATTGGATTGAAACTTCTGACAAATGTTACTTTTTTTTTTATTCGACGTCTGTCTGTCTATTTTTTTTTTCCGGCGTCTGTCTGTCTGTCTGTCCGTCACACTTTTTTCGTCACGTTTTCAAATAACTTTTGTTCTACTCAAAGGATTAGATTGAAACTTCTGACAAATGTTTTTATCAATGTGTGTGATTGGTTCACAAAAGGGCGATAATCCAAATAATTTTATATCAGAGTTATTGCCCCTTTTCTGTCAAAAATTTAAATTTTCAAATAACTTTTTTTCTACTCAAAGGATTGGATTGAAACTTCTGACAAATGTTTATATCAATGTGTATGATGGGTTCACAAACAGGGGGATAATCCAAATATTTTTATATCAGAGTTATTGGCCCTTTTCTGTCAAAAATTTAATCTACTCAAAGGATTGGATTGAAACTTCTGACAAATGTTTATATCAATGTGTATGATGGGTTCACAAAAGGGGGATAATCCAAATATTTTTATATCAGAGTTATTGCCCCTTTTCTGTCAAATATTCAAATTACTTTTTTTCTGCTCAAAGGATTGGATTGAAACTTCTGACAAAATGTTTATATCAATTTTTGTGATGGGTTCACAAAAGGGGGATAATCCAAATATTTTTTATATCAGAGTTATTGCCCCTTTTCTATCAAAAATTAAAATTTTCTGACAAGGCGCCGGCAGGTGACACACGTGCTCCGGGGAGCACTCCATTCTAGTTGAACTTAGAATTTTTGTCAAAAGTATTGAAAAGGTGTATTATCTTGCAATAGGTGATACTGTGCGACTTTACCTAATACTTTAACTGTTCTGAAGTAGGCCCTGATATACGATGGCCCTGATAGGCGAGCTATATTGTCCTCCGACAACTCTTGTTTTTGTACTAAAATTCAAACACTTGAAAATCTTTTGGAAACATTGTAAAAATTTAAACATCACCCTTTTTGAAAACATTGTGAAATAATTTAAATTAATCTTGTTATCATGGCAACAACAAAGATCCAAGTATTTGGCCACTCCTTTGTCCGGAGACTGAATTCTTTCCTTGCAAATTCCGAAGGTCTCTGCAAGGATTTTGCTCTAAAGGCACCGGTTGATGTCCGGTTCTCAGGTTTTCCGGGGGCGACGGTCTCAACCCTTATATCGAACCTTAAATGCATTAAGGACTATCGACCTGATATTGTGGTCGTTATTATAGGGACCTGTGACCTGAGTAACGCAGACATTTCGACCACGTCTGTCGTTACTCAGATCAAAGATCTCTGTAAGGCCCTAATCGGGTGTGGAGTAAAGCATGTTGCAGTCATGCAAATTATTAACAGGCAGGAGTATGAAAGATCAAGACACCCGGTAGACATACCGTGGTTTAATGCCCGGGTTTTAGAGACGAACACCATGCTTGCCTCCACGCTTGAGAAGGAAATTGCACCTTGCAAATTTTGGAAGATGTCGGGGTTTTGGTCAGCGCAAGCGCAACAGTCTGCCTTTTGTAAAGTGGTGTACATTTGTCAGAGTCTGGGAACTTTAACACTAAAGGGCCCTCCATAAAGGCGTTCGCTAATGGGTTGCTAGTCGATGTTCCTGTATTTCTTCTCTTGGTCGGTCTTGTTCCCCCGGTGGCATATTGAACTACCTTGATGCAGGAGAGGGCCTCAACTTCCTGAATGTTTCTTAGGATGGAAAAGATGTTCAGATGTGAATGCTGAACAGCTTTCTTTAACTTACAATGCCATCCTTCTAGATTGCTCGTCGTCCCTGGACCTTTAGTGTTGAAGTGGTTCCATATCGGTTTATCATCCTCAATCCAGTACTCGGTTACATAGTCTGTGAAAGTTTCAATGGCTGCTGGAAGGACTAGGGTATCACTGTCGTCGAGTGCTGCGAGCCACACATCTTCAACTGTGTTAATTGGGATAAGTAATAAAACTGCTGCTCGGTTGACTAGGCGGTGAATGTCTTCGTTATTTCTGTATGCGTCTGTCAAACTAGTCGAGTGTACCTTCTTCCTCTAGATCGATAGCGTACTTGCTACACATGTGTGATCATCAAGAACCAGACTCATCCACCGCACTAGTTATTCACAAAATAGAGTTGAACTTGAGCATTAGTTATGAGTCCAGTATGATATATAGTCAATAAATGATACATTTTCCTAAAAGTTTTAATTCAATTTAATCATTAATTATAAGCGGGTTCTTTTGTCTAAATTAATTTACTGTGATATAATTGAATGTTTGTGCAAATATATAAATATTGCATGGCTTCCAGTGTGACAGTACACATTGTCAACATGAGGGAGATACTGTTACCCGAGGTTAACAGTATTTACCCGAATGTTGACAATATGTAATGTCACACTGGAAGCCATGCAATATTTATTTTATTATACCGAACAAAATTACACGTTTATTCATTTTTTTCTGTACCTTTGTACATGGGTAGATATACTACAATGTAACACACACATATGAATATACCGGTTAACAGTATACTGTTACATGGCACGCGCGTCTAAAAGGTGACGTTGTTGTTTGAAATGACGTCATGCACGTGCATAACCAACATTTTAACGCGCGTGCCATGTAACAGTATACTGTTAACCGGTCAAAAACGTACTGTTAGCATGAGACAGTAAGAAATTGCCCATGATGAGTATATGAGAATTTAACATTACATAGTCACGTGAGGTATAATAACAGTAAATAATACATGTGCAATTTAATTGAACAAGGAGTGGATAGCGGGATAGGTTAATAATGTTAACTTGGTAATATGCAAAACAACTGGACTGTATACGCCATCAATGTAAATTATGGGATATGGATGTGTGGTGTAGACCGATATCAGACTGTATACAGTTATATAGTTTGGTATTGGTATGCACTATTGTATTTGTTTCTATTGTTATAGTTATTGTTTTTATTGTCGGAAAATTTGTTTAATATTCATAATTGATTTTATCTTTGCCTCTCGTAAAGGAATTACGTTTTAAATCAAAGCGCTGAAGGCACTGAATTTGTTTGGGTACATAAAACTGTTCAAACATTTGCATTTGCATAGATGTGTGATTTATAAACTGCATTGTTTATGAATATTACAACTTCGGGTAAAAGAATAAATGACGCATCCGTTAAAATTAAATGCCATTTTAGTTGTCTATAAAAAATAAATCATGAGACATACATGTGAATATTATATTTAATTTCCAAGTTTCAAAAGACATGTAAAAACAAGATGTGTTTGTGAAACACTGATGCCCCCGATTGGTAACATCTAGGTCAAAGGTCAAGGTCGCCAGGTGAAAATTGTTGGTACTGATAGAAAGGTCATGTCACAAGGAATACACATGTGAAATATGGTAGCCGTACCTGTTATGGTTCAAAAGTAGTGGTGAAGGTTATTTTTTTTTTCGAGAATGGCAATATCTAGGTCAAAAGTCAAGGTCGCAAGTTGAACAATTTTGGTACTGACAGAAAGGTCATGTCACAAGGTATACACGTGTGAAATATGGTAGCCGTTCCTGTTATGGTTCAAAAGAAGTGGTCAAGGTTAAAGTATTTTTTCGAGAATGGCAACATCTAGGTCAAAGGTCAAGGTCGCAAGGTGAAAAATGTTGGTACTGACAGAAAGTTCATGTCACAAGGTATACACATGTGAAATATGGTAGCCGTACCTGTTATGGTTCAAAAGTAGTGGTCAAGGTTAAAGTTTTTATCGAGAATGGCAACATTTAGGTCAAAGGTCAATGTGAAAAAAAATTGTACTGACAGAAAGGTCATGTCACAAGGTCAAAAGTCAAGGTCGCAAGTTGAACAATTTTGGTACTGACAGAAAGGTCATGTCACAAGGTATACACAAGTGAAATATGGTAGCCTTACCTGTTATGGTTCAAAAGTAGTGGTGAAGGTTAAAGTGTTTTTTTGAGAATGGCAACATCTATGTCAAAGGTCAAGGTCACAAGGTCAAAAATGTTGGTACTGACAGAAAGGTCATGTCACAAGGAATACACATGTGAAATATGGTAGCCGTACCTGTTATGGTTCAAAAGAAATGGCCAAGGTTAAAGTCTTTTTTCGAGAATGGCAACAACAAGATCAAAGGTCAAATTCGCAAGGTCAAAAATGTTGGTACTGACAGAAAGGTCATGTCACAAGGAATACTCATGTGAATTATGGTAGCCTTACCTGTTATGGTTCAAAAGTAATGGCCAAGGTTAAAGTTTTTTTCGAGAATGGCAACATCTAGGTCAAAGGTCAAGGTCGCAAGGTCAAAAATGTTGGTACTGACAGAAAGGTCATGTCACAAGAAATACACATGTGAAATATGGTAGCCGTACCTGTTATGGTTCAAAAGTAGTGGTCAAGGTTAATGTTTTTTTCGTGCAGACAGACAGTCAGACAGACAGACAGACGTACAGACAGACGTGCAGACGTGCAGACAGGCCAAAAAACTAGATGCCCACCGAATCGGTGATTCCGGGGGCATAACAATGGATAACCATTATGGCCCCGACTCACTCATTTAAGTATTTACCAATTTGTGTTACAAAAAAAATCACAATTGACCAAGGGTTTTCTAAAATCTTACTCAAAAGCTTCCTGCTTAACAAGAGATTTTTCAAGTTTTCACTATAGCCATATAAGGCCAAATAGCCCTGCCCCCTGGTGGCCATGTTTTTCGACCAATCAACATGGCTTGGAGGAATCTGATAGATGGTCTCCCAATGAACATTTCTACAAAAATAATTGAAAATTGGCCAAACACTTTCGGAGGAGAAGATTTTTCAAGTTTTTACTATAGACATATTAGGCAAAAAAGCCCCGCCCGCTGGCGGCCATGTTTTTCGACCAATCAACTTGGCTGGAAGGAATCTGATAGAGGGTCACCCTAGGAACATTTCTACAACATTATTTGAAAATCGGCTTGACAGTTTTGGAGGAGAAGATTTTTTTGAGTTTACACTATAGCCATATAAGGCAAAAAAGCCCCGCTCCCTGGCGGCCAAGGAACACTTCTTTAAAATAATTTGAAAATCTGCCAATCAGTTTGGTAGAAGAAAAGGAGATCACAATAACTAACTTTCAGCACTTCGTGCTCAGGTGAGCTAAAAAAAAGAAACATCTATCCAAATGAAAGAGTAATTGAAATCATGTAGAAAATATTGTGGAAAAAGGCAGTACTAATATTTATATGAGCACTTTAAAAGAAACATGCTTCAGACTTCAGAGGCTTTTAAATTCATTTGCATTATAAAAGGATTAAATGCTCCAGAGAAAACCAAGAAAAATACCTTTGCCGTCCGCATTTTACTCTACAGTATACACCTAAGCTGGCCGCTGTTTCCTTTAAAGGGTGTTTAAGCTTACCAAATTAATTAAGGATGCGTGACCATTCACTGTTAATTACCATTGTGTACGAGTGTCATTCCAAACAAATTATAAATGTAACCCCTTTTCCCAATAAACCTATCATATAAATTTATGTATTTGTAACTTGCCGGGATGTGTCGATACCGTCATGGTACAATGTGATATATGCACAGTTGGTTTGACAAATCTTGTGTTAATGCACCGGTGGATATGTTGACAACAGATGCGGAACTTTAATTGTAACTTTTGTTAATTATTTGGCTATTATAAGGATAAGATATGTGATTAAATTGGCAACATTTAAGTTTTTTACTTATAACAGCCTTCAAATACAAATTTGGTTTATACGACGGTAAAGAAAGGTTATGGGAATTAAGAAATTGTTTAAATAAGCAAATTCTCCTTTGCAATATATGTTGCTTTTTACTGTTTACACAGCAAGAAAAAAACATTTAACTTATTTGTTATAGATTAGTATTATTGTTGTATATATATATAATTACTAGAAACAGTGTTGTATATATATATATACTTATTGTTTATTTGTTATTTAAATTGTTCTGCCCCTTCCAAGTACCCTACAGAATAGAATGTTGCATGGATCATTTGCCTCGTAGTATGGCACATGGAAAAACTATTGAAAGTTACAAAGTAGAAAATGAAGATGCCAAACAATAACTAGAACCCATGACCCTTCAATCGATTGTAAAGGAGAGGATATAATTGAAGCAAAACCTATGGCTAGTTACTAGCAACCTATTCTATTCTTGCAATGTTTTCAAATTTCGTCCGCTGCAGATGCGTCAAAAGACATTTACTTGTCGGAAAATCAATCCATCAATTCTCGTTATTGATATCTATAGATATGATATAAAGAGGAAAGTCGTTAACATACTTTACAAAGAGATTCCATTTCAGCATGATCTCGATTTTTGGGTTAATCTATATCACTGATAAAAGCAATCAAACACATTATATATTTAAAAAGAAAACCCCGGATATGATCATATGTTAACAAATTATACACATTTGCCCATCTTTAATTAAACATTTTTTACAACAAATCATAGCGTCCGCAGATTTGCTCTATATTCTATAGCGTCCGCATTTTCCCTCTATATTGCATTTGTCCGCATTTTCCCTCTATAATGTATTTGTCCGCAGATCGCGTTCGCACTTTAGACCCTCCCCCCATACCGTCGTATTTATAAATAGAATTCGACGATCACGATTTCTCTGCAAATGTGTTACTCTCATTTTAAATGCATTTTATGACGCACATATTTGCTTTTTAATTCTTTATACTATATTTATATGGCCGACAAGGCACAAAGAAAATATTTTCAATTATGTTTTTATCTACATTTTCAATGCGTGATTGAAAATTCAAATACCGTATCTGGAGCTTAAATCGGAAATAGTTTTCCCTGTAGCAGTTCACTCATTGAGATTTATAAATCTCTCCGCGTTCATGTTTTAAAATACAATGTTTCATTTTATTTCCAAATTCTCTTTGAATATAAGAACCACATAAGAAAACAAAGACGATATAAATATATCATTATTTCAAATATCGTGATACATTTGAAATGTAAGAGCAAGTATTGAGTACTACTTTCACGCGTATGAAATTCATGGACTTTTCCATAAGACGAACGGCTTCAGAATTGCAGTAACTAAATTTGTTTGTTCCAAACAAATAAAAATTGAAAATACTTGTTTATAATTTACTATAGGCAAATGTGCCTGAATGTAATACAAATGTATTGTATTCTCACCTTTCCCTTACCCCTCTTCACCACTCCGCATTAAGGGTAAATAGCATTTTCAAAATGTGGGACAATCCTTGGGTGAACCGTAAGCCAGATTGTTTAAATTATTTTTATCCGTTGAAAAATATGGCCACCAGCGGCAGGGCTTGATTCCTTTATATGTATATGTATGTATATATATTTATTATACCTCACTTTTGTCTACAATGGTAAAATCCCATTACCCGAAAAAGAATGAATGAATGAATGTATATTGTTTTATGGCGCATCGACAGCTAAGGTCATTTAGCGCGCAATTAAATTTAATTATTCATGATCCCTGGGTAAACAAACCAGTACTAGGCTAGAAAATGTGCCTTGCCCAAGGGCACTCCACCATGACCGTAGTGCCGCGACTGGGGATCGAACCCGGGACACCCGGTTTCGAAATCCCCGACGCTAACCACTCGACCACAGCGGATTCTACCCGAAAAAGAGATATTTTGACTATCAGAAACATTTTTAACCTTTTTGACACGTGACCAAGCAAAAATTGACTGTCAGGTCATGTGACCGCAGTGATATTTTGAATGTCATATAAGGGCAAATAACTGCTTCAATATTTTAGCTAAATCATGACGTGATTGCCTCCCTTATACACAAACAGCAGTGACGCATACAGCATACAGCAGTGACGTCTCTTAATTGTGTTCGGTATAATAAAATAAATATCATATGGCAGCATGTGTGACATTGATATTGTCAACCCTCGAAACAGAATGTCACCCTCGGCTTACGCCTCGGGTGACATTCTGCTCTCGGGTTGACAATATCAATGTCACACATGCTGCCATATGATATTTATATAATAGTGAACACTTTAACACTCTACTTGACCAAACATTGCTTGTTTTCCTTTATTAGTTTATTAGTTTAATAGGTTTTCGAAAATCACATGGGAGGGGGGATTATTATTAGAAAGAAACACATTTAGATGTCTTGAACATATTAATTACAATTGTGTTTGTTTAAAAACACTAAGTAATGACACTTCTAAAATATAATAAATATTCCGATGTTTTAGGTATTTTCAGTTTCTTTATTTTGACTCGCATTTGTGTTTGTTTGTTTTATTTACGAAGACAAAACAGTCCCTATTTGCTAGACTGGTATACTTTATTTTACACTATATACTACATGTACTCAAAAGGCGATAACTACAAACCTTTACGTCGCAGTCTAATTTGTTTACATACGCGCACCTGCTTGAAGCGTGACTCGCGAATACCAAACTCCGTAGATCAATCTTTTTTGCAGAGAGCCGTCTCTTTACACTCATTTACAAATAGTAAATCGTAGGTGATTTAACTAGTTTTAAAGAAAAATTACTTTGAACGAACACTCTCTGCCTATAAAGAGAGTTTCAAGAACGACACCTCTGCGAATAAGAAAGAATCGGGTCTTTCGTACAAAATTATTTCGTCCTTGACAATTTTAAATGTGTCATTTAATTCCCTAAAGGCATATTGCTTCCGATCTGCATATTGTTATGCATCATTGACACAAGGACGCTCATCATAATATAATTTTAAAACATGAGTAGTTTGTTATTTTCATTATAAAAAAGGAAGGAAAGAATTAAAATAAATTAACATGTTGTAGGGTTCAGTTTATGTTCGAAATTAAGTTTAAATTATACAACAATTTCAATGAGATTTAACTGTTTAGTTGATATTATATTTCGAAGGTGGTCTAATTTATAAATATTGGACTACATTTCAACATTTGTTAAAGTATGATATAATTAGGATGCCAAGCTAATATCATTTTGAGAAAACGAGAAAACTCATGTCTTCAGCGATTTAACCATTAACTCATTGTTTTAAAAGTAGATTGCTGCAAAGGTGTCCACTGTTGACTTTAATAGAGGAAGGGTAAAATGACGTGCTATTGCATGCAAATCCTAAATTGTCTGTTTTGTGGTTTTATTGAAAAATAATAAAATTCAAATATTCTGACAAACATCTTGAAAAGTGTATGTGGAATTCATAAATCTTATAAGTATTCCTTAATGAAAGCACTGCATACATACTAAGACTAATGATTGGCAAGATTTCTCTTTTCCATTACTGTTTATGATCAATAATTAGTTGGTTGTGTGTATGGTCAACCTACTTTGGAATCGAGATTGATCATAAACAATGAAAGGCTTCAATTATCATTCACTTCGTTGACAAAACAATGCAAGTTATGATATATTTTCACTTGACCCCACCCCTGATGTTCCAATATGCCACTCAGTTGATAACTGTTTATTCAACTACTATAATGTTAGTGTTATGCATAACTGCACTATGGATATCCGGCGACATTGATGCGTTGCATCAACTTTCTCTTGTGTATATATAGTGAAAACTTTGAAAAACCGAAAGGCATAGAGATCGAACCTTATGCTTGGAAACGAACACCTTATATTTGACGAAAACAAACACGTTATCCTACAAGTTCACAAATACATCATAACAACGAAGAGGTTCTACAAACGACGAGATAAACATAGTCTTGATAATGTGTGATATCTCTGTCTCTGTCTCTGTCTCTGTATCTCTCTGTCTCTTTCTCTCTCTCTCTCTGTCTGTCTGTCTGTCTGTCTGTCTGTCTCTCTCTCTCTATATCTCTCTCTCTCTCTCTCTCCCTCTCTCTCTTTCTTACTCTAACTCTCCACCTCTCTAGCTCTCTCTCCCTCCCATGTCTCTCTCTATCTCTCTTCTCTATCTGTCCCCCTCCCCCTCTCTCCCTCCATCTCTCTCTCTACTCTCACCCCCCCTCTCTCTCTATATATATATATTTCTTACTCTAACTCTCCACCCTCTAACTCTCTCTCTAACCCTCTCTCTCTCTAGCTCTCTCTCTCCCTCCCATGTCCCTCTCTATCTTTCTTTTTCTCTCTCACTACTCTCTCTCCCCCCTCTCTCTCTCTCTCTTTCTCTCTCTCTCTCTCTCAATCTCTGTCTTAATTACTCTACCTCTCCCCCTCTCTCTCTATCTCGCTCTCAATGATCATTCGTTTTTCAGTACAACTGTCAAATTATAAAATTCTCTCTATCTCGCTCTCAATGATCATTCTTTTTTCAGTACAACTGTCAAATTATAAAATTCTCTCTCTATCTAGCTCTCAATGATCATTCGTTTTTCAGTACAACTGTCAAATTATAAAATTCTCTCTCTATCTCGCTCTCAATGATCATTCGTTTTTCAGTACAACTGTCAAATTATAACATTCTCTCTCTTTCTCGCTCTCAATGATCATTCGTTTTTCAGTACAACTGTCAAATTATAAAATTCCCTCTCTATCTCGCTCTCAATGATCATTCGTTTTTCAGTACAACTGTCAAATTATAAAATTCTCTCTCTATCTCGCTCTCAATGATAATTCGTTTTTCAGTACAACTGTCAAATTATAAAATTCTCTCTATCTCGCTCTCAATGATCATTCGTTTTTCAGTACAACTGTCAAATTATAAAATTCTCTCTCTATCTCGCTCTCAATGGTCATTCGTTTTTCAGTACAACTGTCAAATTATAAAATTCTCTCTCTATCTCGCTCTCAATGATCATTCGTTTTTCAGTACAACTGTCAAATAATAAAATTCTCTCTCTATCTCGCTCTCAATGATCATTCGTTTTTCAGTACAACTGTCAAATTATAAAATTCTCTCTCTATCTCGCTCTCAATGATCATTCGTTTTTCAGTACAACTGTCAAATTATAAAATTCTCTCTCTATCTCGCTCTCAATGATCATTCGTTTTTCAGTACAACTGTCAAATTATAAAATTCTCACTCTCAATGATCGCCGAGCCCCGGTAGCTCAGTCGGTAATGACTCGGGCTGTCAATCTAGGGGTTGTGAGTTCGAATCTCGGCTCGGCCAACTTTCTATCCGACGATTGACAAAAGTCAATGCGACATGCGTCATTTGTCTTCCACCAATGGGCTTAGTCTATGTGGAAAAGCAGCCAGTTGCTTGGGAAGATTGTTGTGTGGAGTACTGGTGTGACAAAACCAGGAAATGCATGAATAGTTGAACTGGCCGCCGTGATATAACTGAGAAATTGTTAAAAACGGCGTTAAATCCCAATCAATCAATCTCTCAATGATCAATGAACATTCGCTTTCCAGTACAACTGTCAAATTATAAAAGTATATTGTAAATGAATATTTTAAACTAAATGATTTTTCAAACTATGCCCCTGGGATCACATGTTTGACATAGAGTTAACAATTTTGAAAATCTTGTCTAAAACCAAAAGGCCTACAGCTTAGATATTTGTTATGTAGCATTGTCTAGTGGTCCTCTTCCAAGTTTGTTCAAATTATGCTGTGTTCAAAATTGGCCCGCCCCTGGTGTCACCTATTTTACATATAGAGATATAGAAATAACATTTAAAAATCTTCTCTGAAACAGACCCATCAGTCTCCTCAAGTCATATTAATTTGACAAAAGACAGACACCATTTGTTTGGTTATTTGCCTTGTGGCAAGTGGAACACACTGGGCATTGAGGCTCTTGTATTAGATTACCTGACCGCAGAATGAGTTTATGTAGTTGGCATTACAAAGCATATTGCATAACTCAGGTGAGCCATCATTACCTCTTGTTTCTGAATTACAACTTGAATACTGAAGCACTCAATATACATGTTCACTTGTGTCTTCTCCTGTCTTTTAACCGTTTTCACGTTTGATTTATCTCCCTTTTATTAATAAAAATAAAAGAAAGTTTTGGTTTATGAAAGTCCACTTATACTGTATGGCTTGTCATTTATGATCACCCTAATTTACCTCCGGATACCTTTAAAATGTTTATGTAAACGGTAGATTTTAAAAAGAAATAATTCCATGTTTTTGTATTAAACACTCTCTGTCCGTCGTTAACTTTTCGCTTTAAACATCATCTCCTCCTAAACCACAGGACAAATTTCAACCAAACTTCACAGGAATGTTTCTTTGATGACCCTCTTTCAACATTGTTCAATAATTTAAATTCCATTGAAAACTTTGGTTGCTGCGGCATGAGAAAGGGGGCAAAATATTCAAACTTTAAAAATCTTCTTCCTCTGAATCCGCTTGTCAGATTTCTATATAATTTGGTAGAAATATTCCCTTCTACAAAAATTAAAGCCATACTGATTGGTTGAAAAACTTGGCAGTCAGGGGGCATCAGAAAAGGGGCAAAATGACGAAATTTGAAAGTTCCATTTTTGGTCTGGGGCTTGAGCCCCTGGTCATAGTAGTAAAACCATTTTTCGGAGTTGGAGTTGGCAGCTTGCCAATTGCTGTTAACACCAAACAATCTATTTTAGGGTGAGACTGCCCGAGAAAAATAGTTCAACATGGATTCAACAAAACTGCATTTAAAAGGTTCAGATCCCCCCCCCCCCCCCCCCCCCCCCCCCCCCCCCCCAAAAAATGTAACTATTAACATTCGCGAAGCGGAACGGTAAAGTACTAAGAGTCGCGTTACAAATGCAGTGGCGAATTTACCGGGGGAATAGTCCCTGATGCTGGCAGGGGATAACAAGTTACACAAACATAAAGGTAGCTAGTCCCTGTTGCTGGTAGGGGATAACAAGTTACACAAACATAAGGGTAGCTAGTCCCTGTTGCTGGTAGGGTATAACAAGTTACACAAACATAATGGTAGCTAGTCCCTGATGCTGGCAGGGGATAACAAGTTACACAAACATAAGGGTAGCTAGCTAGTCCCTGTTGCTGGCAGCGGATAACAAGTTACACAAACATAAGGGTAGCTGGTCCCTGATGCTGGCAGGGGATAACAAGTTTCACAAACATAAGGGTAGCTAGTCCCTGTTGCTGGCAGGGGATAACAAGTTACACAAACATAAGGGTAGCTAGTCCCTGATGCTGGTAGGGGATAACAAGTTACACAAACATAAGGTTAGCTAGTCCCTGTTGCAGGCAGGGAATAACAAGTTACACAGACATAAGAGTAGCTAATCCCTGATGCTGGCAGGGGATAACAAGTTACGCAAACATAAGGGTAGCTAGTCCCGTTGCTGGCAGGTGATAAAAGTTACACAAACATAAGGGTAGCTAGTCCCTGTTGCTGGCAGGGGATAATAAGTTACACAAACATAGGGGTAGCTAGTCCCTGTTGCTGGCATGGGATAACAAGTTACACAAACATAAGGGTAGCTAGTCCCTGTTGCTGGCAGGGGATAACAAGTTACACAAACATAAGGGTAGCTAGTCCCTGTTGATGGTAGGGGATAACAAGTTACACAAACATAAGGGTAGCTAGTACCTGATGCTGGCAGGGTATAACAAGTTACACAAACATAATGGTAGCTAGTCCCTGATGCTGGCAGGGGATAACAAAGTACACAAACATAAGGGTAGCTAGTACCTGATGCTGGCAGGGTATAACAAATTACACAAACATAATGGTAGCTAGTCCCTGATGCTGGCAGGGGATAACAAGTTACACAAACATAAGGGTAGCTAGTCCCTGTTGATGGTAGGGGATAACAAGTTACACAAACATAAGGGTAGCTAGTACCTGATGCTGGCAGGGTATAACAAGTTACACAAACATAATGGTAGCTAGTCCCTGATGCTGGCAGGGGATAACAAGTTACACACACATAAGGGTAGCTAGTCCCTGTTGCTTGGAGGGGATAACAAGTTACACAAACATAAGGGTAGCTAGTCCCTGTTGCTGGCAGGGGATAACAAGTTACACAAACATAAGGGTAGCTAGTCCCTGTTGCTGGCAGGGGTTAACAATTTACACAAACATAAGGGTAGTTAGTCCCTGATGCTGGCAGGGTATAACAAGTTACACAAACATAAGGGTAGCTAGTCCCTGATGCTGGCAGGGGATAACAAGTTATACAAACATAAGGGTAACTAGTCCCTGTTGCTGGCAGGGGATAACAAGTTACACAAACATAAGGGTAACTAGTCCCTGTTGCTGGCAGGGGATAACAAATTACACAAACATAAAGGTAGATAGTCCCTGTTGCTGGCAGGGGATAACAAGTTACACAAACATAAGGGTAGCTAGTCCCTGATGCTGGCAGGGGATAACAAGTTACACAAACATAAGGGTAGCTAGTCCCTGATGCTGGTAGGGGATAACAAGTTACACAAACATAAGGTTAGCTAGTCCCTGTTGCTGGCAGGGGATAACAAGTTACACAAACATAAGGGTAGCTAGTCCCTGTTGCTGGCAGGGGATAACAAGTTACACAAACATAAGGGTAGCTAGTCCCTGATGCTGTCAGGGGATAACAATTTATACAAACATAAGGGTAGCTAGTCCCTGTTGCAGGCAGGGAATAACAAGTTACACAGACATAAGAGTAGCTAGTCCCTGATGCTGGCAGGGGATAACAAGTAACGCAAACATAAGGGTAACTAGTCCCGTTGCTGGCAGGTGATTAAAGTTACACAAACATAAGGGTAGCTAGTCCTTGTTGCTGGCAGGGGATAACAAGTTGCACAAACATAGGGTTAGCTAGTCCCTGTTGCTGGCATGGGATAATAAGTTACACAAACATAAGGGTAGCTAGTCCCTGTTGCTGGCAGGGGATAACAAGTTACACAAACATAAGGGTAGCTAGTCCCTGTTGCTGGCAGGGGATAACAAGTTACACTAACATAAGGGTAGCTAGTACCTGATGCTGGCAGGGTATAACAAGTTACACAAACATAATGGTAGCTAGTTCCTGATGCTGGCAGGGAATAACAAGTTACACAAACATAAGGGTAGCTAGTCCCTGTTGCTGGTAGGTGATAACAAGTTACACAAACATAAGGGTAGCTAGTACCTGATGCTGGCAGGGTATAACAAGTTACACAAACATAATGGTAGCTAGTCCCTGATGCTGGCAGGGGATAACAAGTTACACAAACATAAGGGTAGCTAGTCCCTGATGCTGGCAGGGGATAACAAGTTACACACACATAAGGGTAGCTAGTCCCTGTTGCTGGTAGGGGATAACAAGTTACACAAACATAAGGGTAGCTAGTCCCTGTTGCTGGCAGGGGATAACAAGTTACACAAACATAAGGGTAGCTAGTCCCTGATGCTGTCAGGGGATAACAAGTTACACAAACATAAGGGTAGCTAGTCTCTGTTGCTGGCAGGGGATAACAAGTTACACAAACATAAGTGTAACTAGTACCTGATGCTGGCAGAGGATAACAAGTTACACAAACATAAGCGTATATAATCCCTGTTGCTGGCAGGGGATAACAAGTTACACATACATAAGCGTAGCTAGTCCTTGATGCTGGTAGCCGTACTTTCCAAACATTTTAAAATATGCTGAAATCAGACAAAACACATTCAAGGCGAACAATTAAAAGGTTTTGTAATTATACCCAGCCGCCAATCATTATGGATTAAAGATTTGTGTAGAAGATCACTCGAGGAACATTTCTGACAATTGATACAGGTAAACAAATCGACGGCGATGTTTCCCGTCAATAAGAAATGTGTATGAACTTTGTAAATTTTTGCTATACCGTCTTTCCAAATACTGTGTGCAGAGTGGATTTTTCGATGCAGTCATGATTCTGCTACGTTTTGATTGGATGAAAAGAAAATATCGAAACAAAAAAACCTTCTAGAGGAACTAATTAAATATGATAATACGTACGAGCACAATTAATTGTATGTGTGATAATTTCTGTTTAATAACACTCGTCGTCTATTTCTAAAACGAGTTCAAATAATAACTCATATTTTTTTTTTGACTTTCCGGAAGTCACAAATCCAAATTCCTGTAATATGATGTCATTCTATTAGCGTAACGCAAATGATGAATAAATAACCAAAAGGAAAACGACAGAAAGTATAGGAAACGTTAGTTTGACTTGTCACAAATGAAGTTCCGTAAATTATGGAATCGTTTTATTTGAAGTACTTTATGAAGGGCAAGTTGATTATTTGTTGTACCTGTCATCAAAATTTCATGGATTTTAAATCTTGGCTATATTTTAAAGTTAAATATAGGCTTAACCTGATGATGATTTTTATTTTCTTTGCTTAGGTCGGTAGGACTCGTAATCGACGTAAATAACTGATCGTGTTGCTACAAAGGGGCTAACTGCAGTTCGCAGGAATTATTTACCGATCACAAAAGTTAATAAATACTTACCCGAAATAGGTAGCACCGATACTCATATTATTGGAATTAGACAAGCAGATAAAGAGATTTAAAGTTTTGATATTCTGCCCCTTTTCTTCTTCGTCGTCTTCTTCTTCTTTTTCTTCTTCTTCTTCTTCTTCTTCTTCTTCTTCTTCTTCTTCTTCTTCTTCTTCTTCTTCTTCTTCTTCTTCTTCTTCTTCTTCTTCTTCTTCTTCTTCTTCTTCTTCTTCTTCTTATTATTATTATTATAACACATTTATATAGCAATATTATCACAAAATACATACGTTCAAAAGTGCTTAACAATTAAATACATGTACAAATAATCTTCAAAAGGCATCAGTAGGTATTAAAAGATTACACATGATAATAAGAGCTGTCCATAAGACAGCATGCTCGACTATTTGCCATTTGTTTCTACAGTAAACAGTGGTTGATGAGATATGTACATGATAGTACCTTGCATGCCAAACATTAACCAAATTGTCAGTCATAGAAGGGCCATAATTTGTACTGAATTCATACAAGAGTTATCTAACTTGACTGCCTGACACCCCTGAAGACATGAATGAAGTTCCAAGTCAATGTCATTAGTGGTTACTGATATATGTCCATGATAATATCTTGCATGTTAAACTTTAACCACAATTTCTAAGTTCAAAAAGGGGCATAATTGTGTCAAAATATGATATAGAGTTTTGGTACTTGTCCTGCAAGGTCATTTGATACGGGTAAACAAATCGACGGCGAAGCCGGCGATGTTTCCCGTCAATAGGTAATGTGTATGAACTTTACAAAACTTTGCTATACCGTCTTTCCACAAATTGTGTCCAGAGTGGATTGTCTGATGCAGTCACGATTCTGCTACGTTTTGATTGGATGAAAAGAAAATATCGAAACAATTTTTTTTTCTAGAGGAAATATTTAAATATGATAATACGTACTTGATAAAGGATAACATTTGTACGAAAAGTTAAAAATAAATGGAACTCTGTAAGAAATATGTTTTCCCGTTCGTCAAAAAAACCGACAGCATTAGCCTTCTCAATTTCATTCGCAGAGTTGTCGTTCCTTACACTCACCATACATGGTGAGTGTAAGGAACGACAACTCTGCGAAGGAGATTGTAGCCTTCTACGCCCGAACCTAAATTCTGACTGTATCGTAGCCAAAGAAGGACGTGACGTCATTTCCGTAACACTTCATATTGGCGTAACGTCAATGGAGCGACGTCGTTTCCCGCAAAAAAAGTGGTATCAACATGAAACACCCCAAATTCCTATACATGAGCTATTGACTCACTCATTCAAAGTATAATTATTTATCAAACATTGTGGAAAAAGGATAACTTTCTCATAAGGAGCAATTGTTCTTTTTGCGACAATCTTTTCCTAAATCGTCTGTTGCAAAGGCCTCAGAAACCGTCTCTTATAGGGAGAGGGTTTAGCAGAAATGTGACCCCTTACATAATTTGTCTTATTGTATACTTTGATATTGTTCTCTCTTGTTTCCATATGAACAAAGGATGCAATATCATTTGATATTGCACGGGTTGATATTGCACTGGAATCTTTTTTACGTGACGCTAAGGACGGAACTATTTCCATACACTAACGTTACAAAGCGCTCTCATCCAACCTTTCGTGATTTAGAGATCCAGCTAACTTCTACTTCTACTTTGTTACTGCCAGGGCTTAGTGCATCGCAGGCAAGTGAAGCCATTAAAATGGTTAAAACAACTAATTAGGCATATTAACAAATATAAATGAAATAACAAAAACAGCTGTGTTGTTTAGGCTGTGTATCAATGTAGACGGGACTTGAATCAGTTTACATATGTGATCTGCTCAAGGTTCGATTCTCTGATAGTCCTAGGGAAAAGCTGTGCTTATACGGTTCGTAGTACATTGTTTGGTACATCTTTTATAGATGACACGTAGTGAAAAATCGATAGACATACACAAAACCCAATCTGGTCTATTTATAGCGTTAGCTATGCTAGTAAATACGTACGTAGTTTCTGACGTAATAATGTGACGTGTACATCAATAATATTGCTCGAGTGTTGTTTTTATTGTCGTTGACGATCTATTATAAGTGTATCAACAAATAAAGAGGGATTCATAACTGCTAGGATGAATAAGCAAATGATTGTTTTAAAGGTAGGTCTTCAGATTTGTTTTGTTATCCTCCGATGTGAAGTTTATCAACGCAGTAGCCTTTATATGTTATCTAAGATGTGTGTTCGCTTTACTGAACATACTGCGAGGTCAAAAGGCCCTTTTAAAGGGGCATCTAAATCGTAATAAAAAAACAAATGTCCAGGCGTAAATACAAGAATAAGATAATACATGAGTTCTTAATGAAAAACACTGTTAGAAAAGGCGTTACACATCATTTTGTCGACGATTCCAATTTCGAGTCGACAACAATGGCGGTTCGTAAATTATATTTTCCGCGACCTTAGCAACCAGCGTAAAGGAGAGTATAAATGCGCGATATATTGTTAATGTTTATTTATCTGAGCAATCCAAAACGACTGTTAATTTTCTAATAAGTGTGACGTGTTTAAAACAAACAAAACGACACATTTTAAATAGCCAATATCAAATTATACAATAAAAAGGTTATTGCATGATTATGGGAATCTATTGTGTTGGGACTCGTTCCTTCGGCGGAGTGCCCTCGCAAGCTCGGGCAACTCAGCCGAAGGAACTCGTCCAACACAATATTTTCCCATATTGATGCAATAACCTATAATATTGACTGGTTGAAAAAGGCCATCAGAAAAGGGCTTATCTATTTGCTTCTTTACCATAATGCAGGTGATCTTGGCCCTCATGTTTTAACCTCGTTCATTATAAATGTATTCCTTGATTTTCTGAAAGTTTTTACTTTATTATTTTCTGTTCGTAATAATAGACGACAGCAATTCCAAATATGTTTTGATAATGCAAGAAACATGACATTAACATTAGTCTGCTCTTTAATTTTTGTTTATAATTATCTTACGGTTGTTTTCGTAATTAGGTAGCACCTATAGATATATTATATCTCATATTCTTCGAATAGTCGAGCTTAAAAAGCAACACTAAGCTGTACGGACGGTGGTAAATCTACAGAAAGAGGTATACTCATAACGAAAAGGAGAATTCAAAAGACACAACGATCAGTATAATTATATAATGAAGTGTGCACATATGGAACGGATTATGCAACTAACACATTAATGAGTGTACATAACATAAAGGAGTATGACATCTTAGTGTAAAGATTACACAGAATACAAACAAAGGCGTTCCATACACGTCGTTGCTCAGTTTGTCAACGCGTGTCACTAGTGTTCAATACGGCAGCTCTAAAGGGACACACACGATACTATCTCGTGCGCACGAGATAAAAAAAAAAATCGTATATAATTTATAAAAATGTGTGCGTCCCTTTAGAGCTGCCGTAGTTCAAGGTTATTGACGCCATTTTTGTTTTCATATCCGCTGCAGAAAAATTCGGTTAAAAAACAGTTTGTCATAATGAGGTCAACTAACAAAATGCACGGCGTGACATTGAACACGTGGTAGGTAAATACTATAGATATATTCGAGACTCGTCATGCAAACCGGGGTGTTGTGGCATATTCGTGTCGAGATAACAACCCTTTATTTGCTATTCGCGTCTTTAACCCTTTCCCTATTATAGACGCTTTCTGGCGCCTCTGCAGCAGACGGCTTTTTGAAAAACATAGTGACAAAAGAAGAAATTGCACAAAACGTGCAATTTCTCCTTTTGCCACAATGTATTCCTCTTTTTGTCATAGGTTATCCATTCAATTATGGAGATTTTCTATGTTTTAACAAAATATGTTCAAAGTCGTCTGCTGCAGAATTGTCGTATGAGGGAAAGGTTTAAACACCACCTTCTTGTACCATAATGCACGGCTTTAAACAATATTTACTTTTGCCATAATGAACGGCTTTAAACAATATTTACTTTTGCCATAATGAACGGCTTTAAACAATATTTACTTTTGCCATAATGAACGGCTTTAAACAATATTTAATTTTGCCATAATGAACGGCTTTAAACAATATTTACTTTTGCCATAATGAACGGCTTTAAATAATATTTACTTTTGTCATAATGAACGGCTTTAAACAATATTTACTTTTGCCATAATGAACGGCTTTAAACAATATTTACTTTTGCCATAACGAACGGCTTTAAACAATACTATTGCCATAATGAACGGCTTTAAACAACATTTACTTTTGCCATAATGAACGGCTTTAAACAATATTTACTTTTGCCATAATGCACGGCTTTAAACAACATTTACGAATAATGTAGACTTACATTAGCTTGCATATTCGTGCAGTCTTATTTATTTATTTATCGCAATGTGTAAGAAAACAAATCCATTAATTTACGAAAAACCAGTCGTGAGGTTTCAGGTTTTCGGCAGGTAAGGGTTAAACGTGCACGGACGAAATACTAGCAGCGTTAAACGTTATTTTTGTCAGGAGTAAGATCTACGACTCTAATACATGTATATTTTATCGGACGGGTAAGACTATTGCGAGAATGGGGCGAGTGCACAGTCTCACCAGAATCTTCATTTGACTAGTGTAGAGCATGTTGTTGTTGTTTCTTGTAGTTTCCCCCCCGTTCTCATCGAGGCACTCCTATTGGTAGTAGGATGGTTTCGATTCGGTTGAATCGTCCGTGTAAATTATGTCTATAAGTGCATTAAAACACATGCAGGTAATCATATTTATTTACGCAAACATATGTACAGTCATTTTGCGGCTTATATATATATACAAAGACTCTGTTGATATTAGTGTTAAAGGTCATGGCTATAGATATGTAACACGACCACTAATCGACTGACGCGTTCAAATTAAAGTAGCTGATTCATAAGTAGATACACACTTTATCCATTGTGACAAGTTCCATTCAAATATGATAAAACGATAATTAGGTTCATATTGGTAAACAAGCCAGGCCTCAAATAGAACGGTCCAAACGGTGACGGCTCCGGTCCAAACAGTTACGGCTCCGGTCCAAACGGTGACGGCACCGGTGTAACTGTATCCACATCGCCTTATCAATATCGTCAACTTTCACGAATTCAACTCTGAACTTAAACCAGTTCCTATCTTATTCCTCCAGTATAACTATTCTGATTATACTCGCACATTTCTAATGACGATGCGGATGATACATATATATATGCGTTGGACATCTTTAAATGACATTATAGACACATTTGCCGTTCATACAGTTCTGATGCGACATCTGGACATTATTTGTTTAGTTAATTAAATGTCAAAATGATGTAGTGTTTACCGAAAATGATCCCCGTTATTAATTTGCCACGCCAGGACAAAAGCTGATCTTTGGTTGATTGATTGATTTGGGTTTAACGCCGTTTTTAACAATTTCTCAGTCATATCACGGCGGCCAGTTCACCTACTCATGTGTTTCCTGGTTTTCTCACACCAGTACTCCACACAACAATCTTCCCAAGCAACTGGCTGCTTTCCCACATAGACTTAGCCCATTGATGGAAGACGAAATTCGCATGTCGCAATGACCTTTGTCAAACGTCGGAAAGAAAGTTGGCCGAGCCGGGATTCGAACTCACAACCCCTGGATTGACAGCCCGCGTCGTTACCGACTGGGCTACCGGGACTCGACCATTTTTACTGGACATTTTGACGGAGGTTCATACGAAGGCTACGGCCGAGCCCCGGTAGCTCAGTCGGTAGCGACGCGGGCTGTCAATCCAGGGGTTGTGAGTTCGAATCCCCGGCTCGGCCAACTTTATTTCCGACAGTTGACAAAAGTCATTGCGACGTGCGTCATTCGTCTTCCACAAATGGGCTTAAGTCTATATGGAAAAGCAGCCAGTTGCTTAGGAAGATTGCTGTGTGGTGTACTGGTGTGGGAAAACCAAGAAATGCATGAGTAGGTGAACTGGCCGCCGTGATATAACTGAGAAATTGTTAAAAACGACGTCAATCAATAATGTATGCTACGAAACTATCCTTTTACAAACGAATGAGCGGTGTTACAAGAAAACTAACTGTAGCGTCGTCATAATGGGCGTAGCTCCCTTTAGGCACTGCGATGGACATCTGCGTAATGTATCGACCAGATCAGCCTGCACTGTCCGCGCAGACTGAATCGGCCGACACATTCCGTCTTAGGGGGATAGATGTATAGAGTAGTTATTCCTGAAACAGAAAATCCACAGGAGGCGAAAAGTGTCTATCCGGGTATGCCTGTGTGGCATGCTTAGGCTGATCCGGGTCGATACTTTATGCAGAGTCCACAATGTTGATTTTCAGAATATTCTTGAATCCCTCTTTGTGACATATTCGCCAACAGTACAGAGTCCGATCGAACCGCGCAGATCACAGCTATAATAGCGGATAGGAATCGACATTGGTCGGATTGCACGGATGCGCTTTCTGGTCTGGTTCTAGAAGTTCGTTATGTCCCGAAAGTGTTTTTTTGTGTGACCTATTTTATCTCCGTCGTCGTCCACATTAGAGATGGCTTTTGTGTGACGTATTTTATCTCTGTCGTCGTCCACATTAGAGATGGTTTTTGTGTGACGTATTTGATCTCTGTCGTCGACCACATTAAAGATGGCTTTTGTATGACGTATTTTATCCCTGTCATCGACCACATAAAATATGTTTTTTGTGTGAAGTATTTTATCTCTGTCGTCGTCCACATTAGAGATGTTTTTTGTGTGACGTATTTTATCCCTGTCGTCGACCATATAAAATATGTTTTTTGTGTGACGTATTTTATCTCTGTCGTCGTCCACATTAGAGATGGTTTTGGGGTATTTTTCTTGCAATAAAGATCTAATTTATTAGCCTGTGTATTATATTCTAGATCCTCTATGTTTGTCAATTAGTCACAGGCGTCTTACAGAAGCTTGAGACTGACAGGTATTATGGATAACTGACTGAGTATAAGCTACACTTGTCATAAATACCATGTGTTTGTATGACTGTTTTTCCCCCGGATTATTAATGGTTTGGTGTATAACGTCGTTTTCAACATTTTTCAGTTTTATCACGACAGTTCCTGGGTAACTTACCCGTCCTACTGGTCCATTTATCCTGACACCAGCCAGTCAGTCGTAATGCTAACCCCGCCGCAACCCTGATCGCCGAAGGAGGACAGCCATTGTTACCGGCGTATCTTTGGTATAACCATATCGGGGATCGAACCTGCGACCTCCCGCAATCGCGGCGGACGCTCTACCACCGAGGCGGATTTATTTTCTGGAACATTTGCCATGATATTTTAAAGGAAAGTATGTCAGGATATTTTTTTGTCGAGAGTTGCTTTATTTCAATTTTTTGAGTTGTAATATGTCTTGTTGAATTGAGTTTAACATTTATAATTAATTGATTAAAATTCGTTTTGAAATTATGATGAGTTAACCCTTTCCCTCATATAGACGCTTTCTGACGCCTCTGCAGCAGATGGCTTTTTGAAAACATAGTGACAAAAGAAAGAATTGTTTAAAACGAGCAATTTCTCCTTTTGCCACAATGTTTTCCACTTTTAGTCATAGGTTATCCATTCAATTATAGAGATTTTCTATTGTTTGACAAAATATGTTCAAAGTCGTCTGCTGCAGATTTGTTGTATGAGGAAAAGGGTGAATAGTTTGCATTTATAGACGTTTTAAAGGCTTTAGCTATTTACGGATTGCCTCTTGCAAAAATGTATAATGCATTGTTTACTAATTAAATAAATAAGAATCGTATTACAAAAATCTACATGTGGTAAGTAACATGCCGGTTTTCAGCTCTTCAGAGCACAAAGTGACAAAAATGATAACTTTTCCGAAAAATGCCATTCGTCCGTCGTTTGTCAATTATTTTCGTCAAACAACTTAACCGGCTTGGCAATTACAACCAATCTTCACAGGACGTTTCCTTTTCACGGCGTGATCCTCTTTCAACATATGTCGACATATTAATTCATAGGTAGATCTTTGGTTGCTGCTGCATCAGAAAAAAGGGGTAAATGACTTAACTTGAAGTAATTTATATTTTTCTGTAACTGAAGGTCTGATGTTAAGATAATATTGCAGAAATGTTCCTCAGGCGACCATTTGCAAAATTTTGCAAGCCATATATATATATATATTGCTTCAAAAACATGGGCACCAGAAAGGGGTTGATTTTATTATTGTTTTCTCTGAAACTGCCGGATGATTTCAAGATAAATTAGTAGAAATGCTCCTTATATGACCATCTACAAAAAATATTCAAGCAATGTTGATTGGTTCGATGCTTGGTTCGATTGGGTCAAAGCAAATACTGTAAAAGTTGTAATATTGACGCTTAAAGTTGATTGATTGGGGTTTAACGCCGTTTACAACAATTTGTCAGTCATATCACGGCGACCAGTTCACATACTCATGCGTTTCCTGGTTTTCCCACACCAGTACACCACACAACATACTTTCCAAGCAACTGGCTACTTTTACACATAGACTGTTAAACATCCAATTGGTGAAAGACGAAGATTGACGCTTAGAGTTGATGGAAAAGCATTACGATTAAAACGCTGATAACAAGATAGAGTTATCAGCAGTACTGACAATTCATCAAGGGAACTCTGGTACATAATTGTAATCGGCGCACAATCTCAATCAAACTAGTCTACTTACTGCTATTTCGAATCACTGCGATTTTACACAAGGACTAATTAGTCTTGATGAGGACGTTTTAAAGATGTAAGCAAAACCATCTTATTTAACCCTTTCCCTCATACGACAATTCTGCAGCAGACGACATTGAACGTATTTTGTCAAAACATAAAAAATCTCCATAATTGAATGGATAACCTTTCACAAAAAGTGGAAAACATTGTAGCAAAAGGAGAAATTGCACGTTTTGTGCAATTTCTTCTTTTGTAACTATGTTTTCAAATATCCGTCTGCTGCAGAGGCGTCAGAAAGCGTCTATATGGGGGAAAGGGTTAATAAGGGGCGTTTGACATGTTCTAAAATCTTGTTGTGACTCGCTAACCCTATGTTGTGGTACTCAAACTAATCTTCATGGTGAAAACGATTTTGTTTGAGAACCAACAACAAAGGATGTGGTTTGAAGATATTGTGGGGAAAAAGAGCTGGTTACTCCTTTTCATATGGACCTCTCTGTTAACCTTTCGATGCGTGGCGTATGTCTGAATGTCTACAGGATTATGATACGTTTTGTTTATTAATCTTGTATTATGAAAGACGTATTTCATTACATTCATTTGACTGGAAAATCGGGATTAGATATTTAACAAAGGATGCGTTCATTCACGTGGCGTTTTGAACTAATTAACCGTTGATTACCTTCAAGCGAACACTTCAATGCGAGCTAGACACAGATAAAAGGGCACCAGGCTATACAACTATAAAGCGAACACTTCAATGCGGGCTAGACACAGATAAAAGGGCACCAGCCTATATAACTATAAAGCGAACACTTCAATGCGGGCTAGACACAGATAAAAGGGCACCAGGCTATACAACTATAACATGAACACTTTAATGCGGGCTAGACACAGATAAAAGGGCACCAGGCTATATAACTATAAAGTGAACACTTCAATGCGGGCTAGACACATATAAAAGGGCACCAGGCTATAAAACTATAAAGCGAACACTTTAATGCGGGCTAGACACAGATAAAAGGGTACCAGGCTATAAAACTATAAAACTTTACCTTGTACTCACAGTCATAATTTGTGCGCAAGAATCTGATTGGTTAAAATCAATTGCTTTCTCGAAATTTATCAATCAGGTGTTTTTGTTTAGTAGGGCGTTCATTTCTGAGCACAGGGAACGTCTTTAGTGTTTAATAGTTTCGGTACCAGGATGATTCCTTTTCGCACTATATTCATACTAACATCCACGAAGCTTCTGGCAAATGGTTATGACTAAAACCCGACGATACATGCAACTATGCATGCTGTTTGTATTGATTAACAATAACATCAATACATCCGAATATTGTGTTTCTTGTTACGTGATTCATGCTGTTATTTATTGAAAGCTGATCCTTTTAGCATTTTTAAGTAGGCGTTCTGTCATTGTTTTGTAAACTGTTTCTGCATTTCATCTTCTAGAGCGTGTGAATATAACATAATCGCAATACGATTATCGTGAATAGGGTGAGGATTTCAAAGGTATCGAATTGCAGTTTAACCACGTACATTATATACTATTTGAAAGTGTAGTCAGTTCGGAAAGTATAAGTGCACATTTGAAAGAGGACCACCAAGGAATATTCCTGTTAAGATTTGTCGAAATTTCCCAGTTGATTAGGATGAGATATCATTTGAAGCTTAAAGTTCAACTTCCCCATGTTCCGAAGCGTAGTGATATCCCTATCCTTTATTACACTCAATTATGATATTTACACAATCAGAGACTTTTTTATTTTATTTGGTTACCTAGAATAAGTGGAATTTATTTTACTTATTTGACTTCTGCTTATGTTTGTATTCGTAATTCAGTCTAGAATTTGTTGCACTATTTTGTTTATGATAGAAATGGTGTCGTCAGTCATTTACATCACGTCACTTCTAACTATGGTAACCTTGCTATCGCAATTCTAACAAAAATAACCATCGTCTCCATACGCGATTTCGTAATCGTATGCATACTTCATACGACTTCATTTAGTTTTTATTTCCATAATTGCAGACAAGTAACGATGAATAACTTTAACCCTTTTCCGCAAACACGAAATTTGTAGCAGACGACTTTTAGGATGTAAATGTGAAAATATTCTCTTCAAATGAAAGTTATTTATTTTTAATGGAGCTGAAAACATTTTGTCGCAAAAGTTGTCTACTGAAGTGGCGTCAGAAAGCATCTGTCAGTGGGAAATGGTTAAATTATTACAGTGTTATACAAAACTGGGTATCTATAACGTGGAATAGGGTTAAATGATTACAGTGTTATACAAAACTGGGTATCTATAAAGTGGAATAAGTTTAAATAATTACAATGTAACACGAAAATGGGTATCTTTAAAGAGGGAAATGGTTAAATAAGTACAGTGTTACAAGAAACTTGGTATCTTTAAAGAGGGAAATGGTTAAATAAGTACAGTGTAACACGAAACTGGATATCTTTAAAGTGGGAAATGGTTGAATAAGTACAGTGTTACAAGAAACTTGGTATCTTTAAAGAGGGTAGTGGTTAAATAAGTACAGTGTAACACGAAACTGGGTATCTTTAAAGTTGGAAATGGTTAATAAGTACAGTGTTACAAGAAACTTGGTATCTTTAAAGTGGGAAATGGTTAATTAAGTACAGTGTAACAAGAAACTTGGTATCTTTAAAGAGGGAAATGGTTAAATAAGTACAGTGTAACACGAAACTGGGTATCTTTAAAGTTGGAAATGGTTAATAAGTACAGTGTTACAAGAAACTTGGTATCTTTAAAGTGGGAAATGGTTAATTAAGTACAGTGTAACAAGAAACTTGGTATCTTTAAAGAGGGAAATGGTTAAATAAGTACAGTGTTACAAGAAACTGGGTATCTTTAAAGAGGGAAATGGTTAAATAAGTACAGTGTTACAAGAAACTTGGTATCTTTAAAGAGGGAAATGGTTAAATAAGTATAGTGTTACAAGAAATTTGGTATCTTTAAAAAGGGAAATGGTTGAATAAGTACAGTGTAACAAGAAACTTGGTATCTTTAAAGAGGGAAATGGTTAAATAAGTACAGTGTTACAAGAAACTTGGTATCTTTAAAGAGGGAAATGGTTAAATAAGTACAGTGTTACAAGAAACTTGGTATCTTTAAAGAGGGAAATGGTTAAATAAGTATAGTGTTACAAGAAATTTGGTATCTTTAAAAAGGGAAATGGTTGAATAAGTACAGTGTAACAAGAAACTTGGTATCTTTAAAGAGGGAAATGGTTAAATAAGTACAGTGTTACAAGAAATTTGGTATCTTTAAAGAGGGAAATGGTTAAATAAGTACAGTGTTACAAGAAACTTGGTATCTTTAAAGAGGGAAATGGTTAAATAAGTACAGTGTAACACGAAACTTGATATCTTTAAAGTTGGAAATGGTTAAATAAGTACCATAAACCTTAGTACCAACAGCAAATGTTTTTCCGGTCATAGTTTACAAACGGGTTATCATCTAAATGCCGGTTTGGGCGCGGTGGTTTGTGGGGATTGTAGGGCTAGCAATACGACTGACTCGCTGGTGTCAGGATACATGGACCGGTAGTACTGGTACTGTATCCAGGAACTACCATGATATAACTGAAATATTGTTGAAAGTGGCATAAATCACCATAAAAACCCTCTATATGCTACATGCAAACGTTACAAGGACATCGCAGTCAATGCGACATGCGTCATTCGTCTTCCACCAATGGGCTAAAGCTATGTGAAAAAGCAGCCAGTTGCTTTGGAAGATTGTTGTGTGGAGTACTGGTGTGAGAAAACAGGAAATGCATGAGTAGGTGAACTGGCCGCCATGATATAACTGAGAAATTGTTAAAAACGGCGTTAAACCCCAATCAATCAATCAACCCCAAGGACATCGCGCACAGGCGAAGTGAGTCGGACGAATCCAATAAAAACACATTAGATACGTATCCTATAGAGTATGGCGACCAATAATTACCAAAACAAATGTTACCAAAAGCCAATCTATTTTTTTCTATGCAAATAGTCACAGCTTACAACTCAATAGAGAACTCTATTTGTATATCAAATCTCGAATTAACGTTCTGTGAATAATATTTGTTACATAGATAAGTTTGATTTACGCGGCACCAAACAGGGGGGTAGCTATTTCTATTCTGTCAATATGATAAGTTATCAACGTGTTAACCCTTTCCCTCATACGACAATTCTGCAGCAGACAACTTTGAACATATTTTGTCAAAACATAGAAAATCTCCACAATTGAATGGATAACCTATGACAAAAAGTGGAAAACATTGTGGCAAAAGTAGAAATTGCACGTTTTGTGCAATTTCTTCTTTTGTCACTATGTTTTCAAAATGCCGTCTGCTGCAGAGGCGTCAGAAAGCGTCTATATATGAGGGAAAGGGTTAAAGTTGGGTGGATCCACGTCGGATTTGGCTTTAGAAGGCCTCGTTGGTGTGGCGGCTGAATGGTCTGACTAAACCATTTCCCCGATATTGACGATAAAATGCGCTTTTGCAACAGACGACTTTTGAAGAAAAAAAATGTTGAAAAGCTAAAAATATTAATTAATAGTATCAATTTCTCTTTTCCAACTATGATTCCTGTTCGAGATAATTATAAAGACTTCCAATTTCCATATACGATTTTTTCCTGAGATATACTCTATTCAAAGCCGAAGACGCTAAAATATCGTATCGCGCAAATGGAAAACAAATAGTTGCGTGGTTTAAGCCTCAAACGAGGGCATACCTAAGACTCTGAAGGTACTGTGTAACGTTTTGGGTCAAAATACAAAACATTCCAAATGTATCTCATTTCTTTCTAAATTGAATCGGTTTGATACTTTGAACATCATAATTGAACTAAATCGAGTTAGACCTCGGACGATAAAAACTCATAAACTTATGTACGTACTCTGTGATTCTTTGGAGTGAATCCGATTTCATTTTTGTCATTTCCCATATATACATTGAGGATATTTCATAAGTGTCTATTTATTATCATTTTTAATATGAGTATAGGTGCTACCTATTTCGGGTAAACATTTATTAACTTTTGTGATCGGTAAATAATTCCCTGTGAACTGCAGTTAGCCCCTTGCGTGCAGCACGATCAGTTATTTACGAGTCCTACCGACCTAAGCAAAGAAAATTAAAATCATCTTCAGGTTAAGCATATATTTAACTTTAAAATATGGCCAAGATTTTAAATCCATGAAGTTTTGTTGACAGGTAGGTATAAAAAATAATCAACTTGCCATTCATAAAGTACTTCAAATGAAAGAATTCTATAAATTCCATGGAACTACATTTGTGACGAGTCAAACTATCCTTTCCTATCATTTCTGTCGTTTTCCGTTTGGTTATTTATTCATCATTTGCGTTACGCTAATACAATGACGTCATATTACAGGAATTTGGATTTGTAACTACTGGAAAGTCAGAAAACCCTTATGAGTTTTTATTTGAATTCGTTTTAGAAATACACGACGAGTGTTATAACACGCAAATGATCTCACATAAAACTACTTGAGCTCGTTCCTGTATCGAGTACGTATTATCATATTTAATTGTTTCCTCTAGAAGTTTTTTTGTTTCGATATTTTCGCGTTGTAACGTAGAGTTGAGCGTAAGACTGGAAACCAAATTAGTAGTGTCATATAATTTGTTTGTAGTGTCATATGATATTTATGTAATGGCATTTTGACACTCCCAGAAAGGATTTATGTGATAAACCCATTTTCACTTATCTACAGCAGACGACTTTTAAAAACTTTTGGCCAGAATGAGAAATTGTTCATAATAATCATTTTTTTCCTTCTTCCTTCTGACATTATGTTTTGAACTCTATTCAATGGTTATACCTTTGTTGATAGAGATTTTCTGCATTTTTGCCATTTGAGCAATTTCTCCTTTCACTTAAAAAAACGTCTGCTGCAGAGACGCCAACAAAACTATTGTATCAGAAATGGTGTCTTACTCACATATTGCATATGTGTACACAGTTTGTTGTTCGTCTTATGAAGTGAAGAATTGATTAACGTTTGATAATTTTTCAGTCACATCACGTCAACCAGGTCCCATAATCATACGTGTCTTGGCTCTCTCCTAAAAGTACTCCTTACAGCTTCTTCCGAGACAACCGGCTACCTTACGACATATTTTATCCCATAAGAAGAAATAACGCCCATTACCATAATCGCCATTGAATAGAAATCTCACACCGTTACAGATTGAGTTTTTGCGTCACGACAGAGCCAATTCTTTTTAAAAGCTGTATGATGATATGTCGCATTTTAATGTGTAAACGTATTGTGACAAAGTTGCAGCAAACTACTTTTGAAAACATTGTGGAAAGAGTAAAAATTGCTCAAAATGAGCAATTTCGAAGTTAAATTACCTGTACTACTAATGTTTTTATGAACGTATCTACGGTCCAAAGCGGAATTGTAACTTCCATTTTAACAAGAATTACAGTCAACGACAACGGTGTAACGGAAAAGCGACGCCGCCCTCCAGTTCTAAAGGCACCGGGTTCGAATACCGTTATCAGCAGAATTGTCAACTGTAGGAATGTTTCCGGTTTAGAATAATGATTATGTCGTCACCAATCAAGCCAAATTTCGTTCAAAATTCAGGATGAAGCAAAAGTTCTGATTGAGTAATGCATAAACCTTTATGGCTAAGCCAAACAAGAATGTGTATTGTATTGTAAAAATTGATCCTTCTTTAGATTTAAAATTAGAACAAACGATGGATGGTTGCTGAAAACGAATTTTGGTGATGTCTTCAATAAAAAGTAACCCGGAGATACTATTACAAATTGACGTAGTTGCGTCTCAATTAATGTAGAATTCGTAATTATAATTAAACTAAATGCAAATATGCAGTACTTTATGAGTACTTTTTGACTATTGAATGAATATTCATGTATACGTTCCTACAACAAACGTGCACTAGGACATGGACATTTGTCATTTTATTATTATATTTCTTCAGTAATGGTTTCTTTAATTTAGAGTCACATAACTCTTGCTATGTCAACTGAAACATAGAACACCACTTCTTGCAAAAAAGTCACCAGCATCTATTTCTTATGCGTCATTCGCATACAAGCTAGGTACTGACACTCTTAGGTACGCAATGGCTTACCTTATGCTCTGAAACACACCTTCCTATCCACCCCATCCCCCCTTCAAAATGGATAAACAGATTAAATAAAAAAAGAACCAACGTAATGTTAGCAGCTAAACAGGGTCGGATTAAAGGGGGTTTCTCTACAGATATAGTTGGCAAAGAGGGTTTCTCTACAGATATAGTTGGCAAAGAGTGTTTCGATCCCTATCCAATTCCTAGCTGGCGCTTCGACAAGGCAACGTTCGAAGTTTTAATTAGTCAGAGGGAGTATGTTTATTTCTACATTAACTCATGATGGTGTACCGCTTATGCTCTTGTGATTCTGTACGTATGGACACTGTTCGCAACCAAACGCACCGTTCGCACGTGCTCCCCGCAGTGATATGTGTCTCCATGGATTGCTATTGTTCATTCTAATCGGAACTATAATCTCAGTTTCGTTATGTCCTTCTTGTTGTTTGCGGGTGGGTCGAACTGAATGGGGATACGAGTACTATAACACGAATAATCAATACAATTATATACATGTATACCAACACAATTATATTACATGTATACCAACACAATTATATTACATGTATACCAACACAATTATATACATGTTTACCAACACAATTATATACATGTATACCAACACAATTATATACATGTATACCAACACAATTATATACATGTATACCATCACAATTATATACATGTATACCAACACAATTATATAAATGTATACCAACACAATTATATACATGTATACCAACACAATTATATACATGTATACCAACACTATTATATACATGTTTACCAACACAATAATGTTATTATGTTACGGTGAGTAGTTAAAAAGATGTAATTAGTTCAGAACAGATACGTCTGCAATAAGATATGTGTCTCCTAACACATGTAAGACAACTATATACATATTCTGTATAAATCAGCCGCGTCTGACGATATTGTGTCTTACTGCCTGAGCTAGAGTGAGTGTTCGCTGTATCCATGTAATATACCCATTACGTATTTCTTTATATATCACACGTGTAATATAACATGACCGAATCACTATTTGTGTGTTCATCCGCGAATGTTTACACAATGGCCTAGAACGTGTATCCGGTAAACACAAACGTCACGATAGATTGACGAGGTAACGGAACCATTATCGGTCTATAAAATATCTTTTTGTGTGTTTAGTTAAAAGTATATTAAGTATTACATGTTAGGACTATTTTCTGACAGCGAAAAACCGATTTTCTTTTTGTGTTTCGTCATGTGATAAAAAGAATCTGACATTCGTTATACATATACACGTGAAGCCCCACTCACGTTTTGGCCATGTACATCTCCATGATACAATATTGGAGAACTAAGCATCAATACCACAAATCAAGAGCTGCGTCTTGTGATTTGGGGTTTCAAACTTCTACAATGGGGTCATATAAATGTATCATTATGAGTAATTTAGCCATTTGCAATAACTAGTTTAAGTTGTCAGCTGTAGATTCGACAAAATGTGTCTGCATGTGAGAAAGGGTTAAAACACATCCAACCACGTAAGTATGCCCTTGTTCATAGACATCTACTGAATTATCGCTGTCTCTAATCGTCACTGAAGTCTTTGTGTGAGATTTAATTAAATGTAACATATGGTGAAAACAGGTTTTGTTTCTTTTCTATGTCTACACAGAGTTACAGAAAGAACGGACTTCGAAAAGAAACAAGGCCCTGTTGATGGGTTATAAATCTGATGGAGAACTTTATAACGTCATATGTAATTGACTTATGATCCTGAAAAACAACAACAGCAACCCCAAACATAAACCATTTACTTTACACGTAATTTATGTACAAACCCTTAAACCATTTAATTTACACGTAATTTATGTACAAACCCTTAAACCATTTACTTTACACGTAATTTATGTACAAACCCTTAAAAGATTTACTTTACACGTAATTTATGTACAAACCCTTAAACCATTTACTTTACACGTAATTTATGTACAAACCCTTAAAAGATTTACTTTACACGTAATTTATGTACAAACCCTTAAAAGATTTTCTTTACACGTAATAATGATACTTTACACATCATCAACGAAGTTTGGGTTTATTGTCACTTTAACGCTAAAAAGATGAAACATCCTGTACATTCTAATAATTGCTAATATTACAAAATAATGCGCGATTTCTCAAACTAAGCGATATCATAAAGAAACCAAAATTGTAGTTTATTGTTAAAATGAACTATTGGTCGCATCCTCGGTAGACCTATCTTACAATTTCTGGAACAATTGTAGATAACATTCTGTGGAAGTATGATAACTGTTGCTATAGATTTCACTGTTATATAACATTCTGGGGAAGTATGATAACTGTTGCTATAGACTTCCCTGTTACATAACATTCTGGGGAAGTATGATAACTATTGCTATAGACTTTCCTGTTACATAACATTCTGGGGGAAGTATGATAACTATTGCTATAGACTTCCCTGTTAGATAACATTCTGGGGAAGTATGATAACTATTGCTATAGACTTCCTTGTTATATAACATTCTGGGGGAAGTATGATAACTATTGCTATAGACTTCCCTGTTATATAACATTCTGGGGGCAGTATGATAACTATTGCTATAGACTTTCCTGTTACATAACATTCTGGGGGAAGTATGATAACTATTGCTATAGACTTCCCTGTTATATAACATTCTGGGGAAGTATGATAACTATTGCTATAGACTTCCCTGTTAGATAACATTCTGGGGAAGTATGATAACTATTGCTATAGATTTCCCTGTTAGATAACATTCTGGGAAAGAATGATAACTGTTGCTATAGACTTCCCTGTTAGATAACATTCTGGGAAAGAATGATAACTGTTGCTATAGACTTCCCTGTTATATAACATTCTGGGGAAGTATCATAACTGTTGCTATAGACTTCCCTGTTATATAACATTCTGGGGAAGTATCATAACTGTTGCTATAGACTTCCCTGTTATATAACATTCTGGAGAAGTATGATAACTGTTGCTATAGACTTCCCTGTTATATAACATTCTGGGGGAAGTATGATAACTGTTGCTATATACTTCCCTGTTACATAACATTCTGGGGAAGTATGATAACTGTTGCTATAGACTTCCCTGTTACATAACACTGAATGGGGGCGTATGATAACTATTGCTATAGATTTCCCTGTTTTCGATCGAATATAAACTACGTGTGTTAAACCATACAATACAAAAAACATTCAATGAATTAAAATAAACATGAAGTTTGGTATTAAGTAAGTATACTTCATTACATTAAAGCTAAACGTTTTAATGTAACTGTGTACAATGCGTTGCAAAACGAAAGACAATATATTTCCAGACTACTTTCACATACTTATAATAGTATAGAAACATATGAAGCGCCTCTAGTGATTTTGGAGTCTTAATGACTCTGCGTACAGTGAAGTCCCAGGCGAGTCTATTCATTTGCACAGTCCGACTAGATTCTCCACCGTCCGCCTGTATGTTATAAACACCTTACTTAAAATTCTGACAAAAAATGGAAGAGTAGCCTTACTCATTTTTACTCTAATGTAACTTTAAATGTTGTAAAAGCGGTTTGTCACAAGTACCCTAAATTCGCTAGAAACGACATGACCTGACCTCGATGCCCATTCAGATCCCTGTCTACAATTGTTATAAATATTCATTTAGTTACATATGCATTTACAATCGTTATACTTTTAATGAGAAACAAAATATCAATATATAATGTACTGTTCAAATATAGAATGATTCCAGATATAAAACATAACTGTTTTTCATTAAATAGATCATAAAACAGTGTATATCATAAGCAGTGTGCACACCTATACATTAAAGAGGTCAATCAATGGAAATGTAATTAAATCTTACAACTGTTACAAGTCGTATTTACACAGAAGGCCGACCCCTTGTATAACCTCATTCCGGACGCAACAAGTAGTATATATATAAGATACACGCTTATCCGAGATACCTGATTCCAACGTCAGGACCCGACCAAGATGCGGCTTTTTACGCTTGTGGTGTTCGTGGTACTGATCCAACTGGTGGTGCTTGCACATGGTGGTATGTTAACTTGTTCATTTTTTTTAAGAAGCGTTTTTTTATACATAAATAACTATTTTATTTAATGATTAGTGCAGGTATACATGGATTACATTCAGTGTCTTGGTTGAGGGAAAAAGCTTGTGTACACGTGAATTTGAATCTGTCTACGAAAACGATTTATCATTTTTCGCATGCAGACGCATTTTATTGCCTCAGTAACTGACGAATTTTGAAAACATTATGGCAAAAGAGGAAATTTGCTCAAAAAGAGCAGTTTCTCTTTTTTGCCACAATGTATTTAAATCTATTCAATAATTAAACTTTCATTTAGAAAGATCTTTAACATTCTTGTCTACTATGTTATGTCAAAGTCATCTGCTGCTGATTTGATGCATGTGGGAAAGAGTTATTTGACATTTTACCTAGTATAATGCATTTCGAGTTGTCTACTTTGAACAAATAAGACAATAAATGTAGATCTAACATTTTAATAACTAGAACTAATATTTTGATTACGGATTAAGAACAGTGTTGCACAAGGAGAAACGCTCGCTTTGAGCTCTGTCAACTTAACCGCATAGTTTTGGTCTGCAGCTGATCTGTGAACACTCGACTGTATGAGATAAAGCGTTACATATTCTGATTCAAATTTACAGGATAGCAAACCTCAAATATTCTTGGTGTTCATTTCAATGTATGTCGGCATCATTAGATTACAATCAACAATTTATATTGAGAAGTGTGATGAACTTGCCTAATTGTAAATGTATATGTATGATACCGCGACCTAGACAATAAGTAAATTATCTACAGTGTTATCTGGCTTTAAACATGTAGCATTTTACGATTCTTTTTTATTTTATCGAAATCAAGTCATAGAACAGTTAAGTTTTAGTTATATTAATTGACAATTAACATAGTGAATACTCTGCGTATATTTGAAGTATGTCAAGTCATTTCAAAATCGTTTAAAATAAAAATCACGTATAAAACTTGTTGTTTGAGAAAAATAGCATGATCCTGACCTTTCGTGGAAAGTCGTGTAATTTCATTAAACTCGTGTATTTCTAATGAAAAATACACATAATTTGCTAATGAAAACCATTACGTATTTCTTTATATGTAACACGTGTAATATAACATGACCGAATCACTAATTTTGTATTTATCCGCGAATGTTTACAAAATGGCCGAGAACGCGTATCCAGTAAACACAAACGTAACGATAGATGGCTAGTCATGATAGGGGCCATTATTGGTCATATTTTTTGTTTTTATGTGATTAGTTAACAGTTTATTAAGTATTACATGTTGGGACTATTTTCTGACCGCGAAACCCCAATTTTCTTTTTGTGGTTCTTCATGTGATAAAAATAATCTGATATTCGTTGTTATTGTTAGTTATTAAGCTCGCCAAAGGCTCGCTTGATAACAAATGTCTTGAACTCGTTTAATACAACTTCATATGAAACGACAACTCATATCATATCCTATATATATCATTTGTATAATTGTATTTGTTGTAAACCTGCACATTTTCCGGCGCAAATTAATTCAGACTGACACGTACACATTCAAATCGACGGATACAATAATCCGCATTTGACGTACGAGATATGGTAATGGGACGTCATTGACATACGATTTCATGTCATTCAAAATGCCGCGTCAGTAAAACGTGTATCACACGCCATTGATAACTGTTAGTGTTTGTGTAAAAGTTGTTATTTTGTAATTGAAAATATAGAAATTTGAATAATCTGTCTTTATCATCTGTCATAAAAGTTGTTATACTAGGTATGTAATACAGGGAAGATAACGTTACAGTAGTTATCATCTTTCATAACAGTTATACTAGATATGTAATAAAGGGGAGATAACATTGCAGTAGTTATCATCTGTCATAAAAGTTGTTATACTAGGTATGTAATAAAGGGGAAATAACGTTGCAGTAGTTATCATCTGTCATAACAGTTATACTAGGTATTTAATAAAGGGGAGATAACATTGCAGTAGCGATACGATATGTTAGGCTAACGTATCGTTCAAATAACCGTTATAACCGACTCACGTTATTGTGCTAGATACATCTGAATACAAACCCGATTTGAATCTAGCCATTTAAATATCCGACAAACAATCTACCTATAAGGACGTTGTTTGTACTTTGACCGGATATGACGACGACAAGGTTCGAGGTGAATAATGTCTTTTGCAAGCAGTGCTCTAGTCTGGAGTACCCTCCCCTTATTTCTGCGTTAATGACTATCATAGGAGGTCGGGAACCGGACAAGCAGGACTGTTCGTAATAGTTAGTTAGTTCTTTGAGACCCAGCAGGTTTTCTACAGATGGTAATACACGGTGTCAAATGGCCTTGAAACGACAGTGTACCTTCTTTCGGTCAAAGTAAACAACAACAACAACAACAACAACAACAACAACAACAACATTATTTGAGCCACGTCACACGAAAACGAAACGAGATGTTTACGCGTTTTGGTAAACACAACCCTGCTTGTTATAGTCAGAGATGTTTACGAGTATTGGTAAACACAATCCTGCGTGTTATAGTCAGAGATGTTTACGAGTATTGGTAAACACAATCCTGCTTGTTATAGTCAGAGATGTTTACGAGTATTGGTAAACACAATCCTGCGTGTTATAGTCAGAGATGTTTACGAGTATTGGTAAACACAATCCTGCTTGTTATAGTCAGAGATGTTTACGAGTATTGGTAAACACAATCCTGCTTGTTATAGTCAGAGATGTTTACGAGAATTGGTAAACACAATCCTGCTTGTTATAGTCAGAGATGTTTACGAGTATTGGTAAACACAATCCTGCTTGTTATAGTCGGAATCGGTGTCCAGAGGCTTCCATGGGGCCGGTATTATTAGATTGCGAACAGGGAAGATCTTGATCGGACTGTACATATACACAGGCTGATCGGGTACTTCGCTGGTCACAATGTCCTGAAAGTATGTGTTCGTGTCGCCTGCTTCAATGAGCATATGCATAGGCCACTTACATGTATATCGAGGGCTTGGCGTGAAACGGTTGTAACTAAAAACCTATTTTTTTTTTGAAAACCCTGGTTTAGGAGCAATTTTTACCCCTTTGTAAACAATGCAAATTTAGGTGCCATTGCTCAGAACGAGCAATGGCACCTAAATTTACATTGCTTACAAAGAAAAATGATTTAACACTTATAAAGACTTTATGGTGAGGTGATTAACCTTGGTAACAAAAATACCACTTTTAGTTACAACCGTTTCACGCCAATCCCTCGATATGTCATAAAACTATAAATCAACTCTATTTAACATAATATATCAGGTAAAAAGGGAAAAAATTCGAGGAAAGAACCAAAGTCATTAAAGCATGATCGTGGAAGGATACAGAAGCCTAAATCTTTAAAATTGGACAAACCAGCAATTAAAGATCGTGGTAAGATCTATGTGCGTTGTGTTACGTGTACAATGTCCAGTGCTTGTTATTTGTGTCTGCTTCATTGTGGAACCGTCTTCACGGCGAAGTTGTTAGAGCGTCCACCCTATGGAGCTGGAGACCAGGGTACGATCCCCGGCCGGGTCATACCAATTACTTTATAGATGGCAAGGATGGCTTCCCTCCTTGGCGTTCACGGTAGCCTGTATAGCGTTTCGACTGATTCGTCCATGTCAGGATAAATACTATTGATAGTACTGGAAAATTACCCAGGAAACGCCGAGATATAACTGAAATACTATTGATAGTACTGGAAAATTACCAAAGAAACGCCGAGATATAACTGAAATACTATTGATAGTACTGGAAAATTACCAAAGAAACGCCGTGATATAACTGAAATACTATTGAAAGTACTGGAAAATTACCCAGGAAACGCCGTGATATAACTGAAATAGTATTGATAGTGCTGGAAAATTACCCAGGAAACGCCGTGATATAACTGAAATACTATTGATAGTACTGGAAAATTACCCAGGAAACGCCGTGATATAACTGAAATACTATTGACAGTACTGGAAAATAACCTAGGAAACGCCGTGATATAACTGAAATACTATTGATAGTACTGGAAAATTACCAAAGAAACGCCGTGATATAACTGAAATTACTATTGATAGTACTGGAAAATTACCCAGGAAACGCCTTGATATAACTGAAATACTATTGATAGTACTGGAAAATTACCCTGGAAACGCCGTGATATAACTGAAATACTATTGAAAGTACTGGAAAATTACCCAGGAAACGCCGTGATATAACTGAAATACTATTGAAAACGACGTAAATCACTAGCAAAACAATTTGCTCAAGTGTGCATTTCGTAAACAAAAGGTGCACCGAGCGTTACATGTATACGTATGATCATGTAACAGACATACTTGGATTTATGTTCACAAGTTAAAGCTACTTCATACTTAATATTGATTGAATTGTCAAGTATTTCGTTACAGTTGTTTGTGTTTGTGTTTTTATTTTTCTAGTTTTGTTGTCGTTTATAAAATGCTTGTTGATACTAATTTAATAAAAAAAAAAATCTAATCATTTTTACTTTTGTAACACAGTTTAATTATCTTGATGTGTCGCTACATGTTGATCAGTATCTTTTGTATTGTGAGTCACAACGTCTATTACGTTACAATTGCCCCATTTTACACGAAAACAGTCTGATCAGAATGTTTTGTGTGCGAAATCTAGACGTTAACGTATTTCAAAGACTCATATATGACAAAAAAGCCATTTTTGCAGTAGAACTGTCATTTGAGACGTAACATCGACATATTTCTGAACCCTTCAAATGTTGTATTTTGTTTGGCGGGGCATACCTGTGGTCTTATACAATGCATATATCGAGGGCTTGGCGTGAAACAGTTGTAACTAAAACTAAAAATGGTATTTTCTTACCAAGGTTAATCACCTCGCCATAAAGTCTTTATAAGCGTTAAATCATTTTTCTTGGAAAACAATGCAAATTTAGATGCCATTGCTCGTTCTGAGCAATGGCACCTAAATTTGCATTGTTTACAAAAGGGTCAAAATTGCCCCTAATCCAGAGTTTTCAAAATAGGTTTTGAGTTACAACCGTTTCACGCCAAACCCTCGATATATGTCTAAATGACAAAGCAGCATGCCATAGCTTGGTTCTTCAAATGATGTAGATAGTTGAGATAACCCCCATATGTGATGCTTTAAAGAATTGTCTCATTGATAATCGAGATTTGAGAATATCAAATACGTTCCATATCTTGAGCCCTGAAAAGTAACTGTAATGGTAGTTTTTTTTTTATGATGCGTGAACTGATTGACAGGCAGGCCAAATCTTGATTTCACTGCGCAGTTGCGTAGACTTATCTGGCTCTACATTGGTCGCAAAATACATACACAAATTTCTTGAGGCAACGTTTAAAGGTTTCAAGCCAAACCACACACCCTGCTAATAGCATGACATCTCATAATGATAAGCACCGTTTAAAAATCAGCCGAAGACTCCAATCTGCCGGGCTTGTTGACAGGAGGGGCCTCGTATTCCAGATGAAATAGTTCTCTGGTCTGATCCTGCCAGTATGCGTTTCTGCAATAATCCATATACTGAATATGTATATAAACCTTTCCCCACTTTCAACAAATATGCAGCAGGCTACTTTGAAAGCTCAGGAGGAAAACATAAAACATATTGGCGATCTTTGTGGAAACATCCCTATGAAAGAAAGTCTAATAATGAGGGACATTAGTGATAATTATATTATCTCCCTTGTCAGATAAAGACCAAGTAAAACCAAATAGTCGGTAGGTCCTTTAAGTTGGAATCCTTTGTCTTTATCGCTATTTCGCAATGAGATATTGCAATTACTCTGTACACATTAATCATAAATGTGTTAATTAAAGTGATGATTCAAAAGTGAAAATTTACGTAGCAGTGTTTAAAGAAAACAAATGTGGAATTACTAATCAATCTAATAACAGTTGGCCAAGAAAATGCAATTTTAAGTGCACCATCCAGTGCAGAGAAACCAATGATAAAAACAGAGGAAACCAAATGAAAGGACCTAGGTAGATGTAGAGAGTATTAAAGGGAGATAACTGACCGATGTCTCCAATTGAATAACAAATTGAAAATAGTGTTGAATCATAAGGTGAAAGGGTTATATTATTTTATACGTATTTGGATAACATGCATGGTGTTTTAGCAAAGCGTATCATCTTATGAGAAACAGTCAACCTGTTCAATATGACCTATTTCTAGTGTGCATATGCCTAAAGTCGGATATACAAGGGCGAACTTTTTCACAGAGAATAGCGCGTTATATTACTTAGGTGGTGATCTACCTTCCTGTACGTACAATGTGACCCCTTCATTTCATCGAAGACTTTAAGTAGACGTTCTTACTTCACGTTGAAGCTTTCTATTCGATGTATAGATTTATATTTTGGAGGGAGCAAATTGTTTTCTCACGCGACCTAGACAATAGAACACCACTTACATAGATTTAGATTAATATGGCATTTCCTTCGTCAGTTTAACTTATAACCTATACAAAATACCTCAGGCAAAAAAAGTAAACCCCCGAAGAAAATTGCTGGAAAAGACCCAAAGGTGGATGAAGGGAAGTTGAAAGCCATGGTAGAGGAACTCCCAAAGCCGAAGCACAAGCTTCCAAAACCTGTCAAGTCTCCGTCAAAACATGGTGGTAAGACGAAAAGCCAACTGTGATGTGTCTTGTGTTGTGTCCGATTTGTTTTGTCAATGTCGTGGCATGCTCTTGCAACGCATTGTTTTTGTTTCTCTTTGACATTTCATGGTGCTTTCTGCTCTTTAATCCTTCATCTAGCATCTACATGTTGATAATGAAATGAATCATTGTCATTTCTTGACTTTCTCTGTCAAAGTTGTTCTTATCTCGATGCAGTCTGCTCGTATATATGTTTTGTCAAACGTGGTCTTCATAATATTAGTTGCCATAACATGTTGCATATCTGATTTCAATAGTTGGTAGTTTCTTTAATAATTGTCAGCACAGAACAGTTTTATATGGTAGTTCCCGTATAAAGGTGCATACCTGATTTGATTCACTTCTCTCATAACCATGTGCAGTCTGGTATGTAAGCTGTTCTTATTTAGCTGCTGTTCGTAAGTTATTATTTAATGATGTTACCATACGATTTGTTATGCCAAGTCTCTGTTTTCAACAAATATGGTAAGTTGACCAATTTTGTCTAGTTGAGTTCACTGAAGTCCGAATAAAGCTAACAATTGCTTATATTTACAGAAGTAACTCCAAAGAAATATATCATTTCATTTATTTATTTAATACTACTAATAAATTAAATTTAGTGTTGGGCCGATGATCGATTATAATCGAAAGTTGATCGGTTATGCATCATGTTGGCGATAATCGATTGCATTTTGCCACAATCGATTATCAATCGGTTCACCTTTTTTGCATCATTTATGCTGGATTAATATTTGCTTCTACAAGGGAGATTACTCTCGCAGTCATGTTTGAAAACTCATGTTTGGTGGGCTAGCATGTAAATACAACAACTTGAGATCGAACAAAAGTGTTTTTTTGGCAATCAAATGATACAACCTAGTAAAGACAAGACGGTATATTTTTTTATCAAACATAAATAATAAGAATCATTGCGAACATTGAGGCTTGTTAAATACAATACTGTATGAACCGATTATATAATCGATGTCTAATCAAATGAGGCAAAGCGATTGTAACTGATAATCGATTGTAAAAATGGAACCGATGGCCCAACATTCATTTGTCTCTAGTTAAAGCCGTCATATACCTGTCTATATATATCTGTGTTATAGTCAGAAAATGATAAAAGAAGAGTATTGCATGTAGATATTGGTACTCGAGTGCATTTGTATGGCTCGATCCGTGCTAGGGTTCTATCGATCCAGGGAACGTAAGTTCATTAAATCTGACGGATGACAAAGGCTTTTGGAGAAGCCTCATTCGTCTTCCACCATTGGGATAAAAGTCTATGCTGGAAGGACGTCAGCTACCTAGGACAAATACTGTCCAAAACGACGAATAATGAATTAATTAACAAACTTTGATGTATGTTACATGCTAAAAGTACTATTATACATGACATACCGGCTCTAAACACTACCACTTTTTGATGTATGTGCTCATCGATGGGATTTCTTAAATATATGAGCTCTTTTTATTATCAATTCCTGCAGTTTTCAAAAATATACCATGTATAGAAAGGGAATGAATGGCTTTTCCAAGAAGATTGAATTTATTTGACCTGTTAACTATAATAAAGAGAAACATGTTCAGCAAAACAGACATGCATATATATCCACATGATAATGATATTTGTCAAAGGTCATAAATACATTAAGGGTACATTTGGCACAGGTTAAAATAGGTGTGTAAATAATATATATATATAAAAATATATATGCATGAATTGAATTACTTTAGATAAAATGTCAAAGGAGTCGAAGACACACGCTAAGACAAATAAGGAAAAATCTTTGTCAAAAGACGTAGATAGAAAATCTAAGAAACATTCTAGAAAACACAAAGAGAAACACTCGTCGAAGGGTGGTCACAAGAAAACAAAGAAAAGTGAAAAGAAAGACGTTGGGAAACGACCCTCGTCACCAGACAGTGGTAAGAAAACAAAGAAACTTTCGGAAAAAGATTCAAGAAAACACTCAGATAAAAAATTCAATAAAGATTTGAAATCCTCCCCAAAGATGATAAAAGAAAAGGATTTAAAGAAAAGTGTAAAGAAGGACTCCTCGGAATCAAAAGAAACCAATCGAGGTAAATCAAGTGGTGAGACGTAAATGTGTCAATATATAGACAATGTGTCGTGTTCAGTTTTGTTGTTTACCTTACGTATCACTTTATATCTCTCATTCCTGTGCTTGGCGAGTACACTTTTCGGGTCTCAACCTTCTCGCATAGCAGTGCGAGGAACAAATCTTTTGTTTTCGTTCCAATGTTATCTTCAATTTAGATCCATGTTTTTTCCATCTTTACCACTTTGATTTGATCTAAATGTATTGTTCAATTCCTCTTCGCCTGTTACTCTTTTTCATTCACTTCCTTAAACGTATATTATAAATCATTTATAAATACGTTAACCGTATTTTACGTTTTGATGTATTTACAATGTGTGTTTTCGCTGGTCGTGATTTTCATTATAATCACGTTTTCATTTCCAAAACACGATTAACTGAGTTAACTGAGTGTCTGTTATTTAGCATTGTTACCAGTGTTCCCATGTCATGTCAATCCAACACATATTACCATTGGAATACTATTTTATGTTATTTGAAATCAACAACAGAAATTACACATAGTTGAATAGACTTGGCTTGGCTATACAGAACACTTAAAATCTATCATCATGTATTCTAATTCTTCTTGTGTTATATATTTAAAAACAAATGCAACAGTTTAAACATATATAAAACAAATTAATACAATACAAATCTTAATTTTATTATGTGCCATTGTATTGTAAATCATTTTTGTAAACCGAGATATATAGTGATATGTTACATATATTTCATCGGTTGTATATCACAAAGGTTAAGGTCTTATATAATTATTCTCTGCAATTCTGCCCTTTTTTGGCGTGGGCAGGGGGTACTTGAAATGTATCCCCCAAAAGCATGGTGTTGATTATTTTCTCCTTTGTTTAAAATTCAGTTGAATAACATCGTATATAAATCGAGGGCTTGGCGTAAAACGGTTGTAACTAATATAGGTATTTTCTTACCAAGGTTAATTACCTCGCCATAAAGTCTTTATAAGCGTTAAATAATTTTTCTTGGTAAACAATATGCTCTGAGCAATGGCACCTAAATTTGCATTGTTTACAAAAGGGTCAAAATTGCCCCTAATCCAGGGTTTTCAAAATAGGTTTTGAGTTATAACCGTTTCACATCAAGCCCTCGAAATGTTAGTAAGAAAAATATATTGAGGTGGAAACCTTTCTTGTTTGATGCCCTCAAATAATTGTAATTTGGGCTCTTCGCTGTTATGCATAAAATAAGAGTTCTTCGCTGTTATGCATACAATAAGAGTTCTTCGCTGTTATGCATACACTAGGAGTTCTTCGCTGTTATGCATAAAATAAGAGTTTTTCGCTGTTATGTATAAACTAAGAGTTCTTCGCTGTTATGCATTAAATAAGAGTTTTTCGCCTTATTTTTAAAAATGTTAAGACAATACTCAAATTTCTTTACCTTTATAACGTTGGCATATTTATTGATGTAATACATTATACGATGCTCAAATTATTGTTATCAACTGATTGTTTTACATAATATGGACAAAACTTGTATTTTCAAACCTTTGTTGTGTTCAAATTGCATTTGTCTCAGAAAATAACCTGTTGAGTGCCGATACTATTCTCCCAATTGAAATCAGTATGAACCTTTCTACACTATGTCAAACAAATACAAACAAATATACATGAAAGGAAGCCAAAGTTTAGAAATTATCTTTAACGACATCATCCGGCAATCCTATTTACACCATATCAGATAAACGACCTAAACACACGGATTCAAAGAAATCCTCGTCTGTAAAAGGACCGAAGGGAAGAAAAACTAAGGAGAGAAAGGAGCCACATTCTAAGACAAAAGATAAGAAGTCTCTACGTTCTAAGAAAAAAGATAAGAAGTCTGTACGTTCTAAGAAAAAGGATAAGAAGTCTCTACGGTCTAAGATTAAAGATTTGAAGTCTCGAAAGGATCGAAAAACTAAGAAGCCAAAGTCTAAACGAGACTCAAGCAAAGGCTCTTCTACGAAGGACTCCAAGTCTTCAAAACGAACGAAAAAAAAGTCACGACATTCAGAAGATGATGATTCAAGAAGCGGTAAGACAACCTTAGTGATATTGTTACTTTGTTTGCTATTCAATCCAGACAAGTAACATCTGTGTTGTACAGTCGAGACATGTGTGTGTTGTGCGCTATTCATTCCAGATGTGTGTGTTTTGTATTGTTCACTGTATTGTTCATTCCAGATTTGCGCATTCTTTGTTGCTAAAACCAGATATGTCTGTTATTCCTGATATGTGCGATCCTTGTTGCTTAATCCAAAGCTGTGTGTTCTGTATTGTTCACTGTATTGTTCATTCCAGATATGTGCGTTTTTTGTTGCTAAAACCAGATATGTCTGTTATTCCTGATCTGTGTGATCCTTGTTGCTTAATCCAAAGCTGTGTGTTCTGTATTGCTTACTCTAGACATGTCTGTTATGTGCTGTTCATTCCAGTTCTGTGGATCTGTGTGACTGATTCCAGATTAGTGTGATCTTTGAAGTTCATTCCAGATATATATGTTCTACGTTGTTCATTACATATCTGAGCGAACCTATCCGATTGTTCTTTGTTGGTCGTATCTGACATGCACGTTCTTTGTTGTTAATTCCAGATATGGTTTATGTGTTTAAATAAACAAGAGGGACTGTAACAAGCTCTTGAATAAAATTATATCTGTAATATATTATTAGATCAACCCTTTCCCACATCCGAACGTTTTTTGACGCCTCTGTAGCAGACAATTTTTTGAAAACTTTGCGGCAAAATGAGAAGTTCCTCATGATGAGCGATATCCCTTTTCGCCACGATTTTTCATTGTTCTTTCATTTAAAGCCATTTTCCAAAAAAAACCAGAACAATAAGTAGTCTACTGAGTTCATCCTAAAGGATTAATCAAACAATCTGGCAAAGACTGCGCTTATAAATTTAAGGAGGTTTGACCGAGTGGATGAGATCCGTAGACTACTGTAAAAAAATGCAATGAGATCCGTTGTACTGCGTCTGTATGTGTGATCGTTTTAACACACAGAATGCTCGGAGCATGTTATTCAAAGGCCGGCGTTTAATTAATGCTGCGGCCGGCTAGCACATAGGACACTGACGGTGCGGATGCGCATTAGAAGGGACTCGATGTAAAATGTAATATATATGTTTTAATGCTTAGTGTAATATATATGTTTTAATGGTAATCGTAATAAATATTTCTTACTGTCAAATGTAATAACTATGTTTTAACGTAAAGTGTTATAAATATGTCTTAATGTTTAATGTAATATCTATGCTTTAATATTAAGTGTAATAAATATGTCTTAATGTTTAATGTAATATCTATGCTTTAATATTAAGTGTAATAAATATGTTTTAATGTTTAATGTAATATCTATGCTTTAATATTAAGTGTAATCAATATGTCTCAATGTAAAATGTAACAAATATGTTTATTATATTTGTTTTTATATATATACATGTTTTACGTCTTTCTTTTTATATAATGTATTTATATTTTTGTATTACATGTTATATATTTTTCTATGTATATATGATTTTCTATGTATATATGAGCCATTCCAAGACAAAACCAACATTATGGCCTCTGCGTAATGTATCGACCCAGATCAGCCTGCGCAGTCCGCGCAGGCTAATCCGGGCCGACACATTCCGTATTATGGTAATATATGTATAGAGTAATGATTCCTGAAACAGAAAATCTACAGGAGGCGAAAAGGGTCTGTCAGGGTTAGCCTGTGCGGCATGCTTATGCTGATCCGGGTCGATACTTTACGCAGAGTCAATAATGTTGGTGTTCTCGTGGAAAGGCTCATATATATTTGCCATATTTATATAATATGTAAATGGCAAAAGGCGAAGTGCATTGCCAATAATTGCTAAAAACAGTATTGAAACGAATACACAGTGATTGATGTACCTAGCGAAAGGTTTATTGGAACATTTAACATTTCCCGCACGCTGACGCATTCATTCTAACATTGTTGTTGAGCCCCGGTAGCTCAGTTGGTAGCTACGTGGGCTGACAATCCAGGGGTTGTGAGTTCGAATCCCGGCTCGGCCAACTTTCTTTCCGACGATTGACAAAAGTCAATGCGACATGCGTCATTCGACTTCCACCAATGGGCTAAGTTTATGTGGAAAAGCAGCCAGTTGCTTGGGAAGATTGTTGTGTAGAGTACTGGTGTGAGAAAACCAGGAAATGCATGAGTAGGTGAACTGGCCGCCATGATATAACTGAGAAATTGTTAAAAACGGCGTTAAACCCCAATCAATCAATAAATCTAACATTGTTAGAGCTGACGACTTTTAAACACACTGAGGTAAAAGGAGAAATTGCTCATAATGTTTTTATATTTTATTCAATAATTGTACGCTAATTTAAAAGACATTTTCTTATTTCTGCCTAGCTGTTTTCAAAGTCGTCTGTGGCAGATTGTTTGTATATGGGGGGAAGGGTTAAGGTAAAGGGAATGTGGCATATTTCAAATTGTAAAAACTTTGTGTTGCTGTTGTGAATTTCACTTGCGAATTATTCTCGACTCGTTAACGTATCCTAGCCAACAAGTACGGTGTTCCGTTAGGGCCATCGTGCTATCGTGGCATCGCGTGTGCTTGTTGACAGCGCGATAGCACGATGACACGATGGTGGTGGTACGATGACACGATGGTGATGGCACGATGGCACGATGACGATGACGCGAAGCAATACCGCGTCATCGTCATCGTGCCATCGTAGCATCGCTCCATCACCATCGTGTCATCGTGTCATCGCGTCATCGTCATCCTGCTATCGTGTCATCACCATCGTGTCATCGTACAATCACCATCGTGTCATCGTGTCATTGTGTCATCACCATCGTGTCATCGTGCTATTGTGGCATCGCGTGTGCTTGTTGACAGCGCGATAGCACGATGGCCCTAACGGAACACCGTAAACAAGCGAGTGTCATTTATTTCCTTACAGGAAAGGGAGCATCGAAATGTACAGAGACGTGTAGTGCTAACCAATACTGTTCGAAAACCGGCAAATGCAGATGCAATACTGGATACATGTTCAACAGGCAGGGCAACGCGTGCATAGGTAAGATTGGATTCTTTTATGGCATATATTTTTAAGCTCACCTGAGCAGGAATTGCTCAAGGTTAGTTATTGTGATTGCTCTATGTCCGGCGTCCGTTGTGCGTCGTCCGTCAATATATCATCTTCCCCTCTGTTACCAGAGTATCATGTCAATTGAGGATTAAACTTCACAGTAAGCATCCTATCAATTTCCTCGGCCATATTTCTTCGATTTTCTTTTTATCTAATCAGAATTCTGTTTTCCATGGCAGTCGAAATAAAACAAAAGAATACAAAATGTTCTTCGCCCAAACCGGTTTGCCGATTTTCATTGGGTAACCCTCCATCTGATTCATACAAAACATATTGATTGGTCTAAAAGCATGGCCGCCAGGGGAGCGCGGTTGTTTTGCCTCATTTGGCTATTGTGAAAACTTCTTCGCCAAAAGTGTCTATCTGATTTCCAAATAATTTTGTAGAAATATTTCTTGTGTGACACTCTATCAGGCCATATTGATTGATAGAAAAACATGGCATCCAGGGGTTGAAGCTGTTTTCCTTATATGTTTTCGGTGAAAAATATTCTTCTCCAGAAAGTATCTGGCCAATTTCCAAATAATTTTTGTAGAAATACTTCAAGCCATGTTGATTGGTAAAACAATGAATAATGATGGACATTATGATAATTATATTATCTCCCTTGTCAGATAAAGACCAAGGAAGACCAAATAGTTGGTAGGTCCTTTAAGTTGGAATCCTTTGTCTTTATCTCTATTTCGCAATGAGATATTGCAATTACTCTGTACACATTAATCATAAATGTGTTAATTAAAGTGATGATTCAAGAGAAAATTTACATAGCAGTGTTTAAAGAAAACAAATGTGGAATTACTAATCAATCTAATAACAGTTGGCCAAGAAAATGCAATTACAAGTGCACCATCCAGCGCAAAGAAACCAATGATAAAAACAGAGGAAACCAAATGATAGGACCTAGCTAGATGTAGAGAGTATTAAAGGGAGATAACTGACCGATGTCTCCAATTGCGATTGGCATGACGGATCACATTGCATTACTCGTGTGAGCGATACGCCCCTGTTAAAACTATAATATAACTGAACTATTACTGAAAACGTCATACACTCTTTCCATTTCTATCTACAGCTGCCTGCAAATGTAGGGGTGAAGGGGATCCCCATTATTATACTTATGATGGAGAGAAGATTGATTACCAAGGAGCCTGCCGATACGAGTTTTCGCAACGTAACGAAACTGAAAGGCCAGAATGTAACTTCAGGTATCTTTCATACTGACTCAATTTCTAGTATGATATATGCACTTTCAACAACTTTGAACTGTATACTGTCGATCCTTTAACATGTATAAATCTATCCTGATTTCGAGGAGCAATTTAGTGGCGATTTCATTGGAGAAAACACAAGCACCTGCTGATCAATATGTAAGCATATAGGGTCAATTCGAGACAACCTTTTAAGCAGTATCGTTAGATGCGTTGTATTCTGACTGATTTTAATGAGATCGGGTAACAAATAGTTCACACCACTTGACACAACTGGATAATTAGATGTTCATTTTGTTAACGATGTCATTAATTGGTAAAGGGTAAGCTCCCTTGAAATGTCCAAATTTTAACAATTTACCCAACAGTATGTTTGACTGCAATAAGAAAAACAACGATAAAGAAAATGTGTAAAAATCAAGATTATAAAAAATTTCAAATATTTTAACTCAATTTAAATACATTGAATGAACAGCAGAAATTGCTCATATTGAGCAATTTTTCTTTTCCCCAAAGTATTTTCACAATCAGTCCTCCGTCTTTAACGACAGTATTTGTGAACAGTCCTTGTTCAAATCATCTAACATATCTCGCAACCATTTATTTCTCAAAATATCTCTCTTATTACCCAACCAAACCCTATGTTGTCATATTCAAAACAATGTCTCACTTCCACTGTCCATTTGGATCAACTACATTAAGATTCGATATCCTAGTATTTACGTGATGCATTGCTTTGAAACTTTATACAACCCTTCCAAACTATCACAAATATATTGATTTTCAAGTTAAATAACTCTATCCTGCATTTGATGCAAGTTATGGCCCTTTTTACTTAGAAATTCTGGTTAAAGTTTTGCATGCAACTAGATTAAAAGACCATATCTTGGTAACTACTTGATGCATTGCATTGACACTTTTTAAAGTCCTTCCCAACCATCACACATATGTAAAAAAATAAGTACGATAACTCTATCCAGCATTTTATGCAAGTTATGACCCTTTTTGGACTCACAAGTAACGGTTCACATTTCTGTTTTAGGGTTTTAGTTACGAATACCCACCGTGACGGTAGTCAAGATGTGACTACTACAGCATTTGTTGAAATAGAACTGCCAGGGGTTAAATTGCAATTTGGACCTGGGGATTTGATCTTAGTAAGTATATTTTGGTCAGAGCATATCGAGGGCTTGGCGTGAAACGGTTGTAACTGAAATTGGTATTTTTTTACCAATGTTAATCACCTCGCCATAAAGTCTTAATAAGCGTTAAATCATTTTTCTTGGTAAACAATTGAAATTCAGGTGCCATTGCTCGTTCTGAGCAATGGCACCTAAATTTGCATTGTTTACAAAGGGGTAAAAATTGCCCCTAAACCAGGGTTTTCAAGATAGGTTTTTAGATACAACCGTTTCACGCCAAGCCCTCGATATTATACCTACATGTAGTACATCTGCGTACAGGCATATCTACAAGCCAAACAGTCCCTGATAAACCTGTGTTTGCCTAAAAATGGACGAAACCCTTCACCAGACTGCTTTTCATACGTGCCAAGGAGTTGAAACAATTGTTAATATGTATAGGATGCTCTGTATTTTCTCTTTCTTTAAAACATGTTTACAGTTGCTGTAAATTATGTTACCTATGTAAAAAAAAATGTATGATAACAAAAAATAAACGGGCTGTCAAGTGACAGTTGGAAAAAAAAAAAAAAGAAAAAAAAAAAGGATGCTCTGGAACAATTGGATTGAACATATTTCTTTGTGTATTTAGACCTTGTCTGATAGTGAAAATGGAGTACATATATACATGTATGTGTTAACAAAATAGTTTGGGACCATCCCTTTTGTCTGATAAATGAAGAGAACAATCTTTGCAGAGTGATTTCTTTCTTGTATAAAAAAGGACCCCGAAGTGCAAGGTTAGCTATTGTGATCACATATTGTCCGGCGTCCGTCCGTCGTGAATGAATGAATGTATATTGTTTTATGGTGCATCGACAGCTAAGGTCATTTAGCGCGCAATTAAATTTAATTATCCATGATCCCCGGGTAAACAAACCAGTACTAGGCTAGAAAATGTGCCTTGCCCAAGGGCACTCCACCATGACCGTAGTGCCGCGACTGGGGACCGAACCCGGGACACCCGGTTTCGAAATGCCTGACGCTAACCACTCGACCACAGCGGATTCCTCCGTCCGTCGTGCGTTTGCGTCGGGCGTCGTCAACAGTTGCCAGTTGTTAACACTCTACATGCTACATTTTGCATCCGATCTTCATTAAAGTTTATCAGAACATTCATCTCCATTTAATCTTGGACAAGTTCGAATCTGGGCCACATGAGGTCAATAACTAAGTTACTAGGTCATATTTAAGGGAACTCTTTTGAACACTCTTGAGGCCAAATTTTCAACTTCAGCATGTTGAAACTATATCAGAATGTAAGTCAAGTTTGAACATGGGTCATATCAGGTCAAAACGTAGGTCAATAGGTCAACTTGTTAACACTCTAGAGGCCGCAAATTCTGCTTCAGCAGCTTAACATTTGGTCAGAATGTTTTATCTTAATGATATCTAGGTCAATTTTGAATATGGGACATGCCGGGTCAAAAATTAGGTCACTAGGCCAAATTGAGGGGAAATATTGTTAAAACTCTGGAGGCCACATTTTTTTTGCTTCAGCAGCTTGACATTTCGTCAGAATAATATACTGAATTAAATCTAGGTCAAGTTTTAATATCGGTCATATTGGGTCAGAAACTAGGTGAATAAAGGAAACTATTGTTCAAATTCCGGAGGCCGCATTTATACCTTGAGCAAGTTGAAACTTTGTCAGAATGTTTGTCTTTATGATATCTAGTCCATGTCGGAATATGGGTCATATCAGGTACAACATAAAGATCACTAGGCCAAAAGAAGCAAAATATTGTAAACACACTGGAGGGGCATTTTGAATCTTTGTCAGAATAATTATCAGGATGTGTTTTTCATTAGAAATCACATTGCATAATTCAGGTGAGTGATCTAGGGCGATCATGGCCCTCTTCTTTGTCAAAGCTGAGCGGTTACTCTTTTCATTTTAAAAGGGTGTTTTACCTGTAAACATTAATATATAAAGGCCTAAATCAATGTTATCATATATAAATAGTTTGGCATCTCCAAAAACAAGGAAAATATGACACAAATCGATCACCTATGCAAAAGTGTCTCTACTTATATCAGACAAAATTTGATCAAGTGTCGGAATGAAACTTAAAGGAGAGGACATTGTAAATAATAATAATAATAATAATAATAAAATCTTTATTTAACGAAGGTTGCACATTAAGTAATATAACAAATGAATTGCATATGACTTATCTGCCATGTGGCCTTCAAATAGAAACTACATTTCAATTTGAATAAGGTGAATGTTAGTATGATACTATGATACAATGTACTTAAGATGGTGAATGATAGATGAGAACATGAAATGATAAAACAGTAGGCAGAAACAAATGAACTGTTATGTTTGCTTTTATGCAAATATAAACATTGATATTCAACATGTTATTGAATTAAGTTGTTATCGGGATAGGGTCTTATTTTTCTTGTAGTAAGTGATATTTCACTCTATTTTTGAAAGTTTTATTGTTGCTGATATTGCGAATTTCCAATGGTAATTTATTCCAAACACGCATTCCATAGAAGGTAAATGTATTTTTGCCGTAGTTAGTGCGAGGTATATAGGGTAGAGTAAGATCATTGTTTGTTTGTGATCTCAGAGTATACGATTGGTTTTTAGATATGAACAGCTTATCAGTTAAGGACATTTTTTATAAGGCATTAAACAACATTGAACAATTTGACCACCTAAGGAACATTCCTGTGATATTAATATAGTATAGTTGATATTAAACCAGTGGATTAGATGAGATGTCATTTGAAGCTAAAAATTCAATTTACCCATTTCCTAATGCCACCTGGTTGCAATGCCTTTCAAAAAATCCATATGACATATCTGCTAATTTGTGTTAAAATAAGGTTGAACTTTCATAAGAATGGTGCTTTAATTTTTCTCCTTTTCTTATACCACCAAACTGCCATGGTATACAACACATCAATGTGGCGGGAACATATTTTGTAGAGGGTCACCTAATGAACATTTCTACCACAATATATTGGAATCCGATATGCGAATTCAGAGAAGAAGAACTATTTGGTATTTCCCTCCTTTGTAATGCCGCAGCAACCGAAGTTCACCGTATAATTTAAGTCTTTGAATAATTTTTGAAAAAGGACATACAAATAACTTTCCTGTGCAATTTGGTTGAAATTATTCCAGTGTATAGAATAGGGAGGTTATTTAACTCTTTCAGCGCCGAATTGTTTGAAGTAGACTCTGCCATGTTTAAAGTCGGGCGACTCTATTTCATATGTTATAAGTGTTTTGGAATATTTGGATAACTATAAGGCAAACAATGCTGATTTCAGGTGAGACAGCTCGTTGCAAGCTGACTCACCTGAATCTGCATTGTTTGCAAAAACCTCAATATTGCCTGTGGCGCTGAAAGAGTTAAACAAACGACATTTGATGAATGTTTGGCAAAGAGAATATATGGAGCAGATTGATACGATGAAATGAAAAATGTTAAACAAATACAAATGTATGTGTTTGATTTGTGTTTCGAAAAATGTCTCTGTTTTTTATCTACTGTATATTCTAGTTTTGTTCTTACTTCAAATACAAAACTGCACATTTCTTTTACTGTATTCCAGAGAGACGGAGATAAATGTAGCATAGGGGTTGGCGATGACAATTTCGCCATAATGAAACAGGATAAGTATACCGTGGTGCAAACACGATGCGGCGTTGACATCGGATTCAACGAAGTCAATCGAGCATTCGTCTTGTTGCCAGCCGAGTTTGGACCCGACCTCAGTGGTTTATGCGGAAATTGTAAGTCGAATTGTTTAAAGTAGACTCTTCCATGTTCAATATTGGGCGTCACCATTTCTCATGGAATTACAATTTTTGACTATTTTGATAACTTAAAGGCAAACAATGCTGATTTCAGGTGAGACAGCTCGTGACGTACTGACTCCCCTGAATCTGTATTGTTTGCAAAAACCTCCATATTGCCTTTGGCGCTGAAAGAGTTAACCCTTTCCCACTTGATGTTAAAATCTGACACTTCTACATGAGACGATCTTTGTTTGAAATAGAGGACACTCTTTCATAATAAGCAACTTCTCCTAATGATGCACTGTTTTCAACCCTATTCAATAAATACACTATAATACATAGATAGATAGCAATAATTTATCCTTTTATGGTAGTTTTTAACTTCATAAGATACATTTATGAATTATTAGTAATAGAGTTTTGCAATATCTTTTGCTTAGAACGAGCAATTTCTCCTTTTTCCCGAACTGTTGAAAACTTTCTACGCGTTTGCTTATAACGAGCAATCTCTCCTTTTTTCCCCCAAACTATTTTAAACTTTGTCAGATGGAGAAAGATTAGGGTGTCAGACTCACCTGAGTCGTTACAGTATATATGTACAAAAATAAATATAATTACTGGATTAACCTCATTTTTTTTCTGAAGGATTTGCAATCCTTTTCTTTATTGACTCATTTGCATCAGAGATTTCTTATTATTTCACATATTTTCTTTTTTTATCAAAATCGTCTTCTGCAGATTTGTTGTATGTGTGAAAAGATTAAAACTTCCAGCAGTCGATTTTCACAGGGCATGGCTAAATAAATCTGATTATTGCTTATCCAACTGTACCTGTTATCATAACCAGTCCTACATGTAGCATACGCTTCAACAAGTCAATGTTCGGCTGCAACCATGCTTCACTCTTGTATTCTAGTGAACAAGTTCATGCAATCTTGGTATCGTTCGGCTGCAACCATGCTTTACTCTTGTATTATAGTGAACAAGTTCATGCAATCTTGGTATCGTTTGCCTGCAACCATGCTTCGCTATTGTATTCTAGTGAACTAGTTCATGCCATCTTGATATCGTTCGGCTGCAACCACGCTTCACTCTTGTATTCTAGTGAACAAGTTCATGCAATCTTGGTATCGTTCGGCTGCAACCACGCTTCACTATTGTATTCTAGTGAACAAGTTCATGCCATCTTGGTATCGTTCGGCTGCAACCACGCTTCACTCTTGTATTCTAGTGAACAAGTTCATGCAATCTTGGTATCGTTCGGCTGCAACCACGCTTCACTATTGTATTCTAGTGAACAAGTTCATGCCATCTTGGTATCGTTCGGCTGCAACCATGCCTCACTCTTGTATTCTAGTGAACAAGTTCATGCAATCTTGTTATCGTTCGGCTGCAACCATGATTCACTATTGTATTCAAGTGAACAAGTTCATGCAATCTTGGTATCGTTCGGCTGCAGCCATGCTTCACGCTTGTATTCTAGTGAACACGTTCATGCAATCTTGGTATCGTTTGACTGCAACCATGCTTCACTCTTGTATTCTAGTGAACAAGTAACCATGCTTCACTATTTTATTCTACTGAACAAGTTCATGCAACCTTTGTATCGTTCGGCTGCAACCATGCTTCACTATTGTATTCCAGTGAACTAGTTCATTCAATCTTGGTATCGTTAGCTTATTATTGATACCTGAATATCAATAATTTGAGATGAAGGCGTATGACTTTGCAGGCTGATCTTGGTCTTCATTGTTTGAAATAATATACAGTCAAACCTGTGCTAAAGACCACTTATGTATAACAATTCCCTGTCTTTAATTTCCCAATTACTCATTGTTTGCATAAATGCCCTTGAAGACCACCTGTGAACAAAGCCCATGTTGTTTACTTCCAATCTGTGTTTTTTCAAACACAGGTTTGACTGTACATATAGATTAAACTTGTGCATAACAACATTTAAGCCTATCTGTGCAAAAAGGTACAAGTTGATCTTTGTGAACTGTGCAAATCCAGATTGGACTGGGCATAATGTCGTGGTCTACAGTGTACACATACAACCTACACAAGTTTAACCCTTTCCCTCATACGACAATTCTGCAGCAGACGACTTTGAACGTATTTTGTCAAAACATAGAAAATCTCCATAATTGAATGGATAACCTATGACTAAAAGTGGAAAACATTGTGACAAAAGGAGAAATTGCACGTTTTGTGCAATTTCTTCTTTTGTCACTATGTTTTCAAAAAGCTGTCTGCTGCAAAGGCGTCAGAAAGCGTCTATATGAGGGAAAGGGTTAAAAGAAGCTTATGTTAACTCGTGTATAATCTGATAGGTCTGAACTGATGGAAGGGCTGATCTGAACTTACACTCTTCCCAAATGCAAACTTGAACATTTTCAAACGAAGGGCTGTTATTCAAATGATGTTATAGTTGCGTATAGCAGAACAGTGGTAAATTATCATTATGTAACAGGTAACGGCCGACAGGACGACTGTGTGGCAAGCAATGGAACAGTTTTAGCAGCACAGGGAGTAAAATGTCCACCTCTCCCATACGGAGATTCTTGGCAAGCGTCAGACCCCGAGACTAACCCAGAAGGGTAAGTATTTTAACTATCTTAGCCTTCACTCACAAGTGGACAAGGTTTTATAACTAGTTAAGCCCCCATAAACAAGTGACCCAGCTGTTATAACTATCTTAACCTTCATTTATAAGTAGCCAAAGTTTTTTAACTTTCTTAGCTTTCATAAACAAATGGCTCAGGCTTTATACCTTGTTTAGCCTTTATGCACAAGTGTCCCAGCTGTTATAACTATCTAAGCCTTCATTTACAAGTGGCCCAAGTTTCATTACTATCTAAGCCTTCATAAACAAGGGGACCATGTTTTATAACTTCCGTAGCCTTCATAAACAAGCCGCCCATGTTTTATAAGTATCTCAGCCTTCATACACAAGTTTATATCTGTCTTAGCCTTCGTACACAACTTGTTCAGGCTTTATAACTAGCTTAGCCTTCATACACACGTGTCTCAGGTGTTTTAACTATCTTAGCCTTCATACACGAGAGGCTTAGGCATTATAACTAGTTAAGCTTTTATAAACACTTTTCCAAGGTTTTATAACTATCCCAGCCTTCATACGCAGGTTGACCATATTGTATAACTGTCTTAGCCTTCATACACAACTTGTTCAGGCTTTATAACTATGTTAGCCTTCATACACAACTGTCCCAGGTTTTCTAATTATCGTAGCCTTCATACACACGTGTCTCAGGTGTTTTAACTATAACTATAATAGCCTTCATACACGAGAGGCTTAAGCATTATAACTAGTTAAGCCTATATAAACACTTTCCAAGGTTTTATAACTATCTAAGCCTTCATACGCACGTTGGCCATATTGTATAACTATCTTTGCCTTCATACACAACTGGTTCCGTCTTTATAACGATGTGGCCTTCATGTAGAATTGGCACAGGCTTTATAACTATCTAAGCCTTCATACACAGGTTGACTATCTTGTATAACTATCTTATCCTTTATACAAAAGTTGATAAGGTTTTATGACTACCTTAGCCTTCATACACAAGTGAACCAGGTTTTATAACTAGCGTAACATTCATGCAAAACTGGATCAAGTGTTATACAAAATGTACCTATCTTAAAACTCATACACAAGTAGACTAGAGTTGAAAGCTATCTTAGGTTTAATACACAAGTGATCCATGTGTAATAACTATCTTAGATTGTATACACAACTGGTCAAGGTATTAGAACTATCTTAGATTTCAAATCAGAAGGGGACCGGGTTTATAATTATCTTATCCTTCAAACAGAAAGGGACCAGGTTTATAATTATCTTATCCTTCAAACAGAAAGGGACCAGGTTTATAATTATATTATCCTTCAAACAGAAGGGGAACAGGTTTATAACTATCTTATCCTTCAAACAGAAGGGGACCAGGTTTATAACTATCTTATCCTTCAAACAGAAGGGGACCAGGTTTATAATTATCTTATCATTCAAACAGAAGGGGACCAGGTTTATAATTATCTTATCATTCAAACAGAAGGGGACCAGGTTTATAATTATCTTATCATTCAAACAGAAGGGGACCAGGTTTATAACTATCTTTGCTTTCATACACAATTCGTTTTTGTTCATCTGCAACGGACGACTTTTTAACACTTTGTGAAACAAGGAGAAATTGCTCCAATGGTTTTAGCTCTGTTCAATAATTATACTTTCATTTATAGACATTTCCCATGTTTTGCCCTGATGTTTTCAAAGTCGTCTGCTGCAGATGTGCTGTAAAATTGTTAAGCAAGATTTTAAAAACCACCTGTAATATGCACCTCATCTAGAACAGTATCGAGCGCTTGGCGTGAAACGGTTGTAACTAAATTTTGTATTTTTTTTTACCAAGATTAATCACCTCACCATAAAGTCTTTAAAAGCGTTAACTCATTTCTCTTTGTAAACAATGGAAATTTAGGTGCCATTGCTCGTTCTGAGCAATGGCACCTAAATTTGCATTGTTTACAAAGGCGTCAAAATCGCCCCTAAACCAAGGTTTTCAAAATAGGTTTTAAGTTACAACCGTTTCACGCCAAGCCCTCGGTATATCATATGAATTTCAAATAACTTACTTATTGTCTTACAGATGTAAACCTACAGAAGATGTGGGTGAAAGCTCCTGTGAGGAGGACACCATAGCTACAGCTAAAGAAATGAATAACTGCGGTCTACTAGACTTTACAAAAGAATCACCATGGAGCCAGTTATTCAAAAGTGATCCCAAGGTAATGTTACCATTTTGTCACATGCAGACGTCTTTCGACACAAATGCAGCAGACACCTTGCTGAAAAAAACATTGTAACAAAAGGTGAAATTGCCGATTATGAATAATTTCCCATTGTGCAAAAAAACCTGACTAGTTAACTTCTTCTACTGGAATTATTTATCCTGGCACTGATGGACACCGTACTACTATCCGGCAACCCCTAGCGCCTAGGAACGGAGTCAGTTCTATCATTACATAATTTGTTCCTGTCATATTAACTGGTTGAAAAAGGCAGTCGCAAGGTGGCATCGGAAAATGGCTTATATATTTGCTTCTTTACCATAATGCAGGTGATCGATAAAGGATCATCTTGGCCCTCATGTTTTAACCTCGTTCATCATAAATGTATTCCTTGATTTTCTGAAAGTCTTTACTTTATTATTTTCTGTTCGTAATAATAGACGACAGCAATACGAATTACGAAAAAAATTGATCATGCAAAAAACATGACATTAACATTTTTATCGTCTAGTCAATTACTTATAAATCATTTGTTATGGCCCATCGACAGCTAAGGTCATTTAGCGCGCAATTAAATTTTAATTATTCATGATCCCTGGGTAAACAAACCAGTACTAGGCTAGAAAACGTGCCTTGCCCAAGGGCACTCCACCATGACCGTCGTGCCGCGACTGGGGATCGAACCCGGGACACCCGGTTTCGAAACGCTAACCACTCGACCACAGCGGATTCCTTTTATGGCCAAAGTATGATCTTTAATTTGTGTTTATAATTATCTTACGTTTTTTCGTAAATAAGTAGCACCTATAGATATATTAGTCTTTCGTATGACACAAACGGGGATGGAAGTCTATACTTATAGTTCCATTATTCGCCTAGATGTTTTCAAAGTCACTGGCTGCAGGTTTTCTGCATGAGGAATAGACTTAATCGGTTAAGTGATATGATATATCGAGGGCTTGGCGTGAAACGATTGTAAATAAAAAACCTATTTTGGAAACCCTGGTTTAGGGGCAATTTTAAATCTTTGTAAACAATGGAAATTTAGGTGCCATTGCTCAGAACGAGCAATGGCACCTAAATTTCCATTGTTTACCCAAAAATTGATCTAACGCTTATAAAAGACTTTATGGCGAGGTGATTAACCTTGGTAAAAAAAATACCAATTCTAGTTACAACCGTTTCACGCCAAGCCCTCGATATGTTAAAGTCCTCTGTAACGGACATATCTAAACCCTTTCCCACATACGAAGAAGCTGTAGTAGACGACTTTAAAAAACAGCCAGACCAAGATGTTTATACGATATGTTTATGACATGGCTAATTTCCATGTATACAGTATTCTGAATGACAGGTTATATCTTAAACCAGGACATATACATGTCCACCTGTCAACGATACACATGTCCACTGTTATGTAAGAGCTAACCAGGGAGTATATATACCTGATAGCCACGCTCATGATTAGACTGGCTTTGCCGTCGTCTCTCTATACTATCACACTGTATATTAAATACTTTATGAAACCAGCACCTGTGTTTGACTACGATTATTACCACAAGGTATCCCGCCTTTCATACACAATACAAAAGAAGTTCATACAAGTGATATCACAGTGAAGAGATTCAAATATAGAAACAGTTTTGTATCCGCTCACATCTTTTTAAAAAAACATCATGACAGAAGAGGAAAGTGTGCATTGTGCTTGCCCATCTCTCCTTTTGCAATAATGCTCATATCACTGTTATTCATTGTCCACATGCAGACGCTTTCAAGTTTTAGTGTGGCACAACGATTTCACCTCCATTCAATAATCATTCACCATTCATTCAATGGTGGAGGTTGTCCATATTTTTGCAAAGATCATATTGAAGTTGTGTGTTGGAGATGTGATGTATGAGGGAAAGGGTTAAGTTATGAGGCAGTTTGTATGCATCTTTGAGAACATCATTTCCTAGGTTGGGCCGTGGGTAGGACGTAATAGTTAGAAATGTTTACAAAACCTTTGGTGAAATGGGTCTGTGTGGGTAACAATGTTTTCAACTCTTTTAAATTTTTTATATATTGAGATTGTTCAAAATATTGCTTAACTGTTTTCAAAGTCGTCTGCTGCAGATTGTTTGTGGGAAAGGCCTAGGTGAATAAATAAATCTCTATTTACAGATCGCCAACGATGCCGAGGAATCACTTGACGCCTGTATAACTGATTACTGTATTGCCGAGGAGGTTGGTACTGGAAATGCTGGTGAATTAGCATGCGATGCATTGAAAGCCTTTGCGGATACTTTGGAAGAGAGTGGACACGATGTGCCAGTGTGGAGAAATGAAGACCGTTGCAGTAAGTCTATTATGTTTTATTACATACCTATCCAAATTTTGCATTGAAATTTAAGTGACATAAAATCAATATCAATTTTTAAAAATATGATAACTAACACTGTGACGATAACACTTTTAGTTTTTTTTATATCATCACTAGTGATGATATCATTTTTGCCGGAACTACTTTTTTTAGATTTGGAACATCTTTGGAATTTAAAGTGGGTTTAATACTAGGAATTTAAAAAAACCTGAGACCGAATACTAGGAAAATGTCGTCACGTCAGCGGTTTTGACGTCATAAACGGTGTCAGGAAAATAACTCGTCAAAGGGTTGATGGATTAAAATAATAGTAGGTGCATGGGTCTAGGACTATGACACATAGGTCAAGTTTTTCTCTGGTTTCACTTTGGTTGAGAAGCACACGTTCTGGATGGCCCTCTTTCTACTTAGTATTTACACCCTACTTATTTCATATTTTGTCATCTAAACAATGATTTGTTTGCCATTGAATATAATAATTTTATGAATATTTTATAGCGAGAGAGCTAGATTTCTAATGGTGTAGATATGGTCAATTAGATACATTTATTAGAAAAAAAATTATGTTTGAATTAGACCATTGTTTTATCGTGGTTGCCATGCTTATATGGCAACGCAGTTTTGTTGGTGTATCTGCTGCATATTATGGTTGCCAAGAGTTGTTGCTAGACCACAACAGCTGGAGGATTAAAATTTGGTTATTCAAAAGCATACGCTTGTTGTCCCTTTCCAAGTTGTGACAATGACGACCCTAGGTTTTGAATTGACCCTGTGACTTGTAGTTGTACACAACATATATACTAAACGCTTTTATACATACATACTGAACACCTTTAAACATATATACAGAACGCTTTTAAACATACTTAAAATGCTTTTAAACATACTTACTGAACGCCTTTAAACATATATACTGAATGCTTTTAAACATATATACTGAATGCTTTTAAACATACATACTGAACGCTTTTAAACATATATACTGTACGTTTTTAAACATATATACTGAATGCTTTTAAACATATATACTAAACGCTTTTAAACATACATACTGAACGCCTTTAAACATACATACTGAATGCTTTTAAACATACATACTGAACGCTTTTAAACATACATACGGAATGCTTTTAAACATACATACTGAACGCTTTTAAACATACATACTGAATGCTTTTAAACATATATACTGAACGCTTTTAAACATACATACTGAACGCTTTTAAACATTCATACTGTACGCTTTTAAACATACATACTGAACGTTTTTAAACATACATACTGTACGCTTTTAAACATACATACTGAATGCTTTTAAACATATTTACTGAACGCCTTTAAACATATATACTGAATCCTTTTAAACATACATAAAATGCTTTTAAACATGTATACTGAACGCCTTTAATCATACATATTGTACGCTTTTAAACATATATACTGTACGCTTTTAAACATGTATACTGTACGCTATTAAACATATATACTGAATGCTTTTAAACATACATACTGAATGCTTTTAAACATACATACTGAACGCTTTTAAACATATATACTGAATGCTTTTAAACAAATATACTGAACGCTTTTAAACATACATACTGAATGCTTTTAAACATACATACTGAACGCTTTTAAACATTTATACTGAACGCTTTAAACATATATACTGCACGCTTTTAAACATATATACTGTACGCTTTTAAACATATATACTGAATGCTTTTAGACATACATACTGAATGCTTTTAGACATACATACTGAACGCCTTTAAACATATATACTGAACGCCTTTAATAATACATACATATCGCTTTTAAACATATATACTGTACGCTTTTAAACATATATACTGTACGCTTTTAAACATATATATATTGAATGCTTTTAAACATATATACTGAATGCTTTTAAACATACATACTGAATGCTTTTAAACATACATACTGAACGCCTTTAAACATATATACTGAACGCCTTTAATCATACATACTGAACGCTTTTAAACATATATACTGTACGCTTTTAAACATATATACTGTACGCTTTTAAACATATATATTGAATGCTTTTAAACATACATACTGAACGCTTTTAAACATATTTACTGAAGTCATAAGAACTGTAGATTCATTATTTTATATTAAGCATTACCAAGATGACCTCTTAACAAACTGTGCGTACAAATGTTCACTCTAAGGCCAATTTGGGTAGAAATGTATATAAGAATAGACATGCTATCTGTCTGGTCGTCTTAACCGTTTCCCAAATTGACGCCTTTGCAGCAGACGACTTTCGTTTATAAAGATTGTCCCTAATCTTTACTAAATGTTGTCGAAGTCGTCTGCTGCTTTTTTGTTGTATGTGTGAACGTTTTAAACACAATAGATGGATCAGTATTGTGTACACAATATAACAGTTAACCCTTTCACACATACAGACGCTTTCTGACGCCTCTGCAACAGACGGCTTTTAGAAATATTATTGCAAAAGAAGAAATCAAAGTCGTCTGCCGCAGATTTATTGTATGTGTGACATAGTTAAAAATATACCAATATTCGGGGCAATGTCAGATAATTGAACTAAATAAATATTGATTCTGATTTTTTTTTTTTTTTTTTTTTAAACCTACAGAAATTACCTGTGATAAGCCATTTACCACTTACTACTCAATTCTACCCTGCGACCAAACCTGCGCCAAACAAAGTGATGCAGCTTGTGAGCTTCACGAAGAGGGTGGCTGCGGCTGTGAGGAGGGATATCTATTGTCCGGACGGGAATGTGTAGAGGAGAAGGAATGCGGATGCACTAAGGATGGTGTTTATTATATGGTAAGTTGATGCGGATGCACTAAGGACGGTGTTTATTATATGGTAAGTTGATGCGGATGCACTAAGGACGGTGTTTATTATATGGTAAGTTGATGTGGATGCACTAAGGACGGTGTTTATTATATGGTAAGTTGATGCGGATGCTCTAAGGACGGTGTTTATTATATGGTAAGTTGATGCGGATGCACTAAGGACGGTGTTTATTATATGGTAAGTTGATGCGGATGCTCTAAGGACTGTGTTTATTATATGGTAAGTTGATGCGGATGCACTAAGGACGGTGTTTATTATATGGTAAGTTGATGCGGATGCTCTAAGGACGGTGTTTATTATATGGTAAGTTGATGCGGATGCAGTAAGGACGGTGTTTATTATATGGTAAGTTGATGCGGATGCACTAAGGACGGTGTTTATTATATGGTAAGTTGAGGATTGATGTGGTTTTCAAACCAGTTTAGTAGTCTTTGGCCCACATCGCATGAACAGCTACTATTAAATTTAAGACTGCGTGACCATCTAGTTATGTGGGAACATAGCGGCCCGGCGGTTAACAGTCTGGACTTAAAATAATCTGCACCTGTCTGATAAGTGTACATGATACATGTGTTCAACCAGAGGATAAATGTGGTCTCTACAAATACATTACATGATATAGAGGATAAATATGGTCTCTACAAATATATTACATGACATAGAGGATAAATGTGGTCTCTACAAATACATTACATGACATAGAGAATAAATGTGGTCTCTACAAATACATTACATGACATAGAGAATAAATGTTGTCTCTACAAATACATTACATGACATAGAGGATAAATGTGGTCTCTACAAATACATTACATGACATAGAGAATAAATGTGGTCTCTACATTACATGACGTAGAGGATAAATGTGGTCTCTACACATACATTACATGACATAGAGGATAAATGTGGTATCTGCAAATACATTACATGACATAGAGAATGAATGTGGTCTCTACAAATACATTACATGACATAGAGAGGATAAATGTGATCTCTACAAATACATTACATGACATAGAGGATAAATGTGGTCTCTACAAATACATTACATGACAAAGAGGATAAATGTGGTCTCTACAAATACATTACATGACATAGAGAGGTTAAATGTGGTCTCTACAAATACATTACATGACATAGAGGATAAATGTGGTCTCTACAAATACATTACATGACATAGAGAATAAATGCGGTCTCTTCAAATACATTACATGACATAGCTGTATGAGTTTGGGCTGAGGATTTTGGTGTTTTTTTTTTCACTGCATCTGTGTACATTGTAGACTCAGGTGAGTCTGTTCATATGTACAATCCAATCAGAGTCTCTTATACCCAACTATAATTGATGAACAATGCTTTATATCATAAATGACGTCGCCGGGAGTGTAATAAAGCCATTGAATCAATTGCGTATTCAACTAGTGTAATAACAATGTTACGTAACGTCATAACGAAAAGCATTGAAAATGACCGCGCTATATAGCGACGTTATATATATTTTGCGCTAATAATCGTCGAATTGGAATTTATGATATAAATAGAATATAACATTCGTGATCATTCAATACAAAATTTTATTAAACTCGTTTAATAAAATCTCGTATTAAATGACCACTCATGTAATATCCTCTATCTAAACACATACATTCAATTATAGTATAAAAGTATCATTATTTATTGAAATGTTTCTGCAAAATTGTTGAATGTCGGAAAGACTTAAATACATGAGTATTCGGAAGAGAAATTGCTCTCGATCTGACAATGTTTTCAAAGTGGTCTGCTCAAGAGACGTCAGAAAGAGAGTGTATATGCGGGAAAGGTTTCACCTCGGAAAGGTAATTATTCATATCTCAAGAAATCTCTCTTTTTTTAAAAAAAAATTAGGTTGGTGAAAAAATGGTGTCAAAAAACTGCAAAAAGGAGTTTGAATGCATGGATGTTGATGGTGTCAAGAAAATGGTTGAACAACCCTTGCCAGGCTGCTTGAAGGATGTTGCTAAGTGTGTTCCAAATAAAAACACGGGCATCAGAGGATGCAAGTGCAACAAGGGACTCGTAGGTGACGGAGAAACCAGTTGTAGTGGTAGGTAGATCGAACTTCAAATCCCTTTCCCTTATACAAACAAGTTTTGACGCCGCTGCAGCCGATGACTTATGAAAACTTTTGTGACAAATGAGATGTGCTCATCATGTGCAATTGTCCTTTTACCACAATGTTTTTAAACTTTCCTTTCAAAGTCGTCTGCTACGGATGTGTTCTATGGAGGAAAGAGCGTATCGAATCATGCACATCACGTTTTACTATCAGATAAACAGTTGAAAACATTGTTGAAAAATTCTCCCTTTTCAACAATGTTTTCAAAAGGTTGTGTGCTACTTCAAATCTTGTATTATTGTGATATTAAATCAACTATTGATCTTTGTCACAATATGTTTCACTCTACTTTTCCCTTTTCCTTGATACAAACACGTTTTGACGCCGCTGCAGCCTATGACTTATGAAAACTTTTGTGACAAATGAGATGTGCTCATAATGTGCAAATTTCCTTTTACCACAATGTTTTTAAACTTTCCTTTCAAAGTCGTCTGCTACGGATGTGTTCTATGGAGGAAAGAGCTAATCGGATCATGCAAATCACGTTTCACTATCAGATAAACAGTTGAAAACATTGTCGAAATATTCTCCCTTTTCAACAATGTTTTCAAAAGGTTGTGTGCTACTTCAAATCTTGTATTATTGTGATATTAAATCAACTATTGATCTTTGTCACAATATGTTTCACTCTACTTCTCCCTTTTCCCTTATACAAACAAGTTTTGACGCCGCTGCAGCCGATGACTTATGAAAACTTTTGTGACAAATGAGATGTGCTCATCATGTGCAATTTTCCTTTTACCACAATGTTTTTAAACGTTCCTATCAAAGTCGTCTGCTACGGATGTGTTCTATGGAGGAAGGAGCTAATCGAATCATGCAAATCACGTTTCACTATCAGATAAACAGTTGAAAACATTGTCGAAAAATTCTCCCTTTTCAACAATGTTTTCAAAAGGTTGTGTGCTACTTCAAATCTTGTATTATTGTGATATTAAATCAACTATTGATCTTTGTCACAATATTTTTCACTCTACTATTCCCTTTCTCTTATACAAACAAGTTTTGACGCCGCTGCAGCCTATGACTTATGAAAACTTTGTGACAAATGAGATGTGCTCATAATGTGCAAATTTCCTTTTACCACAATGTTTTTAAACTTTCATTTCAAAGTCGTCTGCTACGGATTTGTTCTATGGAGGAAAGAGCTAATCGGATCATTACTATTCACGTTTCACTATCAGATAACCCTTTCCCTCATACGACAATTCTGCAGCAGACGACTTTGAACGTATTTTGTCAAAACATAGAAAATCTCCATAATTGAATGGATAACCTATCACTAACAGTGGAAAACATTGTGGCAAAAGGAGAAATTGCACGTTTTGTGCAATTTCTTCTTTTGTCACTATGTTTTCAAAAAGCCGTCTGCTGCAGAGGCGTCAGAAAGCGTCTATATGAGGGAAAGGGTTAATTAAACAGTTGAAAACATTGTCGAAAAATTCTCCTTTTTCAACAATGTTTTCAAAAGTTTGTGTACTACCGAGATGTCTTACAACTTCTGTATCTCGGAAAGGGACAGCTTATCTATCATTCATTTTCTCCGTAAATTAAACAAATAAATTTAACCCTTTTAACATATAGGTGCTTTCAGATGCCTCTTCGGTAGCTCAGTCGGTAGCGACGCGGGCTGTCAATCCAGGGGTTTTGAGTTCAAATCGCGGCTCGGCCAACATTATTTCCGATGTTTGACAACAGTCATTGTGACCTGCGTCACTCGTCTTTCACCAATGGGCTGTTTAACAGTCTATGTGGAAAAGCAGCCAGTTGCTTGGAAAGATTGTTATGTGGAGTACTGGTGTTAGAAAACCAAGAAATGCATGAGTAGGTGAACTGGCCGCCGTGATATAACTGAGAAATTGTTAAAAACGGCGTTAAACCCCAATCAATCAATCATAGTAATCAACAATTTCTCTCGTTGTCAAATGTTTTTAACTTCATAAATGATTAAACTTTCATTTTATTAAAATCGTCTGCTGCAAATGTGTTGTATGTGGGAATGGGTTATGAACACTTTAGACCCATCTAATGCATATCTACACTGTTTGCCTTCTACCCGCAGACTCATTGCACGCATATATGCAGCAGACCACGTTTGAAAACAAGGACAAGGTGATCATGATGGAAACAACTCTATTAACCCTTTCCCTCATACGACAATTCTGCAGCAGACGACTTTAAACATATTTTGTCAAAAATTAGAAAATCTCTATAATTGAATAAATGACCTATGACTAAAAGTGGAAAACATTGTGGCAAAAGAAGACATTGCTCGTTTTGAGCAATTTCTTCTTTTGTCACTATGTTTTCAAAAAGCCGTCTGCTGCAGAGGCGTCAGAAAGCGTCTTTTTACATAGTTGTTGTCTGTGGGGAAAAGTTTAGCAAAATGGATCACATTTTTTTTTTAATTGGAATAAAACCAATCACCTCGCCATAAAGTCTTAATAAGCATGAAATCTTTTTTTCTTGGTAAACAATGGAAATTTAGGTGCCATTGCTCGTTTTGAGCAATTGCACCTAAATTTGTATTGTTTACAAAGGGGTCAAAATTGTCCCTAATTCAGGGTTTCAAAATAGGATCTTAGTAAAAATCGTTTCACACCAAGCCCTCGAAATGTTCTAGTTAACCATTCAGCTGGTATCTGCTTCAACATTTGTTGAGGATATATGTTAAATTCTCAATAAATATTATATGTATGAGTGTAAGTAACCTTTTCCCACATACAATAATTATGCAGTAGATGATTTTGAAAACATCCAGCCAAAAATATGGACATAAAAAAAGTATATTTATTAACTCTTTCAGCGCCGAATTGTTTGAAGTAGACTATTTCATGTTAAAAAATCGGGCGTCTCCATTTCTCATGTGATAAAAGTTTGAAGTATTTTTATAAATAAAAGGCAAACAATGCTGATTTCAGGTGAGACAGCTCGTTACGAGCTGACTCACCTGAATCAGTATTGTTTGCAAAAGCCTCAATATTGCCTTTGGCGCTGAAAGAGTTAAGAAGATTTGAATATGTTGAGATAAAAGAAGAAATTGCTCATTATGAGTAATTTCATTTTTTTCTTGCCCCCAATGTTTTGCAAATTGCATCTGCAGCAGATGCGTCCAAAGGTGTCTGTAAGTTGGAAAGGGTTGAATGAATGAATGTATATTGTTTTATGGCGCATCGACAGCTAAGGTCAATGAGCGCGCAATTAAATTTAATTATTCATGATCCCTGACTAGGCTAGAAAATGTGCCTTGCCCAAGGGCACTCCACCATGACCGTAGTGCCGCGACTGGGGATCGAACCCGGTTTCGAAATCCCCGACGCTAACCACTCGACCACAGCGGATTCCTTGGAAAGGGTTGATAAAAGGTAGTAAGCAGTGTTAGAAAAGGGGTAAATGCTTATCTTGAGCAATTTTTCTTCTTTTTTATAAAGGGTCGTCTGCTAAAGCCACAGGATTCATATGTTGGCTGTATTAATTGGAGACATCTGTCAGTTATCTCCCTTTAATACTCTCTATCTAGCTCTGTCCTATCATTTGGTTTCCTCTGTTTTTATCATTGGTTTCTTTGCACTGGATGGTGCACTTATAATTGCATTTTCTTGGCCAACCGTTATTAGATTGATTAGTAATTCCGCATTTGTTTTCTTTAAACACTGCTATGTAATTTTCTCTTTTGAATCATCACTTTAATTAACACATTTATGATTAATGTGTACAGAGTAATTGCAATATCTCATTGCGAAATAGCAATAAAGACAAAGGATTCCAACTAAAAGGACCTACCAACTATTTGGTCTTCCTTGGTCTTTATCTGACAAGGGAGATAATATAATTATCATTCATGTCCCTCATTAGCTTGCTAACTCCCAAGTCGCGACACAGAGGTCATGGTGCGGTGCCCCATGGGCAAGACACATTTGTTTTTTTACACACAGAGATCATACATATGTCAACTGTCACACGTGATATAACCGAAATATTGTCGAAAACGATTTAAAATCCCAATAAAGCTGTATCAGTATGGATGAATAATGTTTTTCTCTGTTTTGACAGCCGGATGTGGGAGAGACAACCTACAATGCAGTGTATTTGCTACATGTAAAAAAGGAAAATGCAAATGTAAAAAGGGATTCAAAGGCGATGGTGAACAATGTGAAGGTTTGTACTCATTTTAACTTTGCTTCGCTTCACTGCATTAGGAAAAAAATAAACCACTATACGGCAAAACAGACGGCCCCCTGGTGGTCATGTTTTTGACCAATCAGCGTGGCATGAAGGAATCTTGATCAAGGTCACCCAAGGAATATTTCTTCAAACTAATATAGACCAGGGAGCCATGATGGCCATGTGTAATACTTTGTGATTTGTCATGCCAACCATATAACATTTCACTGTAGCCATAACAGGAAAAAAACAGCCCAACCCCTGGCACCCCGTTTTTCTGACATCTCTACAGCAGAAGACTTTTGAAAACATGGTTGGAATGAATAAGTTAGGAAATTCCCAACAAGAACATTTCTACAAAATTATTTGTAAATCGACAAGAAGAAGATTTTTAATGTTTTCACTATAGTCATATAAGGCAACACAGCCCCGCCACCTGGTTGCAATGTTTTACTACCAATCAACATGGATTGAGGGAATAAGATAAGGGGTCACCCAAGGACCATTTCTACAACATTAATTGGAAAATAGGATGGAAACTTTTGGAGGAGAAGATTTTTAAATTTTTCACTTTATCCATATAAGGCAAAACAGTCCTGACCACTGGCGCCCATGTTTTTCGACCAGTCAAATAGGCATAAAGAAATCTGATATAAAGTCACATAAATGAACATTTTTTACAACATTATTTGCAATCGGTCATACAACCGGTTTTGGAGGAGAAATTGTTTAAAGTTATTTTCTTTCGGTTGCCATGAAAACCAGAATTATGCAGGGATCAACACAACTTGAAGTAATTTTGGTGAGGACATTGAAGCTTTATGTATAGTTTTGTCCCGATTTACATCTTCAATATGGTATGCATATATGTAAAAATGTATACTCTGTAGCAAAGATAGCTAGCATATTTAACAGAAGCACATATTCTGTTGAAAATAGTCTGCAACCCCTTACTAGCATTCTGCTATTTCATATATGAAATTAAGAGAATGCAATATAGGTTAACACACTCCGACAAAAGGAGAAAATGCATCATTATGAGGTTTTCTACTTTTCATTCATTGTTTTCTAATGTCGTCTGCTGCTGAGAAGTCAGACAGAAACAGCCTGTCTGAACGCACTACAGTGCATTACACATTGGTTTGAACGCACTACAATGCATTACTCATTGGTCTGAGCGCATTACAGTGCATTACACATTAGTTTGAACGCACTACAATGTAATATACATTGGTCTGAACGCATAACAGTGCATTACACATTGGTTTGAACGCACTACAATGTATTACACATTAGTCTGAAAGCATTACAGTGCATTACACATTGGTTTGAACGCACTACAATGTATTACACATTGGTCTGAACGCATTACAGTGCATTACACATTGGTTTGAACGCACTACAGTGGATTACACATTGGTTTGAGCACACTACAGTGGATTACACATTGGTCTGGCCGCACTACAGTGCATTACACATTGGTTTGAACGCACTACAATGTATAACACATTGGTCTGAACGCACTACAATGCATTACACATTGGTTTGAACGCACTATAGTGCATTACACATTGGTCTGAACGCACTACAATGTATTACACATTGGTCTGAATGCACTACAATGCATTACCCATTGGTCTGAACGCACTACAATGCATTACCCATTGGTCTGAACGCACTACAGTGCATTACACATTGGTCTGAACGCACTACAATGTATTACACATTGGTCTGAATGCACTACACTGTATTACCCATTTGTCTGAACGCATTACAGTGCATTACACATTGGTTTGAACGCACTACAATGTATTACACATTGGTCTGAACGCATTACAGTGCATTACACATTGGTTTGAACGCACTATCATGCATTACGCATTAGTCTGAACGCATTACAGTGCATAACACATTGGTTTTAACGCACTACAGTGCATTACACATTGGTCTGAACGCACTACAATGTATTACACATTGGTCTGAATGCACTACAATGCATTACCCATTGGTCGGAAAGCACTACAATGCATTACCCATTGGTCTGAACGCACTACAGTGCATTACACATTGGTCTGAACGCACTACAATGTATTACACATTGGTCTGAATGCACTACAATGTATTACCCATTTGTCTGAACGCATTACAGTGCATTACACATTGGTTTGAACGCACTACAATGTATTACACATTGGTCTGAACGCATTACAGTGCATTACACATTGGTTTGAACGCACTATCATGCATTACGCATTAGTCTGAACGCATTACAGTGCATTACACATCGGTTTGAACGCACTACAATGCATTACACATTGGTTTGAACGCACTTCTGTGCATTACACATTGGTTTGAACGCACTACAGTGCATTACACATTGGTCTGAACGCATTACAGTGCATTACCCATTAGTTTGAACACACTACAGTGCATTTCACATTGGTCTGAACACACTACAGTGCATTACACATTAGTTTGAACACACTACAGTGCATTACACACTGGTTTGAACACACTACAGTGCATTACACATTGGTTTGAACACACTACAGTGCATTACACATTGGTTTGAACACACTACAGTGCATTACACATTGGTCTGAACGCACTACAGTGCATTACACATTAGTTTGAACGCACTACAGTGCATTACAAATTGGTTTGAACACACTACAGTGCATTACACATAGGTTTGAAGAACATATATGTGCAATGTAAATTTGATTATGCCATTGCTCAGCAATTAATTTATTTTATCTGTTTGTCAAATTTCAATAACAATTTTATAATGATTGTTTATGGAGGCTGTCTTGAATTGTAGCAATGACTCATGACACATGACTCATGACACATGACTCATGACACATGACTCATGACTCATGACACATGACTCATGGCACATGACTCATGACACATGACACATGACACATGATACATGACTCATGACACACGGGTAATGTTCCGTCGTTTCCACTGAGCTTTGATAACTATTTACCACATACGGCATACTTATGTTTGCCTTGAAATGGTCAAAGTTGTCTGCTGCAGGTTTGTTGTATGAAGGAAGGGGGCGCTCAATGCTCAATATCTATGTATCACACGCGACTTGTTTATGTTCCTTATAGATTCTTGCACATGCGAGCAAACAGGGGACCCTCACCAGAAGAATTTTGACGGCAAGACGACCCACTTCCAAGGAAACTGTTCCTATAAACTGTCAGAGGCGACTGCTACCGATTGTACATTCCTGGTCGTGTCCGAGCATAGGCTTACGACGAAAAACCCAAAGGTGTCCACAACAAGGAGTCTAACCATCCATGTTGATGGGGCCACAATTTATATAGGCCAGAAAAAAAGACTTATCGTAAGTACAAATTAACCCTTTCTAACTTACAGCAAATCTGCAGCAGACAACTTTAAAAAATATCGTTGATTTTTTTTTTTTTAATTATTATAAAAAAAACCTTGAAAACATTGTGACATAAGGAGAAAATGCTTTTTTTGAAAAATATCTCCTATTGTCACAATGTTTTCAAAAGCCGTCTGTTGTAGAGATGTCAGAAGGTGTCTATATTTGGGAAAAGGTTTTTTAGAACATCGTTTTACCTTTTCCCATCTATAACCGTATTTTTATTTATCTGCGGCACACGAATCTCAAAAACATTGTGAACAACGGAAGAAAAGCTCAAAACAAGGAATTTCTTCAATTCTCACAATGTTTTCAAATTGTCAGTAAGCATACCTTCATTGCATATTGCGGTCACACGACGGGCTAAATGATGTTAATTTTAACTTTTTACCATAGTTGACCATGATAGTAGAAGTTATTATTATGATAAACGAAATGAGCCGTCCCACGAGAAAACCAACAGTGTGGACTCTGCGTAAAGTATCGACCCGGATCTGCCTAAGCATGCCGCGCAGGCTAATCCGGACAGACACTTATCGCCTCATGTGGATTTTCTGTTTCTGTTATCATTACTTTATACCTCTATCCCCCTAAGACGGAACGTGTCGATCCGGATTAGCCCGTGCGGACTGTGCAGGCTGATCTGGGTCGATACAATACGCAGATTCCATAATGTGGGTTTTCTCGTGGAACGGCTCAAATGTTAACGCCTTGGTCAAAATACAGTACAATTATTGTAAAAAACTTAATTATAGTTTATTTAAAATTAAAAATATATTTCCAATATTTTCAGTATTTGTTTGATTAATTCTCGTATTTGCGAAAATGTTATTATATTATTACATAATATTAAAACTATATCCGGTTTATGGACTTTTCAAACCTATTAACAATAAAGTTGATCATGTGACCAGTGTGTATTGTTTCATTCAATAAATAGGTATTTTCAACTAGACAAGAAAAGAGTAAACATGTGTTTAAGGTTAAATTAGAAGCTGTATTGGTTTTGAAAAAAAAAAAAAAAAAAAAAAAAATTATAACTTTATTGCAGGGTTAGGGTTAGGGTTATTCTTGAAATGTTACGATGGATAATAATTGAATTCCTCTTTCCCACATGTAGACCCATCTGCAGTAGACGACTTTTGAAAACATTGGGTAGAAGAAGAAATGGCTCATGATGAAAAGTATATCCAATTTGCACAATGTTTTGAAGTTTATTCAATAACTACACTTTCATTTTTAGAGAATTTATTTGTAAACTCAGCACATTTATATTTTGTGATATGAGTTAATAGTAATACATTGTAGTAATTAACCCTTTCCCTCATACGACAATTCTGCAGCAGACAACTTTGAACGTATTTTGTCAAAACATAGAAAATCTCTATAACTGAATGGATAACCTATGACAAAAAGTGGAAAACATTGTGGCAAAAGGAGAAATTGCACGTTTTGTGCAATTTCTTCTTTTGTCACTATGTTTTCAAAAAGCCGTCTGCTGCAGAGGCGTCAGAAAGCGTCTATATGAGGGAAAGGGTTAACAACAGTATTAACTTTTAACAAAAGATACACCAAGCTACATGGCTTTAACGCACAACACCCTCCCGCACTTTCACACTGTCCGTAAATGTAACATTATATAAATAACACATTGCTTTGAATTGGACAGTAATATTGTCAGCCTGAGGAGAATACTGTCACCCGAACCGAAGGATGACAATATAACTGTCCAATTCAAAGCAATTTGTTATTTATTTTATTATACCAAAAGATAATAAAAATAATAAATAATAAAATATAAATAATAAAATTATGATTATTTTATGGTCTGTAAAATGTTTCATAGCACAAAAGTACAACATAGAGCGCTCTACATGTCTAGTTTTAATGAGTTTCATTAACATCCTACCTGCCAGTAAACAAATTTGCATACGGTCGTGAGACAGTAAAATATTTGCATACCGCCGTGAGACAGTACAAAAACTGTCTCATGGTCACGTGGTACATTTGTCTTGACAGTAAAAATAGCAACTTTTTGTTAATGGGAGTTTTATATGGACAATGAAATTGAGGTATAATAAATATCAATACAAAAAAATTGAGCTTTATTCTATGGTGATAACAAATAAAGAAAAGATGGGTTATATAAACTAATTATCAGGTATTTTACCATAGTGATTTGCAAAAAAAATAATTTTTTTTTTTAGAAATTGACATGTTTTAAGAGTAGTCACACTTTTTTCGTTGAATAACTTAGAGAATGAATTTTTATTTGCAGGCATTATATTAACACAAGGAATATGCCTTGCTCTATCTTCATTGAAATGTTTATATATATAGGTATTCATCGCCTATTTCATGTTTACAGATTGTGCACACACATCGTTTAGATCTGGTCCATCGTCCAGTTTCAATTTGGAAATTATTTCAGATTCTATATCGAACAAACGTTTTTTGCTAAGTGACTTGGAAGTTTAAATAATTAATCTTCAACTTTGAGTTAGTTTTTAAATATTCTCTAATTGACACATTTACCACTTTCATATGTTTTTGAGGTCCACATTTGACGAAAATGGTCGCATAAAACACGCTCGATACTAACACCTAATGTTTTTTGTTTCTTTCATTATACTGTTTGTAATGTTATGCTTCGTGGTCTAGGCCACGAGAATGACAAAGAACGATAGAAGTTATGTTCTACAAGTTTGTATTCAGTCAAAGCACACATCGAGGGCTTGGCGTGAAACGGTTGTAACTCAAAACCTATTTTGAAAACCCTGGTTTAGGGGCAATTTTGACCCCTTTGTAAACAATGCAAATTTAGTTACAACCGTTTCACGCCAAGCCCTCGACATGTTATGGCCAGGGCATACTGCTAACGACCGCTGGGGCTTACAATGCACATAATGTTTTCATTTGTTTCATCAATTTGCCATATTTTTGCCCAGATGTTTTCAAAGAAAGTAAGCTGTTGCATATCTGTTGTTTGTGGGGGAAAGGATTAGGGAATTGAGTCAGTTAAGGGTATTTATGTCCATCTTAAGGTCAATGGAGTAGAAGAGTTTGGAGAAAGGGAGGAAGATGCATTCAAGATCACGAGAGATGGTGACTATATCTTTGTCACCAACAAGTGTGGCATGAAAGCTGGATTCGATGGAAAGAACAAAGCCCGCGTTGAAGTCCCGCGACAGTATGGGGAAAATATGAAAGGTTGGTATATTGGTATAATCACGAGTCTTCGCAAAAATAGTTTTACTTTCATTTCAATTCAAGGTGATAAATGAATGATCCCTGCATAGCTCTAGATATTGGGCGATTGGCATGTTCTAAAATCCTTGTTTGACCACCCTTATCCAATGTTGAGGGTACTCAAAAGAATCATATCAATGTGACGATTCTTTTGTGTACCAACATCATAGGGTTTGGTTGCATTACAAAAGAGATATGTCTGGGGAAAAACAAGGTGATAAATAAATGATTCCTGAAGAGCTCTAGACAAGAGGCATTTTGCATTTTCTAATATCCATATTTGACCACCTAATCCAAATGTTGAGGGTACTCAAAAGAATCAAATGAATTAGATATGATGGGGGAAAAAAATATCATTTTTCTCATCCTTCTCTAGTCCTCTGTTGGTACACTGTTATAATCATAATTGTTGTGATATGAAAACTTTTCTCAACCTTTCAAGGTGAAAAATAAATGTTCCCTGTGTCATTGAAAGTTATAAACTTATAATCTCCGATATAGATTTTGATATTTTTCAAAAGATGGGAAATAATAACTCTTTTATACCCACAGTCGCCTGCTGTGTCAATAGAAGGGGCATTCTCTATAAATAAAATATGATGTGCGTGACAGTGGAGACTGATAGAGTATGGTCATTACTGAGAAATAAATACAATGTTTTATTCGATTTTTAAGTTATAAAAAGTTAATATAATATGTATTGGTATATATGTGACCAAAATATATTATTATTTCGGCAAATAATTAATAAAATAGAACTAAATAGGATTTGGTTTGAAAATTTGCTTAAAAAAAATGGCGGCCACAGTCACGCATTTCATATTTCTATATTCGTACGAAAATGTACTAAAATAGGAAAAAACAATATTTTCCTTTATTTATAAGATACAATAACCCTTTTTTATATTCATTTCAATACAAAAACACAACAAAGCATTTATATAAGGGGATATTTGACCACCAGAATCTGTTTAGTGACACCGCTTCCAAAAGGAAGAAAGTCGGTATTTAAAACACTTTGTATCAATAAAACTGTTTATTAGGTATTCCAAAGGGAAGAAAGTCAGTAAAACATTGTGTATCAATAAAACGGTTTATTAGGTATTCCAAAGGGCATCCTCGGAACCCAGGCTATTCATAACATATATGATATCATATAGTTTATGAATAGCCTGGGTACCGAGGATGTCCAAAGGGAAGAAAGTCAGTAAAACACTTTGTATCAATACAACTGTTTATTAGGTATTCCAAAGGGAATAAAGTCAGTAAAACAATTTGTATTAAAAAACCCTCTTTATTATGTCTTACAAAGGGAAGAAAGTCAGTTTAACACTTTGTATCAATAACACTGTTTATTAGGTCTTCCAAAGGGAAGAAAGCCAGTTAAACAAGTATTACATGTTTGGACTATTTTCTGTCCGCGAAAGCCCGATTTTCTTTGTGTGTTTCGTCATGTGATAAAAAGAATCTGACATTCGTTGTCATTTCATAGAGTTTTATTAAACTCATCCAAGAAATGTGTTATTAAGCTCGCCAAAGGCTCGCTTAATAACACATTTCTTGAACTTCGTTTAATAAAACTTTATATGAAATGACAACTCATGTCAGATCATATATTTATTAGGTCTTCCAAAGTTTTATTGGCAAAAAGTATTTTCTATCTTTAACTGTTTGTGATAATCAAAGTGTTTTATTGGCACAAAGTGTCTTCTATTTTTAACTGTTTGTGATAATCAAAGTGTTTTATTGGCACAAAGTGTCTTCTATCTTTAACTGTTTGTGATAATCAAAGAGTTTTATTGGCACAACGTGTCTTCTATCTTTAACTATTTGTGATAATTAAAGATTTTTGTTGGCACAAAGTGTCTTCTATTTTTAACTGTTTGTGATAATCAAAGAGTTTTATTGGCACAAATTGTTTTCTATCTTTAACTGTTTGTGATAATCAAAGTGTTTTATTGGCACAAAGTGTTTTCTATCTTTAACTGTTTTTGATAATCAAAGTGTTTTATTGGCACAAAGTATTTTCTATCTTTAACTGTTTGTTTTTTCTGTATGAAAGGATTGTGTGGTAACTGTAATGGTAAGCAGGATGACTTTGTCAAAGACGATGGTACACCTGTTGATCCGAAAAACCCTCAAAAATATTCAGAGTTTGGACAGTCTTACAAGATGGACACAGGCGATGATGCTGTGTATGTATACTTTATTATACAGTCAAACCTGTGAATAAAGACCATTTTGTTGTGTTCCCACGGGTGGTCTTTATACACAGGTTCCACTGTAAATATATATCCAACAATTTGACTTTTACATGACACTTTATTTTTCAGAGGCTTTGAAAACTTCTTAATTTATACTTATTTATTTTACATCGATTACAAAACAAGTTTTCAGCTTATATTAATCATAATTGCACGCTCAATGTCTGCTTGCTGGAGACTTTTAACTGGTACTCGCAGCGTTTGTTGTGAATAATCCTATAGGCAGAACCGCTCATCACATGATTAGATCCCGGGATCCTTTGGTACGAGATGTCGATGCTCTACCACTGCACCACTGTCTTCCACAAACTTCTTCTTAGAAACATAGTGCAACATTTAGACAATAGGAATATTTAGTTATGATTCAGGATTAAAAAAATTGTAGAAAAAGAAGAAATTGAATGCACACAATATCATATATCACTGACCGATACCAGAATCTTAATTATTTTCTGAACCCTTCATGAACATATGACAAATCTTCAAAAAAGATGACAAACATCTCGAGGGCTTGGCGTGACACGGTTGTAACTAAAATTGGTATTTTTTTCACCAAGGTTAATTACCTCGACATAAAGTCTTTATAAGCGTTAAATAATTTTTCTTGGTAAACAATGGAAATTTAGGTGCCACTGCTCGTTCTGAGCAATGGCATCTAAATTTGCGTTGTTTACAAAGGGGTCAAAATTGCCCCTAAACCAGGGTTGTCAAAAAAGGTTTTTAGATACAACCGTTTCACGCCAAGCCCTCGAATTCTCTTCTAATGAAAGTATAATTATTGAAAAAAGTTGAAACCATTTGTGACAATGTTTTCAAAAGTTGTTTGCTGCTAATGCGTTCAAATGTGGGCAAAAATGGGAAAGGTTTATTGACTTAGCTTAGCCGGATAATCCGTCGGCTTTATCTTAACATAAATATGTATTTGGGAATATGGTTAATGACAAGTTGGGCTAATTTTGTTAAGAGCTCCACTGGCTGAAAGCAAGTCAAGCTTATGCCAAGGCGAATTGTCCCTCATGCTCTACTGTGTGCATTTTTTAAAGTAACCACTCTGTCAAATTTGACAGAACTTTATAAGTAGCATGATAACAAATTCTTCCGCCTAAAAGTCCTTCAAAACATTTGGATCCATGCAGAATTCCGGTTGCCATGGCAACTGAAAGAGTTTAAAACAAATAAACTCTCTTTCCCAGATTTTGAATTGATTCTGTAGAAATGTTCCTATTTCGACTATCTACCAGATTATTGATCTGTCTAAACACTTGGTACCTAGGAGATGTGGCTGATTTAACTATTATGCCTGAAGTGAAAAAGGATCTCTTGATGGTGACCTTCTGAAAAATGTGTTGAAGCCATCTTGATTGAAAAAAACACCATAGCAGGTAGGAGGCTTGCACTGCCATAGATACTGATAAGATGAATCAGATGTACAGACTGATCTGAACCTAAACTGTTCAGAATTTCAGAGGACTAAGAGTACCAAGGGATCTTTTCAAAAAGAGCTAGGGTATCGCACCCAGACTTCCCTTGTATCTAAATATTTCTCTTGAAATTATCTCCACCAGTCTTATGCATATACATGTTAACGTATACAGAATCAAACGGTCCTACAGGAGTTTAACAATAATGTGCTGGATCAGAGCTATTGTTCTTTACAACTACATTACATTACAGCTGTACGGCTCAAGATGAACCACCCATGGAGTGTGATGAGAAGACAAAGAAGAAGGCTAGAAAGGCATGTAAAGTACTCATAGCTGAGGAGGGGCCATTTGCTGAGTGCCTGCAGGACGAGGATTTGAAGGATCAAATAAAGCAAATAGTTGAAGTAAGAGAACATTATTTTCTACTACCTAGTTCCTCTTAAATATGCCTTTTTATATGCCTCTATTTAATAATAGTACTTTCATTTATAGATATTATCCATTTTATTGCCTTGAAGATGTTAAAGGAGTCCGGTGCAGTTCTGTTATATGTGGGAAAAGGGTTTATACTCATCCTACTGTAATATTATTTCCAGACAATGGGTTACAGCCTATGTATTAAACATTTCACACACACATCAAATCTGCAACAGATGTAAAATATCTAAAAAAAGAAGTCTTTAATTTTTAAATCGCATTGAAAAAATTATCGTGGCAAAATTAGTTGAAACTGAAACTGGTTGATTTACATGGAAACAAACTTCCCTTTTTACAATGCATATTTCAATTAAGAAAATGGGGTGACATGAAATTGACATACACGGAATTTAAACCCCTTTTTACAATGCATATATCAATCGAGAGGTGGGATGCCATGACAAATTCATGAAACAATGCATCTATCTATAATAAAAAGCAAAATATATTATTGCATATTATATTTATGCCTAGTCTAGGGAAGATGAGCAAATACTTGAATTAATTCGAGCAAGGTACCGATAAGCGTTCAGAACAAGGGCAGTAGGACTTGTATGTTATGAATAAAACACTTAAGAACACATTGAATGAAAATGGGCATTTATTAATGCCATAAAGTATTACACATTGTTTCATATATAACCCGATTAAACATGAAGATTTATACATGACATATCTGGGAGACATTATATTTATTTCATATAACAATGATATTTCATTTTTTATTTTAAAGTTGGTAATATATTCAAAGCTCCATGGTTTTCACTACGAATCATACTACAATATTCACTATCCAGTGTGTTATTACTTTCATTTATATCATAAATGACGTCGCCAGCATGAAATAACGTCATTCTATATTTTTCGGTATATAACTAGTGTAATAACAATGCTACGTAACGTCATAATGAAAAGCATTGAAAATGACTGCGCTATATAGCGACGTTATATATATTTTGCGCTAATAATCGTCGAATTGGAATTTATGATATAAATAGAATAAAACATTCGTTTTCATTCAATACAAAATTTTATTAAACTCGTTTTCTAAAAATTGCTAAAAACTCGCCAAGGCTTGTTTTTATCAATTTTAGAAAACTCGTTTAATAAAATTTTGTATTGAATGACCACTCATGTAATATCCTCTATTTATAGATTTCCATTTTCTTGCTTAGATACTTTCAAAATCCTTTGCTGCAGAATTATTGTAGGTTAAATGGGAGAGGGTTAGTGATTAAGACTAATTTTAAAGTGAATAATGTTTTTCTAAGTGACCCCCTGCTGGCTGTGCTGACTTCTTTTGACAGTCTGACATTGGAAAGTTTGATATTTAAATCACATTATATAAATATAGGACTGTCAATTCGACTACTGTGAATTGGATGGTGACAAGGAAGCACAGGAAAAAGCAGTGTGTTCTGCAGCGGAAGAAGTGAACAATCGTTGTTTCGAACAAATGACTGTTAAAGAATGGCGATCTAAGAAATTCTGTCCAGGTAGGTTTACTTTTCTTTTAAACTCTCTCCCAAATAATAATGACAACTCTACAGCAGATGACTTTCAAAACATCTGGTTAAACATATTGTGAATTGTTGTTTGGTGTTTTAAGCCGCTTTTCATTAATCCTGACACCTGTCAGTCTGTCGAAATGTTTAACCCGCAACCCAGAGCGCCAAGGAGGGCAGCCGTTACTACCATATTTTAAAGTATTTGGTATGACTTGGCTCGGGATCAAACCCAGGACCACCCGAATCTGAGGCGGGTTAATATGGTGAACTTCTACAAATGAAAGTTTACTCATTGAATAGCAGGAGATTTTATTTATCTTCAGTTATTTCTCATTTTGTCACAATGTTTACAAAAGTAAAGGGCTACGTGAAACACATCAACTAAAGTTGTCACCTCACTTTCGCGAATACAGAAAATATATGCATACTCTTAAAAATTGGAAGCTTAACTGTAATATAAAATTGGAAACATAGTAGGAAAAGTCATCTGTTGTAGTGTCAATATAAGTCTATATTAAAACCTTCCCCACATAGTAGGAAAAGTCATCTGTTGTAGTGTCAATATAAGTCTATATTAAAACCTTTCCCACATAGTAGGAAAAGTCATCTGTTGCAGTGTCAATATTAGTCTATATTAAAACCTTTCCCACATAGTAGGAAAAGTCATCTGTTGCAGTGTCAATATTAGTCTATATTAAAACCTTTCCCACATAGTAGGAAAAGTCATCTGTTGCAGTGTCAATATAAGTCTATATTAAAACCTTTTCCACATAGTAGGAAAAGTCATCTGTTGCAGTGTAAATATTAGTCTATATTAAAACCTTTCCCACATAGTAGGAAAAGTCATCTGTTGCAGTGTAAATATAAGTCTATATTAAAACCTTTTCCACATAGTAGGAAAAGTCATCTGTTGCAGTGTAAATATTAGTCTATATTAAAACCTTTCCCACATAGTAGGAAAAGTCATCTGTTGCAGTGTCAATATTAGTCTATATTAAAACCTTTCCCACATAGTAGGAAAAGTCATCTGTTGCAGTGTCAATATAAGTCTATATTAAAACCTTTTCCACATAGTAGGAAAAGTCATCTGTTGCAGTGTCAATATTAGTCTATATTAAAACCTTTCCCACATAGTAGGAAAAGTCATCTGTTGCAGTGTCAATATAAGTCTATATTAAAACCTTTCCCACATAGTAGGAAAAGTCACCTGTTGCAGTGTCAATATAAGTCTATATTAAAACCTTTTCCACATAGTAGGAAAAGTCACCTGTTGCAGTGTCAATATTAGTCTATATTAAAACCTTTCCCACATAGTAGGAAAAGTCACCTGTTGCAGTGTCAATATTAGTCTATATTAAAACCTTTCCCACATAGTAGGAAAAGTCACCTGTTGCAGTGTCAATATTAGTCTATATTAAAACCTTTCCCACATAGTAGGAAAAGTCACCTGTTGCAGTGTCAATATTAGTCTATATTAAAACCTTTCCCACATAGTAGGAAAAGTCACCTGTTGCAGTGTCAATATTAGTCTATATTAAAACCTTTCCCACATAGTAGGAAAAGTCATCTGTTGCAGTGTCAATATTAGTCTATATTAAAACCTTTCCCACATAGTAGGAAAAGTCATCTGTTGCAGTGTCAATATTAGTCTATATTAAAACCTTTCCCACATAGTAGGAAAAGTCATCTGTTGCAGTGTCAATATTAGTCTTTATTATATACCTACTATGAATCAAAGTATTTGATTGGACGAGAAGCAGTCACGTGTGATTCAATAAAAAATGACTATTTGACTCCTTTTCGCTTTTATTCTAAAATTCAGGTCCAATAGTCCATTTTCGAGTCAATAGTTCATCTGTTATGACGTTATTGTTTAAGATGACGTCATGCACGTGCATAACCAACATTTTAACGCGCGTGCCATGTAACAGTATACTGCATTCTTGCTGCATTTACAATACTAATCCTGTGTTTATGTTAGAAGCTACATTTATGTTACATAGATTTACCCAATTAAAATGATGACAGCAATGTAATAAATACACTAGTTAAAATATGCGTTTTTCATGAAGATATATAATAAAACAGCTATTTACTCCTTTTGAGTTCAATGGTGACAAACTATTCTTCCTCGCAAATGACTATTGACCCGAAATAGAGAACTATTGACCTCGACTTCGTCTCGGTCAATAGTTCTCTATTTCGGGTCAATAGTCATTCACTTGGAAGAATAGTTTGTCACTATTGACCTCAAGAGGAGTAAATAGCTGTATAATATTAAAACCTTTCCCACATAGTAGGAAAAGTCATCTGTTGCAGTGTCAATATTAGTCTATATTAAAACCTTTCCCACATAGTAGGAAAAGTCATCTGTTGCAGTGTCAATATTAGTCTATATTAAAACCTTTCCCACATAGTAGGAAAAGTCATCTGTTGCAGTGTCAATATTAGTCTATATTAAAACCTTTCCCACATAGTAGGAAAAGTCATCTGTTGCAGTGTCAATATTAGTCTATATTAAAACCTTTCCCACATAGTAGGAAAAGTCATCTGTTGCAGTGTCAATATTAGTCTATATTAAAACCTTTCCCACATAGTAGGAAAAGTCATCTGTTGCAGTGTCAATATTAGTCTATATTAAAACCTTTCCCACATAGTAGGAAAAGTCATCTGTTGCAGTGTCAATATTAGTCTATATTAAAACCTTTCCCACATAGTAGGAAAAGTCATCTGTTGCAGTGTCAATATTAGTCTATATTAAAACCTTTCCCACATAGTAGGAAAAGTCATCTGTTGCAGTGTCAATATTAGTCTATATTAAAACCTTTCCCACATAGTAGGAAAAGTCATCTGTTGCAGTGTAAATATTAGTCTATATTAAAACCTTTCCCACATAGTAGGAAAGGTCATCTGTTGCAGTGTCAATATGAGTCTATATTAAAACCTTTCCCACATAGTAGGAAAGGTCATCTGTTGCAGTGTCAATATGAGTCTATATTAAAACCTTTTCCACATAGTAGGAAAAGTCATCTGTTGCAGTGTCAATATTAGTCTATATTAAAACCTTTCCCACATAGTAGGAAAAGTCATCTGTTGCAGTGTCAATATTAGTCTATATTAAAACCTTTCCCACATAGTAGGAAAAGTCATCTGTTGCAGTGTCAATATTAGTCTATATTAAAACCTTTCCCACATAGAAGGAAAAGTCATCTGTTGCAGTGTCAATATTAGCCTATATTAAAACCTTTCCCACATAGTAGGAAAAGTCATCTGTTGCAGTGTCAATATTAGTCTATATTAAAACCTTTCCCACATAGTAGGAAAAGTCATCTGTTGCAGTGTCAATATTAGCCTATATTAAAACCTTTCCCACATAGTAGGAAAAGTCATCTGTTGCAGTGTCAATATTAGTCTATATTAAAACCTTTTCCACATAGTAGGAAAAGTCATCTGTTGCAGTGTAAATATTAGTCTATATTAAAACCTTTCCCACATAGTAGGAAAAGTCATCTGTTGCAGTGTAAATATTAGTCTATATTAAAACCTTTCCCACATAGTAGGAAAAGTCATCTGTTGCAGTGTAAATATTAGTCTATATTAAAACCTTTCCCACATAGTAGGAAAAGTCATCTGTTGCAGTGTAAATATTAGTCTATATTAAAACCTTTTCCACATAGAACGTAAATCAACAGCAGACTTTGAATGAAATCAAACTTATTGGATAGAGTTGAAAACATTGTGGCATGAGTAAACATTCCTCATTTTTTATCAATTTCTTAATTTGCCAAAATATTTTTAAAAGTCGTCTGCAGAGAGTGTTTCAAAATACGTCTTCGACTGAGAAATAGTTACATAAATATCTTTATTTTCCTGTGAATTATATCTAAACATATTACAATCTGCCTTTGTTTTGTCCTCAGCTGATAAATATCTTGGATGTGATGCCAAAAAGAACCTTAAACACAGTCTCTCGGTGTCTTCTTGTGAACAGTTAACCTGTAGGAACCAGCAGAAAAAGAAACGTTGTCATGAACCGGGCAAGGAAGGCTGTATTTGTTCCAAAAAGAATATGTTTTTCGATGAAGATCAGTGTGTTCCGAAACAAAAGTGTGGTTGTGTAAAGAACAAGGAATACTTCCCGGTACTTTTTAAAACTTTACCGTTTGCAGACGCGAATTTACAGCAGACAACTTTTGAAAACATTGTGGATATAAAAAGGAGAAATTGTCCACCATGAACAATTTACACACTTTGTCACAATATTTTCAACTCTATTCAATAATTATATCTATGTTTGTAGATTTTTTTTTTTTTGTCTACATGTTTTTAAAGCCGTCTGCAATATTGTTGTATCTAAAACCTTTATTCATTTCCTATATGCACACATGTTTTGACAAATCAACTACAGACATTTGAAAAGACAATTTTAAATAATGAGTAGGTTTGACTTTCGCCTTGACAATTTCTAAATTTATCAAATGCTTTCATTTATAGAAGTATTCCATATTTTGGTCTTCATGCTTTTTTCAAGGACAGCTGCAGAGTGTTTTTTGTGTGTTGGTCGGAGTTAAATGCATTGATAGATAGAGATTTGTAAAGGAGAACTTGCTTGTTTTGTGCCATTTTTGCTTCAGCTGATCTGACCGTTTAGGAGTCATATGCTTTGAAGATTTCTGTGAGAAAATGTGTATTTGAAAAAGATATACTGATTTCCATACTAAGTTGAAGTTGCTTGTGGAAAAAGGATAATTATTCTCTTTTAGGGCAATTTCTATTTAACCTTTTTACTAATCAATTTTGATACATTCCTATACAGAGATTTTTCTATTTTGAACAAGATGTTTTCAAAATCATATGGTTCTGATTTGTTGTATGTGGGAAAGAGATAAAGTATTAAAATTAGCATCATCTAGAGCTTTGAATTTCACGTTTTTCATTTTTCTTCAGCTTGGCACCTCCGTTGTGCAAAAAGATTGCAAGCAGCGGAAGATTTGTATACACAAAAAAGGCCGTTCCAAATTCCAGACCAAAAAACTGAAAGGATGCGATAAGAAATCGCAAAAATGTGCTCTTAAAGACGGCGGATACCAATGTGTGTGTAAATCAGGATATGAGATGAAAAAAGGAAAATGTCGAAGTAAGCAACGTTATACAGTTATAGATAGAACGCCATGTTTGTACATTACGAGGGCTTGGCGTGAAACGGTTGTAACTAAAAACCTATTTTGAAAACCCTGGTTTAGGGGCAATTTTGACCCCTTTGTAAACAATGAAAATTTAGATGCCATTGCTCAGAACGAGCAATGGCACCTAAATTTTCATTATTTACCAAGAAAAATGATTTAACGCTTATAAATACTTTATGGCGAGGTGACTAACCTTGGTAACAAAAATACAAATTTTAGTTACAACCGTTTCACACCAAGCCCTCGATTAGTGATTCCGAAGATTATACTGATCAAATTTAAATTAAATTAAATAATTTGAAGACACTAAGTGATAAAGTGGTGTAGAGTTTGCCTTTTTTGTTTAAATCGAATGTTCAAGGTTCGACCCTGTTTAACCTTTCCCACACATAGACGTTTTCTGACGCCTCTGCAGCAGACAACTATGAAAACATTGTGACAAAAGGAAAAACTGCTTGTCATGAAGTTGCTCATGACGAGCAATATCTACTTTTGGAACAATGTGTACAACTCTATTCATTAATATACTTTCATTCATAGACATTTTTTATAATTTCAAAGTCGTCTGATGCAGATATGTTGTATGTGGGAAAAGATAAGAGGTTGTTCTGCTTACCAGATATTGAGCAAATGTTACTTGGGTTACCATCTACTAGGATTGTTCAAATTATTCTGATCCGTTGTAAAACATGGCTGCCAGGGGGCGAAGCTTGTATTTCCTTATACGGGTAATGTGAACATTTAAAAAATCTTCTTGTCCAAAAGTACAGGCCCAATTTGAAAATAATTTGGCACAATTGTATCTTGGGTGACCCTCTTTCAAGAATGTTCAAATTATTCTGATCCATTGAAAAACATGGCCACCTGGGAGAGCGGAACCTATTTTTCCCCATATGTATATATATAGTGAAATATTCTTGTCCAAAAATACTAGCCGATTTGAAAACTATTTTTCACAAATGTTCCTTGGGTACATGTAACAACATTCAACATTCTTCCAACATTGTTTAAATTATTCTGATCCGTTGAAAAACAAAGCCGCCATGGGGGCAGAGCTTGTTTACCTTATATATGTATAGTGACAAATCTTCTTGTCCAAAACTATTGGCCCGACTTGAAAATAATATAGCACAAATGTACCTTGGTTAACCCTCTTTCAAGGTTATTCAAACTATTTTGTTCGTTGAAAAACATGGAGCGGAGCTTGTTTTCCTTAGATGTATATATAGCGAAAACTTAAAAAAATCTTGTCAAAGTATTGGAAGTGAATTAAAAAAAAAATGCCACACATGTTCCTTGGGTGACCCTTTACCGTGAAGGTTAGAATTATGCATATCGTAAGAACATTGGAAACTGTGATTTCTTTTAAATCAGGTTAGCGATTTAGGACTATCATGCTCCTCTTGTTGTTGTTTTTAAACTATGTCTTCTTTAACACCCGCCCCCCGCCCCCAACACAGACTTTCTGAATTCAGGTCCCTGTATCAGGGACAGGGTAATATTTGTCTGTCCTGAATTTGTTTCTATTTCCTTTTTCCATTGGACAGAGTCTTGTGGGGGAAAACAATGTGCCAAAGACGCCCGCTGTACTAAGAGAAAGAAGTGCCGATGTAAGAGAAGCTTCACAGGGAATCCCTATAAGAAATGTGAATGTAAGTGAAAATATCTTTTCATTAAAAGATCTCCTAGTATTGTGCTTTTTCACCAATTTTAAAATTTTAACTCTTAGCATAAATTACCAGTAACATAATAGTGTCTGTCTGTAATGGTTTCACTGATTTAAACAACATTTTCTCATGAACCACTTGATAGATTCTCATGAAATTTGGCAGGAAGCAGAAATAAAGGCTGGTAGATCTAAATTCCTGCATGCTGCAAGTGTAGGCCTGCAAAAGTTGAATACTGAAGGAATAAACCGCTAAAAGGCTTGCATTCTGAAAGAATAGACTTGTATATCTCTTCATGTTGAAAGTAAAGGCCTGTAATTTGAAAGCCTACTTACTAAAGGCATTTACACTTTTAAAATACTGGGCCGCAGACTATTTAACTCTGAGAATTGCTCTGATTGGTCAATTACTATACTGGATTTGCTACAGATACTTGAGCACAAAGTCTGAACAAAGATAGCCCTTTTATAGTGTATGTACCCTGCATTCTGAATGTAAAATCCTTTTAAAGTGTGTGTACCCTTCATTCTGAATATAACATCCTTTTATAGTGTGTGTATCCTGCATTCTGAATATAACATCCTTTTATAGTGTGTGTACCCTTCATTCTGAATGTAAAATCCTTTTATAGTGTGTGTACCCTTCATTCTGAATGTAAAATCCTTTTATAGTGTGTGTACCCTTCATTCTGAATATAAAAACCTTTTATAGTGTGTGTACCCTTCATTCTGAATATAAAACCCTTTTATAGTGTGTGTACCCTTCATTCTGAATGTAAAATCCTTTTATAGTGTGTGTACCCTTCATTCTGAATATAAAACCCTTTTATAATGTGTGAACCCTTCATTCTGAATATAAAACCCTTTTATAGTGTGTGTACCCTTCATTCTGAATGTAAAATCCTTTTATAGTGTGTGTACCCTTCATTCTGAATATAAAACCCTTTTATAGTGTGTGTACCCTTCATTCTGAATGTAAAATCCTTTTATAGTGTGTGTACCCTTCATTCTGAATGTAAAACCCTTTTATAGTGTGTGTACCCTTCATTCTGAATATAAAACCCTTTTATAGTGTGTGTACCCTTCATTCTGAATGTAAAATCCTTTTATAGTGTATGTACCCTGCATTCTGAATGTAAAATCCTTTTAAAGTGTGTGTACCCTACATTCTGAATATAACATCCTTTTATAGTGTGTGTACCCTGCATTCTGAATATAACATCCTTTTATAGTGTGTGTATCCTTCATTCTGAATGTAAAAATCCTTTTATAGTGTGTGTACCCTTCATTCTGAATATAAAAACCTTTTATAATGTGTGAACCCTTCATTCTGAATGTAAACTCCTTTTATAGTGTGTGTACCCTTCATTCTGAATGTAAAATCCTTTCATAGTGTGTGTACCCTTCTTTCTGAATATAAAATCCTTTTATAGTGTGTGTACCCTGCATTCTGAATGTAAAATCCTTTTATTGTGTGTGTACCCTTCATTCTGAATATACAATCCTTTTATAGTGTGTGTACCCTGCATTCTGAATATAAAATCCTTTTATTGTGTGTGTACCCTGCATTCTGAATATACAATCCTTTTATAGTGTGTGTACCCTGCATTCTGAATGTAAAATCCTTTTATAGTGTGTGTACCCTGAATTCTGAATGTGAAATCCTTTTATAGTGTGTGTACCCTGAATTCTGAATATAACATCCTTTTATAGTGTGTGTACCCTGCATAATGAAAGGTATAGGCGTTTATAAGACATGGAAAAGAAAGAAATGCTTCTAACAAGCATCAGGCTTTTATTGACAGGCATCTAAAGCCGTGTATCTATGTTGACCCTTTCACACATAGATCTACAATAAATCTTCATCAGAGGACATTGGAAAACATCCAGGAATGAATATGGAAAACCTTTGTAAATGAAAGTAAAATGAGTTAACAGAGTCTAACACTCTCCCACTTGCAGAAAACTTTTGAAAACATTGTGGCAAAATAAGAAATTACTCATAATGAGCTTTTGAAGTACTCTATTCAAGAAGCATATTTCTATTAAAATAGCTTTTTCCATATTTTTGAGATCATGGTATCATTAACGTCTGCTGCAGATATGTTGTAAGTGCGAAAGTGTTAGAACATTTTGTCAACAGAAAGAAATTACAATTTCTCTATTTCCTACAATATTTTCAGGGAATCCGCTTTGATCGAGTGGTTAGCGTCGGGGATTTCGAAACCGGGTGTCCCGGGTTCGATCCCCAGTCTCGGCACTACGGTCGTGGTGGAGTGCCCTTGGGCAAGGCACATGTTCTAGCCTAGTACTGGTTTGTTTACCCAGGGATCATGAATAAGTGAACTGTCGCCGTGATATAACTGCAAAATAAATAAACAATATTTTCATAACTCGTCTGCTGCAGCTATGTTTTCATGTGAGATAAGGTTTAACCATTACTCACATACAGACGTTTGCTGACATCTTATGCAGCACAAAACTTTTGATTTTTTTTAGCAAAAGGAGAAATAGTTCATAATGAGCAATTTCTCCTTTTGTCGCAATGTTTTAAACTCTATTTAATAATTATACATTTACTTATTGAGAATTTAAATATTTTTGCCTATGTGTTTTACCAAGTCATTTGTTTTATGTGAGAAAGGATTAAAAGGGTAATCGTTACAGATGACAAACAGTTAAGCTGTCAATATCTGATACAAACTATTTGAGCTCTTCCATCTGAAAAGGTGCAAGGTAGAATTTGTGAATAGTGTAGGTTGAAATTAGCCTGTCAAGTTTAATCACAATCTACACAACAAGACAGAAGCTTGTAAAAAGCGTTAGAAATTGGTAAGTGAACAGTGTAGATGCACATCTGCTGGATCGACACTGTTTACAATAGCCTACTTGTAACTTTTAGTGTGGCCTGTATTGAAGAGTTTAATGGAGTATCGGTATGTTAGATTTTTAATTACTTTTATACAGAGTTTAAAAACATTGTGGGAATACTGCACATGTTTCAAATGTCATGTATACGAGGGAATATACATATGTGCCATCAGTATAGAGCCAGACCAGCGTACGTAATTGCACGGCCAGACCAATGAACGCAATTGCACGGTCAGACAAGCAAACGCAATTGCACGGTCAGACAAGCAAACGCAATTGCACGGCCAGACAAGCAAACGCAATTTCACGACCAGACCAGCGTACGTAATTGAACGGCCAGACCAATGAACGCAATTGCACGGTCAGACAAGCAAACGCAATTGCACGGCCAGACAAGCAAACGCAATTTCACGACCAGACCAGCGTACGCAATTTAACGGCCAGGCAAGCAAACGCAATTGCACGGCCAGACAAGCGAACGCAATTGCACGGCCAGACAAGGAAACGCAATGGCACGGCCAGACAAACGCAATTGCATGGCAAGACCAGCGCACGCAATTGCACGGTCAGACCAGCGTACGTAATTGCACGGCCAGACAAGCGAACGCAATTGCACGGCCAGACAAGCGAACGCAATTGCACGACCAGACAAGCGAACGCAATTGCACGGCCAGACCGATGTACGTAATTGCACGGTCAGACCGATGTACGCAATTGCACGGTCAGATTGATGTACGCAATTGCACGGTCAGACCAGCGTACGTAATTGCACGGCCAGACAAGCGAACGCAATTGCACGGCCAGACAAGCGAACGCAATTGCACGGCCAGACAAGGAAACGCAATGGCACGGCCAGACAAACGCAATTACATGGCAAGACCAGCGTACGCAATTGCACGGTCAGACCAGCGTACGTAATTGCACGGCCAGACCAGTGTACGTAATTGCACGACAAGACAAGCGAACGCAATTGCACGGCCAGACAAGCGAACGCAATTGCACGGTCAGACCAGCGTACGTAATTGCACGGCCAGACAAGGAAACGCAATGGCACGGCCAGACAAGCGAACGCAATTGCACGGCCAGACAAGGAAACGCAATGGCACGGCCAGACAAACGCAATTGCACGGCCAGACAAGGAAACGCAATGGCACGGCCAGACAAACGCAATTGCACGGCCAGACAAGCGAACGCAATTGCACGGTCAGACCAGCGTACGTAATTGCACGGCCAGACAAGCGAACGTAATTGCACGGCCAGACAAGCGAACGTAATTGCACGGCCAGACCAGCGTACGTAATTCCACGGCCAGACCGATGTACGCAATTGCACGGCCAGAACAGCGTATGCAATTACACAGACAGACCAGCGTATGCAATTACACAGACAGACCAGCGTCGGCAATTGCACGGACAGACCAGCGTACTCAATTGCACGGACAGACCAGCGTACGCAATTACACGGACATACCAGTGGAACTAATTGCACGGCCAGACCAGGCTCTGTACTGCTGGCTGCTGAACTCATCATTTTATCTTGATACATGTATTCCTAGAATAATGAACTATGGACTTTTCCAAATGCAAAGCTTGACAAGTCTATTTTATAAATATGGCATTGAAAGGGTTAACACTGTAGAAACACTGTTTTATCTTCCAACAGCTCGTGGAAAACGATGTAAATGCTCCGCTACTGGGGATCCCCATTACAAACAATTCAATACCAATAAGAAACTTAACTACATGGGAATATGTAAACACACAGCCTCCAAATACAAGTGAGTAAATCCTTAACTTTTATTGATTGTTCAGTTGTTTACTCATTCCCAGATATAGATGCTTTGTGATGCCTCTGCAACACAGACGACTTTTGAACACACTGAGGCTAAAGGAGACATTTTTGTTCAATGATATCGCATTTATTTACAAAGGTTTTCAAGAATTAAGCCAAGATGACAGACAAAATTGTCTGCTGCATTTTTTTTTTGTTATGTTTGAAAGTGTTTCCAACTGTTTTTCAGTATTGATAATTTGGCTGAAGTGAGCCAAAGGAGACATGCTTCTAAGTTGACTTGTCTCTCCTGACCGGTTTCGTTCAACAGTTTGAACTTTTCAGAGGGAAATCCGTCTGCTGCAGACTGTATCTCAGTACTGTCATAATTCATTACCCAGGGGCGCTTCACTGTGACTGCAATCAGTGGGGATTGAACCATTGATACCCTTGTCTCAAAACCTCGACACTAACTATTCCCCACTCATATCTGTGTGCTCTATTGATGTCCAGCTTACACAATGATGGTCTTGCAATAATTATCTGCAAATCCATTGTCCAATTATTCTTTCAGCAGGCCCTTATGAAGACTCTCATTGGCATGGCAGAACATTTTCAGTTTAGAAGTGTTAACCCTTTCCGAAGAACAACACATCTACAGCAGAACACTTCGAAAATATGTATTATCATTAAATGAGTCGAAAATTATTGTGGCAAAAGAAAACAATGTTCTGAGCAACTTCTTTTCCACAATATTTCAACTGTATTCAATGATAAATGATTTTTCATTTGTAGAGAGTGTCCACACATTTTCAAAGTTGTCTGCTGCATATTTGTGTATGTTGGAAACGGGTAAGATATAAAAAGAGTGTCATGCATCTAGCAATTTGGGTATAATTGAGACTTTGTAAGGAGATCATATTTAAAGGGATATTGGTGTATAATTATTGCGGCCACACTTCTGAGGCCCTTTTCATATAATACAGATATTCTACATAACATTGTATGCAGATAAAATATTTAGATCCAAATACGCAAGATAAAGATAATCAGTATTCATTTTAACGCGAAGGAACTGAGTGATCTGTGAATTGTGACGATAAGACATGACATCTCCCTAAAACAGAACATATTACATATATGCCAATTTTGGATCTTATCGACTTTTTGGTTTGGCATCAATTTACCTTTTCCTAAATTCATCAATTGTTGCAGACAACTTTGAAAACATTTTCATATTTTGCCTATATGATTTGAGTCCTCTGAGGCGGATTAGTCAACTCTGGGAATTAGGAAGAATTGAAAACAATATTCCAGATGATCATGTTTGTTTTGTTTTTATCAAATTTTACTAACTTCTTTTATGACTTCAGGGATCCACTGAAAAAATGTTCATATCATGCGATGATCAAAAATGAGAAACGAAAGAAGCCTTACCCTGCATACGTCCAATATCTGGAAATTAAATTTAGAAGTGTATATGTAAAGCTTGGACAGGATAGAAAGGTTCAGGTAGGATATAGATTTTATTGACACTAAGTTGGTAAAATCATAAAGTGTATAAATTATTGTATAAATTTATTTTGATTAACAATTAGCCCTCTAAATTTCTATGTCCGTCCGTCCAGCTTTTATCCAAGCTATTTCTCAGCAACCACTGATGTGAATTCAATGACATTTAATGGGAAGCTTTGGTAACAAGAACAGATGTGCTAATTATCAAAACATTTCTGTTCAATGATTTTTTTTTACAGAGCTCTCTCCCTTTTATATAATATGAAATAGGACATTTTGTGTCCGGGCTATTTCCATGTCACCACCAGGCGGAATTCAATGGTACTTAAAGGGAAGCTTCACTAGCAAAAGGAGATGTGCATACTATCAAATTATGGCCCTTTGAATTTCTATATAGTATTATATAGGACCATTTGCGTCGAGGCTATTTCTCAGCAACCACCAGTCGTAAATCAATGATACTTTAATGGAAGCTTTACTAACAAGATTTTCATCCTCCATCATTCAACCTCATTAATACACTCATTATATATATTTTTTTATCATATATGTGGATTAACCTTTTTCCACTTTTGTACTCGCATTCCCTACTATTAACTTACTTATAGCCAATTGATTTTGCTACATATCGAGGGCTTGGCGTGAAACGGTTGTAACTAAAATTGGCTAAAAATACCAAGGTTAATCACCTCGCCATAAAGTCTTTATAAGCGTTAAATCATTTTTCTTGGTAAACAATGGAAATTTAGGTGCCATTGCTCGTTCTGAGTAATGGCAACTAAATTTGCATTGTTTACAAAAGGGTCGAAATTGCCCCTAAACCAGGGTTTTCAAATAGGATTTAAGTTACAACTGTTTCACGCCAAGCCCTCGATATAGTTTATTGTAGCATCATTCCTGTGTCCTCGCTATTCATTTGGGAGCATCCATCGGTTCCACTGATATCTCGTTTCACAATGTCTTCATATTGTTAGTTATAGAGTTGCTCATCAATTTGCGCTTGATCACAGTTTTCAAAGATGCCAACTACAGATTTAGTGTTTGTTGGAAATGGTGAAACTATAAGATTAACAGAAATAAGTTCATACTAGGTACATTTATATCATAAATGACGTCGCCAGCGTGAAATAACGTCATTCTATATATTTCGGTATATAACTAGTGTAATAATAATGCTACGTAACGTCATAATGAAAAGCATTGAAAATGACCGCGCTATATAGCGACGTTATATATATTTTGCGCTAATAATCGTCGAATTGGAATTTATGATATAAATAGAATATAACATTCGTGTTCATTCAATACAAAATGTTATTAAACTCGTTTTCTAAAATTGCCAAATACTCGCCAAAGCTCGTTTTTATCAATTTTAGAAAACTCGTTTAATAAAATTTCGTATTGAATGACCACTCATGTAATATCCTCTATGTACAAATATAACGACAACACTTTTACTTTTTCTTTTGACCAGGCAAATGGAAATGATATAACGCTACCCTACGAATTTAAAAAGAATGGAAAAACATTATTCCAAGTCATTGACATGGGAAAATGGGTTGCTATGGAAACAAACTGCGACCAGATATTTAGATTTGATGGCAATGCCAAGGCTGAGATAGATGTACCCGAACCGAAAACAAAGAATGGTATGCGTTTATGAATTAGATTTTACATTCGAATGATAAATCAAACACTAATAACAGTTTAGAGTTCATACTTATGTGTAGTGATATACATCACAATAAAGGTCAACATCCTGAGTGAGTAACCCTTTCCCACAAATACAAACATTTTGATTCCTCCTCTGCAGACGACTTTTGAAAGTATTGTGAAGAAAAGAGAAATTGCTTATAATGGACAATTTCTCGTTTTGACACACTGTGTTCATTTCTAAACAATTATAATTTCTAGAGAGTTTCCATATTATTGGTAAGATATTTACATAAGTTGTTTGCTGCAGATCTGTTGTTTATTAGAAAGGGTTACTCAAATGTCTTATGTTGGTAAATTCACTGTTATATTATTCAAAAGTAAAAAACAATTTCCATTCTGACAAATATTAGCTAGCAGGTTTATTGTTTTATGTCAATTACTTATTTGTTGTTGTGAATCAAATGTAATCAGCTTAATGTTGGTCAACATGATGCCATTGGTTATAACTTGACTGCATTAGTAATCATTTTGCACCTGCAGACGCCTTTTGAGGCATCTGCAGCAGATGACTTTTTGTGAACATTGTTGAAAAAGGAGAAATTGCTCATAAGGATAAGGACTTAATGTATATGTCAAAAGGTTTAGTCACGTGCCTTTATGTGATGAATCTAAAGGCCTAGTAACACTAGAGACAGAATGAGCCGGAATGTCGTCGGAATGAAAATTCGTGGTATATTCCTGGATATTCGAAGTGTATTCTAAAAATTCTTCCCGCATTCTGAGTGCATTCCAAATAATCTGGTCCATTCTTGTGGAAAGTCCGAATGGTTTGCTCATGCTCAAGACTGTTGAGGTGCATTCGTAGTGGAAAAATATCGAACAGCATTTGAAGTGTATTTTAACTGCATTCTGACTACATTCTAAATAGTCTTACGGCATTCTAACAGCATTCGATACATTCTGATCGCATTCGATGGAGAACCCAAACGGTTATCCTCTGTATACATTCGTATAAAAGCGCGGCCAGCTGCTAGAACTTTATCAAGTGGTATTTAGGAGGCGCATGACTTTGGGTGGTATTCGGGCAACAATCCAACCGTATTCGTACGGCAGTTGAAGTGCATTCTAAATATTTTGACTGGATTCTAACAGCATTTTAAATATTTCTACTATGTTCAAACTACATGATGGGGGCTTTATGAATCAGCATCAATTAGGCAGAACCAGTCGCATGACTTTGGGCGGTATTCGGGCAACAATCCAACCGTATTCATATGGCAGTTGAAGTGCATACTAAATATTCTTACTATGTTTCAACTACATTCGAGCTACATTGAAGAGCTAAGATACCCGGAATGTGCAAGATTCGAGGTGGGTTCGAAGTGCATTCTAAGTATTCGTACGGAATTTTTACAAGGCTGTAAGAATTTAGGCCAATTTGACTTTCCCTCCCGAATGTGGCGCGAATTATTTGTTTCTTTCCGGCTGGTTATGCCTAATTCCTGCTGATTCTGAATAAGTGTGACGGGCCCTTTAGAATATATTGCCCTCCTTTTCATCTTTGAATAATTTATGTTGAGTGAAAAGCTGACAGTTTGTATAGCTCTTTATACAATACAGATGAAATCAGAAGTCTCTTGAAAACATAATTGAAAAAAGAGAAATTACTTAAAGTGAGCATTTTATTCTTTCTCCATAATTTTTCCCAAAGATTTTTTTGCTCTAGAGATATACACCGGATGTTTTGTGTATTTATTTTAACATATGTTAATATTCAAAGACTACGTTGGAATCTGTGGTGACTGTGTCAGCAAGAATGGTGACCTGAAGAAGCCAGATGGCACTACGGTCAAGGGAGGAAATACAAAAAAGAAAACGTCCGAGTTTTTCGAATCATGGCTAATCAATGATCCTGATGGTCCATCAGCTAAGGAGTAAGTTATTGCAGTCCCCATAGATAAGTGGTCAATCCAGACCCACATATAACACATCGGCAGCAGATGAATCTGAAATCATCTAGGCAAAAAAATAGAAAATCACTGTTAAAGTAAAACTAATTATTAGATACAGTTGAAAACATTGTGGCAAACGGAGAAATTTCTCATTATGAGCAACTTCTTCTTTTGCCGCAGTGTTGACGAAAGACGTCTGCTGCAAAAGCGTCATATGTTGTCTGTATCAGGGAAAGGGTTAATCCTTTAGCACATACACATCTCCTTCAATACATCAAAAGGAGAAGAAGAACAACAAAAGTGCATGAGACATCACAAGCTTCTTGATAATGTTCTTTGTTATGTTGCGGGTTGATGAACTACCAGCGTAAGTTAGTTGATGGTACCAAATGCTTCCTTAACGGCTTTCCAGGTGTCCAGCATTTGGGAAAACAGTTTTTAAATTCCCACCTACATCAAATCTACAGTTGACACCATTAAACTGAACCATCAAGGCAAACATGCCGAAAATTGTTTTATTAAATGGATTTGAAAACATTGAGCCAAAATGAGAAATTGCTCATCATGAGCAATTTCTCCTTTTGGCTAAATGTTTCAAAAGTGGTCTTCTGTAGATGCACCACAATAGCTCTGAAAGTGTGAAAGAGTAAACATACACAGGACAAGAAATGTCCTATAAGTCAGAGATAGGTGTCTCTTTAAATAATAACCTAAGACCGTTGTAAAATCACCCCGGACAAATTTGCAAAGAGACAATTTTTGCATAATAATAAAGAGTATGCTTTATCATCAATCACACACATAATGTGGAACAAGAAGAATTATGATGCTAAGCATCAAAGACGCCTCGCATGATTTTGATAGCATGACTTAAAGGAAGCAGATGCAGTTCAGTACATTTGAATAACCTGTGCAAACAGACAGGATGTAAATGTTTCGAACATGAAGGCCAAATGTCCCTTCATTTTAAACAAGAAGGCCAATATGTGCTTATATTGCTCACCTGGCTACCATAGCCTATATAAAAAGGTTACCAAGAGCAGAAAGGGTAAATATTAGTTGTGAAATGCTAAGTTAAGTCTTGAAACCATTTGGTTTACTGTTTGATTAACATTCACTGCAACTATAATATGTCATACAAGCTGAAGATTCTTAAGTTTTTTTCCAATAAACTGTTTTATTACATTTCTATCCATCAAAGATAAGGATATCTCGGTGAAAGAAAATTCATAATCGTTGATTTATTGTTATTACACACCAGTGTTATAATCTACTACACAATTGCGCATGCGTGCACCTCCTTTTTTCCATGGCCACGCCTCATCTGAAAATAATGCGCAAAGTAGGTCAAACGACAAACAATATTCCACAGTAAATATAAACTATGGTTGAAGACACGTATTTAAAAATGTAATGTATTACGACAAATAACAATGAAATGTAATAAACAGATTATTCAACTCATTTTTTCAAAGATTAGAATATAATTCACTCGCCGTCTTGTGAATGGGAGGAGCCACTCGTGACGTCACTCCCATTCACGAGACGGCTCGTGAATTATATTCTTATCTTTCAAAAAATAAGTTGAATAATCTCTATTTAAATCCTCTAACTAGATCAATTAAAGAACAAACAAAACATAGGTGCTTAAATATTAACACTATTAAGGAATATAGGTCGAATGCTCTCATAGTCAGTCAAATAATTCCAGTCTTGACGCGGTAATGGCGGCTGGTGACCGAGCTCTTGCAATAATCTACGGTGGTAAATGTAATGAATCCCTACATGAGAAGAGACTAATTACGGTCTTCCAGAAAGTCGCTACAAGCGTGAAGGGTGTTACGCCAGAACAGTTACCACCAACATCATCGGCTGCCAAGTTTCATAGTTTGCGAGTTTACTTTGAAGTCGAATGATAGTCCCGACCCAGAACATTGTGGTTGGACAATCGCAAAAGGCAAACTAGTTGCGATATCCACAGACAAAAAGCCAGCCCCAGAAATACTGTTAAATGTAATAAGATGTGGATGCAAAGCAGATGTCTCATCTGCATGATGTACATGCAGGAAGCACGGACTTAACTAATCAAGGATGTGTGCAAAGTGCAATGGTGTACATTGTCAAAACGCAGTTGTTGTTGATTATGACACTGATGTTGAGGATGAGTTACTCAATTGCCGCATTATCATGTCCTCAACTTATATCTTCTACCACAATTAAGATAACAACATGTACTAGTCAAAAAATTGTCACACCCTTTTAACATGTATATATGTGAAGTAATAGCAAAACATGTTTTCATGTTGGTGGGTGGGTGGGGTAAACTTACAGGCAAACATAACTAAACAAAAGGAGATTTTTACACCTAATAGGTAAATATCGCATAGTATAATGAGTTTAATATGAAAATTAAATGGCATGATGAAGCTACAATGAAAACAGTAAACCCATCAACTTTAATTTGTATCCAATTAGTTGATTTCACAAAGTACGTATTTTATTGATTCAGCATCTCTTTTTGAGATCCCATTTTTTCCACATCCAGTTTCTCCACATCACTATACATTCCACTTTAATGGCAATCAGGCTTTGTTTCTGTGCCAAATTTGTCCAGGGTAGTCTATGGAAAATCTGTAGAGCCCTTAGTCTATAAGCACGACACTACAATTAGCAAACACTTGACTTTTAAACTTGATGTCACATAAGCATTATGGCAGGTTATTTAATCACCTAATTTGCATTGCATTTATTACGTTAAAGGTTTAAGGCGTTGTCTTGTCGTTGTGTTTACAACTTTCACTGTTTCAAAGAAAGAGTCCTGAAAGTCTTGCTTGGTTTTGCCAAATATATTAGATACGCTTTAGAAACAAAAAATACCTACATAAACAATTTAGAGTATGATAAGACTAACCTTTAATATTTTTTATTTTTCATTTTATTGTTTATATATATATATAAATTTAATCTTTCTTCCATAAACACTTTGCTTATTATCAATTGAAAGGTGACTTGTCATGTAAATATATGTGAAATTGAGTTTTATGTCACTAAAACTTTGTCTACTCAATTCTACTCTAAGTCTTATATTGATGAACCTTGGCACCTATTACCACCAAGGTCAAGGTCACAAAGGGTCATTCACTTAGAGTCAATGACAATGACAATGACAAATATTTTATTGAAAGTAATTAGGCCACCGGCCCATAGTACGAAGCATTATATTTAACAAATAGTATATAGCTGAGAATGATGTCCTTATCATGTTTTCATTAACATATATATGAAATATGATTTTTTTTTATGATATCAGGATTGTCGTTTTGAAGCAATGTATAAAAATCATCAATGTTGGTGTCACCTACATACCAATCAAATAAAAATACAGTTCTTAATTGATCAAACTTTTGGCATTGAAATAACACATGAAATTCACATTCAATAATGTTTTTCTTTAACTTTTTGAACATGATAAGACTATATCCTTTAATATTTTTTATTTTTCATTTTATTGTTTATATATATATAAATTCAATCTTTCTTCCATAAACACTTTGCTTATTATCAATTGAAAGGTGATGTGTCATGTAAATATATTCGAAATTGAGTTTTATTTCACTAAAATTTTGTCTACTTAATTATTTTTTATCTTTGCAACTGTTAAGTCTTATATTGATGAACCTTGGCACCTATTACCACCAAGGTCAAGGTCACAAAGGGTCATTCACTTAGAGTGTTGTAAGATTTATGCTAAGTTGTAATTACATCTTGTGCTTTTCCACCTCAAGGACCATTATTAATAATGATATTTCTCTATATATAGGGAGGCCAAATATGGGTATTATCATTCTTATTAATTAATTTATTTCTTGTTAGTTTGCATTGTTGACTCAAGACATAAGTTAACTTGTTATTTCATATTACAGATGCAATGCGGAAGATGCTAAAGATGAAACCGACTGCTCAAGAGAAACAAAGAAACTCATTAAATCGAAGAACTGGTGTGGAGCCATTACAAATAAAAAAGGATTATTTGAGTATGTTATAATTTTAAGTCATACTTAACTTATATGCGTAATTTGGCTCACAGCAGGCATTTTGCTTGCACAATACATATATTTACTGCATCCATGATTCAAGGCGCTCATTAATATATCATTTTTGAAAAGGTTTGCTTTTTTTCTCTTGAACTTTAACAGATTAAGAAAGAATAATAATGAATTTACATCTTATGGTACTGTTTATGTTTGAATTAAAGTTTGAAATAACATGTATGCATACATTTAAATGTTAAATTAACTGTTAAGCTGATACGGTATTTCAAGGATGGTCTACTTTTTAAACTTATGGGGACCGCATTTTAACATCTGTGAAATTATGATTATAATTGTGATGCAAAGTTAATTTCATTTTGAGAAAAGAGGAAAGTTCAAGTGGTTAGCAATTTAACCCTTTTCTCGATGTTTTAAAAGTAGACTACTGGCTGTATGTACCATAGATCATTAAAGAATATTCTAGTTAAAAGTTAGTAGCATTAACTAGACGGAGGAAATGTGAGGGCTGGTATTTATTTAGCTTCACAAAACTTATGTTTCTGAAGGTTCAATATACCGTTATTGTATATTACATTTTGTCCATTTTAGGAACTGCCTTAAGAATAAAGAAATGTATAAAGCAGCAAAAGAGATCTATGCAAGCTGCCAAGAAGATGTTTGCCTATATGAGGGTTTAAAATCTGAACAACGTAGACTTATGTGCAGTGCAGTAGCTGACTTAGCTGAAGAATGCGAAGGAGAAGGAGATAACTTGCCTGTGGATTGGCGAAGTGAAGGCTTTTGTAGTGAGTACATCTGTGTGATATTCCATGAAAACCAAGCGTAGCATGATTACCGTTACCGAAATCAACTAATAATATCATTATAACATTACACAAAACAAACCATAGCATAATTACTCTACCAAAAACCAAGCATAGCATAATAACTATACCAAAAACGAACCGTAGAATACTTACTATACCCATAACCAACCATAACATGATTACTATACCACAAACCTACCATAGCATTATTACAAAACGAACCGTAGAATACTTACTATACCCATAACCAACCATAACATGATTACTATACCACAAACCTACCATAGCATTATTACTATAACCAATGCCATCCATACAATAATGACTATACCCAAAACAATCCATAGTATAATTACCATACATAATACCTTCAATAGCAAAATTACTTTCCACAAAACCAGCTATAGCATAACACTATACTATACTATACCCCAAAACAACCATAGCATAATATCCATACTTAAAACCAACCATAGCATAATTACTATACACAAAACTAACCATAGCCTAATTACTATAACCAAAACACACCATAGCAATATGACCCAAAACATACCATAACATAATTACAATATCAAAAACCGATCAAAGCACAATTACTTTACAAAATCAACAATTGAATTATTACCATACTCAAAAACAACTATAACATTATATATAACTAATCAGTTCATTTTCACTTTACACAAAACCAACCATAGCATAGTTAATATCTCATAAACAAACCATAGCATGATTACTATATCAAAAACCAACCATAGCATCATAACTTTACCCAAAACCAACCATAGCACAATTACTATACCCATACATAGAACCAACTATATCATATTAACTAACCCAAAACCAACCATAACCTAATAACTATACCCAAAACCAACCATAGCATAATAACTATACCCAAAACCAACCACAAAATAATTACTTTACACAAAATCAACTTTAGCATAACTAGTATACTCAAAACAAACATAGCATGATTACTATACCCCGAAACAACCATACTTAAATCCAACCATAGCAAAATGATTACATCCATAAACAGCTATGACATAATAACTATACCCAAAAACTAACCATAACATTAAAAATATAGCTAAAACCAACCACAACATCATTACTATACCCAAAACCAACCATATCATAATTATTATACTCAAAGTAAACCATAGCATCATCACAATATCCAAAAACTATCAAAAAACACTTTATATGATTGAACATTATCGAATGTTCGACCACTTGGTCTTTATCAACATTAAATAAATACAACATCGATTTATGTGCAGTCCATCTTTGTTTCGAAAAGATCAAGTTGTCACCAACCATAGCATAAATACTTTACCCAAAACAAACCAAAGCATCGTATCTTACTCTATAAATTACAATACCCCAAACCAACCATATCATAATTACTATACCTAAAACTACACATTGCATTTTTGCTATACCCAAAACCATCTATATCATAATTGCCATATCCAGAACTAACTTTAACAGAATTACCATACTCAACACCAACCATAGCAAAATAACCATACCAAAAAACAACTTTAACTTAATAATGTCCCCAAAACCAACCATAACATAATTACCATACCAAAAAAAAACAACCATAGCATGATTACTTAACCCAAAGCATAATTGCTATCCCCAAAATCCAACCAAAGTTTAATGATCATACCAAAAACCAATCATTAACTACTATACCAAAAAAAAAGTATCATAATTACCATAGCACCAATTTTAACAGAATAGCCATACCCAAAACAAACAATAGCAAAATAACCATGCCCGAAAATCGACTAGAACATGTTTACTATCCCCAAACCCAACCATTGCATAATTACCATTTCCAAAAGCCACCATATCATAATTACTTTACACAAAAAAACAAAAGCATAATTACAATTTCCAAAACCAACCAAAGCATAATTAGTTCACCTAAATCCAATCATAGCATAATGACCATACCTAAAACCAACCATATCATAATTATTATACCTTAAACCAACCATAGCATACTTACTATAAAAAACAAAAACATATCATAATAACCATACATAGAACCAACTATAGCATAGAAACCATACCAAAACCAACCATAGAAAAATAACCATACCTAAAAATCGGCTATAACATAATTACTATCCACAAAACCAACTATAGCATAATGACTATACCTTAAACCAACCATAGCATTATTACTATAACCAAAACCAACCATAGCAATATAACCAAGCATATAGCTAACTATAACATAATAACCATTCCCAAACCAACCATAGCAAAATAACCATACCCAACAATTGAATATAACATAATGACTATCCCCAAAACCAACCATAGCATAATTACTATACCTTAAACCAACTATAGCATAAATACTTTACCCAAAGCAAACCAAAGCATAGTATCTTCACCTAAAACCAACTTTAGCATAATTACTATTTCCAAAACCAACTTTAGCATAATGACCATACCCAAAACCAAGCATATCATAATACCTTGACCCAAAACAAACCAAAACATAATTTCTTCACCCAAAACCAACCATAGCATAATTACCATTTCCAAAAACAACCATAGAATAATAACTTTATCCGTAATAATCCAAAGCCTTATTACCATCTCCCAAACCATGTATAGTATATGAACGTATGTTATAAGCCTTTGCCCAAATAAAACATATCTATAGCAGACAACTTTAAAATAATTTAGGAAAATGTATTGAATTCTTTTTTAAATGAAACTTTAAGCATGGAATAGAGTTATAAAAACATTGTAACAATTTATCATTTTGCCACAATGTTTTCAAAGGTAGTCTGCTGTAGATGTGTTTAAATGTATCTGCACGTGGGAAAGAGTTAATATTGTTGTATATGTTTTCTGTTATGACAAAGTTCAAGTGAAGAAGTCTAAAGTAAACTTCTGTTTGTCTATCTGTCTATCTTTCTTATAATTTAATTATAACCCTCTCCAACATATAACGAATCTGCTGTAGACGACTTTGAATACATATTGGATATTACATGAGTGGTCATTCAATACGACATTTTATTAAACGAGTTTAATGAAATTTTGTATTGAATAACCACGAATGTTATATTCTATTTATATCATAAATTCCAATTCCACGATTATTAGCGCAAAATATATATAACGTCGCTATATAGCGCGGTCATTTTCAATGCTTTTCATTATGACGTTACGTAGCATTGTTATAGTTATATACCGAAAAATATAGAATGACTTTATTTCACGCTGGCGACGTCATTTATGATATAAATCTAATTAAAAAAGGTTTAAAATCTTTCTTAATGAAACTTTAATTATTTAAACATTAGGCTAAATGAGAAAATTGCTGAACAATGAACAATTTCTCCTTTTATAAATCACAATGTTTTCTGCAACGGCGTTAACATGCGTCTGTATGAGATACATGGTTAATGCATGAATTTCAGAAACTGAATGTGGCGAGAATATGGAGTACCAATTTGATTCTGCTGAATGTCCCAAAACTTGCATGGGTGACCCTGTATGTATCGAACCTCCGGGTGAAGGATGTGTGTGCAAATCGGGTTTTGTATTGAGTGATGGTAGATGCATTGAAGAGAGTGAATGTGGGTGTGAGATGCATGTGTTGATAGAAGAGGACATCATGATAAGACAATATGTTGAGGTACGTATAATTTATTCCCTTAATTAACTCTTTCAGCGCCAAAGGAAATATTGAGGTTTTTGCAAACAATACGGATTCAGGCGAGTCAGCTCGTAACGAACTCTTTCAGCGCCAAAGGCAATATTGAGGTTTTTGCAAACAATACTGATTCAGGCGAGTCAGCTCGTGACGAGCTGTCTCACCTGAAATCAGCATTGTTTGCGTTTTACTCATCAAAATAGTCCAAAACTTTTATTACATGAGGAATGGATATGCCCGATTTTGAACATGGAAGAGTCTACTTTAAACAATTTGGCGCTGAAAGAGTTAAAGTCTTCTGCTCGGGTGCAGGAGGTCACAGGTTCATTCTTCAGCTATCTATGTAGTCGAAGATGAGTTTCATTTCTTCTTTGAATGTAATCAATATGAAATGCTTCGACAAACTTTCTTTAAACCTAACTGGTTAAATAATAGATCTCTTAACATGTTTTATATCATAAATGACGCCGCCGGGAGTGTAATAAAGCCATTGAATAAATTGCGTATTTAACTAGTGTAATAACAATGCTACTTAACGTGACGTCATAACGTATAACATTTAGCGTTGTAAATACGTGCGCTTTATAGCGACGTTTATATGGATATAGCGCTGTACATTTATTAAATTAGTATTTATGATATAAAAAGAACATTACATTCGTGGTCATTCAATACGAAATTTATTAAACTCGTTTTCTAAAAGTGATAAAAACTCGCCAAGGCTCGTTCTTATCAATTTCAGAAAACTCGTTTAATAAATTCCGTATTGAATGACCACTCATGTAATATCCTCTATTTACATAATTATAAGTTTAAAGGATGAAAAGAGTTTATTCAGTATTGCTCGATTCTTATTTAATGCATTTGCAAGAAGAAAGGGAACTCTTGATTTATAATATTAGAAATTTTACAAGAATTCGTAATTTGTATACACACTGTAGATAAGTTAAATTTGTTACGTAAATATCATTGAATAATGCATTCAGTTAAATACGATACTGATATCTGTTTCAAACAATTCTTTTCAATATCAACCAAATATCTGTTACTATATTGAAATGTTTAAAAACTATAACTATAAATATATTTTCATTTACAACTTATTATGCTAAACTATAATTGTTTAATCATAAAAGCTTAAAAATGTATATGTTTATTTGAATACCACCAATATTTATTGTTTGCTTCACTCTATTTGATGTATTTACATGTTGTAATTTGGGCCGGAGGCCTTTATTACCAAATAAAATATGTCTATGTCATATGAAACACTTTTAAAAAATGGTAGTTTTAGTTTTCCTACCTTGGTGCCCAGGGTAGCATTCCGACTGAATGGCTGGTGTTAGGATACATCACACAAAAACACTTTGTTGTACGTGAAACCTGTGTATAAAGACCACTCATTGAACACAACACTATGGTCCTTGTTCACAGGTTACAGGGTCATTTATGCAGAACAATGACTAAGCGGGCCAGATTTAGGTCTGGCTTTAGTGATCTTGGATAAATGGACCGGTAGTACAGGTTATTTACCCAGGAAATGCCGTGATAAAAATGGATAATTGATCTAGGGAATCACGTAGAAATCATGTCGAAAATTCCTTTAAATACAGATATGATAAATGATTAGAGTTTAAAACATTGTGACAAAAGGAGTATTTGCTCATTGTGAGCAATTTCTCCATTCGTCACTATGTTTTCAAAAAGGTTATCTGCTGCAAAGGCATCAAAATGCATCAGTAGGTGGGACAGGAATTCAAACCTTTGAGTTTTAGATCACAATGCCTGTGCTCTATCTATGAAAGGAGCCATGGCCGAGTGTTTAGCATTAGGGATTTGGAATAGGGCGTCCTGGGTACGATCCCTTTTGTCGCAGTCATGATGGAGTGCCCAGTGGCAAGTCACATTTCCTAGCCTAGTACTTGTTTACCCAGGGGACATGAATAAGCGAAATGTATCTGTGATATAACTGTAATACTATTGAACATAAAACAAATCTATCTTTGTGTGACTGTCTCCAATATTGATTCTCAGCTGGGAAACACTTATGTGCGACCTGACGACTGTGGCTTGATGAAATGTGAAAAGGGTGAAAGCAAAGCTAAGTTGATCGATGTGATTGTTTACTGTAATAATATTGAAAATAAAACAAATCTATCTTTGTGTGACTGTCTCCAATATTGATTTTCAGCTGGGAAACACTTATGTGCGACCTGACGACTGTGGCTTGATGAAATGTGAAAAGGATGAAGGCAAAGCTAAGTTGATCGATGTGATTGGCAAGAATAAATGTGATACAGAGAAGGCAGACTGTCAGACTCCAATGGTGAACGGGTAAGTTGAATTATGTCAGAGGAAAACTGACCTTCAGGATTGTTGGTGCAGGAAGGATCCAGCTCAGTCAAAACTGCACAGCCTGATAACGATCTGATTTGCCCTGAACCCTTTCCCACATGCAATATTTCTGATGCAGACAACTTTAAAATCTTCTAGGCAAATATAGAGATGATTTTCTTATATGAAAAAAGTATTATTATTGAAAAGATTTGAAAACAATGTGGCAAAAAGGAGAAATTGCTCATTGTAAACAATTTCTGCTATTGTCACAATGTTTTTAAAAGTTGTTTGATGCAGAGGTGTCAGAAAGTGTCGGCATGTGGGAAAGGGTTAAACATGTTCTCTATGCTCAGAAATGAACACGATGCTCAAAGCAATACTTCTGAGTTGTCAATTTTGAGAATGACTTTGCTTCAGATAATCAAAAACACAGTCAGATGACAGTGTGTAGCTTTAAACTGTATGAGTCTTAGGAACTATGGTTCGAACTGCCAATACTCTTTACGATGGTCAGATTATATGTGGCATGGCCCAATGAGTACCTTTTATCATGGCCCTATGAGTACCTTGTATCATGGCCCAGTGAGTATATTGTATCATGGCCCAATGAGTACCATTTACCATGGTCCAATGAGTACCTTATTTCCAACCAAAACTGAATATATTGTATGACATTTTATGAACTTCACCTACTTGTTGGGGATAAACTCATATCCACATGCACCACATATGTATGTTTTGTTGGAGAAAAACCCGTATCCACATGCAACAAATCTGTATGTTCTATTGGGGAGTAAACCCGTATCCACATGCAACAAATATGTATGTATTGTTGGAGATAAACTCATATCCACATGCAACAAATATGTATGTATTGTTGGAGATAAACTCATATCCACATGCAACAAATATGTATGTTTTATTGGAGAAAAACCCGTATCCACATGCAACAAATATGTATGTTTTGTTGGAGATAAACCCATATCCACATGCAACAAATATGTATGTTTTGTTGGAGATAAACCCATATCCACATGCAACAAATATGTATGTTCTATTGGGGAGTAAACCCGTATCCACATGCAACAAATATGTATGTATTGTTGGAGATAAACTCATATCCACATGCAACAAATATGTATGTTTTGTTGGAGATAAACCCATATCCACATGCAACAAATATGTATGTTTTATTGGAGAAAAACCCGTATCCACATGCAACAAATATGTATGTTCTGTTGGGGAGTAAACCCATATCCACATGCAACAAATATGTATGTTTTGTTTGAGATAAACCCATATCCACATGCAACAAATATGTAAGTTTTGTTTGAGAAAACCCGTATCCACAAGTGACATGCAACAAATATGTATGTTCTTTTGGGGAGTAAACCCATATCCACATGCAACAAATATGTAAGTTTTGTTGGGGGATAAACCCATATCCACATGCAACACATATGTAAGTTTTGTTGTAGATAAACCCGTATCCACATGCAACAAACCTGTATGAACTGTTGAGGATAAACTCATATCTACATGCAACAAATATGTATGTTCTGTTGAGAATAAACCCATATCTACATGCAACAAATATGTATGTTCTGTTGGGGATTAACCCATATCTACATGCAACAACTATGTATGTTCTGTTGAGAATAAACCCATATCTACATGCAACAAATATGTATGGTCTGTTGGGGATAAACCCATATCTACATGCAACAACTATGTATGTTCTGTTGGGGATAAACCCATATCTACATGCAACAAATATGTATGTTATGTTGGGGATTAACCCATATCTACATGCAACAAATATGTATGTTCTGTTGAGAATAAACCCATATCTACATGCAACAAATATGTATGTTCTGTTGGGGATAAACCTATATCCACATGCAACAACTATGTTTGTTCTGTTGAGGATAAACCCACATCATTTTTTTTTATAACGGGTATCTCATTTGCATATTAATGATATTCATTCCGTAAAAGGGAAGTTATTACGGAATGAATTGCATACTTGTGGGGTTACCCCCACAAAAAAAAACATCAAAGGAAATAACCCCACAAATACACTTCATCAGTACATCCGTCTGTCCGTCACACTTTTTCGTCACACTTTTTCGTCACACTTTTTCGTCACGTTTTCAAATATCTTTTTGTTCTACTCAAAGGATTGCATTGAAACTTCTGACAAATGTTTATATCAATGTGTGTGATTGGTTCACAAAAGGGGGATAATCTAAATATCTTTAAATCAGAGTTATTGCCCCTTTTCTGTCAAAAATTTAAATTTTCTGACAAGGCCCCGGCAGGTGACACACGTGCTCCGGGGAGCGCTCCATTCTAGTTTTTATTTATGCCATAAAGTTTTCAAAAGTCATCTGTTGCAGATGTTAGAAAGATTTAATTGTATGTTGACAGATCATTGACAGCCCGATGTGTATGTAAGCCAGGTTATAGAAGCATTGGTGATGGCTATAAGTGCGTCTATGATGCAGCTGGGCCAGGGCCTGAAGATCAACCGGATAGCTCTACAGAACCAGCAACTAGTGAAGAACCAGTGTCACAACCCGGGCCCGGTGGTCAATCGCCTGGTGAGGCACCAGGCCCACCAGGCTCACCAGGCTTTCCACCAGGCCCACCAGGCCCACCAGGACCAAAACCCCAAACAGGAGCACCAGGACCCCCAGGACCACCGGGACAAGATCTCGAAACAGAAGCACCAGAACCCCAAACAGGAGCACCAGGACCAGATCCCCAAACAGAAGCACCAGAAGCACCAGGACCACCAGGACCACCAGGAGGACCAGCACCAGGACCACCAGGAGGACCAGCACCAGGACCACCAGGAGGACCAGCACCTGAACCACCAGGAGGACAAGCACCAGGACCACCAGGAGGACCAGCACCAGGACCACCAGGAGGACCAGCACCAGGACCACCAGGTGCACCAGGACCAGATCCCCAAACAGAAGCTCCAGGAGCACCAGGACCAGAACCCCAAACAGGAACACCAGAAAACCCGGGCGGCCCAGGACCAGATCCCCAAACAGGAGCACCAGGAGCACCAGGAGAAGGACCTGGCAACCCAACAGGTGCACCAAAAAATCCACCGGGACCAGAAGAGCCTTGTGAAGAAGAGGAGATACCTGACCCAACATTGCCAGGACCAAAACCTGGAGATCCAAAACCTAAAGGTTTGTGATTGACTATTTTTGTTTAATTCTATATCTGATTATTATAACAGACGCTTTGACGTGGTCAATTGATTTGAACTACAATGTAGTTGGAAGATTATTGCATTCCAATGTCTGAACATCTTCATTCTTGAAATTTGTCTCTTTCTTCTAAAACTTGATTGATGCTTTTCACCCTCTCCTGCAAGAAGACACATTTTGCTTCCACAGACAACTTATTATACCCCCTTCGAAGAAGAGGGGTTTATAGGAGTCACTGTGTCGGGCTGTCTGTCTGTCTGTCTGTCTGTCTGTCGGTCGGTCGGAAGCCATATTTTGTCCGGCCTATTTCTTACAAACCACTGGGTGGAATTCAATAAAATAATAATATCCTAAATAGGGTTACAATTGCATGTTATTTTACAAAGTTATGACCCTTTTACTTATTAAGTTATGGTGTAGGTCAAGGTGCTGTTTAGGGGGTATTTATCATCTTCAGTGATAGTTCTAGTTGCTACAGATTTGTTATATTGGGGAAAGAGTTTAAACATGTCCACAAACTATTTTTTGATTAAAGTGTTCAGTTTACAAAACATAATTAAACCTTTTAATACCCGAATCCGCCGTGGTCGAGTGGATACGGTGGCAATTTTAAACCGGGCGTCCAGGGTTCGATCCCAAGTAGCGGCCCGATGATCTTGGTGGATGCCCTTGGTCTAGGTACATTTACGAGCCTAGTACTTGTTTTTTAACCCAGGGATCATGAATAAGTGAACTATTGTCGTGATATAACTGAAATAATGTTGAAAACGGTTCAAAACCCCAATAAAACAAACCTTTTTAATACTGGAACTGACTTTGCAAAGGCTTTTGAAACAGTATAGAGACAGGCTGGGTGCCAGCTAACCAGGCTCTATGCTGCTGTCTGCTCAACTGTACATTTTTATCTTGATATTCCTAGAATTGACCATGGACTCCTTCCCCTAAATGCAAAGATGGATAAGCCCATTTTGAAAAGTTCGTCATTGGAAGGGTTACAGGAATGTCATTTTAAACTCGCATGGTCCTGAATGGTAGCAGAGTGTGAATTATTGTTTTATATTTTATTTGTGCTTTTGTTTAACCCTTTCCCTCATATAGATGCTTTCGGACGCCTCTGCAGCAGACGGCTTTTTGAAAACATAGTGACAAAAGAAGAAATTGCACAAAACGTGCAATTTCTCCTTTTGCCACAATGTTTTCCAATTTGTGTCATAGGTTATCCATTCAACTATGGAGATTTTTATGTTTTGACAAAATAAGTTCAAAGACGTCTGCTGCAGAATTGTCGTATGAGGGAAAGGGTTAAGAATTATGATACCTACCTTTGACATTTTTCCTGATAATATCGACTGTTGATGTCTCTGCAGATGACTGAAAACAAACACCAATATCTTGTTTTCGGAAAATGTTTTAACCTGTTCCCCTGTACAAGAAATCTGCATCTGACTACTTTGAAAATGTCTATGGAACAAAAACAAAAAAAAACTATAAATGAAAGTATTATTATTATATAGATATAGAAAACATTGAGACAATTCAAGAACTTGTCCATTACGAGCAATTTCACCTTTTGTCATAAAGTTTCATAAAGTCATCTACTTCAAATGCGTCTAAAAACGTCTGTATGGGGGAAAGGATTAAACTTTGCATCCACAAAACTTTCAATGTTCAATACTATAACTGTGTGCCTGTGTTGTCCACCATGGCAAGGTGCGAATTTAATATTCCCACCAATAAACGCATCTTGAAGAAACTGCAGCCGACGAAGTAATCCTTCATCTCTAGAGATTGTTCATATCTTCAATAGATTGTTTCAAATCTTCAATCGATTGTTCATATCTTCATTAGATTGTTAATATCTTCAATAGATGTTTTATAATTCGTCAGCTGCAGATTCGACGTATGTGGGGAGGGTTAAGGATTAAGTGTCTGTCATTTGTCCAGCCGTCTGTCTGTCTACAGTTAGTGTAATTATTGAATTGAGTTGAAAACATTGTGGCAAAAGGAGAACTTGCTAATTATGAGCAATTTCTTCTTTTGCCACACTATTCTCAAAACTATTATGCTGCAAATGTTTGAGAGAACGTCTTTATGCGGGAAAAGGGGCAGGTACAGTTATATATTCCATGGTTTTTGTTTTACCTCACCACGGCACAGAGTGCTCAAGGTAAACTAGTGTGATAGCCTTGTGTCCGTTGTCAGTTGTGCGTAATCTGTCGTCAACTTATGCCTTGTTAGCACTCTACTGGCAACATTTGTCATCCAATTATCAAATATTGTCCAAGTTCGAAACTGGATAATTTTGGGTCAAAAACTAGCTCACAAGGTCAAATTGAACGGAAAATCTTGTTAACACGCTGGAAGTCACATTTTTAACTTGAGCATGTTCAAACTTTGAGAATCATTGTCTGTGATTAAATCTGGGTTAGGTTTGAATACAGGTCATGTCCGGTGAACATAAATCGTGTTAACACTTTAAGCTTCAACAGTTCGAAATGTTGTAATATGATGTTTTTCCTATATGATATATAGGCCAAGTTTGAATGGGGGTCATGTCTGGTCAAAAATTAGGCCAAATTGAAGGAAAGTCTGCAAGCATTATTTTTAAATCATGCATGGTGAAACTTTAGCAGAATGTTGATCTGGAAAGTGAGAAAGTGTCTGTATGTTGAAAAGGGTTAATCCGTACACTTTTATAGAATATCCTGACAAAATCCAGGATATCAGAAGTATTTAGAAATACATTTTTAGAATTTCCTTATAGATATGGAGGATTGAAAACAATTGAATATCGGCTGTTTTCCTCCTTTTTAATAGGTTATAGCTATAGTTACAGCCATTTTCTTAGAACACAAAGTGTTGATCAGGTCGAGCAATACTTACCGCAATTTACCCAACATTATTTCCTCCCCGATAAGGGAGTTCAGATAAAACTTCCTTTTCTACGGTTTTCCATAAATGGCTTCACTATAGCATACCGAGGCCTTGGTGTGAAACGGTTGTTACTAAAAACCTATTTTGAAAACCCTGGTTTAGGGGCAATTTTGACCCCTTTGTAAACAATGCAAATGTAGGTGCCATTGCTCAGAACGAGCAATGGCACCTAAATTTCCATTGTTTACCAAGTAAAATGATTTAACGCTTATAATGATTTTATGGCGAGGTGATTAACCTTGGTAAAAAAATACCAATTTAAGTTGCAACCGTTTCACGCCAAGCCCTCGATACATTGATAAGTAATTTGATTTAAAATATAGAGTGCATAGAAAGAACTGACACCAGAGGCGAAAACTATGTTGGAACAATGGACATAACGATAGGGGGACTGCCGTGCCTACACTGGAGAACGAGTCGCAACCCATGGCACAAGAAGTTGGCAGGTCACTCTAACTACTGTAGAAACTTGTGAGTACAGCCATATTATTGTAGCTCGATTCACTTTTCCCACTTGCAGCTGCATTTTAAAGACGTTATATCAATTGCAGGCAATTTGTGAAAACATTGGCAAAAGAAAAAAAATGCTCATAATGGCAAAAAGGAAAAATTGCTCAATATGAACAATTTCTCCTTTTGCCGCAATGTTTTCAGATATTTTCAGTTTATAATAACTATTTTCAGAGATTGTCTTAATTGTTACCGAGAAGTCTTCAAATTCTTCTGCTACAGAGTTGCTGTATGTTGGAAAAATTGACATGAAATGAGTAAACTGTATTATTTTTTGCTCTTTTAATGTGTTGATCAAAGTGTCAACCTGTGAGGTGGACTCACCCTTCCCTATCTGCAGCAGACAACCTTTGAAAATCAAAGCACTGAAAAGTCTAACTTAAACACTTAACAACAGCACTTTGTTATATCCATATATTGATATACACACAGTATGATGGTTATCTCGATATACTAACATTTACACAAATAAGCGCATCTGCTATCTAGGAAGTTTCTGTTAAGCACACCACCTGGTTTTCAATGGATTTTAGCCATTATTGTTTTATGCAATTAACAAATATACATGTCATATCAAAATCACATGAAGGTCTCTGCCTAAAAAGGATAAATATTTGGAGAGTCCAATAATAATATCGAAGCAGAACTAAATTCATGTGTAATCTACATTTTATTCAATGTGATATAACTTAAATACTGTTAAAAGTGACGTGAAACATCATTCAAACGAATTAATCAATTGCTAAATTGGGTTCACAAAGCATAACTGAAAAATGATAAATGCATTGCTTTTGAATTTATTTAAATCCCAACATTTGAATGAGTTGGTTGCAGCAGTGTCAAAGGAAGTTTGCACCACTGATATGGGGAATTTATTAGACTAGAAGTGAAAAAGATAATAAAACATTATTTTTGTATTATATATATATATATAAATATATATATAAACTAAAAAGACCTGCCTTGATCGGCAAGTGAACCCGTGTCTCCCGCGTGACAAGCTAATGAACAAACCGCTGCACCGGCCTGACTATTACTATGTAATGTGACAATTTATATAATTATCAAAGATCGATGACGAAAATGCGAGTTATTTATAATTGAAACAGTATATCCTTATAAAGTATCAACTATCATTTCAATAATTTGATTCTCTATTGGAATTGACTTGGACTATCTTATTCAGTCTTCTGGATGTGTATTGCGGTTAATTTCGGTTGTGAAACTGATATAGTTACGCACGAACTCTAGTACTTAGATTCCTGAATAGCGATTCCGCTGAAAAGCGTCTTGTATATTTTATTCGAAAGGATTTTTGAAGTCCAGACTAAATAACACATGGGCCGTATATGTTATATTGTGTCAATTATTTATTTTATTATCATTTCAATATTTTGAATTTCTTTTAATATATTTTTTTATCATTTGGACTCGATTATATGAATTTGTTTTTGAGTTTGAACAAAAGGCAGCTTTTACTCCACACGATGTTCACTATTAAGGAATCACCCATGAACTTTACGCGTGATTAAGTCACGTTGAAAGCGTAGAAATACTTTTTAAGTTTCAATTTCGTAATTCATATATCTTAAAAGTAAATTTCTTTGGATATCTCAAATTAAATACATTTTCCGGTTGATACCTCATTTAGTTTTGGTAATGACGGATTAATTTGCGGAACGATAATGTAGACATGATTACTCTTGAACCAGAACATTCATTTTCAGCAAATATTCCTCACATGGATGTGCTTTCATTGACATTATACACAACCAACGAATAACAAGAAATCTCTCTGTATCCCAAATGGTGTTCAGTAATGAAAAGAGCTACTGTAGAAAGAGATATTTGACGTAATTCATTACCGTTATTGTAAGAAGACTTTAACAACTGATTCCTGTCTAGATTTCGTTGATTGTCTTCGAAATTAGCCTACTACACTGGAACGTGGATAATTCGCGAACTGGTTAAACGCGCTATCCACTAGAACGCGATGGTGACTTGGCTTCCGTTGCAATGTTGTAAAGAGAGCTTATTTTCCTATTTAATTTGTAAATTCAATGCCCCAAAAAACACAAAATCGAATATGTTTTGTCCAAAACAACACAACGGATAATTCTGTAAAACATGGTACTCGTTGCAAACTCTATTCAATAATTAACCTTTTAATTATCATGCTTTTCCAGTATTTTTCTAAGTAAATTGCTTCAGAATTGTTGTATTTAGAAAAGAGTGAACCCTGTTACAGTTATCTGTGAAGGTATCTAAACGTCATCTGCTGCAGATGCGTCAAAACGACCGTAAGGAAACATATCTGCACACTTGGACAGGGGCTTATCCAGATTGTCCTTATTCATCGATTTGTTTCAAGTCAAAACTTAATTCAATAACAGCTTTAGTTAATAAGCAAACAGCTGAGTGTGTTTAGACAATCTGAATACACCCTGCATCTGCTAGCGTATTGAAATAATTCTTCCAACGATAACAAGACGAATTTTGATGCATAGCATCAAAGACGCCGTTCAAGATTTTTGAAGCATGACTTAAAGGAAGCAGATGCAGCTTAGTACATTTAAATAACATGTGCAAGCAGACAGGATTTAACTATTTTGAACAAGAATGCCATATATCTGTTTATTTTAAACAAGAAGGCCAAGATGTCCCTATATTGCTCACCTGGCAACCATAGTCAGAAAGGTTATCAAGGGCAGAAAGTGTCAATTTTGACGTATGGATTAGACGTTTTATATACGACATGTGATATTCAGTATGTGAAGTTTATTTGTGAAAAGACAAGTTTAGTCCTGAAACCATTTGGTTTACAGTTTGCTTAACATTGACAGCAACTATAATGTGTCCTACAAGCTGAAGTTTCTTAATCTTTACCAATAAACGGTTTTAAATCTGCTCAAACTAGATCAATTAAATATAAAAAAACAGCATAGGTGCTGAAATATTAACAGATATTAACTTAAAGTTTAGTGCCTCTAGTTATAAGTTATGTGTGACACAAGCTTTGGAAGGAGAGAGGTGCTTCTATTTTCCTTCCAGTTTAGCAGAAGTATGATAACAGAATGGGAGGATATAAACACAAAATACGAAGTAATTTTAACAAGTTTAAAGACATTTATTAACAAAATTTAGCATTTATGAAATTAAAAAAAAAATCACATGTATAGTCAACATATGGCAAGAATACAATGGTGGGGAGGAACGTTTTAAGTTTAGAAATACAACATCATGTTATAAGAAGGCAACAACATCCCCCGAAACTTTTGTTCAGAGCTTTGATGATTCGGGTCGTCTTCAGGGCCGTAAACCAAACAATTATAAAAGCAAAGCCTATGAAGTTGGGGGAATAGTGAACTTTTTTATTCTGAGCTTTGATGAATCGGGTCGTCAGGGCAGTAAACCAACCTATTAAAAAAGCGTAGCCTATGAAGTTGGGGAAAAATTATTAAATACAAATTAAATGTGTCTAAAGTTGTGTATCTTGTTGTTTCTTAAATCAGTCAATACAATTTATTGATTCATAAAGGTTTTTTTTTTTTCAAACATACTACAGAGTTTTTCTTTACAATACTAATGTTGGCTGCTCCCTATTCGATTACGCAACCCCATGGTACAACATTAAAACCTATTCAATACTGACACCGAGCTTCCGCGCGGCGTCAATAATACACCCGTCTAATATTGATGCTTCTGTTATGTATACATGTCCAATGAAAACAATTAATGAGTAGATAAGCGAAACTTCTGTAGAAAAGGAGTGTTTTAAGTCATTTCTATACAACAAACAAAGTGTTCCATATTGCTAACCCTTTTCCGTATACAGACACAGTATTGATACATCTATATCTGGAACATATGACTTTGTGGAAACCCTCGTTAAATGAAATTACAATTATTGAAAAGAGTTGAAAGTATTGTGGCAAAAGAAGAAATTGCCCATAGTGAGCAATTCCTCCTATGGCCACAGTGTTTTCAAAAGCTGTCTTCCGTAAATGCGTCAGAAAGAAGCTATATGTGGGAAAGGGTTAATATCTGGTGGATAAGGAGAAATTCCTACAAGGTTTTCAACCAGATTTAATAATCAAACCATTATAAATGTAGATTATTCATATTTTTACCTAGATATTTTCTGCAGATTTGTTGTTATGTAAGAAGGAAAGGGCTAAGTAAAATTTTACTTTTTTTTGCTTCAAAGGAAGTTGCATCCCGATTCACATTCGAGATCAGGACCGTTTTGCTTGACCGATACCAATACGGGTGTGAAATCCCAACTCTGTAAGCGACCACCATTTTGTGATGAAGTTGTTGACCAATATGCTAAACCAAACTGGACACCATTGAATGAAGAACAGCAAGGTAAACATATTAACCCTTTCTCCCTTGATTATTATACACCTTTATGACCCGACCATGAATGTCATACACTGCCGATGTCCTGTGATAACGTTTATGGTTATTTAGACATGGTAGTCAATAATCGATGATGATTTAGACATGGTTGTCAATTACCCATTGTATTTTAAACAAGACATTGTAGTTAAAACTCATTAATATTTAGACAAAGTTGTCAAATACCCATGGTCATTTACACATTGTTATCAAAAGCTCGAGGTAATTTAGATATTGTAGTACCTTCCTAAAAGTGATGTATGCAATGTAGCCAATTACTCCTGATTATTAATAAATGGTAGCCAATAACTTAGACATGGAATCCCCATATTCATGGTGATTTAGACATGGTAGTAAATACTAATAGCCATTTAGACATGGTATCCCCATATTCATGCTGATTTAGACATGGTATTAAATACTCATATTAATTTAGACATGGAAGTAAATACTCATGGTGATTTAGATATTGTAAGCAATAATTCATATTTATTTAGACATGGTAGTAAATACTCATGGAAATTTAGACATGGAAGTGAATACTGATGGTAATTTAGACACGGTAGTAAATACTTATGGTGATTTATAAATGGAAGTAAATACTCATGGTGATTTAGACATGGTAGTAAATAACCATGGTAATTTAGACATGGAAGTAAATACTCATGGTGATTTAGACATGGTCGTAACTTCTCATGGTGATTTAGACATGGTAGTAATCATGTTTTTTTAGAACTGGTAGTAAGTACTCATGGTGATTTAGACATAGTAGTAAATACTCATTTTTATAAGATTAGATATTGAAGCGAATACTCATGGTGATTTAGATATTGTAGCCAATAATTAATAGTTATTTAGACATGGTAGTAAATATTCATGGTAAGTTAGACATGGAAGTGAATGTTCATGTTATTTAGACATGATCATAAATATTTATCATGATTTAGACATAGTAGTAATACTTATGGTAATTTAGACATGGTAGTAATTACTCACGGTGATTTATACATGGTAATAAATACTAATGGTAATTTAGACACGGTAGTAAATACTTGAAATTTTGAATTAGATATTGTTGCTGATACTCATTGTGATTTAGATATTTTAGCCAATAATTAATGTTTATTTAGACATGGTAGTAAATAGTCATGGTTATTTTAAATATGTAAGTCAATACTCATTATGTTTTAGACATGGTCGTAATTACTTATGGTGATTTTGACACAGTAGTAAATAACCATGGTGATATTTATTGTTATTTACATAGTGTAGTAAATACTCATAGTAATTTACATATTGTAGTAAATACTCATGGTGATTTACATATTGTAGTAAATACTCATGGTGATTTACATATTGAAGTAAATACTCATGGTGATTTACATATTGTAGTAAATACTCATGGTGATTTAGACACGGTAATACATACTCATCGTGATTTACATATTGTAGTAAATACTCATGGTGATTTACATATTGTAGTAAATACTCAAGGTGATTTAGACACTGTAATAAATACTCTTTACATATTGTAGTAAATACTTATGGTGATTAAGACACGGTAGTAAATATTTAGTGTTATTTACATATTGTAGTAAATACTCATGGTGATTTAGACACGGTAGATAATATTAACGGTGATTTACATTTTGTAGTATATACTTATGGTGATTGACATATTGTAGTAAATGATCATGATGATTCAGACACAGTAGTAAATATTCATGGTGATTTACATATTGTAGTAAATACTCATAGTGATTTACATATTGTAGTAAATACTCACGGTGATTGAGACACTGTGATAAATACTCTTTACATATTGTAGTAAATACTCATGGTGATTAAGACACGGTAGATAATATTAACGGGGATTTACATTTTATAGTATATACTCATGGTGATTGACGTATTGTAGTAAATAATCATGGTGATTCAGACACGGTAGTAAATATTCATGGTGATTTATATATTGTAGTAAATACTCATGGTGATTTACATATTGTAGTAAATACTCATGGTGATTTACATTATGTAGTAAATACTCATGGTGATTTACTCATTGTAGTAAATACTTATGGAGATTTAGACACGGTAATAAATACTCTTTACATATTGTAGTAAATACTCATGGTGATTAAGACACGGTAGTAAATACTTATTGTTTAATATTGACATATTGTAGTAAATACTCATGGTGATTTACATATTGTAGTAAACACTCATAGTGATTTACATATTGTAGTAAATACTCATGGTGATTTACATATTGTAGTAAATACTCATGGTGATTTAGACACGGTAGTAAATACTTATTGTTTAATATTTACATATTGTAGTAAATACTCATGGTGATTTACATATTGTAGTAAACACTCATGGTGATTTATATATTGTAGTAAATACTCATGGTGATTTACATATTCTAGTAAATACTCATGGTGATTTACATATTGTAGTTAATACTCATGGTATTTTAGACACAGTATTAAATACACATCGTGATTTACATATTGTAGTTTATACTCATGGTACTTTAGACATGGTAGTTAATACCCACCTCGATTTAGACATGGTAGTAAATACTCATGGTGATTTACGTATTGCAGTTAATACTCATGCTAATTTAGACACGGTAGTAATTATGCATGGTGATTTAGATATTGTAGTAAATATTCATGGTAATTAAGACATTGTAGTTAATACTTATGGTGATTTAGACATGGTAGTAAATGCTCATTGTGATTTAGACACGGTAGTAAATACTCATGGTGATTTATACACGGTAGTTTATACTCGCGGTGATTTGAACATGGTAGTAAATATTTACGGTGATTTAGACATGGTAGTAAATACTAATGTGGATTTAGACAAGGTAGTAAATATGCATGGTGATTTACATATAATGTAGTAACTATTCATGGTAATTTAGACACGGTAGTAAATACTCACGATGATTTAGACACAGTAGTCAGTAGTGATTTAGACACGGAAGTAAATACTCATGGTAATTTAATCACGGTAGTCAATACTCACGTTGATTTAGAGACGGTAGTAAATACTCATGGTGATTTAGACATGGTAGTAAATATTCATGGTGATTTAGACATAGTAGTAAATACTCATGGTGATTTAGACACGGTAGTTTATACTCGCGGTGATTTGAACATGGTAGTAAATATTTACGGTGATTTAGACATGGTAGTAAATATTCATGGTGATTTAGACACGGTAGTCAATACTCACGGTGATTTACATATAATGCAGTAAATATTCATGGTGATTTAGACACGGTAGTTAATACTCACGATGATTTAGACACGGTAGTCAATACTCACGGTGATTTAGACACGGTAGTCAATACTCACGGTGATTTAGACACGGTAGTAAATAGTCACGGTGATTTAGACATGGAAGTAAATATTCATGGTGATATAGACACGGTAGTCAATACTCACGGTGATTTACATATTGTAGTCAATACTCACGGTGATTTACATATTGTAGTCAATACTCACGGTGATTTACATATTGTAGTCAATACTCACGGTGATTTATATATTGTAGTCAATACTCATGGTAATTTAGACATGTTCTAGTTTAATACTCATGATGATTTATACAAGGTAGCCCAAATCAATAATTATTTTTTACAATCTAGCCAATTACTCACGGTAGGTGAATACCCAACCTGATTTAGATGCCTCGGTAAAATGCACATATTGATTGATATAGGCTAAGCAAAAAAACTTATAGTTATTTATAAAGGTAGCCAGTAGACCATGTTGATGTAAACAAAAAAGCTGAAGCCTCTACGGTGGTATGGAACATCTGGTAATTAGTCTCATTGTATAATTATTCCAGGATGTTATGAAGTTAAAGACAAGGGAAAGAACTATACTGGTCTTGTCCACTACACTGAGGCAGGGGAAGAATGTGACACATGGGAAGAGCATGACTATTCCGACTTGGAGGATATGGGAAACCGTTGTCGAAACCCAGGACAAGAAGAGGATGCACCATTTTGTTTTTTTGGTAACAAAAAGGAGAAATGCTTTATTAAAGAGTGTGGTAAGTGCATTGTCTTGTGCCCTGATGCCTTGTCAAAGTTGCAGTGACGACGAATTCCTTCTTCATAATCTGTCTGTCTGTCTGTCTGTCTGACTATCATGCTTTAACTTACTCGTTTTGAAAAGGTGCAATCACTCTGCTTCCTTTACCGATGATATCTCTAGATCTTTATACATTTAGAAAGTATTACGTATATTTCGTAACAGAAAACATTTCTGTACATGAATTGTTGTTAAAGACACAAACCAATGACCTAATGCAATGCCGTTTTGTCAGATTACTTTTGAAACATTGATGGTATAGGAGCAATTGCACAAAATGAGCAATTTCTCCTTTGCCAGCAATTTTTCCTAATCTATATCAGTATGATAATTCCTTTTTCCAAACATTTCATATTTTACCTCAGTTGTTTTCAAAGCAGACAACTCTAAAGTTCTCATATTAGGTAAGCAGTTAAACACCCTTCCCTAGATACAACATAACTGCGCCACATGAATGTGAACACATTTAGTGAAAAATATGGAAAAATATAAATGAAAGAACGATTATTGAATTCAACATAAAGACGCCAGCAAATAACGTTTGATTTTTTTTTTGCAAATTTAGAAATTGCTCATTTTGTCACACTATTTTTAACACTTTTCAATAACCCCTTCCCTCATATAGACGCTTTCTGACGCCTCTGCAGCAGACGGCTTTTTGAAAACATTGTGACAAAAGAAGAAATTGCTCAAAACGAGCAATTTCTCCATTTGCCACACTGTTTCCACTTTTAGTCATAGGTTATCCATTCAATTATAGAGATCTTCTATTTTTTGACAAAATATGTTCAAAGTCGTCTGCTGCAGAATTGTCATATGAGGGAAATGGATAATCATACTTCCATATAAAGATATTTCAATTGTTTTTCCTAGACTTATTCAAAGTTTACTGTATGTTGAACAGGCTTAAGGTTTTATATTTTTGTTTATTGCTACCTCCACCAAATGCAACATTACTTAATAAAACCACAACAAAAAGTAAGGAATAAGTTTTGATACCTCTGCACCCCGGGATCATGAATAAGTGAACTGTCGCCGTGATATAACTGAAATAATGTTGAAAGCGGCGTAAAACCCCAATAAATAAATAAATAAATAAATAAATAAATAAATAAATAAATAAATAAATAAATAAATAAATACCTCTGCATCAGATATTTTGTCTAAAAATAATGGGAATAGAATAAGGAGAACCAGTTTCTAAAATATTTCGATTAACTCATTTGCAGCAGACGATTTTTGAAAACACCGATGACCAATTTCTGGGGGTGCATCAATGTTTTCAACTGTTCTGAATTATTATATTTTCAATTATATACATCTTTCATATTTCGCCTACATGTTTTCAATGTAGTCTGCTGCAGATTTGTTGTATGATGTTGCCAAAGGTGGAGAATCTAGAAACATATTGTGGACAAAAAGCACTAAATTGTTCCAGATGCACAAATTCTTCTTTTGTCACAATGTTTGTTATACTATAATTGTTTCACATTACAAGATGTTTCACATTACAAGATGTTTCACATTACAAGATGTTTCACATTACAAGATGTTTCACATAACAAGAGGTTTCCCATTACAAGATATTTCACATACAAGATATTTCACATACAAGATATTTCACATTATAAGATGTTTCATATTAACATTACAAGATGTTTCATATTAACATTACAAGATATTTCACATTACAGGATGTTTCACATTACAAGATATTTCACATTACAAGATGTTTCACATTACAATATATTTCACATACAAAATGTTTCACACTACAAGATATTTCACATTACAAGATGTTTCACATACAAGATATTTCACATTACTAGATATTTCACATTACAATAGATTTCACATACAAAATGTTTCACATTACAAGATGTTTCACACACAAGATGTTTCACATTACAAGATGTTTTATCTCCCCCCTTAGTTAAGACTAACCCTTACACATACAATCGCTTTCTGACAACTCTGGGGCAGACGACCTTTGAAAACATTGTGACAAAAGGAAAACATTCTCATGATAAGCTATTAACCTTATCGTCTACTGCTGATTTGCTGTATAATGGGAAGGAGGGCTAACCCTTTCCCTCATAAAGACGCCTCTGCAGTAGACGGCTTCTTGAAAACATAGTGACAAAATATGTTCAAAGTCGTCGGCTGCAATAATTGTTGTATGAAAGAAAGGGTTAAACACACACATCATTTTTAGTTAATGGCTAATTCTTTTCAGATGCGCCACCAGAGAAAGACCCTGTGGTAAATGATTGTCGAGTGAAACATAAAATGGAACTCTGTAAAACAACAACCACCATGGACGGTGATTGTGAACAAACGTTTGAACTAGCTGACGGGTGCGAGTTCACAGTAAAACAGGAAAAGGACGACCTTTATCGAGTGTATTTTACATCTGATTCTGAACCACCAGTAGATCTTAAAACCGGCCAAGAGTAAGTGTTTTTTCCCATTCCCTTAATTTACAATTTCCCCAACGTTCAGACGCAATTTGCCACCTGTGCATTAGACGTCTTTTAAAATCTGTGTAGGAAAATATGAAGTTGCCCCTGATGAGCAATTTCTACCCTTGTTTTCAACTCTATTCAGTAAATAAACGTCTATTCATTGATATGTTCCAGAAGGAGTCCGCTGTGGTCGAGTGGTTAACGTCGGAGATTTCGAAACCGGTTGTCCCGGGTTCGATCCCCAGTCGCGGCACTACGGTCATGGTTGAGTGGCCTTGGGCCGGACATATTTCCTAGCCTAGTACTGGTTTGTTTACCCAGGGATCATGAATAAATGAACTGTCGCCGTGATATAACTGAAACAATGTTGAAAGCGGCGTAAAACCCCAATAAATAAAATGAGATATTCCAGTTTGTTCAAACACACGCCATGGTTAAATAATGTAACACAAGTGAAGGCTTCCTGATGGCTTCCTGATGGTCATTTTGCAACAATTCTGAATTTCTGAACTCTTTCAGCGCCGAATAGTTTAAAGTAGACTCTTCCATGTTCAAAATCTGGTGTGTCCATTTCTAAATTTATGAAAGTTGTTTTAGAACATTTTGGTAACTAAAAGGCAAACAATACTGATTCAGGTGAGACAGCTCGTTACGAGCTGACTCACCTGAATCTGTATTGTTTGCTAAAACCTCAATATTGCCTGTGGCGCTGAAAGAGTTAAGTTTGTAACAGAAATAAATCCTCAATTAACATTTTATTAAAACCATTCTTGAATAGAGTTGAACACATTGTAGCAACAGCGATCTTTATCAGGTCAAATTAAGCCAAATAGTAAACAATTAAAAAGGGATTGTTTGCGAGGAAATGAGTAACCTTCACCGGAATACATTGACTATATGACATTCAGTTTAAATTCATTGATAATGTGTATAGTATGCATTGATAATGTGCATAGGATGCACTGGACATGTGTTTAGGATGCATTGATAATGTGTATTGGATGCACTGATAATGTTTATAGGATGAATTGATAATGTGTATAGGATGCACTGATAATGTTTATAGGATGAATTGATAATGTGTATAGGATGCACTGGACATGTGTTTAGGATGCATTGATAATGTGTATAGGATGCACTGGACATGTGTGTAGGATGCATTGATAATGTGTATAGGATGAATTGATAATGTTTATAGGATGAATTGATAATGTGTATAGGATGCACTGGACATGTGTTTAGGATGCATTGATAATGTGTATAGGATGCACTGGACATGTGTTTAGGATGCATTGATAATGTGTATATGATGCACTGGACATGTGTTTAGGATGCATTGATAATGTGTATAGGATACACTGATAATGTTTATAGGATGAATTGATAATGTGTATAGGATGCACTGGACATGTGTTTAGGATGCATTGATAATGTGTATAGGATGCACTGGACATGTGTTTAGGATGCATTGATAATGTGTATAGGATGCACTGATAATGTTTATAGGATGTATTAATAATGTGTATAGGATGCACTGGAAATGTGTATAGGATGCACTGGAAACGTGTATAGTATGCACTAATACTGTGTATAGGATGCACTGGAAATGATGGATTTTATCAGTTTGACTCTTTAAGAAGTTTTGACCTTTTTTTAATGTGAAAGTGAAGAATGTGAAAAATGTGAAAGTAAATAATGTGAATGTTAAGAATGTGAAAAGCCAGTTTTGTGCAACATGACGGTAACCACGTCGCATGGTGAATTCTTTCTTGCATAATACATGACCCCCTGTTTTTTCTTTGGATTATTCTAAATCGTAGAGGTAACTATTTTCAATGATATAGGGTGAGAAACGCTTAGAAAGTGTGACAATTGAGGGTCGAAACTGGTTGATTTACACGGAAACAATGAAGGAATTTACTTGGTGTAATGAGACCTATCAGGTAGCAGAAAATTAGGATGCCAACCCTTCTTCACATGTATTCAAATTATGAATTATCTGAAACAGATGGCTTTTTAAAACATAGTGGCAAAACGAGAATTTAATCAAAAGGAGCAATTTCTCTTTTTGCCACATTGACTATATTCTCAGTCTTCTGCTGCAGATTTGTTGTATACGGAAAAGGGTTAACCATTTCCCACATAAAACAAATCTGCAGCAACTACCTGATACATATCAAAGCAAAAATATAGAAAATATTTACATATGAAAGTGCGATTATTGAATAGACGTTTTTGAATACATTGTCGCAAAAGTAGAAATTGCTCATGATGAGCATTTTCTTCTTTTGCCACAATGTTTTGCAAAGTCTTCTGTTGCAGAGAGGTCAGTATGCGTCCTTAATGTGGGAAAAGGATTAACCCATCACTTGTCTACAATTATCAATTATTGTTTTTGTTTCAGGGTTTCTTCTGAAAAATGTGGGACATTGGTCCGAGTCCCCAAGAAAGACACGGTTGTTATTACATCCCCAACGTGTGGAAGCTGTATGAAGGCTGCACTCTCCTCCATGTTGCCTAATCCTGATCCTAACAAACCGCGTGTGGATGGTCCAAATGGCTTCTGCAAGGCTTAATTCAAGACATCACTCTGACTTGTTACTTGATTTCAACTCTTAATCTCGTACAGACAACTTTTGACGCTGACAACTATGTAAAACGTTATGATAAAATGAGAAATTGTGCAAAATGTTAAATTTCTTATTTTTTCCCATAATATTTTACAAAAAAGCTACTTCCTAATTTTTAAGCATTTTCAATAATTTGTTAATTATTTCATACAAGGAGAATACCATGACCAGTTTTTATGATTCTCTTTTTTAAACCCTTTCACAAATTTAACAAATTTGAAGCAGACAAAGAAAACATCTTTACACTCGACTTGCAATATTCTTTTTCTTAAAATATGTAATTTGGCAAGTCGGAAAGCGTTGTATGAGAGAAAGGGTTGAAATAAAGTTAATGGTTTTACTTTATTTATTTAACCTTTAACAAGATAGTAGAAAAATGGCTCATTATTTGATTTTTGAATCTACCGTTTTCAAAAAATGTCTCAAAATATCTTCTGTATTTGCTTTGCTTCTATTTAAATTGAAAGCAGTTTATTCAGGGAAAGGGATAGTGTTACATTTTTCATACCTGTATTTTTCTTGTTGTTGTTTTCTGAAGAAATATGTTTTTTTCTGTCTAAGATTAGACAATATCAACAACTAAGCAGTTAGTTAAATAAAAAACCTAGTTAGTTATTCCTATCTTCAATCAATAGAAAACAAAAAGTTTATCATTATTTTGGCAATACAAACTCAGTGAACTTATCTTTATTTTTGAAAAGAAAACTTCGATCAATTAAATTTGTGTTTATCTTTGAAAAGAAAACATTACATTTGGTGTTCGATCAATTAAATTTGTGTTTATCTTTGAAAAGAAAACAATACATTTGTTGTTCGATCAATTAAATGAATGTTTATCTTTGAAAAAAAACCAATACATTTTCTGTAAGATCAATTAAATGTGTGTTTATGTTTGAAAAGAAAACAATACATTTGTTGTTCGATCAATTAAATGTGTGTTTATCTTTGAAAAGAAAATAATACATTTGGTGTTCGATCAATTAAATGTGTGTTTATCTTTGAAAAGAAAACAATACATTTGGTGTTTGATCAATTAAATGTGTGTTTATCTTTGAAAAGAAAATAATAGATTTGGTGTTCGATCAATTACATGTGTGTTTATCTTTGAGAGGCAAACAATACATTTGGTGCTCCCTCAGTGAAACTTATCTTTAATAAACTACAATCACTATTCATTGTTCAGGCATCGAATTGATCTCTAGCTTTGACAGCACTAATTGAATCCTCTCCCTGATCTTTCAAATATTGCCGGAAAAAGAGACCTTTACTGAATACTCTAGATACAGATAAGGAATATTTCTTGCTGAAAACACTGTGGGTGAATTAAAATAGCTTTATGCTTCAACATTGTATTCATCAATTATATAATACAACATGAGCATAGACCTTAACCCTTTCCCACATACAACACATCTACAGTAGACAACTATGAAAACATCTAGAAAAGAAAATATGGAAACTCTGTAAATGAAAGAACAATTATTAAAGAAAATGAAAACGTCGTGGTGTGTATCGAGGGCTTGGCGTGAAACAGTTGTAACTAAATTTGGTTTTTGTTACCAAGGTTAATCACCTCGCCATAAAGTCTTTGAAAGCGTTAACTCATTGTTCTTGGTAAACAATGGTAATTTAGGTGCCATTGCTCGTTCTGAGCAATGGCACCTAAATTTGCATTGTTTACAAAGGGGTCAAAATTGCCCCTAAACCAGGGTTTTCGAAAATAGGTTTTTAGTTACAACTGTTTCACGCCAAGCCCTCGGTATGTGGTAATGGGTTAACAGTCTTTATTTAAATTATTGTGTGAAAGAGACCATATATGTATGTGTGTACTAGTACTTTGGCGAATCAACCTAACACTCTTGTTACTTATTCCACTAGGATACAATTGAGCCTATCTTACAATTGCAATGGAATACCTTTACGACAGCAAAACCATGTTTCTTTTGTTCCTAATGGTGTTGACACTTGTATAGCAGGTGATACCAGAAAATATAGTGAGGAATTAAAAAACATCTCATGACGAGCCATATTTCCTCTTTTCTGTACAGAAACACCTACTCTTTCTCAAAAACCTGCTGTTATATGCAAAAATAATTTGGTTAACGAAATACAAATGACAAGATCAAAGCCCTGTAGGAGAACTGTTTTGCATATAAACACCTTTCCTTCCTACCCAAGGGAACGTTGACATTTTCATTCATATACGTAATCACGGGAAAATGTAATTGACATAAGTACCCTTTGGCTCGTAATGGTGCTTTTTAAAACACTTAAGTTGATTCCAAACAGTCTAGATTGAAGTCACTTTGTTATTATTTAGTCACAACCTATTTTACTCATGTTCGTTCTTATTTTTGATGGTGTTGGGCAATTCTCTATTTATATGTGTTTGATTTTCTCAGAATATACTCGCGTGAGCGGGTCTTCAATGTACGCATTATCAATGCAAGGTTTAGACAGTGATGATGCTTCAAAACCAGTTATTGAAATCAGATAAGTGCTCATTCTATCGATACATCGTGTCAGTCCGATTAGGTTATTGACTGTTCGCTTACCTGCTACAGGTTTTTTTGGGTTTCCTGATAACAAAATGCGCAGCAGTCTACTTTTAAAACATCGTGGATAAAGGGGAACATGCTCAATATTTGTCAACACTTCATTTACCGATAGAATGGATGCTTCCAGGTTTTTTTAGACATTATATATCTTTTACAGTTGACACTATAGATATCTTATCACGCCAGTTGTTTATCAAAGATCATCGGACGATTCATGCGACCTGTTCAAATCAAGTCGGTAACGACGCGGGCTGTCAATCCAGGGGTTGTGAGTTCGAATCCCGGCTCGGCCTACTTTCTTTCCGACGTTTGACATTGCGTCATTCGTCTTCCACCAATGGGCTAAGTCTATGTGGAAAAGCAGCCAGTTGCTTGGGAAGATTGATGTATGGAGTACTGGTGTGCGAAAACCAGGAAACATATGAGTAGGTGAACTGGCCGCCGTCATATGACTGAGAAATTGTTGAAAATGGCGTTAAACCCCAACCAATCAATCAATCAATCTTTTACAGTTGACACTATAGATATCTTATCACGTCAGTTGTTTATCAAAGATCATCGGACGATTCATGCGACCTGTTCAAATCAGGATCGTTTAAACCCACCGTGTGTGTTTCGTTTCATTGAAGCGTTATGTAATTTTCAACAGCATTACTGTAACTGTAAAACTGTTGACAATTGCGTAAAACCACCGAAATAAACAAGACATGGTTGGGATGATCGGATATTAGGTGTTTGATAAAGACCTGTTGCGACCCAATGGCGGATATCGAACGTTTAAGACTTTTAACTCTTTCAGCGCCGAATTGTCTCAAATAGAATCTTCCATGTTCAAAATTGGCTGTTTCCATTTCTCAGTTTATGAAAGTTTTGGACTATGTTGATAACTAAAAGGCAAACAATGCTGATTTCAGGTGAGACAGCTCGTTACGAGCTGACTCACCTGAATCAGTATTGTTTGCAAAAACCTAAATATTACCTGTGGCGCTGAAAGAGTTAAGATAAATAATGGAATTAAGGACTTGACTGGAGAGCATTATGAGTACGTTTACTCCTTGCCACAATAGTGTCGAAATGCGTATCTAAGTGGGTTAAGGGTTAATTTTAATTTGCTTCATTCTTTTGTTTGAAAAGTAATCGGGATAAACTATCAGTCCTTTGATTAATATTGTAAAATGGGAAAATAAACATACCACTGTTATATAGACTTCTAGACTTTTATATTTACTTCCATGTACGAACACATATTTCTTTATCATGTTTGGAGGAATCTAGGTACCGTGTCCGAGTGGTTAGCTCCGGGGATTTTAAACCGGAAGTCCCAGTAGCGGCCAGTCCTTGGGCAAGGTACATGTTCTCTAGCATAGTACTAGGTTATTTACCCAAGGATCAACGTTCACGTTCACAGTCGCCGTGCTATAACTAAAATAATGCTGATAACGGCAACAAAAACCCGATAAAACTTAGCTTCATCATGTTTCGCGTCGTGATAATAATCCAAGCGTCAGATGTTCGAATCCCGGCCCGGCTATTAATTCGATCTGATGATCGATAAAAGTCATTGGGATTACCATCGTTCGTGTTCTGCGACTAGTCTGGATAGTCTTTGTGAGAAGGTAGCCTGGGCACATTTTTGTGTTGAGTATAGGTGCGAGAAATGCAGGAAGCAAGCACTCGTTAGGTGAACTAACCGCCGTGATATAACTGTTAGGCGAACTAACCGCCGTGATATAACTGTTAGGTGAACTAACCGCCGTGATATAACTGTTAGGTGAACTAACTGCCTTGATATAACTGTTAGGTGAACTAACCCCGTGATATAACTGTTAGGTGAACTAACCGCCGTGATATAACTGTTAGCTGAACTAACCACCGTGATATAACTGTTAGGTGAACTAACCGTCTTGATATAACTGTTAGGTGAACTAACCGTCTTGATATAACTGTTCGGAGAACTAACCACCGTGATATAACTGTTATGTGAACTAACGACCATGATATAACTGTTAGGTGAACTCACCGATGTGATATAACTGTTAGCTGAACTAACGGCCGTGATATAACTGTTAGTTGAACTAACCACCGTGATATAACTGTTAGTTGAACTAACCACCGTGATATAACTGTTAGGTGAACTAACGGCCGTGATATAACTGTTAGGTGAACTAACGGCCGTGATATAACTGTTAGGTGAACTAACGGCCGTGATATAACTGTTAGGTGAACTCACCGCCGTGATATAACTGTTAGGGGAACTAACCGCCGTGATATAACTGTTAGGTGAACTAACCGCCGTGATATAACTGTTAGGTGAAGTAACCGCCTTGATATAACTGTTAGCTGAACTAACCGCCGTGATATAACTGTTGGTGAACTAACCGCCGTGATATAAATGTTAGGTGAACTAACCGCCTTGATATAACCGTGATATAACTGTTAGGTGAACTAACCGCCGTGATATAACTGTTAGGTGAACTAACCGCCGTGATATAACTGTTAGATGAACTAACCACCTTGATATAACTGTTAAGTGAACTAACCGTCGTGATATAACTGTTAGGTGAACTAATCGCCTAGATATAACTGTTAGGTGAACTAACCGCCTATATATAAATGTTAGGTGAACTAACCGTCTTGATATAACTGTTAGGTGAACTAACCGCCGTGATATAACTGTTAGGTGAACTAACGGCCGTGATATAACTGTTAGGTGAACTAACCGCCTTGATATAACTGTTAGCTAAACTAACCGCCGTGATATAACTGTTAGGTGAACTAACCGCCGTGATATCACTGTTAGGTGAACTAACCGTCTTGATATAACTGTTCGGAGAACTAACCACCATGATTTAACTGTTAGGTGAACTAACCGCCTTGATATAACTGTTAGGTGAACTAACCGTGATATAACTGTTAGGTGAACTAACCGCTATGATATAACTGTTAGTTGAACTAACCGCCGTGATATAACTGTTAGGTGAACTAACCGCCGTGATATAACTGTTAGGTGAGCTCACCGCCGTGAGATAACTGTTAGGTGAACTCACCGCCGTGATATAACTGTTAGGTGAACTCACCACCGTGATATAACTGTTAGGTGAACAAACCGCCATGATATAACTGTTAGGTGAACTAACCGCCGTGATATAACTGTTAGGTGAACTAACCGCCGTGATATAACTGTTAGGTGAGCTCACCGCCGTGAGATAACTGTTAGGTGAACTCACCGCCGTGATATAACTGTTAGGTGAACTCACCACCGTGATATAACCCAGTGAACCATTCTACGTTATCTGAACGTGACGTTTCCCGACGTTTCCAGCTAACAAGTGCTAAAGACGTTGCCGTCACCCTTTTTTGTTACATTTCGTCGACGTATCGGTTTAGTTTCTGAACGTGTTGAGGACTGCTAGAAAACCTATAAAAAGCTTTTCAAAGACCTGCAATGTAGACGTCTTTAGGACGATCTTAAGACGTTTACAAAGCTAATACGTGCTGAAGACGTTTCCGTCACCCTTTTTTGTTACATTTCGTCGACGTATCGGTTTAGTTTCTGAACGTGTTGAGGACTGCTAGAAAACCTTTAAAAAGCTTAGCTAAGACCTGCAATATAGACGTCTTAAGGACGATCTTAAGACGTTTTCAAAGCTAACACGTGCTGAAGACGTTTCCGTCACCCTTTTGTGTTACATTTCGTCGACGTATCGGTTTAGTTTTCTGAACGTGTTGAGGACTGCTAGAAAACCTTTAAAAAGCTTAGCCAATACCTGCAATATAGACGTCTTAAGGACGATCTTAAGACGTTTTCAAAGCTAATACGTGCTGAAGACGTTTCCGTCACCCTTTTTTGTTACATTTCGTCGACGTATCGGTTTAGTTGTCTGAACGTGTTTAGGACTGCTAAAATACATTAAAAAGGCTTTGCCAAGACCTGCAATAAACACGTCTTTAGGTCGATCTTAAGACGTTTTTCCAGCTAACACGTGCTTAAGACGTTGTCGCCACCCAAAATGTGTTAAATTTTGTCGACGTGTCAGTTTAGTTTTCTGAACGTCTTGAGGACTGGGACAAAAATCTTGAAAATTGCTTGCTAAGACCTGCAATATAGACGTTATAAAGGGTTCTTAAAACGTTTTCCTCACAGTAAACAGAATGAAAACAAGACAGAAACCCATTGAAGACGCATTGCTGTAGTGCTTAAAAGGGGTTTAATGACATATATAGCGAACACATGTAATGAACCTTTTATTTTCCATAAAATTTCGACAAAACAAACTAAAACAAAACTTTTAATAAGCAACTACTAACACTACTAACACTATATTAACCCTTTCCTTTACAAGCTCCTTTTTTTTTACTTATTTACAAGGAAAGAATTTGATTGAAATCGTTGTAGAAAATGGAGCATTTGCTCGTTACGAGCAAGTGCTCCTTTTTCTACAACGATTTTAATAAGCATATGTTGAGGAATTGGTTGATTTTTAACAACTCGTGTTATAAGTTTATGCATTTTAATCTTGATCTTGCGTTTCATTTTCACTGGATGAGAATGAGGTATTTTCGAGTGGGACTGGTTTGAGTTTCGGACTTGTTAATGTTGTAGCAAGTTTGATTTTTTTGGCTTTGTAAGCAGCACCACCCTTCAAACCGCTTGACCGTTTTAGAACGTCACTGGCCCTTGACCGCAGACTTCACTCTGTCTCTTGGGGACTTTTCTTCCGCAATACACCTGTTATGATAAAAAGGAAATGATAATTAATTAAAATGACCGGCATTCTCGGAGAACAATACATACACAGATCAGCCTTCGTGTTGTAAACGTCTGGTCAGGGTCTACGCTGTTCGAGATAGTATTAGAGGAAATTATCTTGATGAGTGCAAATAATGTAAACCCTGATCAGACGCTGCGTTGACAACGTGGAAGCTGAGCTGGGTTTACATATTTTGCAAAGCCAGAAGATCGCCCAACATTCAATAAAATTAAATTAAATGAAAGTTGCATTAAAATTGAAGAAAACTTGTTATTTTAATCAAAAGGCACTAGAAATTAACTAACTGTACTGTTCAAGAATGTGTTGCTAAATTGCTGCTGTTATTTGAAACGTATATATTTTAACAAAAATACTCGCAAGGCAAGCATTAATCTTTGTACATGACATATAAAGTAAAGTAAAGCATCATGATTAATCTCTATTCAATTGTTATGTCACAAACTCTACAGTTTTCTTAACATCTATTTATGTTGTCACTTGTGTATAAAGAGATGTTTACTAACAATGAAATCCTCGCCATAGACAGAGACACGTACTTGAGCCGTTCCATGAGACAATGTACCTTATTGCATTTCAACTAGTGTAGTCCAGATCCTCCATATAATTCATAGCATTGCTTCTGATAAGCGTATGTACTACCGGTATTTGAAACTCATCGAAAAAACGTGTGTCTGCTGTCAATGCAAACAGTGCAGAATCTGATCAGATGTCAATATTCGTGTGGGGTAGCTGGTCTAGACCTATACAATGTGTGCATAAGCATTATAGGGACTGTTTTATTGGAGGGCTCATATGAGTAAAATACATACGTAGTAGCATTTTCTGGCATTGCGTCCCCATAAAGTTATGTTTATCTGTTGGTTTCACAAGGAGAGTGCCAGCTCTTGCAGTACCGCCACAATTAAAGTGTTGAGCTAATTGGGGCCGCTGTATTACCTTTGTAATACACTTTAAAACCATGTCGTTCTCTGTCCTCCCACCAAGACTATAGAACAGTTCTCTCTGTAACATAAAACAACGAAATAACACATATTAAAATAAAGAGCTCACTGTAGTTTAATATTTAGGTTTCAAACGTTTTTAATTCCTTTTCCTGACGTATGAATTCAAATTTATACGAATATATATTTATTTTCATAGCAGCGCATGTAAGCTTAATCTTTCCTCCACAAGCTATTTGAGACTAATCAACAAGGAGGATCTGATGAAAAAAATGAACATATATGTAAAAGAAAAATGCCATTTTATAATTATATTGAGAACAGCGTAGGAAATGAAGCATTCGCTAAAAGGCGCGTGTAGAGGAAAGGGTTAATTGTAGTTATTTGATTTGTTCTGCACATAAAGTTATGTGTGTATGTTAATTTGGGTGAACAACATTTTCTGTCAGGGAATACAATTGAACTCGGACGAATCCGTAACTTTAAAAATATGGCTTTTGTAAATGGTTTCCGCCTTGAAAACTACATATTTAATTGATATTCTTATACGTTAGATTGTATTATGACACGTCTTTATGAAATAAATTTATCAGACCTTCGGCATAGCTCTGTTTATTACATTAAAGATCCGTAATTTGCAGATTTAAACCACTTTTAAAGATTCCATTCAACTGTGTTGTGGGCTGAAGATAAGAGACATACATGTACCTGTACTTTAAAAGAAAATCTCAACCAAACCCCTTATTCCGTGATAACTCAGTATAATCGTCATCGCCAAAACCTGGTTTTAATTAGTTTTCATACCATAAAGTGTTATAAAACAACCTGGCCTTTAGCTTCTATATATAATATTACCCTTAATGGGAGCTCTGTAAACTTGACAAGAGTTCTTTAAATCTACCCCTATTATAGTAGTATTTAATAGGGGTAGATTTAAAGAACTCTTGTCAAGTTTACAGAGCTCCCATTAACTTTTAAATGAAAAAGCCTTAAGTCTAAACACATACTGTTCATATGCTATGAATAAAACACAGTTGTGTTTAGACTTAAGGCTTTTTTATTTAAAAGTATACCTTAAGTATCAAGTAGCTACTCATGAATATCCGTGGAAAAATGAATAATGCAATATTTGACATGGAAATGAATAACATGTCATTATAAACTTACAATATATACTATCCGATTCAGTTCAGTGTTTGATTAGAACTGTTTGTTTCGTTTTAAATAGGTTTTACGCCGCTTCGATGAGATTTCAGTCATTTCGCGACGGCCGGCTAATTACTGGTATAGGAAGACCAAGTCAGCCAGACGACTTGTTCATATTTAAATCTGAACCAGTTTTAGACCGGGATCGAACCCTCAGGAAGAGGTGAGGGTCTTAGTGTTTGTGAATCGAAGACTGTTACCAGTTGGCCACAAATGCCCCGATTAGAACTGTATTCTAAATGACGACCCTTTTGTGGAAATATATTATTTCAAGTTCATTCATTTTATAAAGTCAGGAACTGACCCTTAATTATTGCCATCCTGCGGAAATTGTCGACTGCTCATACTCTCTTCTATTGCAATTATAAAGTCCATCCTATTACATAGACAATTTGCGAACTAATTGGCGGAAAGTCATCCAGCTTGGATCTGGAGCAGACAGCGAGAAACTCGGCGTATGATCTGGATCCAAGTGTTTTTTGCCAAACTACCCATTGCATTGTTTCGATAAGATAAATTCACTCGCGAATCTCTTAATCACATGCTTTACACCACAAATCATTCATAAATTTCTTTAATTACTCACCAGGGCCTTCCGTTTGGTAGAGCTACTCTCTAACTCCTCCCCCAACTTCCAAAAGTCGTCAAATGTGTGTACCGGAAGGTCAACACAGAACTGCCGTTCAATGTCCAAATCTTCACCCGATGAGTGTCCAAAGTCCTCAATCCCAATTAGTCCTCACACCATTCACCTGTAGTTGTCTTTGACCTTTTAGCAATGTTAACAACTGCATTCACCTTGTTTTCGATCAGCTGCAGCTTATTTATTACTTCAAGTAAAATCTAAACAAAAAGAAAAACAATGTTGAGCTTTTAATTACATTACTTGTATCAAAAGATCACTGCAAACTTTAGCACCATGCATCATCGCCAGGAACCCAATCTTTCCCGGTAACTTCATGTCGCCTCAGGCCTGTTGATAGCATTTAGCTATAACTTTCTATGTGTGTCTGCCATAGCCTAGGTAATCTATGCAATTTAAGTACAGTCTGTTTTTCTGTATCACTATTGCAACAACCGACAACAATGCATTCTTTTTCCATCTTATTTTACGAAAAAAACAGAATACACTTGCTGAAACCAATTTGAGTAGGTCAAGTAAACAACTGAACAAAATGGCGGATAATCGAAACTTGACGGCCATGCTATTTTTAGTAACGGAAAAACCCCAGAAGAGACTTTTAATAAATTATTCTGTGTTTTTTTCTGCCTTTTAGTTTGTCCACATTTATTTTTATTTGTAGTAGATCTAGATATCTCTAGCAACATAATATTTATTGCACAAAACATATTTCCAAATAAACTACAATGTGTTTTAGGAGATAGTCCCTTTTCAATCAAATTACAATTGTTAGTTTATATCAAGGGGGGATAATATCGTCCATCACCCCTCGCTCATAAAATGACATCACCAGATGACATCAGAATAATGAAGCGAAACACTCACGCTAACATTGTTTTTGTATCATCATGATGAATAAACGCACTACGAGGTTTCATTTAGATTTGCCAATTCGTTATTACTTTTTCCCAGACGTTGGGTACTTTCTTATGGCCACGTACTGTATATATATATAAAACCATTTTACCTACCGCGACGTTCAGATGACGTCTTCCACATGAATTCCACGTGTTTACCTTTCTACGTGATTCAAAAGAACCATGAATGTCATTTAAAGACAAGTAGAGCTCTATAGGTAGATCTATACTAGTTATATCAGAAAACACATAAATTCTAACTTTTTAACAGTTAAAAAGATGCACGTTATCCTTCTTTCACACTCGGTGTTTAGTGCGGGAATATTGATTGTTTCAGCGCATGCTGATTTATAGTTACACAGGGTGGCAATAGTCCATTGATCGTTACACACATTCGGTAATTATCATATTAAATATTGGTATCCATAGATATACGTGACGGTTTTATATTACCTGCAGTTCCGGACAAAAATGCTTCAGGGGCTTTTGATCTGTTTTTCGGAATCTTCCAATATGGCGGCAGCCTCGATTTCAGTTAAAGTACCCGGATGTAACGTGTGACGTATTGAAGACGTTTTCCAGACGTCACCGCATGAATATGTGAATAAAACGTTTATGTTAAATTTTATTCTGAAGTTAAGATGTTCTATTAAGAATGTGTAATAAAGAATTATTTTATTACCCATTTTTGGAAGTGATTATTTGTAATAATCTCCTTCTTATGGGATTGCCCGCTGACTCATATGGAATATGCCCTATAACAACAGTTTCCATAGGAACGTTTTTATTCATACACTTATCAATATAGTAAAATGAATTCTAAGTAAAATCAACCTAAAAGCAGAGACTTAAAATGTGTATAAATTAGGGATGTCAGCGATTAATCGGTTACTCGGTTAACCGTATGGTATTCGATTAATCGGTTAGTAATTCAAGTAACCGAGTACTCGGAAAAATAGATAAAATATATACACAGTTGTATTTCACCTTCTGTTCTTTTCAATCTGTCACACGTATCTGACAAGAGGTTAATTATTCACACCTCGATCGGGAATATTGCCATAACTGTGAAAACGTCCGCACTCGATTGTATTGACAACTGGCTACCTTTACCCATAGACTAGTAATCCCTTGGCGAAGACAGGTCACGTCAGTCACAATGGCATTTATGAATCATCAAGAAAAAGAAATAACCGAACCAGAGTCACTTTTAAGCAATTACGACAGAATGTTTGCTTGGAGAGTTTGTCGGTGATCGTACCCAATCTCAAAAAGCTTTTGGAATGTTTGCACGACGAAAGAGTAAACGTGAACGATCCTGACCTGACTGTGCCGAACGCAGCATATGTTGATCTGGGTCTTCATTTGTGAAACCTGACTCATTTGTGGTCACATTGTGGTGTTGTTTTTCTTCCACTTATTGGTAATTAGTACAATAAAGAAAACACTAATTGTCAGGTTTTTTTAACTATGAACTTATTTGCTTGTCACAATCGCACCATGCGTAGGTTTTCACGTAACGTGGCTCATTTGTAGTCTCATTATATTAGTTCTGTCTACCATTAATTGATAATTAGTGCAATAAAGAAAAAACTAATTGTCTGTTTGTTAACTTTATACTTATTTTCCTGTCGCAAACACCTCCTGCGTAGGTTTGTTTGTTACTCGGCATATTAGTTGTAACCTTATATTGTTGTTTTTCTACCATTAATTCATAAATACTGTAATAAAGAAAACACTAATTGTCTGTTGTTAGACAACCGGATATTTTTACATATATAATATTTATAATGAAACTTATTAAGTTGAGTCGGGTAAAACAGAATCATGTTAATCACTTAAAGAGGTTTAACAGTGGAATAATAAATTGGAGTAAAACGTTCAGCTATATGTCGACCAGATCACCAATAGGACGTCGGCCAGTTCATCTAACGTCTTTATCCTGACTTTCCCGCACCAGTTTTCCTCATATTATTTGCCCGGGACAACTGGCTACCTTTACGCATAGACTAATAATCCCTTTGCGAAGACAGGTTACGTCAATCACAATGGCATTTATGAATCACCAAGAAAAAGGAATAACCGAACCAGTGTTCGAATTCCAATTCCTGGTTTGAATAGCCCTCGTCGAAGGTAAGGGTTTTATTATTTGATTGGCGCTCTGTGAAATTAAACGGTTGAATGTTGCGACCAGTGTAGATCCAGATGAAAAAGTGCAGTGATATGGCACTGCATTGTTCGCCAATAAGTCATAAAATGTTTTAAGAAACTTCCATTTGAAGCACAGACAAAACTTCTTCCGAACATGACATAATTACGTTAAGCTTGTTTTCCCGGAGCACCGGTCCAAGTCATTTTCAAAACTGTGACTCTTTTATTTGTCGTTGGAAAGAAGAGACACTGATAGGACCATGCATCTATTTGCAAAGCTAAACTTTGATGTCTTATACAAGGCTATAATCATATGATAATGACTTATTAATGTCATTGGATTGAATTTGATAAATTCGAATAATTGTTTTTGTAAATTATTTACCAATAGAATTAGAAGATTTAAAGAGTAGTTTTAAGTTTTAAACACATTTCCCCTGAGTTGGTATTGAAAGATATGCAGCTATGCACGTCTTTCATTCACCATTTTATAAATCGTATAACGGTCTCTTCGTTAAAAAAACGAATCTTTGTTTGACTATAAATTAAAAACACACAATTAAAACAGTTGGTTGACACGAATGGAAACGTTCCGATAACAACGTTTTAGTCCGATTTATACATGACCAGGAAATACGAGTTAAATCAACAACAATAACAATATTTATTTTCTATGAATCTATACGGTTAACCGAGTAACCGGTTACAAAATTATACGAGTAACCGGTTAGTAATATCGTTAACCGTTGTCATCCCTAGTATAAATGTCTCTGATGAAACGAACTAGGTCAATTCGAGGACTGACCATATCGTCGAATTAATAAAATTTAAGTTCACACAGATAGATCCACCACCGCCTTCCCAATAAATGAAATAAAAACGTAATTATAGAATTTTTTTTAATATGCACAAATACTTTTGATTTCATCGGGTATTATTACACTGTAGACATGTCAACAAGTCACTTTTAACAACGTTTTATAACATAAGAATTTATATAAAAGACAACTCAGACGAACGCTTTGGCATGGCAGGTTTCGTACGTTTTCATGAATGAACACTCAGTATTTCACCCTTTACATGATAGATTACAACACAAATTAAAGGGACACATTTTGATTAATAGGGGTTTAAGACGCCGTTTTTAACATTTTCTCAGTCATATCACGGCGGCCACCTACTCGATCATGCGTTTCCTGGTTTTCTAACACCAGAACTCCACACAACAATATTCACAAGCAACTGGCTGATTTTCCTCATAGACTTAGTCCATTGGTAAAAGATGGATGACGCATGTCACACTGACTTTTGTCAAACGTCGGAAAGAAAGTTTGCCGAGCCGGGATGCATACTCACAACCACTTGATTGACAGCTCGCGATGCTACCGACAGAGCTACCGGGGCTCGACAAGGATACATTTTGAAAACTTTTCTAGAAAATATAACAATTACTCCAAACCACTTATTCCTCCTTTTTACACAATGTGTCAACCCTCTGCCAAAAGGATAATTTCAATATTCTAGATACCAAACTTTATACAGCTATTTTATTATAGCATTTTTCGCACTTTGACGAGGAATGAAGATGTGATCTTATCTGCGCTTTGTTTCATATTGATTTTTAAGCAGAATACATTTGGAACTATTGTGACAACGATTGCAACTTAATTTCAAAACACTTTCAATGACTGAGTTTTTCCAGTGTTCACTACGTGCAGGTGCACGTCATGGTGACGTCGCTGCACGTTTTGGTGTGTCGCGTGTGACAATATCTCGTCTGGCAGGTCGTTATCGAACACTTGGCACAGTTAATGATCGCCATAGATCTGGCAGGCCGCGAGTAACGACCCCTGCGCAAGACCGCTATATGAGGACGTCACATCTACGTTACAGATTTTTGCTGGCAACGATCACCGCAGCTATAACACCTGGACGTACCAATGCCAGGATATGTGCTCAAACGGTGAGAAATAGGCTTGCCGAACATGGACTTAGGGCTATACGCCCATATAACGGCCCGTGCCTTACAGCTCAACGTCGACGTAAACGTCGGGATTGGGTACACCATTGCAACAGCACCGTTGGATTCAACAACAGTGGAACACCGTGTTATTTAGCGACGAATCACGGTTTTGCTTGGATCACGCCGATGGACGCATACGTTGCTATAGACGACGCAACGAACGTTTTTCGGACGCATGTGTACGTCATATAGATCGATTTGTGGGACCTAACGTTATGGTGTGGGGTGGAATATCCTTTCTTTATCGAATCCAGTTAGTAGTAGTGCAAGGTAGGCTAACAGGACAGCGATATCGAAATGAGATATTGGAGCCAGTTGTTGCACCATTCATCAACGCCAATCCGAACGTCACTATGTTTCAACAGGACAACGCTAGGTGCCACACCGCTCGCGTTTCAACCATCTACTTTCAGGAGAGAAATATCCATGTTCTTCCATGGCCTGCATTCTCAACTGACCTGTCTCCAATCGAGCATTTATGGGACGTCTTGAAACGCCGTGTTCGACGTCGTAATCCTCAAAACGCTAATGAGCTTACACGTTTTGTGCACGAAGAGTGGGAAGCGATACCACAGGAGACGAATAAGATCCTGATTCGCTCAATGCGACGTCGCTGTATTGCAGTTAGAGACGCACATGGTGGACATACCAGATACTGATTACTTGTGAATTGAGTTTTCGCATGATCGTAGTTACAGCAGCAAATAATCTGCCAGTATTGATAGTTTTCTACTAATGTTATGATTTTTTTTTAAATGGTTGTTAACCATTAAATTAAAAGATATTTCAGAAAAGTGTCATAGAGAGAAGAAATAAAGTGTACAAGTTTATAGGTATCGTTTCTTTTTTGACTGAGTATATCCCAAATTGCCGGCCTCTGATGTTGGTCCTTGTTAAGTTAGCCTGTAAAAACTATCAGATCTTATAAACTGTTATGAGGTAATCGTCTTCAATTACTATTTCGATTATACAACTGATACTCACTGAAGTACAGAGAGCGGTACACTGTTCATACATAGCATGAATAAACACATAGGTTCTTCCTTTATTCCAGTAATCTGGGTGCCAATTTAGCGAAAAGAAAAAGAAACACATTTGACAAATATTAATGTCTGTATGGTTGTATCAGAAACATTTTCAACATAAGTATTTCACCACTTTGGACATTATGTGAATGTGTTAAACAATGAGTATATTTTCGACTGACATTTTCTGCAACTTTCTAGACGGGAAAATAACTGCAAAACTACTCAATTGGTTCACATGAAACTATGATTGTTGGAAAATTGTGTTTGTTTTTGTGTCATTGTCTTGTTTGTTTTTTAAATATTCCATTTTTTCGTTATATAACTTGATCAACCAGATTGATTGATTAATTGCTTGATTGAGTTAAATATGTATTGATCGATTGTATTATTCATTCACGTATCGATTGATTGATGTATCCATTCATTCATTTATTCGTTTGTCAATTCGTAACGTCAACCCATATACATTCAACTTTTCCTATGTGGAACTTTTATCCAATCTTACTCAAACAAATAATTCTTTCTGCATATTTTGTATATGTCATTTCTCGTCTGTTTTCATCTATGTATTCTGCCTGTTTCCAAATCCTAAGCATCCTTTAGTAGTCAAGTAAACTGTGTTAAAGGTATGTGTACAGTTTTAACTGAAACGTTGCTGTAAAACGGCGCAAATCACCAACTAATCAATCAACTAATTTGTGTTTCTATCGAGTTAAATCAACGATTAAATACAGATAAAAAATAGGTCAATAACTGTTGAAGACCTACATTCTATCAGAGACCTAAAATAGGAAAGTTGTTTTTATCAAAAACATCTTGAGTATTCGAGGTTTTGCTGAACGTTTAGTAAGCTCACATGTTTTATACACATTAAGAGAGTTACTTATGTGATTCATAATCGGTGAAATATTTTTCTTTATGTCTAGTATTCATTATAATGTTATATTTGTAACCCCAAGAAAAGTTCCATTAATGTCATACCCCTGATTGGGACGTTATCATACATACTAGAAAGTTATTCTATTTTAAAATTTACATTGTCTAGTAAAGTCTTCTCGCTTTGCATTGTAGTCATTCTTGTAGACAACATCTAAAAATCAACTTCCAACAGTTCTTTGATTAGAAGTGTGTCAATTTTTTTCGAAGTCTTAACATAGTGTTCATATGGCTTTGGTTACCAATACGTATTTAAAACGTATGGTAGACGTCTACTTTATATTTTCAAAGTCTTCACGTAGTGTCCATATGGTTGTAGTTACCAACACGTTTTAAAAACGTATTGCAGACGTCAACTGTATATGTTTTCAAAGTCTTCACTTAGTGCCCATATGGTTTTGGTTACCAATACGTATTAACAACGCATGGCAGACGTCTATTGCATTTTTTTCAAAGTATTCACTAAGTGTCCATATGGTTTTGGTTACCAATACACATTGGAAACGTATTGCAGACGTTCTACTGTATTTTTTTTTCAAGAAGTTCACTTTGTGTTCATAAGGTTTTGGTTACCAATACGTATTAAAAACGTATTGCAGACGTCAACTGTATCTGTTTAAAATGCTTCACTTAGTGTCCATATGGGTTTGGTAATCAACATGTATTAAAAACACATGGCAGACGTCAACTTGTTTTTTTAAACTTCACTAAGTGTCCATATGGATTGGGTAACCAATACGTATAGACGTCTACTTTATCTTTTTCAAAGTCTTCACTTAGTGTCCTTATGGTTTTGGTAACCAATACGTATTGAAAACGCATGGCAGACGTCGACTGTCTTTTGTTTAATTCTTCACTAAGTGTACATATGGCTTTGGTTTCCAATACCTATTAAAAACGCATGGCAGACGTCTATGCTATAATTGTTATCAAAGTATTTACTGAGTGTTCTTATGATTGTGGTTACCAATACGTTTTTAAAACTTATTGCAGACATTCTACTGTATTTTTTTCAAAGTGTTAATTTTGTGTCCATATGGTGTTGGTTACCAATTCGTATTGAAAACGTATTGCGGACATCTGCTTTATTTTTTCAAAGTCTTCACTTAGTGTTCAGATGGTTTTGGTTATCAATACGTATTAAAAACGTTTTGCAGAAATAGTCTGCATTTGTTTCAAAGTCTTCACTTAGTGTCCATATGGTTTGGGTTACCAATACGTATTAAACACGTATTGCAGACGTCAACTGTACTTGTTTCATAGTCTTCACTTAGTGTCCATATGGTTTGCGTTACAATACGTAATAAAAATGCACGGCAGACGTCAACTGGTTTTTTTTAATTCAAAGTCTTCACTTAGTGTCCATATGGTTTTGGCTAGCGAAACGTATTAAAAACGCATGGCCGACGTCTACTTTATTTTTTTCAAAGTCTTCACTTAGTGTTCATATGGTTTTGGTTTACAAAAACGTGTTAAAAACGTATGGCAGACGTCTTCTGTAATTTTTTCAAAATCTTCACTTAGTGTCCATATGGTTTTGGTTACCAATACGTATTAAAAACGTATTGCAGACGTCTACTGTATGTTGTTCAAAGTCTTCACATAGTGTCCATATGGTTTTGGTTACCAATACGTATTAAACACGTATTGCAGACGTCTAATGTATGTCTTCACTTAGTTTCCATATGGTTTTGGTTATTAATACTTATTAAAACCGTTTGGCAGACGTCTACTGTATGTCTTCACTTAGTGTCCATATGGTTTTGGTTACCAATACGTATTAAACACGTATTGCAGACGTCTTCTATGTGTCTTCACTTAGTGTCCATATGGTTTGGGTTACCAATACGTATTAAAAACGTATTGTAGACGTCTTCTGTAATTTTGTCAAAGTCTTCACTTAGTGTCCATATGGTTTTGGTTACCAATACGTATTAAAACGTATTGCAGACGTCTAATGTATGTCTTCACTTAGTGTCGATATGGTTTTGGTTACAAATACGTATTAAAACCGTTTGGCAGACGTCTACTGTATGTCTTCACTTAGTGTCCATATGGTTTCGGTTACCAATACGTATTAAAAACGTATTGCAGACGTCTTCTATATGTCTTCACTTAGTGTCCATATGGTTTGGGTTACAAATACGTATTAAAACCGTTTGGCAGACGTCTACTGTATGTCTTCACTTAGTGTCCATATGGTTTTGGTTACCAATACGTATTAAAAACGTATTGCAGACGTCTTCTATATGTCTTCACTTAGTGTCCATATGGTTTGGGTTACCAATACGTATTGAAACCGTTTGGCAGACGTCTACTGTATGTCTTCACTTAGTGTCCATATGGTTTTGGTTACCAATACGTATTAAAAACGTATTGCAGACGTCTAATGTATGTCTTCACTTAGTGTCCATATGGTTTGGGTTACCAATACGTATTAAAACCGTTTGGCAGACGTCTATTGTATGTCTTCACTTAGTGTCCATATGGTTTTGGTTACCAATACGTATTAAAAACGTATTGCAGACGTCTAATGTACTAGAAAGGCGACACCTTAAGGGTTTCGCGGGATAGAATGAGTGGAGAGGAGCAGAATTGCATCCGAACTACCAACCAACCACACACAATGCTGAATATATTATTTCGATTCTAACATGATCCAAAACGTAACAATTGATGAAACTAGTATTTTGCAACACCAAAATTATCTCCGTAAGTCTAAAAGATAAATAGAACATTATTATCGGGATTTGGCGCCAAAGTTTCGTTTAAACTTATTTATTTTACATCGATTGCGAAACAAGCTTTAAGCTTAAATTAATCACACTCGATGTCTGCTTCCTGGAGACTAAACCAGTACTCGTGCCGTTTTGTGTGGAAAAATCTCAAAAGGACCCGCTCATCACGGGACTCGAACCAGGGACCTTTGATACGAGAGGCCGACGCTCTACCTCTGCACCACTGTAACGTTATGACGTCAACCGCTGACGTGACGTCACTTTCCTAGTCACGCCCACAGATTTTTTTAAAATCAAGAACCCCTATTGAAAGCTTTCTCCAAGAATCCAAACTGAATGTATGAGAAATCTAAAAACACCGTTGTTTGCACCGGATCTCGGACAAGTTTCAGTATGAATTTCAGGTCTCTAGCTGATTCCGTTTTTTGCTAGTGCGAGATCTACAGAAATATGTAGTCAAAATGTCGATTTTTCGGGTTTTAACCTTAAAAATCTCTGAAACTAGATTTTTCCCAGATATAACGAACACGCCCAGACCTAGATCGCATTGAGTTCTATAAGTGTGGCTAATTTCAGCGAAATCGTTCTCACCGATTTCTTTGTCCCCGGATCGCTAAATTTTACAACACATTGTGTCCCAATAGCCGTATAGACATTTGTTCCATAGAACAGAATAGAATAATTCTGTTCCACTACACTCATTCTATACTAGAAAGGCGACACCTTAAGGGTTTCGCGGGATAGAATGAGTGAAGAGGAGCAGAATTATACCGAACTACCAACTGGCTACACGCAATACTAAATATATATGTTATGAATATGTAATTTCAATTCTTACATGATTCAAAACGTAACAATTGATGACACTCAAGGTTTTTTGGCAACACCAAAATTATTTCCGCAAGTCTAAAAGATAAACACACCATACTATTGGTTTTGGCGCCAAAGCGATAACGTTATGACGTCATACCGCTGAAGTGCTGAACGTGACGTCACTTTCCAAGTATTTGGTCACGTGAAAATATTTGATTCAAGAGCCCCTATTAAAAGCATTCTCCAACTATCAAAACTAAATGTATGAGAAATTTAAAAACACCGTTGTTTGCACTGGATCTTTGACAAGTTTCAGTTTAAATTTCAGGTCTCTAGCTGATTCCGTTATTTGCTGGTACGAGATCTACAGAAATATGTAGTCAAAATGTCGATTTTTCGGGTTTTAACCTTAAAAATATCTAAAACTAGATTTTTCCCAGATATAACGAAACCGCCCAGACCTAGATCGCATTGTGGTCTATCAGTGTGGCTAATTTCAGCGAAATCGTTCTCACCGATTTCTTTGTCCTCAAATCGCTGAATTTTACAACACATTGTGTCCCAATAGCCGTATAGACATTTGTTCCGTAGAACAGAATAGAATAATTCTGTTCCACTACACTCATTCTATATGTCTTCACTTAGTGTCCATATGGTTTTGGTTACCAATACGTACTAGAAAGGCGACACCTTAAGGGTTTCGCGGGATAGAATGAGTGGAGAGGAGCAGAATTGCATCCGAACTACCAACCGACCACACACAATGCTGAATATATTATTTCGATTCTTACTAGATAGGCGACACCTTAAGGGTTTCGCGGGATAGAATGAGTGAAGAGGAGCAGAATTATACCGAACTACCAACTGGCCACACGCAATACTAAATATATATGTTATGAATATGTAATTTCAATTCTTACATGATTCAAAACGTAACAATTGATGACACTCAAGGTTTTTTGGCAATACCAAAATTATTTCCGCAAGTCTAAAAGATAAACATATTGGTTACTATATACTATTGGTTTTGGCGCCAAAGCGATAACGTTATGACGTCATACCGCTGATGTGCTGAACGTGACGTCACTTTCCAAGTATTTGGTCACGTGAAAATATTTGATTTAAGAGCCCCTATTAAAAGCATTCTCCAACTATCAAAACTAAATGTATGAGAAATTTAAAAACACCGTTGTTTGCACTGGATCTTTGACAAGTTTCAGTTTAAATTTCAGGTCTCTAGCTGATTCCGTTATTTGCTGGTACGAGATCTACAGAAATATGTAGTCAAAATGTCGATTTTTCGGGTTTTAACCTTAAAAATATTTAAAACTAGATTTTTCCCAGATATAACGAAACCGCCTAGACCTAGATCGCATTGTGGTCTATCAGTGTGGCTAATTTCAGCGAAATCGTTCTCACCGATTTCTTTGTCCTCAAATCGCTGAATTTTACAACACATTGTGTCCCAATAGCCGTATAGACATTTGTTCCGTAGAACAGAATAGAATAATTCTGTTCCACTACACTCATTCTATACTAGAAAGGCGACACCTTAAGGGTTTCGCGGGATAGAATGAGTGGAGAGGAGCAGAATTGCACCCGAACTACCAACCGACCACACACAATGCTGAATATATTATTTCGATTCTAACATGATCCAAAACGTAACAATTGATGAAACTAGTATTTTGCAACACCAACATTATCTCCGTAAGTCTAAAAGATAAATAGAACATTATTATCGGGATTTGGCGCCCAAGTTTATTTTAAACTTATTTATTTTACATCGATTGCGAAACAAGCTTTAAGCTTAGATTACTCACACTCGATGTCTGCTTCCTGGAGACTTAACCAGTACTCGTGCCGTTTTGTGTGGAAAAATCTCAAAAGGACCCGCTCATCACGGGACTCGAACCAGGGACCTTTGATACGAGAGGCCGACGCTCTACCTCTGCACCACTGTAATGTTATGACGTCAACCGCTGACGTGACGTCACTTTCCTAGTCACGCCCACAGATTTTTTAAAATCAAGAACCCCTATTGAAAGCTTTCTCCAAGAATCCAAACTGAATGTATGAGAAATCTAAACACACCGTTGTTTGCACTGGATCTCGGACAAGTTTCAGGATGAATTTCAGGTCTCTAACTGATTCCGTTTTTTGCTAGTACGAGATCTACAGAAATATGTAGTCAAAATGTCGATTTTTCGGGTTTTAACCTTAAAAATCTCTGAAACTAGATTTTTCCCAGATATAACGAACACGCCCAGACCTAGATCGCATTGAGTTCTATAAGTGTGGCAAATTTCAGCGAAATCGTTCTCACCGATTTCTTTGTCCCCAGATCGCTGAATTTTACAACACATTGTGTCCCAATAGCCGTATAGACATTTGTTCCATAGAACAGAATAGAATAATTCTGTTCCACTACACTCATTCTATACTAGATAGGCGACACCTTATAGCCTGATAAACGAAAATATTCACTCGGACTAATTGCAACAAAAACTGTTTTTATACTGAACGAAAGTACATTGTATTAGTATCTTCCAAACCAAACTTGCAGACTGTGTTCCTCGGCATAAAACAAATACTGACCTTCAAAAAACCCAAAAAAATCCAATTTTATAATTTGACATTTTGGACGATTTAGCTCACCATAGTAAGTACTCTTCAGTGGGAGGTACAATGACGTCATCATTTTACGTCACATTTTCATGGCGGCGCCCAGTCAAAATATAAAAACAACTGTTTGAAAGTGCCAGTATCGATCAAATATGCGAGGTAAGTATCGATTATGTTTATTTTAAATGAATTCCGTGAAGTTTGTTTGTGATTACTTCTTGTACGTCTGCAAAATTGTTTATGAAAGCTGTTTCATGGTGAAATTTGAGGTAAGGTTGAATATGGTATAAACATGCATATTTTGGGATATTAAGGGTTTTACTAGAGTTAAACATTGTATTAAACAAATAACAGTGTTCAAAATGAGCAAAATAACACTTATTTGAAGAAAAAACCGTGTTTTGAGAGCGGTCCTATTCGTTCATTTTCAGAGTATGGAAGCCCATTTTTGCCATAATTCTCAAAAACGTATTAACTGACTATCAAAACAGGAGCTTATTTAATTACTGATTTCACAAGTTTTGACAAGTAACACTATGTTTAGAATATGTTATGATTGTTTTTGATATCATTGAATGTTTGTGTGTGTTATTAACATCATCATTTTACTGTAAAATCATCTACAGGATCTATGTAATTAAACGTAATTGTTCTTATATTGCAGGTATTTGCTGAATATCGCGCAGCTGTACGCCACACAAGCAACCATACATACCATGGATCACCAGCAGCAGTACATACATATCTCATCGTACGTGTCATGTACCTATCTTATATTAAATAACAATTTTGCAAAACAGACCATTGCAGCACAATACAATAATAATAGTAGAACTTGCTATAATATTGATACATGTTATTACATTATAATATTATTGTAAAATCATCTTGAAGACCTTGTTAATTGAACTTTTGTTTAATTTCAGTTGCTGAATACAGCTGCAGTGTATTAGTGTATTCTACACAACCAACGGTGAACCATACATATCTTGGGATACCAGCAGCACAGCAGAGCTAACACATCGTATGTGACTTGTACCTATCTAACCGAATAAGGCACATAATATATTGTTGGGCAAACACAAATCCTACTTTAGATATTTTTGATAATATTTTATAAACCAATACATCACAATACATACTGGTATAGAATAATTATAACCCATACAAATAATTGAAGAATGAATTCATGCTCTATACAAAATTAAGAATGTAGATGGTCGAAACTGTCTCAATCAATTTCAACCTTGTTTGCTGCGTTCGTCTGTGAATGTTATTGCTACATATAATCATCACTTTTCTAGAATTAACCCAAATTAAAATCTTACAATTGGACGTTATTATTCATTTCAGATGGATGACTGTGTATTCTGCAACAGACCTCTCAATGACCTTCCCACAGTGAAGCTACGGGATAAAGGCAGCAAGTCGATAAACGAAGCCAGTGTTGAGCGGCAATCAAATATACATGTTATGCCTGGACAGGAAGTTCACGTGGACTGCAGAAGAGACTATATTCATAAACGAAACATTATAGCTAGCAATTCTGATATTAGCAATAATGATAGTACTACTAAATGTTCGACAAGGTCATCGGGCGTATTTGACTTTAAACATAAATGCATATTTTGTTCACAGGATGCAAAGTTTAACCATAGAAAATGGGGCTATGCTATTTTGCCAGTTAGAATACTTCCTTTTAAGAAGTCCATTGAGCGTGTATGTTCAAAAAGGAATGACCAGTGGGCCCATGACGTGTCTGGAAGGATCGCTAGCATAATTGATCTACCAGCAGCTGATGCATTATACCATCAGACATGCAGTGTCAACTTCAGGACAAATCGTCAGCTTCCCAAGGAGTTTGAAACAGATGCCAGTCCTTGTAAAAAGCAAACAAAAAGCCCAGGGAGACCTGAAGCACCAGATACCACTGAAGCATTTAAAAATGTTGTAAGTTATATAGAAGAAAATGAGGGGTGTGTATTAACAATGTCTGAACTGATTCATTTGATGGAAGATACTTGTGGGGACCGTGCCTATTCATACAAACATATGAAAAACAGGTTAATTGACCATTTTGGAGATTCTATATCAGTAACCACTTTCGGCAATACTGAAGCTAAGGTCACAATGAAACAAAAAGCATCAGAAATTATTCATAACTTCTCAAACGATACACAAGGGTTTTCTGAAAGCAAAAAAAGGAAAACAATTATAACTGCAGCAGCGAAGCTGATCAAGGCTGATATCAATTCAATCCAAGCAGAGACAATCAAGAAATTCTATCCATCATTTTCTTCTGTTTCGTCTACAAATGAAAACAAGGAATTCATCCCTGAAAGTTTACAGACATTGCTGACAGTAGTATTGTGTGGGAATGATACCAGTGTTAAGTTAGCATCAATTGGTCAAGCAATAGTACAGGCATGCAGACCAAAGAGCCTACTGGCACCTTTACAGATAGGTCTAGGTGTTCAGTTACATCACCACTTTGGTTCTAGGTACTTGGTGGATATGCTTAATAGTATGGGGATTAGTGCATCGTATTATGAGGTTCAAGGATTCGAGTTAAATGCTGCAGCAACACTGAGCACAACTATCCCATCTTATTTCCCTGGAAAATTCCTTCAGTTTGTAGCAGACAATGCGGACCATAACGTTCGTACGCTTGATGGGCACGGAACATTCCATGGGATGGGGATTATAGCTTGTACATCACCCGGGTCCAACGTAAGCCTACCTATCCCTAGGGCAAACATTCAACTGAGTGAGTTGTCAGATATTGGAAAAATAGCCATCAAATTTTTCAAACACCCTGACAATCGAGCACCAGAGAAAATACATTTCCTTGAGCTTGGGGAAGGCAATGACTCAACCACAGAGGACTTCAATAATAGTCAGTTTGATTTATTTTCTAAGGTAATTTGGCCTTTGAAAGAAACACGTCCAAGCTGGTCTGGCTTTATGCAGATGTACATCAAGCAGGAATCTGATTTGTACCCAGGCAAATCATCAGTAACGTTTTTACCTATGATAGACATGAGTCCCTCTGATATGTCATGCATAAATTCGACCCTGCACTTTGTATGCGAGCAATCTAGCAGGTATGGAGTTACACCAGTCCTGACCTTTGATCAGCCGTTATTTCAGAAAGCTACACAAATTGTATCTATGTCTGATGGATCGAGTCCACTGAAAAGTATCGTTCTCAGAATGGGTGCCTTTCACACTGAAATGAGTTTCCTTGGCTCTGTGGGCTTTATTATGTCGGGTTCCGGATTGCAGGACGTGCTTCAGACAATATATGCCCCAAACGCAATGACACATATGATGTCTGGGAAAGCTGTATCACGCGCGATCAGAGGGCATTTTCTTGTTGATACGGCTCTACATGCAATTTTGCTGTCCAAGATATACCCAACTATGTTAATGTCCAACAGTCAAGACAATGACAGAAGCAGTGTCGACGAAGAATTCATACATGATGATGAAATATCCACGTATGATTCATTCCAGGGAGATGACACAACTGGACACGACACTGGATGCAACACCACAGTAGTTCACATGTTAGATGAAGCAAATGATGCTGAACACCCTGGTGAGACGTACATTGAAGGTTCTCTTTCAACCGGAGAAGCTCTACAGGAATGCACCAGCAGCTCTGAATCTCATTTGAATGTAATGACCAACTTATCGGAGACGTATGACAAACTTGAAAAGAACATTATTTCCAAACATGAAGTGTGTCAAAATGAAAGTTTGAAAGTGGTGTCTCAAAAAATCGTCGAACTTAAAGAAAGGTTACAAAAACACAGAACAGCAGCATTATGGTTTCAGTACATAGAAATGATTGCAGTACTGAAACAATTTATACGTGCAGAGAGAACTGGTGATTGGATTGGACATCTAAATGCTCTTAGAAAAATGTTACCGTATTTTGCTGCATCTGGACACTATCTATATATGAAATCTGCCTACGTCTATCTTCAGAATATGACGAGATTGGAACATGAGCATCCGGATGTGCACCGACAGTTCTTACAAGGGAACCACACTGTGAGAAGAACCGATAGGTACTGGGGAGGACTTTCTACCGATCTTATTATTGAACAGGTATTGATGCGATCATTGAAGACCACTGGGGGACTTACGAGAGGAAGAGGCATGTCCGAGGCTCAGCGAACGTTGTGGCTGTTATCTATGCCAGCTTGTGCCGAAATGAATCTCGCCATGCAAGTTTTCAGTGCCATCAATTATGCTACCAGCGAGCAACACCAAGATACTTCATTATCACGCCGTAAAAGGGATTGCCATGATGTGAAACAAGTGGTGCAATTCTTGCAAGCCCGATCTCCATTTGAAGAGGCAGATACATCTTTACGAAACATCGAAACTGGTGTTACAGCGGATAAACGAGTCAATGTTGATGTGGCTTTTGACATAGGGAAGAAAATTATTCATAACATGGTTGGACAACCCGTTGATGAATACGTATACAAAAGGAAAGGTCAAGCAGTACCACTAAGTGACAATACCTCTATAAAGATAAACGATGAAACAGTTACCATTGATCCTCAACTACTTTTTCAACGTTTAATTACAGTGGCCGATAGGTGTGATGAAGATATTTCGACCATATTCAAGTATGGGTTGAGCACCAACCCATCTTCATTATTCGACAATACAGGTTTGCCTAGAGCTGCACAGAAATCTCAACTAGCTGATGCAATGTGGAAACTTGGAGATTGCGGCCCTGATCCAGAAATGCAAGCAGAGTCGGTGTCCTATGTGATTGATGGGGGCTCTTTGTTACAGAAGATTCCGTGGCAGAAAAATAGCACATTTAGAATCATATCTGAACAATATTATCAGTACTTGGCCCAGAAGTATTCAAGCACAACAGTTGTGTTTGATGGCTACTCAAATGGACCATCCACCAAGGATATCACCCACATTTGCCGAAATATGGGAATAGTAGGCACACCAGTGAGATTTACAAACGACACACCCTTTCGATCAAGCAAAGATTCTTTCTTGAAAAACATGGAAAACAAACAAAACTTTATATACTTGTTGGGGACTTACCTTGAAGAAAGAGGGATAAACGTTAGGTATGCAGAAAGCGATGCAGATGTACTTATAGTCGATACAGCCGTAGAGCATGCTGAAACCACTACGACGTTTGTGATCGGAGAAGACACGGATCTGCTGGTCCTTCTGTGTTATCATGCGAAGGACTCAATGAAGATTTTTCTAAGGTCTGATACGAAGCAGACGAAATTAAAACGAAACAAGGTTTGGGACATTAAAAAAACACAGTCAATACTAACAAGGCCTGTTTGTGATCTGCTCCCATTTCTACACGCACTCACAGGGTGCGACACTACCTCGCGAATATATGGGATCGGCAAAACCGCTGCACTGAAAAGGCTTTGTACGAGTCCACAACTACAAGAGGTGGGGACAATCTTCATGACAAGTGAATCAAAACAAGAAGTAATGCGCAATGGAGAATTGGCTCTGATATTGCTTCTGGGTGAAAATACGGATCATAATCTTGACATAATAAGGTTCAAAAAGTTCACTGCGAAGGTTATGACGAGTACATCGTGCGCTCAAGTTCATACACTACCACCGACATCTGCTGCAACAGCTTTCCATAGCCTTCGAGTGTATATTCAGTCTCAAACATGGATTGGCGATACAAACCTGCAACCTGAAGAGTGGGGTTGGCAGTTGAAGAATGAGGTGTACAGTCCCATAAAAAATAACATGCCTGTAGCACCAGCAAAACTGCTGAACGTTGTTCGATGTAATTGCAAAACTAACTGTGACAGTAAACGATGCTCATGTCGGAAACACGGTCTGGAATGCTCTTTTGGATGTGGAGCCTGTCGTGGAATTAGTTGCACAAACTCCCACATGTCAGAATACGTTGAATGTACTTAGTTTTACATGCACTGTCCAGTTTTGTCTATTTTGTGGGATCTTTTACCACATGATAATTTGAGCCGCATCAAGCATAAAGAGTCCTTAACCCTTTCCCTCATATAGAGGCTTTCTGACGCCTCTGCAGCAGACGCCTGTTTGAAAACATAGTGACAAAAGAAGAAATTGCACAAAACGTGCAATTTCTCCTTTTGCCACAATGTTTTCCACTTTTAGTCATAGGTTATCCATTCAATTATAGAGATTTTCTACTTTTTGACAAAATATGTTCAAAGTCGTTTGCATTCTGTATTGCTGTTTATCGGAAAGTTCTGGAGTGATAGAATTATACATACATTACGCGTGTATCAAATGTATTAATTAAACGCATGTATACTGAACCATAATTGTATTAAACTGATTATACTTGATATTTCGTAATTAATGCAAATTAATTAATGATTAACACAAATGAAGATTTGTCTGTTTTATTTTCGATTTTTTTTTGTATATTCGTAATAGTGGGTGGGGTAATTCCCCCATCACAAATGGAAATAAATGAATTATTTCATACATTCAAATACACAGAATGGTCAAAAATACATTAAAACATGTGTTCATGTAAATACTGTATAAATATAGGTCAAACATACCATACATTATCAAAAAAGGGACCACATCACCAAAATATGTATTGGTTGGTGATTATTAGAATATTTCGTTATGACCTTAATATAAGATCAATTTTCTCAGAAATGCCTGATCTGAGTGAATGCAACTTTCTCCCTGTATTACTACATATATTGTAGTTTACGAATATAATAGAAACGTTTTTGTTGCAATTAGTCCGAGACATGATGCTACGCAAGATTTCGTTTATCAGCCTATTAAGGGTTTCGCGGGATAGAATGAGTGGAGAGGAGCAGAATTGCATCCGAACTACCAACCGACCACACACAATGCTGAATATATTATTTCGATTCTAACATGATCCAAAACGTAACAATTGATGAAACTAGTATTTTGCAACACCAAAATTATCTCCGTAAGTCTAAAAGATAAATAGAACATTATTATCGGGATTTGGCGCCAAAGTTTAGTTTAAACTTATTTATTTTACATCGATTGCGAAACAAGCTTTAAGCTTAAATTAATCACACTCGATGTCTGCTTCCTGGAGACTTAACCAGTACTCGTGCCGTTTTGTGTTGAAAAATCTCAAAAGGACCCGCTCATCACGGGACTCGAACCAGGGACCTTTGATACGAGAGGCCGACGCTCTACCTCTGCACCACTGTAACGTTATGACGTCAACCGCTGACGTGACGTCACTTTCCTAGTCACGCCCACAGATTTTTTTAAAATCAAGAACCCCTATTGAAAGCTTTCTCCAAGAATCCAAACTGAATGTATGAGAAATCTAAAAACACCGTTGTTTGCACCGGATCTCGGACAAGTTTCAGTATGAATTTCAGGTCTCTAGCTGATTCCGTTTTTTTCTAGTGCGAGATCTACAGAAATATGTAGTCAAAATGTCGATTTTTCGGGTTTTAACCTTAAAAATCTCTGAAACTAGATTTTTCCCAGATATAACGAACACGCCCAGACCTAGATCGCATTGAGTTCTATAAGTGTGGCTAATTTCAGCGAAATCGTTCTCACCGATTTCTTTGTCCCCAGATCGCTGAATTTTACAACACATTGTGTCCCAATAGCCGTATAGACATTTGTTCCATAGAACAGAATAGAATAATTCTGTTCCACTACACTCATTCTATACTAGAAAGGCGACACCTTAAGGGTTTCGCAGGATAGAATGAGTGGAGAGGAGCAGAATTGCACCCGAACTACCAACCGGCCACACACAATGCTGATACTATTATTTCGATTCTAACATGATCCAAAACGTAACAATTGATGAAACTAGTATTTTACAACAACAAAATTATCTCCGTAAGTCTAAAAGATAAATAGAACATTATTATCTCAAAATTAAATCATTAAAATCTCAAAAGGACCCGCTCATCACGGGACTCGAACCAGGGACCTTTGATACGAGAGGCCGACGCTCTACCTCTGCACCACTGTAACGTTATGACGTCAATCGCAGACGTGACGTCACTTTCCTAGTCACGCCCACAGATTTTTTTAAAATCAAGAACCCCTATTGAAAGCTTTCTCCAAGAATCCAAACTGAATGTATGAGAAATCTAAAAACACCGTTGTTTGCACCGGATCTCGGACAAGTTTCAGTATGAATTTCAGGTCTCTAGCTGATTCCGTTTTTTGCTAGTGCGAGATCTACAGAAATATGTAGTCAAAATGGCGATTTTTCGGGTTTTAACCTTAAAAATCTCTGAAACTAGATTTTTCCCAGATATAACGAACACGCCCAGACCTAGATCGCATTGAGTTCTATAAGTGTGGCTAATTTCAGCGAAATCGTTCTCACCGATTTCTTTGTCCCCAGATCGCTGAATTTTACAACACATTGTGTCCTAATAGCCGTATAGACATTTGTTCCATAGAACAGAATAGAATAATTCTGTTCCACTACACTCATTCTATATTAAACACGCTCGATGCCTGTTTCTTGAGACTTAACCAGTACTCGCGCCATGTGTGTGGAAAAAAACCAAAGGCAAAACCCGCTCATCACGGGATTTGAACCCGGGACCTTTAATACGAGAGGCCGACGTCTGTAATATATCATACTAGAAAGGCGACACCTTAAGGGTTTCGCGGGATAGAATGAGTGGAGAGGAGCAGAATTGCATCCGAACTACCAACCGACCACACACAATGCTGAATATATTATTTCGATTCTAACATGATCCAAAACGTAACAATTGATGAAACTAGTATTTTGCAACACCAAAATTATCTCCGTAAGTCTAAAAGATAAATAGAACATTATTATCGGGATTTGGCGCCAAAGTTTAGTTTAAACTTATTTATTTTACATCGATTGCGAAACAAGCTTTAAGCTTAAATTAATCACACTCGATGTCTGCTTCCTGGAGACTTAACCAGTACTCGTGCCGTTTTGTGTGGAAAAATCTCAAAAGGACCCGCTCATCACGGGACTCGAACCAGGGACCTTTGATACGAGAGGCCGACGCTCTACCTCTGCACCACTGTAACTTTATGACGTCAACCGATGAAGTTCTGAACGTGACGTCACTTTCCAAGTATTTGGTCACGTGAAAATATTTGATTCAAGAGCCCCTATTAAAAGCATTCTCCAACTATCAAAACTAAATGTATGAGAAATTTAAAAACACCATTGTTTGCACTGGATCTTTGACAAGTTTCAGTTTAAATTTCAGGTCTCTAGCTGATTCCGTTATTTGCTGGTACGAGATCTACAGAAATATGTAGTCAAAATGTCGATTTTTCGGGTTTTAACCTTAAAAATATCTAAAACTAGATTTTTCCCAGATATGACGAAACCGCCCAGACCTAGATCGCATTGTGGTCTATCAGTGTGGCTAATTTCAGCGAAATCGTTCTCACCGATTTCTTTGTCCACAAATCGCTGAATTTTACAACACATTGTGTCCCAATAGCCGTATAGACATTTGTTCCGTAGAACAGAATAGAATAATTCTGTTCCACTACACTCATTCTATACTAGAAAGGCGACACCTTAAGGGTTTCGCGGGATAGAATGAGTGGAGAGGAGCAGAATTGCATCCGAACTACCAACCGACCACACACAATGCTGAATATATTATTTCGATTCTAACATGATCCAAAACGTAACAATTGATGAAACTAGTATTTTGCAACACCAAAATTATCTCCGTAAGTCTAAAAGATAAATAGAACATTATTATCGGGATTTGGCGCCAAATTTTAGTTTAAACTTATTTATTTTACATCGATTGCGAAACAAGCTTTAAGCTTAAATTAATCACACTCGATGTCTGCTTCCTGGAGACTTAACCAGTACTCGTGCCGTTTTGTGTGGAAAAATCTCAAAAGGACCCGCTCATCACGGAACTCGAACCAGGGACCTTTGATACGAGAGGCCGACGCTCTACCTCTGCACCACTGTAACGTTATGACGTCATATCGCTGAAGTGCTGAACGTGACGTCACTTTCCAAGTATTTGGTCACGTGAAAATATTTGATTCAAGAGCCCCTATTAAAAGCATTCTCCAACTATCAAAACTAAATGTATGAGAAATTTAAAAACACCGTTTTTTGCACTGGATCTTTGACAAGTTTCAGTTTAAATTTCAGGTCTCTAGCTGATTCCGTTATTTGCTGATACGAGATCTACAGAAATATGTAGTCAAAATGTCGATTTTTCGGGTTTTAACCTTAAAAATATCTAAAACTAGATTTTTCCCAGATATGACGAAACCGCCCAGACCTAGATCGCATTCTGGTCTATCAGTGTGGCTAATTTCAGCGAAATCGTTCTCACCGATTTCTTTGTCCACAAATCGCTGAATTTTACAACACATTGTGTCCCAATAGCCGTATAGACATTTGTTCCGTAGAACAGAATAGAATAATTCTGTTCCACTACACTCATTCTATATTAAAACCGTTTGGCAGATGTCTTCTATATGTCTTCACTTAGTGCCCATATGGTTTTGGTTACCAATACTAGAAATGCGACACCTTAAGGGTTTCGCGGGATAGAATGAATGGAGAGGAGCAGAATTGCATCCGAACTACCAACCGACCACACACAATGCTGAATATATTATTTCGATTCTAACATGATCCAAAACGTAACAATTGATGAAACTAGTATTTTGCAACACCAAAATTATCTCCGTAAGTCTAAAAGATAAATAGAACATTATTATCGGGATTTGGCGCCAAATTTTAGTTTAAACTTATTTATTTTACATCGATTGCGAAACAAGCTTTAAGCTTAGATTACTCACACTCGATGTCTGCTTCCTGGAGACTTAACCAGTACTCGTGCCGTTTTGTGTGGAAAAATCTCAAAAGGACCCGCTCATCACGGGACTCGAACCAGGGACCTTTGATACGAGAGGCCGACGCTCTACCTCTGCACCACTGTAACGTTATGACGTCAACCGCTGACGTGACGTCACTTTCCTAGTCACGCCCACAGATTTTTTTAAAATCAAGAACCCCTATTGAAAGCTTTCTCCAAGAATCCAAACTGAATGTATGAGAAATCTAAACACACTGTTGTTTGCACTGGATCTCGGACAAGTTTCAGTATGAATTTCAGGTCTCTAACTGATTCCGTTTTTTGCTAGTACGAGATCTACAGAAATATGTAGTCAAAATGTCGATTTTTCGGGTTTTAACCTTAAAAATCTCTGAAACTAGATTTTTCCCAGATATAACGAAACCGCCCAGACCTAGATCGCATTGTGGTCTATCAATGTGGCTAATTTCAGCGAAATCGTTCTCACCGATTTCTTTGTCCACAAATCGCTGAATTTTACAACACATTGTGTCCGAATAGCCGTATAGACATTTGTTCCATAGAACAGAATAGAATAATTCTGTTCCACTACACTCATTCTATACTAGAAAGGCGACACCTTAAGGGTTTCGCGGGATAGAATGAGTGGAGAGGAGCAGAATTGCATCCGAACTACCAACCGACCACACACAATGCTGAATATATTATTTCGATTCTAACATGATCCAAAACGTAACAATTGATGAAACTAGTATTTTGCAACACCAAAATTATCTCCGTAAGTCTAAAAGATAAATAGAACATTATTATCGGGATTTGGCGCCAAAGTTTAGTTTAAACTTATTTATTTTGCATCGATTGCGAAACAAGCTTTAAGCTTAAATTAATCACACTCGATGTCTGCTTCCTGGAGACTTAACCAGTACTCGTGCCGTTTTGTGTGGAAAAATCTCAAAAGGACCCGCTCATCACGGGACTCGAACCAGGGACCTTTGATACGAGAGGCCGACGCTCTACCTCTGCACCACTGTAACGTTATGACGTCAACCGCTGACGTGACGTCACTTTCCTAGTCACGCCCACAGATTTTTTTTAAATCAAGAACCCCTATTGAAAGCTTTCTCCAAGAATCCAAACTGAATGTATGAGAAATCTAAAAACACCGTTGTTTGCACCGGATCTCGGACAAGTTTCAGTATGAATTTCAGGTCTCTAGCTGATTTCGTTTTTTGCTAGTGCGAGATCTACAGAAATATGTAATCAAAATGTCGATTTTTCGGGTTTTAACCTTAAAAATCTCTGAAACTAGATTTTTCCCAGATATAACGAACAGGCCCAGACCTAGATCGCATTGAGTTCTATCAGTGTGGCTAATTTCAGCGAAATCGTTCTCACCGATTTCTTTGTCCCCAGATCGCTGAATTTTACAACACATTGTGTCCCAATAGCCGTATAGACATTTGTTCCATAGAACAGAATAGAATAATTCTGTTCCACTACACTCATTCTATACTAGAAAGGCGACACCTTAAGGGTTTCGCAGGATAGAATGAGTGGAGAGGAGCAGAATTGCACCCGAACTACCAACCGACCACACACAATGCTGATACTATTATTTCGATTCTAACATGATCCAAAACGTAACAATTGATGAAACTAGTATTTTGCAACAACAAAATTATCTCCGTAAGTCTAAAAGATAAATAGAACATTATTATCGGGATTTGGCGCCCAAGTTTAGTTTAAACTTATTTATTTTACATCGATTGCGAAACAAGCTTTAAGCTTAGATTACTCACACTCGATGTCTGTTTCCTGGAGACTTAACCAGTACTCGTGCCGTTTTGTGTGGAAAAATCTCAAAAGGACCCGCTCATCACGGGACTCGAACCAGGGACCTTTGATACGAGAGGCCGACGCTCTACCTCTGCACCACTGTAACGTTATGACGTCAACCGCTGACGTGACGTCAATTTCCTAGTCACGCCCACAGATTTTTTTAAAATCAAGAACCCCTATTGAAAGCTTTCTCCAAGAATCCAAACTGAATGTATGAGAAATCTAAAAACACCGTTGTTTGCACTGGATCTCGGACAAGTTTCAGTATGAATTTCAGGTCTCTAACTAATTCCGTTTTTTGCTAGTACAAGATCTACAGAAATATGTAGTCAAAATGGCGATTTTTCGGGTTTTAACCTTAAAAATCTCTGAAACTAGATTTTTCCCAGATATAACGAAACCGCCCAGACCTAGATCGCATTGTGGTCTATCAATGTGGCTAATTTCAGCGAAATCGTTCTCACCGATTTCTTTGTCCACAAATCGCTGAATTTTACAACACATTGTGTCCCAATAGCCGTATAGACATTTGTTCCATAGAACAGAATAGAATAATTCTGTTCCACTACACTCATTCTATACTAGATAGGCGACACCTTAAGGGTTTCGCGGGATAGAATGAGTGAAGAGGAGCAGAATTATACCGAACTACCAACTGGCCACACGCAATACTAAATATATATGTTATGAATATGTAATTTCAATTCTTACATGATTCAAAACGTAACAATTGATGACACTCAAGGTTTTTTGGCAACACCAAAATTATTTCCGCAAGTCTAAAAGATAAACACACCATCCTATTGGTTTTGGCGCCAAAGCGATAACGTTATGACGTCATACCGCTGAAGTGCTGAACGTGACGTCACTTTCCAAGTATTTGGTCACGTGAAAATATTTGATTCAAGAGCCCCTATTAAAAGCATTCTCCAACTATCAAAACTAAATGTATCAGAAATCTAAAAACACCGTTGTTTGCAATGGATATTGGACAAGTTTCAGTATGAATTTCAGGTCTCTAGCTGAATCCGTTTTTTGCTGGTGCGAGATCTACAGAAATATGTAGTCAAAATGTCGATTTTTAGGGTTTTAACCTTAAAAATATCTGGAACTAGATTTTTCTCAGATATAACGAAACCGCCCAGACCTAGATCGCATCGAGTTCTATAAGTGTGGCTAATTTCAGCGAAATCGTTCTCACCGATTTCTTTGTCCTCAAATCGCTGAATTTTACAACACATTGTGTCCCAATAGCCGTATAGACATTTGTTCCATAGAACAGAATAGAATAATTCTGTTCCACTACACTCATTCTATATATTGAACTGTTATAAGACTGATACTAGATAGGCGACACCTTAAGGGTTTCGCGGGATAGAATGAGTGAAGAGGAGCAGAATTGCACCCGAACTACCAACCGGCCACACACAATGCTGATACTATTATTTCGATTCTAACATGATCCAAAACGTAACAATTGATGAAACTAGTATTTTGCAACAACAAAATTATCTCCGTAAGTCTAAAAGATAAATAGAACATTATTATCTCAAAATTAAATCATTAAAATCTCAAAAGGACCCGCTCATCACGGGACTCGAACCAGGGACCTTTGATACGAGAGGCCGACGCTCTACCTCTGCACCACTGTAACGTTATGACGTCATACCGCTGAAGTGCTGAACGTGACGTCACTTTCCAAGTATTTGGTCACGTGAAAATATTTGATTCAAGAGCCCCTATTAAAAGCATTCTCCAACTATCAAAACTAAATGTATGAGAAATTTAAAAACACCGTTGTTTGCACTGGATCTTTGACAAGTTTCAGTTTAAATTTCAGGTCTCTAGCTGATTCCGTTATTTGCTGGTACGAGATCTACAGAAATATCTAGTCAAAATGTCGATTTTTCGGGTTTTAACCTTAAAAATATCTAAAACTAGATTTTTCCCAGATATAACGAAACCGCCCAGACCTAGATCGCATTGTGGTCTATCAGTGTGGCTAATTTCAGCGAAATCGTTCTCACCGATTTCTTTGTCCCCAGATCGCTGAATTTTACAACACATTGTGTCCCAATAGCCGTATAGACATTTGTTCCGTAGAACAGAATAGAATAATTCTGTTCCACTACACTCATTCTATACGTATTAAAACCGTTTGGCAGACGTCTACTGTATGTCTTCACTTAGTGTCCATATGGTTTTGGTTACCAATACGTACTAGAAAGGCGACACCTTAAGGGTTTCGCAGGATAGAATGAGTGGAGAGGAGCAGAATTGCACCCGAACTACCAACCGGCCACACACAATGCTGATACTATTATTTCGATTCTAACATGATCCAAAACGTAACAATTGATGAAACTAGTATTTTGCAACAACAAAATTATCTCCGTAAGTCTAAAAGATAAATAGAACATTATTATCTCAAAATTAAATCATTAAAATCTCAAAAGGACCCGCTCATCACGGGACTCGAACCAGGGACCTTTGATACGAGAGGCCGACGCTCTACCTCTGCACCACTGTAACGTTATGACGTCAACCGCTGACGTGACGTCACTTTCCTAGTCACGCCCACAGATTTTTTTAAAATCAAGAACCCCTATTGAAAGCTTTCTCCAAGAATCCAAACTGAATGTATGAGAAATCTAAACACACCGTTGTTTGCACTGGATCTCGGACAAGTTTCAGTATGAATTTCAGGTCTCTAACTGATTCCGTTTTTTGCTAGTGCGAGATCTACAGAAATATGTAGTCAAAATGTCGATTTTTCGGGTTTTAACCTTAAAAATCTCTGAAACTAGATTTTTCCCAGATATAACGAAACCGCCCAGACCTAGATCGCATTGTGGTCTATCAATGTGGCTAATTTCAGCGAAATCGTTCTCACCGATTTCTTTGTCCACAAATCGCTGAATTTTACAACACATTGTGTCCCAATAGCCGTATAGACATTTGTTCCATAGAACAGAATAGAATAATTCTGTTCCACTACACTCATTCTATACTAGAAAGGCGACACCTTAAGGGTTTCGCAGGATAGAATGAGTGGAGAGGAGCAGAATTGCACCCGAACTACCAACCGGCCACACACAATGCTGATACTATTATTTCGATTCTAACATGATCCAAAACGTAACAATTGATGAAACTAGTATTTTGCAACAACAAAATTATCTCCGTAAGTCTAAAAGATAAATAGAACATTATTATCTCAAAATTAAATCATTAAAATCTCAAAAGGACCCGTTCATCACGGGACTCGAACCAGGGACCTTTGATACGAGAGGCCGACGCTCTACCTCTGCACCACTGTAACGTTATGACGTCAACCGCTGACGTGACGTCACTTTCCTAGTCACGCCCACAGATTTTTTTAAAATCAAGAACCCCTATTGAAAGCTTTCTCCAAGAATCCAAACTGAATGTATGAGAAATCTAAAAACACCGTTGTTTGCACCGGATCTCGGACAAGTTTCAGTATGAATTTCAGGTCTCTAGCTGATTCCGTTTTTTGCTAGTGCGAGATCTACAGAAATATGTAGTCAAAATGTCGATTTTTCGGGTTTTAACCTTAAAAATCTCTGAAACTAGATTTTTCCCAGATATAACGAAACCGCCCAGACCTAGATCGCATTGTGGTCTATAAGTGTGGCTAATTTCAGCGAAATCGTTCTCACCGATTTCTTTGTCCACAAATCGCTGAATTTTACAACACATTGTGTCCCAATAGCCGTATAGACATTTGTTCCGTAGAACAGAATAGAATAATTCTGTTCCACTACACTCATTCTATATTAAACACGTATTGCAGACGTCTTCTATATATGTCTTCACTTAGTGTCCATATGGTTTGGGTTACCAATACGTATTAAAAACGTATTGTAGACGTCTTCTATACTAGAAAGGCGACACCTTAAGGGTTTCGCAGGATAGAATGAGTGGAGAGGAGCAGAATTGCATCCGAACTACCAACCAACCACACACAATGCTGAATATATTATTTCGATTCTAACATGATCCAAAACGTAACAATTGATGAAACTAGTATTTTGCAACACCAACATTATCTCCGTAAGTCTAAAAGATAAATAGAACATTATTATCGGGATTTGGCGCCAAAGTTTAGTTTAAACTTATTTATTCTACATAGATTGCGAAACAAGCTTTAAGCTTAAATTAATCACACTCGATGTCTGCTTCCTGGAGACTTAACCAGTACTCGTGCCGTTTTGTGTTGAAAAATCTCAAAAGGACCCGCTCATCACGGGACTCGAACCAGGGACCTTTGATACGAGAGGCCGACGCTCTACCTCTGCACCACTGTAACGTTATGACGTCAACCGCTGACGTGACGTCACTTTCCTAGTCACGCCCACAGATTTTTTTAAAATCAAGAACCCCTATTGAAAGCTTTCTCCAAGAATCCAAACTGAATGTATGAGAAATCTAAAAACACCGTTGTTTGCACCGGATCTCGGACAAGTTTCAGTATGAATTTAAGGTCTCTAGCTGATTCCGTTTTTTGCTAGTGCGAGATCTACAGAAATATGTAGTCAAAATGTCGATTTTTTGGGTTTTAACCTTAAAAATCTCTGAAACTAGATTTTTCCCAGATATAACGAACACGCCCAGACCTAGATCGCATTGAGTTCTATAAGTGTGGCTAATTTCAGCGAAATCGTTCTCACCGATTTCTTTGTCCCCAGATCGCTGAATTTTACAACACATTGTGTCCCAATAGCCGTATAGACATTTGTTCCATAGAACAGAATAGAATAATTCTGTTCCACTACACTCATTCTATACTAGAAAGGCGACACCTTAAGGGTTTCGCGGGATAGAATGAGTGGAGAGGAGCAGAATTGCATCCGAACTACCAACCGACCACACACAATGCTGAATATATTATTTCGATTCTAACATGATCCAAAACGTAACAATTGATGAAACTAGTATTTTGCAACACCAAAATTATCTCCGTAAGTCTAAAAGATAAATAGAACATTATTATCGGGATTTGGCGCCAAAGTTTAGTTTAAACTTATTTATTTTACATCGATTGCGAAACAAGCTTTAAGCTTAAATTAATCACACTCGATGTCTGCTTCCTGGAGACTTAACCAGTACTCGTGCCGTTTTGGGTGGAAAAATCTCAAAAGGACCCGCTCATCACGGGACTCGAACCAGGGACCTTTGATACGAGAGGCCGACGCTCTACCTCTGCACCACTGTAACGTTATGACGTCATACCGCTGAAGTGCTGAACGTGACGTCACTTTCCAAGTATTTGGTCACGTGAAAATATTTGATTCAAGAGCCCCTATTAAAAGCATTCTCCAACTATCAAAACTAAATGTATGAGAAATTTAAAAACACCGTTGTTTGCACTGGATCTTTGACAAGTTTCAGTTTAAATTTCAGGTCTCTAGCTGATTCCGTTATTTGCTGGTACGAGATCTACAGAAATATGTAGTCAAAATGTCGATTTTTCGGGTTTTAACCTTAAAAATATCTAAAACTAGATTTTTCCCAGATATAACGAAACCGCCCAGACCTAGATCGCATTGTGGTCTATCAGTGTGGCTAATTTCAGCGAAATCGTTCTCACCGATTTCTTTGTCCCCAGATCGCTGAATTTTACAACACATTGTGTCCCAATAGCCGTATAGACATTTGTTCCATAGAACAGAATAGAATAATTCTGTTCCACTACACTCATTCTATATGTCTTCACTTAGTGTCCATATGGTTTGCGTTACCAATACGTATTAAAACCGTTTGGCAGACGTCTCGCAGACGTCTTCAGTGTTCCAATTTGGTGCAAAACGTATTAAGTACGTGATAATAACGTCTTGCATACCAACACCTATAGGAGACGTCGCCGTCACCGAAACGAATGGTTCACTGGGAACTGTTAGGTGAACTAACCGCCTAGATATAACTGTTAGGTAAACTCACCACCGTGATATAACTGTTAGGTGAACTAACTGCCGTGATATATCTGTTAGGTGAACTCACCACCGTGATATAACTGTTAGGTGAACTAACCGCCTAGATATAACCGTTATGTGAACTCACCACCGTGATATAACTGTTAGGTGAACTAACCGCCTAGATATAACTGTTAGGTGAACTAACCGCCTAGATATAACTGTTAGGTGAACTCACCACCGTGATATAACTGTTAGGTGAACTAACTGCCGTGATATAACTGTTAAGTGAACTCATCACCGTGATATAACTGTTTGGTGAACTAACCGCCTAGATATAACTGTTAGGAGAACTCACCACCGTGATATAACTGTTAGGTGAACTAACCGCCTAGATATAACTGTTAGGTGAACTCACCACCGTGATATAACTGTTAGGTGAACTAACCGCCGTGATATAACTGAAATAACATTGAATACTACGTTATACTCGATTCAAGCCAACAAACAACCCTCATGTTTATATCATGATCTTCCAGTTCTGATTGGCCTCGATTCCACGGTTATGTGCACGACTTTAAAAGTGGTAGTAATGATTTTCCCCACGCCTTTGGCGTTCAGGGTTGTAGGGTTAGCATTGCGACTGACCTGCTGATGTCAGGAAAGATGGACCAGGATTACTAGGTGACTTACCCAGGAAAGACCGCGATCTAACTGAAAAGCGGCGAATAACACCATGCAAACAAACAAATACGTGATCGTGTGGGTTTGTATAAAATCAATCCTTATCTTTGTATATTTTGTCACAAACAATGTAGACCAAGATCACAGCTGTTAGTTGTCACGCCACATACATGTCTATTGTTCTCAACAGCTGGTTGTCACGCTTCATATATGTGTATTGTTCTCAACAGATAGTTGTCACGCTTCATACATGTGTATTTTTCTCAACAGATAGTTGTCACGCCTCATATATGTCTATTGTTCTCAACAGCTAGTTGTCACGCTTCATATATGTGTATTGTTTTTAGCAGCTAGGTGGCACGCCTCATATATGTTTAATGTTCTTAGTAGCTTGTGGTCATGCATCAGACATGTTTATTATTTTTTGTAGTGAGTTGGCATGTGTATTGTGTATTGCTCTCAGCAGCTAGTTGTCACGCCTCGTATATGTAATATGTTCTCAACAGTTATTTGTCATTCCTCTTTCATGTTTATTGTTCTCAGTAGCTATACGTCATGACTCATAACTACTCGGTTAATGCAGTTGTGATGATGATCAGTTATTTTGTTTCCTGTGTCACGTGCTAATCGATAATGATCAGCAATTTTGTTTCCTGGGTCACGTGCTAATCAATGATGATCAGTTATTTTGTTTCCTGTGTCAAGTGCTAATCGATAATGATCAGTTATTTTGTTTCCTGTGTCAAGTGCTAATCGATAATGATCAGTTATTTTGTTTCCTGTGTCAAGTGCTAATCGATAATGATCAGTTATTTTGTTTCTTGTGTCACGTGCTAATCGATGATGATCAGTTATTTTGTTTCCTGTGTCACGTGTTAATCCTAGGTTAAGGAAAGAAGATACTGAGGACATTTTCGATCTAAAATCTAATTGATGTAGTATGTGTTACAGATTCGAACCGACTGGAATTTGCTAGTATTGTCTCTTTCAATACGTGTTCTCTTAACTCATGTGTCATTTGGGACAATATATTAACACTTTCCCTAAAACATACGGCGCCCGTCGCATATGCAGCGATAAAGATCCATAAACAGGGGGAATAAATTGGTGACGATGAGCAATATCTCTTTTCGTATAATATGTTCAGCTTTGATCTGTAGTTTCCTGGTGTTTAAACTGTTTACCTTACATATCAAATCATTTAAATCATAAATACTTCCACTTCCGGCAAAAATTGCAGCAGATCTCTGGTGATTAAGTAGCATGGACTCTTTCATCATATAAAACAATGCGTTTTCCCGAGCGCTTCACAAAACTGTATCACTGCCCGTAGTTTCACGGTGCCACTAGACGTCATGATGTTTTCAAGTCTCTTTTAGATACGACGTTGTCGTTTTTACGATAGTTCTGTTCATGCAATTGTTATAAACATTAAAATAACAGGATATCGAGGGCTTGGCGTGAAACGGTTGTAACTAAAAACCTATTTTGAAAACCCTGGTTTAATGGCAATTTTGACCCGTTTGTAAACAATGCAAATTTAGGTGCCATTGCTCAGAACGAGCAATGGGACCTAAATGTTCATTGTTTACCAAGAACAATTATTTAACGCTTATAAAGACTTCATGGCGAGGTGATTCAACTTGGTTAAAAAAAGTACAAATTTTAGTTACAACTTACAACCATTTCACGCCAAGCCCTCGATATGACGTCGTGACGTCGCATTAACGGCAGACGAATTTGCGCGTAAAACACACGGCGAGAAATTACTATTTTGCGTATCTAGGAGACAACATTGCTTGTAATTAGTAATGTTACATTGGTGTGCGCCTGGTGGACGTTACTAGGTTTCCATAGAAACGTATTATAGGTATAATATGAATGCAAATGCACCAATTACAAAATTCTACAATTAGAGGACACTTTCAAAATAAGAAAATTCTCATATTACATATATTGTATTTTAAAAAGAAATGAATTACAAATATAGCATGGATATCGTATACGTAACTCACATAATTTGTTGTAAAAAATGTTATGTATTGTGGGCCGGAGGCCTTTATTTACAAAATAAAACTTTGTATCTTGTATCTATTGTATCTAATTTTACATTTAGTTCATTCCATGAAGACCAAATATTGCTTAACGTTAATAACAAGTAATTATATATGTTAAAAGTTTAAAACAAAACTTATAAGAAAAGTCCACGAACTTCTGAGACACCCCTCGTACATGTACCTAGGAAACGCCGTGATGTAACTGACAGTTTAAAGCAGCGTAAAACACAATGACACATAATTCGTCCGACCAGCTACTGTGCTTTAACTCTTTCAGCGCCAAAGGAAATATTGAGGTTTTTGCAAACAATACAGATTCAGGTGAGCCAGCTCGTAACGAGCTGTCTCACCTGAAATCAGCATTGTTTGCCTTTTATTTGTTAAAATAGTCCAAAACTTTTATTACATGAGAAATGGAGACGCCCGATTTTGAACATGGAATAGTCTACTTTAAACAATTCGGCGCTGAAAGAGTTAACTATCAGCTATAATCTGGACCTTCAAAATGAATAAATGTAATAGGGGTATGTTAGAATTTGTCCAGGGACATTCTCTCTGGACCGTCAAAATGTATAAATGCAAGGGTATGTTAGGATTTGTCCAGGGACATTCTCTCTGGACCATCAAAATGTATAAATGTAATAGGGGTATGTTAGAATGTGTCCAGGGACATTCTCTCTGGACCGTCAAAATGTATAAATGTAAGGGTATATTAGAATGTGTCCAGGGACATTCTCTCTGGACCGTCAAAATGTATAAATATAAGGGTATGTTAGAATGTGTCCAGGGACATTCTCTCTGGACCGTCAAAATGTATAAATGTAATAGGGGTATGTTAGGATTTGTCCAGGGACATTCTCTCTGGACCGTCAAAATGTATAAATGTAATAGGGGTATGTTAGGATTTGTCCAGGGACATTCTCTCTGGACCGTCAAAATGTATAAATGTAATAGGGGTATGTTAGGATTTGTCCAGGGACATTCTCTCTGGACCATCAAAATGTATAAATGTAATAGGGGTATGTTAGGATTTGTCCAGGGACATTCTCTCTGGACCGTCAAAATGTATAAATGTAATAGGGGTATGTTAGGATTTGTCCAGGGACATTCTCTCTGGACCGTCAAAATGTATAAATGTAATAGGGGTATGTTAGAATGTGTCCAGGAACATTCTCTCTTGGACCATCAAAATGTATAAATGTAAGGGTATGTTAGAATGTTTCCAGGAACATTCTCTCTTGGACCGTCAAAATGTATAAATGTAATAGGGATATGTAAGGATTTGTCCAGGGACATTCTCTCTGGACCGTCAAAATGTATAAATATAATAGGGGTATGTTAGGATTTGTCCAGGGACATTCTCTCTGGACCATCAACATGTATAAATGTAAGGGTATGTTAGGATTTGTCCAGGGACATTCTCTCTTGGACCGTCAAAATGTATAAATGTAATAGGGGTATGTTAGGATTTGTCCAGGGACATTCTCTCTGGACCGTCAGAATGTATAAATGTAAGGGTATGTTAGGATGTGTCCAGGGACATTCTCTCTGGACCGTCAAAATGTATAAATGTAATAGGGGTATGTTAGGATTTGTCCAGGGACATTCTCTCTGGACCGTCAAAATGTATAAATGTAAAGGTATGTTAGGATGTGTCCAGGGACATTCTCTCTGGACCGTCAAAATGTATAAATGTAAGGGTATGTTAGGATGTTAGGATTTGTCCAGGGACATTCTCTCTGGACCGTCAAAATGTATAAATGTAATAGGGGTATGTTAGAATGTGTCCAGCGACATTCTCTCTGGACCGTCAAAATGTATAAATGTAATAGGGGTATGTTAGGATTTGTCCAGGGACATTCTCTCTGGACCGTCAAAATGTATAAATGTAAGGGTATGTTAGAATGTGTCCAGGGACATTCTCCCTGGACCGTCAAAATGTATAAATGTAATAGGGGTATGTTAGGATTTGTCCAGGGACATTGTCTCTGGACCTTCAAAATGTATAAATGTAAGGGTATATTAGGATGTGTCCAGGGACATTCTCTCTGGACCGTCAAAATGTAAAAATGTAATAGGGGTATGTTAGGATGTGTCCAGGGACATTCTCTCTGGACCGTCAAAATGTATAAATGTAAGGGTATATTAGAATGTGTCCAGGGACATTCTCTCTGGACCGTCAAAATGTATAAATGTAAGGCTATATTAGGATGTGTCCAGGGACATTCTCTCTGGACCGTCAAAATGTATAAATGTAAGGGTATGTTAGGATGTGTCCAGGGACATTCTTTATGGACCGTCAAAATGTATAAATGTAATAGGGGTATGTTAAGATTTGTCCAGGGACATTCTCTCTGGACCGTCAAAATGTATAAATGTAATAGGGGTATGTTAGGATGTGTCCAGGGACATTCTCTCTGGACCGTCAAAATGTATAAATGTAAGGGTATATTAGAATGTGTCCAGGGACATTCTCTCTGGACCGTCAAAAGGTATAAATGTAAGGGTATATTAGGATGTGTCCAGGTACATTCTCTCTGGACCGTCAAAATGTATAAATGTAAGGGTATATTAGGATGTGTCCAGGGACATTCTCTTTGGACCGTCAAAATGTATAAATGTAAGGGTATGTTAGAATGTGTCCAGGGACATTCTCTCTGGACCGTCAAAATGTATAAATGTAAGGGTATATTAGGATGTGTCCAGGGACATTCTCTCTGGACCGTCAAAATGTATAAATGTAATAGGGGTATGTTAGGATTTGTCCAGGGACATTCTCTCTGGATCGTCAAAATGTATAAATGTAAGGGTATATTAGGATGTGTCCAGGGACATTCTCTCTGGACCTTCAAAATGTATAAATGTAATAGGGGTATTTTAGAATGTGTCCAGGGACATTCTCTCTGGACCGTCAAAATGTATAAATGTAATAGGGGTATGTTAGGATTTGTCCAGGGACATTCATTCTGGACCGTCAAAATGTATAAATGCAAGGGTATGTTAGAATGTGTCCAGGGACATTCTCTCTGGACCGTCAAAATGTATAAATGTAATAGGGGTATTTTAGAATGTGTCCAGGGACATTCTCACTGGACCGTCAAAATGTATAAATGTAATAGGGGTATGTTAGGATTTGTCCAGGGACATTCTCCCTGGACCTTCAAAATGTATAAATGTAAGGGTATGTTAGGATTTGTCCAGGGACATTCTCTCTGGACCGTCAAAATGTATAAATGTAAGGGTATGTTAAAATGTGTCCAGGGACATTCTCTCTGGACCGTCAAAATGTATAAATGTAAGGGTATATTAGGATGTGTCCAGGGACATTCTCTCTGGACCGTCAAAATGTATAAATGTAATAGGGGTATGTTAGGATTTGTCCAGGGACATTCTCACTGGACCGTCAAAATGTATAAATGTAATAGGGGTATGTTAGGATTTGTCCAGGGACATTCTCCCTGGACCTTCAAAATGTATAAATGTAAGGGTATGTTAGGATTTGTCCAGGGACATTCTCTCTGGACCGTCAAAATGTATAAATATAATAGGGGTATGTTAGAATGTGTCCAGGGACATTCTTTCTGGACCGTCAAAATGTATAGATGTAATAGGGGTATGTTAGGATTTGTCCAGGGACATTCTCTCTGGACCGTCAAAATGTATAAATGTAAGGGTATGTTAGAATATGTCCAGGGACATTCTCTCTGGACCGTCAAAATGTATAAATGTAATAGGGGTATGTTAGGATTTGTCCAGGGACATTCTCTCTGGACCTTCAAAATGTATAAATGTAAGGGTATATTAGGATGTGTCCAGGGACATTCTCTCTGGACCGTCAAAATGTATAAATGTAATAGGGGTATGTTAGGATTTGTCCAGGGACATTCTCTCTGGACCGTCAAAATGTATAAATGTAAGGGTATGTTAGGATGTGTCCAGGGACATTCTCTCTGGACCGTCAAAATGTATAAATGTAATAGGGGTATGTTAAGATTTGTCCAGGGACATTCTCTCTGGACCGTCAAAATGTATAAATGTAATAGGGGTAAGTTAGGATGTGTCCAGGGACATTCTCTCTGGACCGTCAAAATGTATAAATGTAATAGGGGTATGTTAGGATTTGTCCAGGGACATTTTCTCTGGACCGTCAAAATGTATAAATGTAAGGGTATGTTATGATTTGTCCAGGGACATTCTCTCTGGACCGTCACAATTTATAGATGTAATAGGGGTATGTTATGATTTGTCCAGGGACATTCTCTCTGGACCGTCAAAATGTATAAATGTAAGGGTATGTTAAAATGTGTCCAGGGACATTCTCTCTGGACCGTCAAAATGTATAAATGTAAGGGTATATTAGGATGTGTCCAGGGACATTCTCTCTGGACCGTCAAAATGTATAAATGTAATATGGGTATGTTAGGATTTGTCCAGGGACATTCTTTCTGGACCGTCAAAATGTATACATGTAAAAGGGGTATGTTAGGATGTGTCCAGGGACATTCTCTATGGACCGTCAAAATGTATAAATGTAATAGGGGTATGTTAGGATTTGTCCAGGGACATTCTCTCTGGACCGTCAAAATGTATAAATATAATAGGGGTATGTTAGGATGTGTCCACGGACATTCTCTCTGGACCGTCAAAATGTATAAATGTAATAGGGGTATGTTAGGATTTGTCCAGGGACATTCTCTCTGGACCGTCAAAATGTATAAATGTAAGGGTATGTTAGGATGTGTCCAGGGACATTCTCTCTGGACCGTCAAAATGTATAAATGTAATAGGGGTATGTTAGGATTTGTCCAGGGACATTCTCTCTGGACCGTCAAAATGTATAAATATAAGGGTATGTTAGGATGTGTTCATGGACATTCTCTCTGGACCGTCAAAATGTATAAATGTAATAGGGGTATATTAGAATGTGTCCAGGGACATTCTCTCTGGACCGTCAAAATGTATAAATGTAATAGGGGTATGTTAGGATTTGTCCAGGGACATTCTCTCTGGACCGTCAAAATGTATAAATGTAAGGGTATGTTAGGATGTGTCAAGGTACATTCTCTCTGGACCGTCAAAATGTATAAATGTAAGGGTATGTTAGGATTTGTCCAGGGACATTCTCTCTGGACCGTCAAAATGTATAAATGTAAGGGTATATTAGAATGTGTCCAGGGACATTCTCTACATGTTCTTCTCCCGTGCAGCAAACTTGGCGTATGTATGACAAGTGATGATACATATTTGTTTGTGTCTCAATGTGATCTTATCCATGATACAAGCCTTGTCCTTTTTAATGATATACATTACATTGTATGAACCTTAGATAATTCCCCTGAAATATTCCATTCAGGACATGTTCGCTAGGGCATTACCCCCTTTCCTACAGACTGTAGGATTGACATAATTATTAGTTATGGAGATTGTACTAGGAAAGTGAAATAGCTTGTTAGCTCCTTTCCATTAGCAACTGCGCAGGACGATTTATGAAAACAGTTTGACAAAAAGGAGAAGTTCCTCGTAATCATCAATTTCTCCTATTTCCACAATATTTTCAACTTTATTCTATGAATATCATTTATTTTCTTTAAGAGATTTGCTCAGTGATTTGCCTTGTTGTTAAAAATTCACTGTACGAAATGACAGTTAAAACGAGTGGAAACATTGTGACATAAAGAGCACATGCATCGTCTGCCACAACGCTTCCAAATGTGTCCTGCTGCAATTAACCATTTCCCTCATATAGACGCTTTCTTACGCCTCTGCAGCAGACGGCTTTTTGAAAACAAAGAGACAAAAGAAGAAATTGCTCAAAACGAGCAATTTCACCTTTTGCCACAATGTTTTCCACTTTTAGTCATAGGTTATCCATTGAATTATAGAGATTTTCTATGTTTTGACAATATATGTTCAAAGTCGTCTGCTGCAGAATTGTCGTATGAGGGAAAGGGTTAAGAAAAATGCGTCTGTAAGTGGGAAACGGTTAAATAAAGTTTTACAACCGTTATGAGCAAGCAGTGTAAGTGACCTACGTAATTATATTAAACTTAACCAGTTTAACCCTTTCAGTGCCGAATTGTTTAAAAAGTAGACTCTTCCATGTTCAAAATCGGGCGTCTTCATTTCTCATGTAATCAAAGTTTTGGACTATTTTGATAACGCAAAGGCAAACAATGCTGATTTCAGGTGAGACAGCTCGTTACGAGCTGACTCACCTGAATCAGCATTGTTTGTAAAAACATCAATATTGCCTTTGGCGCTGAAAGAGTTAAAGGCAAAACGGTTCTAGTAAATGTGCTTGGTAATGCTTAAAACCAGGAAACAAATCCGGATTTGGCTTTCTGGAAAACTGCAAACATTGGTCTGATTCTACGAAGTATTTGCACGCACTGCCGTCAAAATAATTGACGCTTGTTAATATGTTCGGCCTATCTGAGTCAGTCGGAAGTCAGCTCGATCAAAACCCTTTCCGATGTTTAACAAAGTCAATGCGACAATCGTCATTCGTCTTCTATCAATGGGCTAACTGTCTACATGTGTATGTGGAAAAGCAGCCAGTTGCTTAAATATTATCCTGTGTGGAGTACTAGTATGAGGAAGCCTATTTTTACATACAGTCGCCTGTTGACGACTCGGCAACATTTTAGTTATGAAAGCATTGTTACAAAAGTAAAATTGATGAGCAATTTCTTGATTTACCACAACGTTTTCATCTCTTTTACAGTATTTTACTGTTACCTTTTTATTAAGACAAACGAGACGATCCGAAGGAAACAATGGCGGACAGATGTTACATTTGATAGAGATATACCTGCACAATCACGCAATCTTATCCAAAAGGAACAATAGTTGTTGGGCTATTGTTGAAACAGTATGCTGTTATATAAAAGGTCAAAGCGACAAAAGGATAGTTTGGGTAATTAAATGATGTGTCATTAGTACAGTGTTGTACGTCAAATGTATGGCTTCACTATAATACAAACCTTTTACTGCTTCCTTATCTGTTTCCTTATTACACATTACAGTCCTCTCAGGCTTTCTAAATATAAAGCCTGTCTATCCGGACATTTATACTAGTAATTCTTCCGAAACAAAAGAATCGTAAATCTATAATCAAAGAGCCGTCCGCAAAACCCACACTAATAAAAACGTAGTAACTAGTATGATAAATCCATATAGAGTTCTGCCTGTACAATCAGGCAATCTGATCCAAAACACCCCAATGGTTGTTGGACTAATGTCGAAACAGTCCGTGATCAATAAATGAACAGTGCAGATCGAGATAAAACTCGGCGTATATGCATGTTAATCTTAATCAAAACAGGTTACATTATTACGCGATGTTATTGGTTTTTCTGGGAACATATCTTCTAATCTCTATAATCCTCTGTTTCTGTCGATTTCACAGGTTTGACAGATGCTATTACTAACTTGTCCGCTGGAAGAAACACTGTAAGTTCGGTGAGTTTATTTTAACCATTTTCCACATGCAACGCATCTGTAGCAGACGACTTTCAAACCTAATGGCAAGAACGTGAAAAAGTCGCCCTAATTGACAGTTTGATTATTAAATAGAGTTGAAAACATTGTGTCAATAGCAGATATTGATCATTATGAACAATTTCTCCGTTTGCAGCACTGTTTTCCAAAGTCCTCTGCTCTAGAGGTGACAGAAAGCTATATGGTAAAGCGTTATCCATGTCTCATTCTGTTTGTCATGGCATATAGACAGGATCTAGACTGACAACTCTACGTCTGTATGTGGGAAAGCGTTATCCATGTCTCATTCTGTTTGACATGGCATATAGACAGGATCTAGACTGACAACTCTACGTCTGTATGTGGGAAAGCGATATCCATGTCTCATTCTGTTTGACATGGCATATAGACAGGATCTAGACTGACAACTCTACGTCTGTATGTGGAAAAGGTCTTGTTTTACTGGAGATTTGCAATTGTCAGAGGGAAACTATGTTTATTATGCCTTCTGGCAAGGGTAAACCCATATTTAGGATGAAAAGGATGTGCTGGGCAATTTGTTACAAATCTGATTTGTTTCAATCAAGGAATTTTAAAATGAATTTGCTTATGTTTAAAAATTATACTAATGCAGTTTTCACACCGTCGGGTGGGGGAAATGAAATTAGAAGGGTAATTGTTCTTCACGTATTCTCTGAACCTCCTTTTAAGTACAGCCCAAGCCTTTTTATTTTGTATTAATGTATATATGCTTTTTTACATTTTAAACTTGTTAAACTAAGGAGAGCTCTTAGACGCACTTCCCGATGTTGTCTAAATTTAAAACAGTAATATTGTGTTCATAATTCATTTAGTTTTCGCTTCTAGTTAATACAACTTTTACCGCTACACCCTTTCCCACATAGGTTTATTCTACAACAAACAAAATTGAACACATCCTTCAAACAATCTGGGGCCGAGCCCCGGTAGCTCAGTCGGTAGAGACGCGGGCTGTCAATCCAGGGGTTGTGAGTTCCAATCCCGGCTCGGCCAACTTTCTTTCCGACGATTGACAAAAGTCTATGTGGAAAAGCAGCCAGTTGCTTGGGAAGATTGTTGTATGGAGTACTGGTGTAAGAAATTGTTAAAAACGGCGTTAAACCCCAATCAATCAATCAATCAAACAATCAATCTGGAAAACTTCCCTAATTTAGGGTAAAATAAATAAAATGTAAGACCAATCAGGGTCTTTTAAATAGTATTTGAAAGACCCTGGACCAATGAGGGGCAATAGAAGTGTCTTTGCGTGGGAGAGGGTTTACGAACAAACACCCCTGGAATTGGATGCCAGAAATCAACTCTATCAAAGAGAATTTCCGTCTCTCTCGGCCTACATCAAATCGATCTTTTTTTTTTCAGATCACAGAGGGCCGAGCTTGAGTTTGAGGAAAAGGGTTTACAATTTGGACCAATATGGGGAGCTTTTACAAATAGGTATATCCTTCGTTGTGGTGGTAGCGAAAGGTAGCGTTGTTGTAGTAAAGGGTGACAGAGTTAAACCCTTTATAATAGTAATACCATTTACCCTGACCTGTATAAAATAGTACGAGGCTCCCGGTTGGACGAGATTTTTCTCGTCACATGTCTTCTAATTGGTCACTCCCGATTCTTCGAGCTTGGCCATACAATAGGATTGAAATCTCGTCCAATGAGGAGGCTCTTTACAAAACAACTTAGGCACTTACTAAATTATAGTACAACTAAATTACTTTCATAGTTAAACCTTGTATATCTTTAAATTATTGTAATAAAATAAATATCTATACCCGGATGCTCTTCATTTTTGGAGAAATAAAGAATATATATATATATAATATGAATTTTAATGTATTGTACATAAGATAAAGTTAATTTTTAAATAGAAGTCCTGATAGATTGTCGCCAAAGAAATACCGGTGATAGAGTTTTTAGATATACCTTTTTAAACCTCCAGGTATAAAATAGCTAAAATATAATATATAGTATAAAATATAATCATACCATTATAGTATAAAATATAATCATTCCATTATAGTATAAAATATAATCATTCCATTATAGTATAAAATATAATCATTCCATTATAGTATAATGAAATAATATAGGTTGTTGCTTCTACATGGACATATATTGTGTCAGACGAGTTCCTTCGGTGAGTTGCCCGAGCTTGTGAGGGAAGGAAACCGGGTGTACCGGGTTCGTTCCCCAGTCGCGGCACTACGGTCATGGTGGAGTACCATTGGGCAAGGCACATTTTCTAGCCTAGTACTGGTTTGTTTAGCCAGGGATCATGAATAAGTGAACTGTCGCCGTGATATAACTGAAATAATGTTGAAAGCGGCGTAAAACCCCAATAAATAAATTGTGAGGGCAGAACTCCGCCGAAGGAACGAGTCCAAACACAATATATAAATTCCCATAATCATGCAATAACCTTTTTATTGTATAATTTGTAATTGGCTATTTAAAATTTGTCATTTTGTTTGTTTTAAACACTTCACAATTTAAAAAATTAACACTCGTTTTGGAGTGCTTAGATAAATAAACATTAACGATCTATCGTGCAATTAAACTGTCCTTTCCGATGGTTGCTAAGGTCGTGGAAAATATAATTTACGAACCGCCAGTTGTTCCCCATTTGGTTTCGACTCTAAATTGAATCGTCGACAAAATGATGTGTAACGCTTTTTCTCACAGTGTTTTTCATTAAGAGATGTTGTATTATCTTATTCTGGTTTTTACGCCTAGATATTTGTGTTCTTTATTACGATTTAGATGCACCTTTTGACCTCGAAGTATGTTCAGTAAAGCGAACACACCACTTCTATACTGCATTTATAAACTTTACATCGGAGGATGACAAAAGAATCTGAAGACCTACCTTTAAAACAATCATTTGCGTATTCATCCTAGCAGTTATTAATCCCCCCTTTATTTATTGTTCATGTGTAATTGAGATACATTTATAATAAAAGATCGTCAATGACAATCAAAACAACTTTATAGCGGACGTCCTTACAATCGCGCAATATTATTGATCTACACGTCACATTATTACGTCAGAAACTACGTAGATGTTTACAAACACAACTAACGCTATAAATAGACCTGATTGGGTTTGTTGTATGTCTATCGATTGTTCACAACGTGTCGTCCATAAAAAGATGTACCAACCAATGTACTACGAACAGTATAAGCACATTATTTCCCAGGACTATCAGACCTTGCGCAGATCACGTCTGTAGACTGATTCAAATCCCGTCTGCAGTCATACACGGCCTAAACCAACACAGATGTATTTAATTCATATATAAATATGCCTAATTGGTGCTTCTTACCATGTTGATGGCGTCACTTGCTTGTGATGCACTAGGCAGTTATAAAGTAGAAGTAGAAGTTAGCTGGTCTCTGAATCATCAAAGGTTGGATGAGAGTGCTTTGTAACGTTACTGTATGGAAATAGCTCCGACCTTAGAAGCAGGAGAAAATGATCTGAGTGCAATATAAATGCGTGCACTTTCGATCGACGGATACTGCATCCTTTTTCCAAATGGAAAATAGAAGGAAAAATATCAAAGTATACAATAAATAGTTAATATATAACCAATGGTCCTTGGTTCCTATTTTTAAAGAAATGGATCAGTCAAAGACAACAGCTGCTCGCCAAATAGTTCATTCTGTACGTGAGGGTAAACAAAATCAAATAGTTCATTCTGCACGGTGAGGGTAAACAAAATTAAATCAAATCAAACAATAGTGATACCCTTTGTCCTCACCTGTATAAACTAGTAAGTTGATTGATTGTTTGGGGTTTAACGCCGTTTTTAACAATTTCTCAGTTATATCACGGCGGCCAGTTCACCTACTCATGCATTTCCTGGTTTTCTCACACCAGTTCTCCACACAACAATCTTCCCAAGCAACTGGCTGCTTTTCCACATAGACTAAGCCAATTGGTGGAAGACGAATGACGCATGTCGCATTGACTTTTGTCAATCGTCGGAAAGAAAGTTGGCCGAGCCGGGATTCGAACTCACAACCCCTGGATTGACAGCACGCGTCGCTACCGACTGAGCTACCGGGGCTCGACCTAGTAAGAGCTACCGATTTGACGAGATTTTTCGGCAATTGATCGGATTAATTACAATTTAAATGCATTTTATACTTTTATTTTACATACGTACATGTTTAAAGCAAATACAGCTTAACACAAAGACATGCATTTCGTAAAGGAAAACGTACAGTTTTCGGAAGAGCAAAGTAGTGCTAATTGAAAGTGGGAAAGATTTAAGTTCTGATTAACATCGCCTCATAAATAAATCTACTCAATCCGCTTATAGTTGTTTTAGAATAATTTCTTTTTATTATACAACGTTTTTGAGATAAGAGCATGTAACACAAATATACAGACTATATATAGTCGCTTTATTTTTTTGAAAGCCATACTGGTTGTCACTTATCTTTTCATGTTTAATTTCCCATTTAGATAATCTGTTAACAAGTATTTTAGAATATATTTTTGATAATATGTTATTCAAAGTAATGCCTCTGAAATGTTTGGGCTCATGTTTACCTCCCTTGAACATGGGAATAAGTAATCCTTCACACCAGTCATTCGGAAAATTCCCTTCTCTAAATATTCTGTTATAAAATTTAAGTAGATGTTGTGAGATTATATCAAAGGAATATTTAAAGATTTCTGCAATCAGACGATCACTTCCTAGGCTTTTCCCGGTTTTTTGCTCGAAAACGGCATTTTTTAATTCGGTTAAAGTGATATCTGCATCCAAATCATTATTATGAATTGAGTATTTTGATTATTTAAATTACTATAATCGTTTTCATCTGAATTTGAATTTGTTCCATACAGCTCATTAAAATACTGCGATATGTCATCGATTTTTACATTTATTGGATTAAATAAACTACTTTTATATTGAGATTTCACCTCTTTCCAGAATGTTTTCGTGTTATTTTTAGACTAAGTTCGCTATTCGGTACCCTTCAGTCTGTTTAAATCTTGTATTGAATTTACGTTTAATTTTAATATATGTTTGCTGTTTATTTAGATATATAACTCTGTAAGACCTTATTCAGTCAAACGTTTCCTATATACTTGTATATGAAAATCTTCTTGTCTGCAATTGCAAGGCCCATACCTTTGATATGTGGTATGTAGCTATATAGTATATCGTGGGCTTGGCGTGAAATGGTTGTAACTAAAATTGGTATTTTTTTACCAAGGTTAATCACCTCGCCATAAAGTCTTTATAGGCATTAAAGCATTTCTCTTGGTAAACAATAGAAATTTAGGTGCCATTGCTCGTTCTGAGCAATGGCACCTAAATTTGCATTGTTTACAAAGGGGTCGAAATTGCCCCTAAACCAGGGTTTTCAAAATAGGTTTTTAGTTACAACCGTTTCACGTCAATCCCTCGATATATGGTGTTCATTTACCGACACTGTTCAAATTGAGCTCCGATCCCTTTGATTCTCGTGTGGGAAATTCAGGCGAAATGATGTAAATAAGTAATGATGAATAAGAAAATAGGATGTGCAATTATAGGCTGGTTCCTGAACTTTATCAATACTTTCCGATAATGTTTACGGGTTACTTATGTGCTGAAATGAGGAAACGTATGAATACAGTGTAAAATCCGACCATCTCCACAACGTTATGTGAAAACCTCGGCCATCTTATTTATATTAGTTTTACTGTCTTTTTCTTAATAAATCATAATAATATTGGTATGATGTGAAAGAGTAGATTATGTTGTTTGTAAATATATAAAATATAGATACATAAAATATTTAGAAAGTTCGCTATTGTTGAACACGTTAAGGTCATTCCTGGCCACGTTATGTGAAAAACGCGGCCATCGGATGTATTATTTATATTTTTATTGTGTGGTTTTTAATTAATCATAATAATGGTGGTATATTGTAAAAGAGAAGACTATGTACTTTGTTACGAGTTATAAGTAGGGATTTATGACTATAGTTTGCAAAATTTAGCATACTAAGCATGGAATACTGTTTGGAATGGGAGAGCTTCTCAATAAGTCACTGGTTTTCATAGACAGATGTACTGGTAAAAGTATTTCCAACGCTTTCAACCGTGCTAAATGTCGTGCAAGCAGTGAATACCGCAGTGCCAGCAGAGCTTTGGTTTAAAGATAGTTCTGTTCCGAGCTTGCCTGATACGGTCGAGCATTAACGATAGAGTAACAATTCACCCTCGGGGTCACAATCCTGTCAAGATAAATATAGAGGAAATTTTAGTTTTAAGAATTGGTGGTGTTGTTGTTGTTGTAAGACTATGTTTTACCGTTTTTTGTATTTGGCGTAGTTTTAAGAATATGTGTTGTTATTGTTGTTTGTTTCAATGGCGTAGTAGTGGTTATTGTAGGTGTTCGGCGTTGGGGGACATATTATATAAACTTCGGAGCTGGCCCAAATATAACGTATAACAAATATAAGCCTTTCATTAAGCCAAATAATTCATTACATTAATTATGCCCCTTTCAAAGAAATGCATATAGTTTTATATTGTTTTGTACATGTCAGTCGGTCGGTAGGTCGTCCCGTCGGTCGGTCAGTCGGTATACCAAAGCGTGTCCGATTGACAACTAAGGAAAGCTTGGGCTTATGATGGCATGGTTTTGAGGTCACCAATTCAATTTCAATGTCACAGCGACCGTATACAGAAAACGTTTGTATGATGATAACTAGTGAATGCTTGAGTCTGGGGTCCTCAAACTTGGTAGGGAGGTTGGTAATGAGCTTGACATGATCCCTAATTGCCACACAGACTTATAATGTGAAATGACTGATGCCGGCAATTTGGTGGACATACACAATCATTCAAACGGTCCTGACAAAGTGGCGCTTCGTGGGGCATAATGTTTGACAAATGTTTCTTTTTGTTACTAAATATACGCTCACTTCGTTTTTATCGTGATTACAGTTCTGGGTCCATGATTACGAACAGTCTCAAGTCCAAGTCCAGACAAAAAGACTATACAAAATGGATCTTTATTTCATTCCATTTACAAAAATATTTGTATATAATAAGATTTTCAATAGATTATTAGAATTCAGCGAACATTCGCACATTTGCCTCTCGAGTTTGAACTCAAGAATTGAGACTGTTAGTAATCAAGGGCCCATGTTTCATTTACAAGGCTGAAATACCAAAAACAGAAGTATATTAATTCTGTTATAAAGGCGTTAAAATGTTACGAGTAGTTAAGGCCTATTCGGACATTGGTCTTGCACGATTCCTCACACACACACACGAAGACGATATTGAGTACACACTTGCAAATCAAACCAGATCATCAGAACCAATGTAACCTACATATTTTGTAGCCAGAATCTCATTTATAAAAATCACAGACACCTGGACAGTTCCAGTTGTAGAAGCAAGATATCAATTATGTTCTCCTACAACCTAGGACGTAACGTTGCAATACCACAGGCTTGCTATTGACCGAATTTAAATACATCCTCACTCCTCAGTACCCAGGGCATTCTAACATAATACGGAAGATACCCTGGACAAATTGGCTAGCGAAACTTCGTAATGATAAATGAGGGGAACCTCATGCGACACGGAAATTGTTGAGTTATTGGTGAAATCGCGGCACACAGTGATCCAACGAGATTGCGGCCAATTAAATGGCTGTATTTCCCCTCATTAATTATGCATAAGTACGAACCAATTTGCAACCAGCCTAGGTGGCGCAGTGGGTGCGCATCTGACTACGATGTCAGAGGTTGTGGGTTCAATTCACGGGCTTGTCATTTACAGTTGGGGTCTCCGTGGTAAATTGGTTAAAGTCTCTGACTTCAAATCACTTGGCCTCTTCCTGCTGTGAGTTCGAATCTCGGACTTTCATGTGAGGAAGCTATGGTTCTATAGTGGTTCTATGTCCGGTGAGACACCTGGGAACTTTCCCCACCACTTAAGCTGGAAGTCACTCATATCGAGGGCTTGGCGTGAAACGGTTGTATCTAAAATTGGTATTTTTTTACCATTTTAATCACCTCGCCATAAAGTCTTTATAAGCATTAACTCATTTGTCTTGGTAAACAATGGAAGTTTAGGTGCCATTGCTCGTTCTGAGCAATGGCATCTAAATTTGCATTGTTTATAAAGGGGTCAAAATTGCCCCTAAACCAGAGTTTTCAAAATAGGTTTTTAGTTACAACCGTTTCACGCCAAGCCCTCGATATGGGTAACCGGTGGCGACTTTAAATAAATCTAACTAATTATAACCAATTTGCCCAGGGTATCATATTTGTTATGAATGCCCTGGGTATCGAGGGTGTTTAAATAGAGATACCATCATTACATAATGTGTTTATCTGTTTGTAACTTAAATATTGACCGAATGATTGTATTGGGTATGGTCATTTTCAACTATGAACAAAATACTCCTTATCACTCGCTATCTGACAGCTATTGTGTCGTTTTATTTTAGACATGGGTTGTTTTTTAAACAAAACACTTCCCTTTGAACTATAGATTTCCAGGAGTATTCGATTGCAAAGAGAGTAATAAACAACAAGTTAAGTACTAGTAACATTTTATTGTAAACTACATGAATTATCCATTGTCCTTGAGCGGGCGACTCGAAACACCATACAGGCCCGTTCGTGGGAAAAATGACGAGTTGGAAATTATTATCAGTGTAGGTTAAGATAAGACTGGCCATCTGTGTCGTCTTATCAGAACCTACACAAGTTGACAGCCGCTTTAAGTAAATTTATGTTAGAAATATGTGAACAGTGCATATCTTTATATAGACTGTGCGTATCTTCACTCTGCATCAAAGGCTTTTTTGATGAGTGTAGGTTAAGATCTGCATGTTAATTTGATGAGTGTAAGTTAAGATATGCATGTCAATTTGATGAATGTAAGTTAAGATCTACATGTCAATTTGATGAGTATAGGTTAAGATCTGCATGTCAATTTGATGTGTCTAGGTAAAGATCTGCATGTCAATTGGCCCCGTCATATCAGAATGAATCAACACAAATTGACAGACCCTTTAAGTAAATAAACTTACTTCAAGACTATGTTAACAGTGTATATGTTTATCTAGACCGTACGGTCCCGGCTCGGCCAACTTTCTTTCCGACGATTGACAAAAGTCAATGCGACATGCGTCATTCGTCTTCCACCAATGGGCTAATGTATATGTGGAAAAAGCAGCCAGTTGCTTGGGAAGATTGTTGTGTGGAGTACTGGTGTGAGAAAACCAGGAAATGCATGAGTAGGTGAACTGGCCGCCGTGATATAACTGAGAAATTATTAAAAACGGCGTTAAACTGCAATCAATCAATCAATCAATCAACTAGACCGTACGGTTGCGGTTCTTATTCGAACTCTGCCTTCTTCACGAAAGCCAATGTGTTCCATCACCTATCGTCGGACACATGTACATGTCTGTGGTACCTGTACAACTTTAAACTACATCGGATGTAAAGAATGTAGATCATGACCAGTCTGCTCATTCGTGCAGTTTACTCATCGTCTATTGTTTGTCACTCCTGGTACACATTCAACAACAAACCAAAACAAGAGAGACAATATCGCTCGTAGACGGTCAATTATACACAATTATTAGGACATCTGTCAAATAGTTTCGGAGGAGAAGATTTGTTTAGGATTTCGCTTAAGCCTATATATAAGGTTAATAGACCTGCCCCGTGGCAGCTACGTCTTTCGACCAATCAACGTTGCTTTTAGAAATCTGAAATATGGTCAGCCATGTACACCAGAAATGTGTTTGGATCCAAAATATTTGATGGAAGTTAGCAGACGACATATGAGAGGAAGCTACATATGAAGTGTCATCTATGAGTGGATTTTATCTACTGTTTACAGAGAGAAAAGTAGTTCGAAGCAACACGTTAACGCACGTGCGCACGCATGTACGCATGCATGTACGTACGCACGTGAACGCTAGTGGAGTTAACAACTACTACGAAATTATATATAAATATACTAAAAAGCATTATTGATGTGAGCGGAGGATAAGGGTTCAAATCCCGTTCATGTCATACTAAAGACTATACAAATGGTAGTGATGGCTTCCCTGACAGATAGCATTTCGATTGATGCTTCAGTGTCATGCTATATACAGCTAGTACTGGTCATTTATCTAGGAAATGTCGTGATATAACTAGAACAAACTGTTGGCAGCGTTGTAAGACACAATTTAAAACAAATACATATTAAAGCTTGAAATCGCCTGGAATTTTATTTACACGCTGACGGGTCTTTTGCTTTCTCCTTGTCCGCTCAAGTTAAATTTTATAGCTACGGTCTTGTTCTCAAGACTAATTTTTACATCATAATCTTTACTTGATGACATCGAATGGTCGTTAGAGCTCCTGGAGGAGGTTCGATCCGTGATTTTATATTGAGCTTGTGATCTGTATTCATTTCTGTTGGTGTATGCGTTGATATTATACGTAAGGGAAGGCATCCACTTATTACTCAGTCTCGAATGCTTTGTAAATGTGGATCGAGTGTTGTTCAAGCAAAATGACGGAACTTCATTACGACGACTTCTTTGGTGAGTCATAGAAGCATAACTAAGGTACCCTGATTGCTTCCTAGAACACATCTCCTTCAAAGCATTTCTGAACTTTGTCGAAACGAAATTATACACAACGGGATTTATGGCATGATTGAGGTAAAACATAATCCTGGCCGAATATAAAATAACCAAGTTGAATTCCAACCCTAAATCATAGATAAAATGTTTGTCTCCGTAGGAAAACCACAAAAATACGATCCTGCAGGGTAGATGGCAGATAAAGAAGATGGAAACAATCGATGCAAGGATGTTCACGACTTGGTGCCTCCGTCTCTTACGTTCCTTGAGGTTTTCGTATCCTGGGATACACGGTTTGTTCGCCTCGGTATTTTTCAGCACCCGGCACAGGTGACAGTTGAGGACGAACAGCATTATGCAGGGAACCAGGAAGAAGAGAACGAACAGCATCATCACGTACATGTGTTGCCACGTGTGCTTCAGGGGATTTCGACAGACCTGTTGAAATAAGAGATACCATTAACGCTTCCCCTCATACGACAATACTGAATGTATTTTGTCAAAAAAATAGAAAATCTCCATAATTGAATGGATAACATATGACAAAAAGTGGAAAACATTGTGGCAAAAGGAGAAATTGCACGTTTTGTGCAATTTCTTCTTTTGTCACTATGTTTTCAAAATGCCGTCTGCTGCAGAGGCGTCAGAAAGCGTCTATATGAGGGAAAAGGTTAACACTGTGCAGACGAGTTTCTTAAAAAATATATTTAAGCAAATTATGGACACTCTCTAGAAATGAATACACATATTGAATAAAGTTGAAAACTGTTTGACAAAAGAAGAAATTGCTCATCATGGGCAATTTCTCTTATTGTTACACTGTTTTCAATAGTCGTCTGCTGCTAATACGTCATAATAACCATAGTTTAAAGTCGTGCATGACATAATACGAAAATAGTGTTGAAAGTTTAAAGTTGTGCATGACATAATACGAAAATAGTGTTGAAAATTTAAAGTTGTGCATGACATAATACGAAAATAGTGTTGAAAGTTAAAAGTTGTGCATGACATAATACGAAAATAGTGTTGAAAGTTTAAAGTAGTGCATGACATAATACGAAAATAGTGTTGAAAGTTTAAAGTCGTGCATGAAATAATACGAACATATGGTTGAAAGTTTAAAGTTGTGCATGACATAATACGAAAATAGTGCTGAAAGTTTAAAGTCGTGCATGACATATTACGAAAATAGTGCTGAAAGTTTAAAGTCGTGCATAAAATAATGCGAACATATGGTTGAAAGTTTAAAGTCGTGCATGACATAATACGAAAGTGGTGTTGAAAGTTTAAAGTAGTGCATGACATAATACGAAAATAGTGCTGAAAGTTTAAAGTCGTGCATGACTTAATACGAAAATAGTGCTGAAAGTTTAAATTAGTGCATGACATAATACGAAAATAGTGCTAAAAGTTTAAAGTCGTGCATGAAATAATACGAACATATGGTTGAAAGTTTAAAGTCGTGCATGACATAATACGAAATAAGTGTTGAAAGTTTAAAGTTGTGAATGACATAATACGAAAATAGTGCTGAAAGTTTAAAGTCGTTCATGACATAATACGAAAATAGTGCTGAAAATTTAAAGTTGTGCATGACATAATACGAAAATAGTGCTGAAATTTTAAAGTCGTGCATGACATAATACGAAAATAGTGCTGAAAGTTTAAAGTCGTGCATGAAATAATACGAACATATGGTTGAAAGTTTAAAGTCGTGCATGACATAATACGAAAATAGTGTTGAAAGTTTAAAGTAGTGCAAGACATAATACGAAAATAGTGCTGAAAGTTTAAAGTCGTGCATGAAATAATACGAACATATGGTTGAAAGTTTAAAGTAGTGAATGCATAATACGAAATAAGTGTATACTTTTATATTTGTCCTTCTATTTTCCATTTTGAATAAGGATACAGTATCCGTCGATATTGTACCCGTCGATATTGCACGCATTGATATTGCACTTAGATCCTGTTCACGTGCTGCTAAGGAATTAACTATTTCCGTAAAGTAACGTTACAAAGCGCTCTCATCCAACCTTTGATGATTTAGAAACCAGCTAACTTCTACTTCTACTTTGTTACTGCCTAGGGCTTAGTACATCGCAGGCAATTGACGCCATCAAAATGGTAAAAACCACCATTTTAGGCTTATTTAAAAATAAAAAATAAATAAACAGCTGTGTTGGTTTAGGCTGTGTATGACTGCAGACGGGACTTGAATCAGTCCACAGACGTGATTTGCGCAATGTCTGGTGGAAGGGAGTTCCAGTCTCTGATAGTGCTAGGAAAAAACTGTGCTTAAACTGTTCGTAGAACAGTGTTTGGTACATCTTTTATAGATAACACGTAGTGAAAAATCGATAGACATACAAAAAACACAAGCTGGGGTCTATTTATAGCGTTATATCTATACGTATATTCTGACGTAAACATGTCCAACACAATAATTTCCGCTAAAGATGCAATAACCTATAATATTGTGGGAAGCGTAAAGAAGGAGTATGGTTAGTTACGTTCTTGTCGGTAAATCAAGCACGTGATGAAAACGAATTGTTGACGCCGCGTGGAAGCGCGGCGTCAGTATCGGGTAAGTTTTAATTAAGGGAGCAACCAACAACTATTATTGTAAAGAAAAACTCTGTAATATGTTTGAAAAAACAGCCTTTATGATTGAATAAATTGTATTAACTGATTTAAGAAACAACAAGATACAAAATATGTACATCTTTTACCGTTGTTACAAAACTTTAGACACATTTAAATTGTTTTTAATAACTGTTCCCCAACTAACTAGGCTAATCTTTTTTTATGAGTTGGTTTACAGAGTCCACTAGGCTACGCTATTTTAATTGTTTGGTTTACTGCTCTGACGAGCTCAGAAAAAAGATTCGGGTGATGTTTTTTTCCTATTTATTTCTGTTGTATTACTAAACTTAAAACGTTCCTCCCCATACAGTTGTTCATTCAGACCATTGTATTATTGCTATATGTTGACTATACACGAGAACTTTTTCTTTTAATTTCATACTTCTGCTCAATTGGAAGGAGAATAGACTTCCCTCTCGCCTTCCAAAGCTTGTGTCACACTTAACTTATAACTAGCATTAACACTTTAGTTAATATCTGTTAATATTTCAGTATCTATATTTTTTTGTTTATCTAATCAGGGACGTAGATAAGAGGGATAAGTAACTAAATTATATACTAAAATATCACCCTTGCCGACATTTGTAGCAAGTAAAACTCAAAAACTATTCAAGATATGAAAATATAAAAAAAAATATGAAAGTTTAAACATTCTTCTATTGCAGTAGATAAAAATATTTTAATATATTACGGGTTTTGATAATATGTTATCCGTATGAAAAATGTCAGTCTATTAATTTTTGGAAAAAAATAATATAATTCAGAAATCCCAATATCTGTGTCTTTTAAACCAGTCATTGTTCAAAATAAAAAGAAATTCCAGTTACTCATTGTATCTCTTACCTTAGTTGAAATGTTAAGCTTTCAGAAAATGTATGTTTTGTTTATGTGCCAATTGTGACTTCAAAGTTTTATTTGCTACAAAATGTGAAAATTTGGACAATTTTATTTCTATGTGTGATATTTTAACCAGATAACAGGTGTACAGGTGGAGCTGCCTATCCCTCTTATCTATGTCCCTGATCTAATTGATCTAGTAAGAGCAGATTTAAAATTAAGAAACTTCAGCTTGTATTGTTGCACAGTCAATGTTAAGCAAATAGTATATGGCGAATTGTAGCTAAACTTGGATTTGTGATTTTTTTTCCTATAAAAGGAAAAGTTGTATTTTTCTGAAAGTTTATCGGGTCTTGAGCGAGAAATCCATTGGTAGCATTTTTTTCCGTCTCTGGATTGGCGGCCATCTTGAATTTCAGAATGGCCGCCATTTTCTACATCTGTCACTTTTTGTCCGGGCTATTGCTCCAATACCACTGGTTGGATATCGACCAAACTTGCACAAATTGTGACACATGCTATCTTCTTGTACATATGCATATCGAAGGTCGATAGTTTAAAGGTCAAGGTCATATTTGGAGGTCAAATGTCAAAATACGGAAATTTTTAATTCAATGACACATACAAGTCCAAATTATTATCAGATAAAGTCACGTATTACCTATCATGAATGGTCAACATTAGTTACTGTACTCCAAAACCTGTAAGTGCGTAACAAGATTGCATGCCCTGATACTCAAACTAAAGTAATGGCGACTTTTGATATGGGCCTATATAAACGTGCTTTGAAATTAGAATATATTGATGATCAATACAAAGGGAAATGTTGGTTAATGCCATGGGCATTTCATACCGGTTTGTGTGCCATACGATATCTTGGTAGGACCATTGAAGGTAGTGGAATCGATGACCTTTGGATACAATCTGGGTTGTATAGTGAGATTGTGACAAACCAGGTGATTACTGGCAGTCACTACAACCGTGCGGTTAACGCACATGAAGTCACACTGCAATTCTTTGACTAATTTTTCGAAAGCCTTTCAAATGTCTTTCATGCCTTAGAAGAAAGGATTGTCTATAGCTTGCAATAATAAACACACAGATGATTAAAAAAGACACATCAAGAGTTATTGATTGAATTAGAACACTTAAACCTAGAAAACAGCTACATGACTACGACTTATCCGATGTACAAATGGTGTCGTCTGTATATGTATCAGGCAATGACATTGCTAAATGTTCATAGATCGGTGAAAGATTCACAGTTCTTCCTGTACTTTGCCACATTAGAAGATATGTCAACGTACTTCTTTGCTTATAACAGACTTGATTACGCTCAACACATACTTGAATTTACAGCTCGAGCGTATTTAACAAGAGATACCGACCCAGACTTATGGACCAGGTTATGTGCTGGGAAATTTGTAATAACAAAAAAAAATCAGACACCGTTTACATCTATAAGGATAGATCAAGCCAAGGGACATCAAAATAAGATCTTAAAGGGAGAAGGGTGTCTAGGTGGTATAACAACCAAGCCTGTCACATTCTTGAAATATTGCCTTGCGGCTCCAGAACTATCCAGAATTTCTGAAGAGACGAATCAAATGCTTGGGCTTTCTAAAGAAACCTCCAAAGCTCGCCATCTTCTTTCGACGGCTGTGGTGACAAGACAAGAGCGTATGCTTAACCAACTCAAACACAATATGTCATTTAATCCGTTTAATGACAAGGGAGACGATTTATACAATAGCATGACAACACGTTTCCTAAGGGACGAGGCAAAAGTAAGTATATTGAACTTTGAAAACCTTGGAAATGAGGCAAAAATGAAATTCTTGGAGGAGAGAATACAAGGCACAGTTTATCTTTGGGACAAAATGACAAAGGGTCAAAGTTTTGTCATGGACCTTCAAAAACAAAAAATCGAAAGGGAATACCAGAGAAACCCACACAAAGTTAACCACTTCATTAATGTCACGTATGCTCGTAGTAGCTAAGTCGGAAAAGAACCTAGATCTTCAAAAGTCAGTTACTGAATTTGAATTCTCAAATGTAAATCATGTTCTCATGAATGACGATTGAAGTTTGTTGAAATGTCAAAATGAAAGTAGAAAGTGTAGTTGATAAAAAAAGATCAAACTGAAACTGAGGTAAATAAATCAAACCGACACCTCATCATTGATGCAATGGGCAATTATGCATGCAGTTAAACTAAAGACATTTAGTCACTTGGGAGATGTCTTTTCAAAAGCTATAGATGGATTAGTAAAGGGGTATTTATGTGGAAGGGTTATATTTGACAATTACCAAAGTAAGTCAGATATAAAAGACATGATTCGCTACCAGACCCATTTTGAAGAAGATATTTTGATTGAAGATTGTACTCCTATAGGTGATAAACATGATATTTTATCAAACATCAAAACCAAAGATCGTTTGACAAAATACCTATCTGATAATGTCATATCCAAATCAAAGTGTAGCAATGTAACTGTAACCAGATTTGATGTATGTTCGAATTACGATTCTATTAAACCAACAACAGAAGCAAGTACTCAAGAAGAAGCAGACACGTTAATGATTTTACACGCAATGGAAATTGTACAAAAAGGCGGCTGTGTAGATTTCTTTACTCAAGACACTGACTGGTTTGTTTTGCTTCTAAGACGTTTTGAGCAATTATGTAACCAGCTAGGAATAATCACAGGCACTTACGAATCTAGAAGAAGGGTTGAATTATATCAAATGTATAATGTACTTGGAGCAGATGTAGCTTCTGCACTACCCGGAGCACATGCACTGACTGGATCAGATACTACAGGTCACATATTTGGAGTTGGAAAGAAACGTGACCTGAAAGTGCTGCGAAACAGTGATCACAATACTTTAAATAGTATTTCGCTTCTGGGATCCGAAGATACGCCATCAAGGGAAGTTATAGACGGGTGTTTTAGTTACTTGTGCTGTCTACTCAGCTGAAATGACGTTAAAACTATGGATACAGATGAGTTGCGCTGGAAAAAAATCAAAACAATGTCATCAACACAAGGAATTGAAAAAATTACACCAACGCGGAAAACGTGGTATCAACATATACTACGGGCACACATGCAAGCAAGGATCTGGGCTCAAGATATGGAAGTTCATCCGGAGTTACCAAATCCACTAATTCTAGGGTGGAAAAAAGACGGAGATAAGAAACTGATTCCTGTTCTAACTGAAGCGCTTGTAACACAGGAAGCTGTGAAGGAATTACTAAAATGTAACTGTGGCGTTAGTAAGTGTACACGTAGATGCAAATGTAAACTTAGCAAATTGCCATGTACAGAGTTATGTAAATGTGAAGCAAGTGAGCAATGCTGTAATACAAATCAACATGTAACTGATATCTAAACCTAGTGGTAATGATTGATAAATACATGTAAATGATGAATGTCATTAACGTTAAAAAAGTAACTTACATGCTTCTTTCATTTGATTGAAATTTCAGCTTGTTATTATTGTTGTTGTATTATATCAATTCTAATCTGAAACTGTCTTGTACAATGATATTTAAGATGGACAATTAAGAGTTTAATACAATAACATACAAGAGTAATACAATTTCTTCTTTTTAAATTAAATTCCAACAAAAAGAATATACACACATGTTCAGTTTCACGTCCAAAGTCAAAATTCTCGTATCAAAATTCCCGAATTTTGACATTTGACCTCCAAATATGACATTGACCTTTAAACTATCGACCTTAGATATATATATGTACAAGAAGATAGCATGTGTCACAATTTGTGCAAGTTTGGTCGACATCCAACCAGTGGTATTGGAGCAATAGCCCGGATAAGAAGTGACATATGTAGAAAATGGCGGCCATTTTGTAATTAAAGATGGCCGCCAATCCAGAGACGGAAAAAAATGCTACCAATGGATTTCTCGATCAAGACCCGATAAACTTTCAGAAAAATACAACTTTTCCTTTTATAGGAAAAAAAATCACAGGATGACAATTCGCTATATACTAAAACGTTAAACCAAATGGTTTGAAGACTTAACTTGTCATTTCACGACTAAACTTTACATGCTGAATATCACATATCGTAGTATATAAAGTGCATAATCCCTACGTCAAAATGGACTCTTTTTGCTCTTGATAACATTGTATTATAGACTATGGTAACCAGGTGAGCAATAAAGGAACATCGTGGCCTTCTTGTTTAAGATAAAGGTACACTTCTTGTTCAAAATGTTTACATCCTATCCGTTTGCACAGGTTATTTAAATGTATTGAACTGCATCTTCTTCCCTTTAAGTCATGCTTTAAAATCATGCGCGGCGTCTTTGATGCTTAGCATCAAAATTCGTCTTGTTTATATATTGTATTAAGCCATTTCTGTCTTTCCTATAATTATTTTGAAATTATGTTTTTTAGTTTTCTCCTCCAATAAACCCTTACAATGTCGTATCAAGAAAGCAATGATTTTAGTAAACCCAATAATTTTAAGTCTTTTCAATAATGACACATATAGGATCCATCATGAGTTTTCTTTGGAGATCAAGATTTCTTAAATGAGTCTAGAAAAAGACGGTTATTAACCGAGCCTCTTGGCGAGGTTAATAACTCTCTTTTTCGAGACGAATTTAAGAAATTTTCTCCAAAGAAAAACGAGTGATGGATTCTTTTTATCACCTAAACAGTGTGTTTTAATGAAAAATATTGACAACATCAAAACAAAGACCGAATAACATATTCTTCATAAGAACTTAAAAGAACTCATAAAAAAGTAGTCCTCATCATTTTTGAATAATAAGAAAACACAACAACAATGTTTTAAACAATTAAGACTCGTTATTTATTCAAAATAACGTATTATTGCATTTTTCAATGTGTAAATTTTTTAAAACAACTTAACAATAAACATAATAAAGATAAAGGCCAAAATGACGTCATCAGTAGTCGCGTGTATGACGTGTTTTTGTTATCACACGTGTATGATAACGTTGTTCCGTGATTTGTTCTCAACTTGAAAATAATATAGGTTATTGACCCTGTACTGTGAAATCATCGTTGGACCGAGTTCTTTGGTTGACGTTGCCGAGGTTGCGAGGCTACGTTCGCCAAAGAACGAGGTCCAACGATGATTTCACAGTACAGGGTCAATAACCTTTTTATTGCATACTTTCATATTGTAAACTATTTACTTTACGTTGTGGATTTTTTTTTTATTATCTAGAATTGATAAATCTGCTTTAGAATTAGAAACAAACTGTTTGTTTACATAAGTAGTAATTTTTTTGCAAATGCCGTTTGAATTATAACGGTGACGTATTTTTTTTTAAATGACGTCATGCACGTGCATAACCAACATTTTAGACGCTCGTTTTAGACTGTTTTCATGCCAAAAACGTACTGTTAGCATGAGACAGTAAGAAATTGTCCATGATCAATATATGAGAATTTAACATTACAAAGTCCCGTGAGGTTTAACAATGATATTTAGGTCAGCTATGTTTGTTTACATAACAAAAGTAGTTCCTAGCATGTTAATTATGCAGAATTTTCGCACGTCCTTATCTACGGTCATGATCACTCCTTGACAGCGGTCATGATCGAAAAATCATGACCACTTTCTTCAATGCAAAGTGGACGGGACAATATAAAAGTATGCAATAAGGGTATTTATGTGATAACAAGAAAGCAATGATTTTAGTAAACCCAATAATTTTAAGTCTTTTCAATAATGACACTTTTATTTATCAACATTTTCCATATTTGTGCATAGATCATTTCAGAGTCGTCTGCTACAGATGTGTTGTATGAGGTAAAGGGTTTACTATTATCCCGCTGCATTTCTGCGATAGATTACACCGGTGCGCATCCGAATTGAGTACGTTTGGCTACGTATTGATCTACAAGTAGACTGAACGAATGGACAGGCTGATCTGGATCTACATTGTTCGCTCAAGTCGTGAACAACGGTTTAAACTTTCAGAACACGAGGATGTCTAGATCGGTTAACGCATTCCAATGTGTTGTCGTGCTGCGATAGGTTAGTTTGATGCCCGACACGGCCATTTATTCTTTACAATGATTGACACAGGTAAACTACGTCATTCGTCTCCCACGAATGGTAGCCAGTTGCCATCCGGGAATAGTGTTGTGTGGAATACAGGTGCGATACAAACCGTAGGTTAACCCTTTCCCTCATATAGACGCTTTCTGACGCCTCTGCAGCAGACGGATTTTTGAAAACATAGTGACAAAGAAGAAATTGCTCAAAACGAGCAATTTCTACTTTTGCCACAATGTTTTCTACTTTTAGTCATAGGTTATCCGTTCAATTATAGAGATTTTTTATTTTTTTTTGACAAAATATGTTCAAAGTCGTCTGCTGCAGAATTATAGTATATATGAGGAAAGGGTTAACTGGCGTCTAACTCAAATTAGCTTTCGAAATTTTGATACACATAAACCGTTATTTACAGGTTAACAAATCAACAGCAATTACTATTTACCGTGACTGGGGTTCCATCCGGGTACCTGGATCGCCTGAGGGTCGGGATTGAGATCCAGGGGGCGCTGGTTGATATCGCCACAATCCAAACACCGATAACAATCTTTAACACCTTCGTAGTCGTGATGTCGATACCCTGAAAGTAAAATTAATCCAAGGTGAATGTATAAACCTTTCTCACCTACAGACCAGAGACAAATGTCTCTGTACAGACACATGTTGACGCATCTGACCGGTTTTGAAAACATTGAGACAAAAGGAGAAATCACTGATTATGAGCAATTTATTCACAATAATGTTAAACTATATTTAATATTTATGTTTTCATTTTTAAAGATATTCTATTATTGTGTCAATATATTTTAAAAGTCTTCTGCTGCAGAATTGTTGTATGTTGGAAAAGGATAATAAAACTCCGATATAACAACGGGATATATACAAGGGGTGTTCAACAGGTTATATATATAACAACGGGATATATACAAGGGGTGTTCAACAAGTTCTATCGACATACTTTATATACAAGGGGTGGTCAACAAGTTCTGTCGACATACTTTATATTTAGAAAAGTAGTTCCGGCTACCACGTCATTTCTAAAGGTAAATACTGTTATAAAATACCTCGACATGTAAACATAAAGTTTATTATACCAACGTTATATATATTCGATAATCTGCTTATTGCAAGATGCATATACATGTAAATACATTGTACCAGGAGTATTTTGTTGAATGCAATAAAGTGTTCGTGCAGCAGATTTGTTGTACATGTACGTGTGAAAGTGTTAACCCTTTCCCTCATATAGACGCTTTCTGACGCCTCTGCAGCAGAAGGCTATTTGAAAACATAGTGACAAAAGAAGAAATTGCACAATGCGTGCAATTTCTCCTTTTGACACAATGTTTTGCACTTTTAGTCATAGGTTATCCATTCAATTATAGAGATTTTCCATTTTTTAACAAAATATGTTCAAAGTCGGCTGCTGCAGAATTGTTGTATGAGGGAAAGGGTTAAATGTATACGGTTAAGTGTCACGCAGGCGGTCAAGACAACTTTCGTGACGCATATAGTTCGTACCACGTCTTGACATTTTAAATGAGGCAATTATTATACATGTTTACATATACAAACTGGCCGCTACTCCAACAACAGAACCCTTAGAGAAGAAAGATATTGTCTATGCTGTAAATCTACTGACATCGAAGATGAATTTCATTTTATTATTGCATGTCCATGTTTTACTGAACTTAGGAAAAAACACTTGAAAAAGTATTATTTCATTCGTCCAAGCGTCTATACATTTGCTGAAGTACTAACCAACAGTAACAGAAAGACAATCCTTAGTCTTGCTCTTTATATCAAAGAGGCAACTCTACTGAGAAACACATTAAATGTATCATGATTTCTTCTTCGAAAACTGCAACTTGATTGATCATTAATTCGTACACTCATTCAATCCTTCATTCATACGTCGCTCATTATTTACTTCATGATTGATTCTTCCGTTGTACATTATCCACTTCGCCATTTAAATTTAGGAACAATTGTTCAATGTGTTTTGCTTCCAAATAACACTCTCATATTTATACATTGCTCATCCTCACAACGTTTATATCATTCTCATGTTAAATTCATGTTTATATCACTCTCAAGCTGAATTCATGTTTAATTCAATCATCCTAAAAATTCCAAATAAATCATGTTTGTTTGTATTTCCTGTCATGTATATTGTATGTATATGTATGTTTTTTAAACAATATACTTTGTATACGTCAACAATAAAATGTTCTGTCTGTCTGTCTATAAAACAATCTCATTAAAATCAGACCAAAAAACTCCAATATACGTACATATAATTTTATTTTGGTCTGATTTTAATGAGATTGCTTTATATGTAAACATGTATAATAATTACCTCATATCACATTTAACATGTGCTGAGTGTATGTATTAAACTTTGAAACTAAACAGTTCGTACTCAAGCGTTTTGAGAATTTCAAGACGTAGTTTCTTTGCATTTCTTCAGCTCAGCATAGATGCATTTTGAAAGAGATGTTAATGCTTGTTTGTTTGAAGAGTTCATGATATTTCTAAACGTGTATATGTTTGTCTTTCTATATAGAGATTTATGTATTACCTTGGACCTATTATCCCTGAAATATTCAGACTTAAAAAGGTAATGGAATTCGTCCGCTATAACCGTTCGTTACCTAAAACGTGTACCACTAGGCTAAATGGACGACATGCACGACCATAAAACGTGTACCACTAGGCTAAATGGACGACTTGTACGACCATAAAACATGTACCACTAGGCTAAATGGACGACTTGTACGACCATAAAACGTGTACCACTAGGCTAAATGGATGACTTGCACGACCATAAAACGCGTACCACTAGGCTAAATGGAAAACTTGCACGACCATAAAACGTGTACCACTAGGCAAAATGGACGACTTACACGACCATAAGACGTGTACCACTAGGCTAAATGGACGACTTGCACGACCATAAAACGCGTACCACTTGGCTAAATGGACGACTTGCACGACCATAAAACGCGTACCACTAGGCTAAATGGATGACTTTCACGACCATAAAACAGGTACCACTAGGCTAAATGGATGACTTTCACGACCATAAAACAGGTACCACTAGGCTAAATGGATGACTTGTACGACCATAAAACGTGTACCACTAGGCTAAATGGATGACTTGCACGACCATAAAACGCGTACCACTAGGCTAAATGGAAAACTTGCACGACCATAAAACGCGTCCCACTAGGCAAAATGGACGACTTACACGACCATAAGACGTGTACCACTAGGCTAAATGGACGACTTGCACGACCATAAAACGCGTACCACTTGGCTAAATGGACGACTTGCACGACCATAAAACGCGTACCACTAGGCTAAATGGATGACTTTCACGACCATAAAACAGGTACCACTAGGCTAAATGGATGACTTTCACGACCATAAAACGCGTACCACTAGGCTAAATGGATGACTTTCACTACCATAAAACGCGTACCACTAGGCTAAATGGATGATTTTCACGACCATAAAACGTGTACCACTAGGCTAAATGGACGACTTGCACGACTTTTCAATCAGTGAAGCATACATGTTGCATATTGTTTACGAACTGTTCACGAAACTGGCGCAACAATTTTAAAAGTCGTGCCTTTTGAACAGTTTGTTATTACGCAACAAACGGACAGACGCCCCCACGTACAACCCCCTTGGTATTCCCCTCCTTGCTACGTTAACCATCTTACGATCAAGTGTCACACCACCGTCGCAAAAGTTTAGAGTCGTCGGCTGTATATGTTTAAGGTAAGTATTGTATCTTCTGGAAAAACGGAAGTATACGTTTGATACAGAATAGAAACAAGCATACTGCGACGATGGTTCTCTATTGTCTCTACTCTCACGACACCGCACGAATAATGAAACAAGCTATCGAGTTGTCGCGAAAACAGCGTCAAATTCACTTGAATATTTCTTCTCCTCGTGTAAAAGTACGGGAAACGGAAGTTGTAATGGCTATGTGAAGTGCTCTCACGTGTTTTACGCGGAAATGGTACCCCTTACGTCAACTCAAATATTAAGAAAACGAAGAGACGGATCAAAAATCGGGACGATCATTCGATGTAGCAACTGATGGACTACACAACGCACACCGAGTGGTTTCCAAATTCGAAAAAACTGTGGGAGGAGATAGTTTTCGCAGGAAAAGCGGTTTTCGCCCGTTTCCATAGCAACGGTGGTTTCTATGGCGACCATACTACAAAAGAAACAACTAGAGCCTAGACCATTCATCCCTACCAAATTTGGTCGAAATCCGTTGAATAGTTTTGGCGCTACGCTTGCCACAAACACACAAACAAACGGACAGAAACGAACACCGACTTTAAGGGTCTCTAGAAAAGAGAACCAATAATTATCGGAAGAATAAACATTTCTTCATTTAACCCTTTCCCTCATACGACAATTCTGCAGAAGACGACTTTGAACATATTTTGTCAAAACATAGAAAATCTCTATAATTGAATGGACAACCTATGACTAAAAGTGGAAAACATTGTGGCAAAAGGAGAAATTGCTCGTTTTGAGCAATTTTTTTCTTTTGCCACTATGTTTTCAAAAAGCCGTCTGCTGCAGAGGCGTCAGAAAGCGTCTATATGAGGGAAAGGGATAAGCTTCCTCTCGTTCCCAAAACGCGTTTCAAAAAGGCCGCAGCGAAAGTGAACAATATCATCTGTACCAGGAATAGGGTATCGTTTTGTTTTCGGCAAATTGTATTCAGTCGAGTATAATCATTACCGTATTACATTACTATCTATCAATGGTAATATATGGTTTGGGGTCGAAAACTTTCATCGTCGCTATGTCTCATTAGTGGTAATTTATGGTGTTGTTTCATGCTATGAGGCAGCCTACAAACTTTTTGATAGACAGAACATAAGATAGAAAATCCATAATAACGGTACCGAAGAACGGAAACTATACCCAAATGTAATTGTTGATTAAAAGAAATGCTTAACAAAAATCCTCGGAGGACATGCTGCCTGAGGAATGGCATTTGTTTCTATCTCTTAACAGTTCACCCCCTTTTCCAGCTTGCACACGCATCTCGACGCATGTATAGCAGGTGACTATTGAAACAATGTTGCAAAAGAAGGAATTGCTCTTTAGTTTTCAACTCTATGTAATAATTATACTGGCAATCATAGAGAGCATCAGTTTAACCCCTAGATTCCGAATTCGTCTTATGTAAAAGTTTCATAAGTGAAAAAGGGTTGACGATCGAGGGCATGCTGCAACGTTTTATGAAGAATTGGCACTTGTTTCCTGGACGTTATACAAGTTCAACAGTATTAATAACACAATGTCAAACCCCAACACTTTTTATGAAGAATTGGCACTTGTTTCCTGGACGTTATACAAGTTCAACAGTATTAATAACACAATGTCAAACACCAACACTTTTTATGAAGAATTGGCACTTGTTTCCTGGACGTTATACAAATTCAACAGTATTAATAACACAATGTCAAACACCAACACTTTTTATGAAGAATTGGCACTTGTTTCCTGGACGTTAAACAAGTTCAACAGTATTGACAACACAATGTCAAACCCCAACACTTGAATGCTTGAATGAGTTAGTTTAAAGCTGTTTTCGATGCTCTGATATGACCTTTACGTTAATGTGTCGGGTTGGCTTGTGCGAGGTTTAACTCTCGCAGCGCTGACTATCCTAAAGTAGACTATTTCATGTTCAAAATCAGGCGTTCTCAATTTTCATGCAATAAGAGTTTTGGATTTATTTTGATCATCCTTTGCATCGGTAATGCTTACTAAACCTTAATCCTTTCCCTCATATATATAGACGCTTTCTGACGCCTCTGCAGCAGACGGCTTTTTGAAAACATAGTGACAAAAGTAGAAATTGCACAGAACGTGCAATTTCTCCTTTTGCCACAATGTTTTCCACTTTTTGTCATAGGTTATCCATTCAATTATGGAGATTTTCTATGTTTTGACAAAATACGTTCAAAGTCGTCTGCTGCAGAATTGTCGTATGAGGGAAAGGGTTAATAGTGCAATTGACTCTGGAAGAGGTAATTGTACGAATAATGGTTTTAATAATAAGAAATAATAAGAAAATATAAAATGTGAAACATATTCAAGAAAACTAGACTACGACAGTGCACATTTATGCGTGTTTTATTACGTCTTAATATCGTGCAACGTGATCATTAAATTATCGAGACACGAAATAGATTTATATAATGCGATGAATAAATGAGTTGAAATGAAAACGTTGTCGATGTCAAATATTCAGCTCGACAAAGCGAAAATTTGAGGGAACAATATCGAGTTGCTATGAAGTCGACAAGTCGGTGGCGTAAACAGGATTCCGTAATATACTGGCAGAACCATGCAATTTGAAAATTATTAACATAAAGAAGAAAACAAAACAACAAATAATTAGAATCCAGACTGTGTATGCCTTTAACGAGACGAACAGTATACAACTGATAGATTATAAATTAACAAATATATATATTTATGCCTTTAACGAGACGAACAGTATACAACTGATAGATTATAAATTAACAAATGACATTTTATGCAAACATAAAAACTTTTATGTATTTGTTGCAAGTTACTTGATCCAGCGATGTTATCCGCATATTACAGCATCGGGCTAAAGAGGCCTCGTATTACACATACGACAGTTTCCAAATTCCCCGATGAGCTTAATCTAATCAGATTACTCAGCCAATAGGAATGCGTGTCAGCCACATTGTTGTTCGTCTGCGTAGATTGCTACACGCATTTGTTTTGAGGACATTAATTTACTCCTTAAGTATCTCTTCGACCACTTAAAGGTTCGTTTTTGATACATTTTCTAAGATCGAAACATGAAGCAACGTACGGACTAGCCGTTTCAGGTGTGCGACACGGATTTTGTACTAAATTGGTGTGTTTTCTTTGGACTCGACCCGGACATTTTCTAGGTCGCCGACACTAGACAAAGCAGTGACGTCACATACATATATATATAGATGGCTGCGCCCTTGAAGTTGAATCGAGTGCAATTTTGTAGGAGGCTGAAAGACTTCATTCGAGAAAGCGACAACTTTACCTTCACTTGGGACTTACAGGGTCCTCCCCTGATTCAATATTCTGGATTTCCGGGAGCGGACTTAAATCGTTTACGAAACAACATTGATGTGATTGAGGACTTTGACCCAGATGTTTTATTTCTGTTCGCAGGAACAAACGATTTATTTCATTCTGAGGTGACTCCTTCGGAGCTAGCGGGTCAGATTGTCGATTTCGTCAAGTCTTTGTTGTTTTCGTTGAAAATCAGGAAAGTGGAAGTAATGTCTATTACTCATCGTTACCCATCTTCATGAACACGATGTCCTGTAAACACGGATTGGTTTAATAACCGAGTCGATCAAACAAACATGGAACTTTCAAAAGGGCTACGTTGTTTAGACCAAGGGCGTACCTGTATGTGGAGACTGAAGGGCTTTTGGTCTCCTTCCGCCAAAGAAAAAGTTTTCGGAAAGGATGGCTGCCATTTGTCGGTGTCTGGCCAAGAAAGATTGATTTCTAATTTAAGAGCCGCTACAGTCGCTATCCTGAGACGGTCGATCTGTGCTTCACCATTGGATTAAGTTATGTATTTTTATATTTCAATCCAAAATTATCACAACCTTTTTTCTATTTTTTTTTTTTTCTAAATATTCTTCACCGAGTTTGCTGAATTCTTGATGCTACACAGTTTGCCATCCTCTTACGAGGTCAGGCACTGTGCTCTGGTCCTATTTTTCGCCTCGACATCACGACGCTCTGTGATTTGGTACATGTTGTCAATCAGTGTTGTCTGATACAGTGTTCTGTACCTTTTGCATACCATTCTCCGTTCATTACAACGCTTTTGTATGAAACGAAACTTCATGGCACCAAGCGCTTCTCGGTTCGCCTATTAGGTGGCGGTCATTCTTTATCAACCTTATTATACGCCAACATACAAGTTAGTATTGTTGTTTTTATACGTCAGACATGTGCTCTGTACCTTTTCATATATAGCTAGTCATTACAACGCTTTTGTATGACACTAAGCTATTGGCACCAAGCGCTTCTTGGTTTGCCGATTATTATATTCTATCGTTTTCCACCATTATTCTACCACAGAGCTCTGTGCTTGCTTCTCCTCTTAACATATAGTCTTACAATTTGTTTTTACAAATTGGTTACAGTTTCAAAGTGACGTTACATATGCTACAGATTACCGTTTGGTGCCTCACACACACCTCATTATGGTGACATACACTCATGGCCACAATGTTAAGACGTTTGGCTCAGATATGCAAGATAGCACTACAAAGCCCCACTTCTCAGTTCTGCATGAACAGGGACAATGGCGTTGTATGGCTCTACTGTTGCAAAGACAACAGTTGCTCTTTTAAACTTTGATTATACTGGAATACAATCACATTTTCAGATGAAACAAAAACGGAAGAGCAAAACTGTCTCAGCTTGCCAATGTTGCAACAATGACGTTGGTACAAGCCAATCGTCTCAGCCAAAGAAGAGGAAAACCAATAAGCCGTCAAGAATACCAATTCCTGTTAAAGCTAAACAGAAATCTGTACGACCTTCGAACATTCCTCTGCCTATAATTGGATCATCACGTACGCGGAACCCTCGCGCTACTCCACAGCATGTATCAACAACCGGGAGGCACGCTACTCCACAGTATGTATCAACAACCGGGAGGCACGCTACTCCACAGCATGTATCAACAACCGGGAGGCACATAAACCTACAACCCAACAATACCAGGTCAAGTTCACAAACAGAACATCTCGAACAAGACTTACCTATACTAATAAGTGAGGAAGAAACCAGTTCCGATGATTCCGGATCCGATGACGAAATGTCTTTCAACACTGCAATAACAAATCATTGTAGTAATTTGTTAAACAAAGGTAATAACATGCAGTTTGCCGAACCGTTAGGCTCACCGATTCTACAACAAATCAAGAAGTCTATTCAAAAAGCCATTTGGAAAGACAAATTTGTTGATATGGCTCTACTGCTTCCAAATAACAATACACCTTCTTCCATGTTACAGTACACTCTCCAAATGGACAAGAACTCAAATATAAGCTTAGCTCCTGCCCATAAATCCAAGAAAATCACATCCATCGAATCTTGGACCTCTGCATTCTTACGTTTTTGCGCAATATACGCAACAAAACACCCTTTCACAACCCCCCAACTCATGAAATATGGGGAAATCGTTAGGGATATAGCCATTCGTCGTCCCGGCATGGCTTTTCTTTTTTATGATAATCAGTTCCGCATGTTGCGGGAATCTGTGAGCCTCCCCTGGGACAGAGTTCACACAGAATTCTGGCTTATGGCCTGTACTGCTTTTCAAACGTCCCCTCCACCTCCCCGTCAAAACCAGCCCTTTCGGTCCAACAACAGGCAAAAACGGTTTCTTGACAACACCTGTTGGCGCTTCAACAGCAACAAATGCACGACCCAAAGATGCTCTCTCCCCCACATATGTGGATATTGCAAAGGCCCCCATGCTGCATTCTCATGCACGAACAACACTAAGGACCAACAACCCAGATCTTCCAATATGTCGGTTCCATCAACATCGAAATTGCCAAAATAAAAGCAACGTTGTTACTCCGGTCAAAATAGATATCCTTGCGCCTTTTCTAAGAAATTATCCTCTTGCAGAATATCTCTGCCAGGGCTTCCAAAACGGTTTCAAGCTCGGTTACACAGGCCCACGGTCTTCTTCTATAGCTCCTAATCTTAAATCATGCCTAGAAGATCCTTCCACAGTGGAAAGTAAACTTAGAACAGAACTGGATTTGGGGCGCATATGCGGCCCTTTCGACACCCCACCATTCCCCAACCTTCATATAAGTCCAATTGGTTTAGTACCAAAGAAAGCACCAGGCCAGTTCCGCCTGATTCATCATTTAAGTTATCCAAAAGGCTCTTCCATTAATGACTTTATAGACCCCAATTTGGCTACAGTACATTACCAAACTTTCGACGATGCTGTACGAAAGCTTTTAATCCTAGGTACTGGGTCTCTATTCAGTAAGACCGACATTGATTCTGCATTTCGCATTATTCCAATTCACCATCTAGATCACAACTTACTGGGATTCAAATTCAAAGGGAAATTCTTTTACGATCGTTGCCTGCCAATGGGGGTTTCTTCGGCATGTGCTGTTTTTGAACGTTTCAGCTCCGCACTCCAATACATATCAGAAACCCATTTAAACATTCCTCACATGGTCCATATACTAGACGACTTCCTCATATTAGGCCCACAAAAATCTCCCCTGTGCAACCAATACCTTTCTGCCTTTCTGCATTTCTGCCAAGATATCGGGGTTCCCATTAAAGCAGATAAAACAGAAGATGCTCGAACACTTATCACATTTATGGGTCTCGAACTAGATTCCATTGCCATGGAAGCTCGCCTTCCTTCAGATAAACTTATTAAGCTCAGGCAATCTCTACACACAGTCGTTAAGAAACAGGTAGATGCTTTTTGCGTCGCCTAACCGACCTCACCAAAAAGGTGTCACGTCCTCACCATAGAATAACTTTCAATTCAGAAAGCCGTAAAGATATCAAAGCTTGGCTTATTTTTACAGATCACTTCAATGGTAAAAGTTTGCTTTTAGACAAACGCTGGATTCCTTCAGACACACTTCACCTACACACAGACGCGGCAGGCGCTATTGGTTTCGGAGCTATGTTAGGCACCCAATGGCTCTATGGGTCTTGGCCTCCTCGCCTCGCCGAACTCGACATTACATTCAAAGAAATGTTCCCCATTGTCTTATCTCTAGAAATATGGGGCAACCAGCTTACCCAGAAGTGCATCATTTTGCACTCTGATAATGCTGCAGTAGTCCACATTATAAATAAACAAACTTGCAAAGTTCCAAGGATTATGAGTCTAGTTCGTAGGCTGGTTCTAGCTTCTATGAAACACAACATTCTTTTCAAAGCAGAACACATTCCAGGAAAGTACAATATTTTACCAGATCTCCTTTCTCGTTTACAGTTGGAACGCTTTCATATCCTGGCTCCTCATATGGACACAGACCCAATTCATATTCCAGATCGACTTCTTACAATGGATTAAACAATGAAGTCAATGCAATGCTAAATACATCACTAGCTCCATCTACAGCCTCAAGTTACAGAAACGCTCTAAGACATTTCACTAACTTTCACAATACCCATTACTCGAACACACCACTTCTTCCAGCCTCTTTTCAACAAGTGGCCCAATTCATTGCATTCTGTAAGCAGAGGGATTTCAAACCTTCCACCATTACTTCCTTCATTTCAGCTCTAGCCTATATCCACAAGATTCAAGATCTTCCTAACCCGACCGATCATTTTCTTATTCGCAAACTGCTTTACGGCATACGAAAACAAAAGACCTGTGACAAGAGGAAGCCTTTTACTTTGGAAAATCTGCAAAGTCTGATAACTGCTCTACCTTATATAGTAGACACGGTGTACTCTCGCATATTATTCAAAGCAATGTTTCTGACAGCGTTCTACGGGTTTTTCCGCGTTGGAGAGCTGTCAGTCTCGTCTCTGGCACCTCATAATGTCATAATATTCAAAGCAGTGTCCTACGTCCGCTCAAGCAGTCGGGTTAGGGAGTTATTGATTTCAATGGATAAGTATAAACATTCACAGGGGCAAAAGGTCATAATTCCATTACGCCGACAAACTAATAAATTGCTGTGTCCAGTGCGAGCTCTGCTGGATTACATGCATTTAGCTCCAAACAGTTTCGGAGCGTTATTCCAAAACCAACAAGGACACGCCATTCAAGCTTCTCATTTCCGTACAGTTCTACGGTCTTGCGTAATGGCCTGTAACTTAGATCCTTCAGTTTTTAAGGGTCACTCCTTCCGCATCGGTGGAGCAACCTTAGCTTATACAATGCACATGCCCACCGAACAGATCAAAAGACTCGGTCGCTGGAAATCTTCTGCATTCCTAAAATATATCCGCCCAACAAGCGTTACCACATAACTTTCAACGACATGGTTTCTTGGATTGTTCTAGGCAGCTTCGATTCCTTGTCGTTGGTTTTCAAATTACACATATTTAAACTGCAGGTTGTTGCCTTTACAAAATGTACATATGTTTTATTCTTCTCGTTTTTTATACATCATTTGTTATGTCAAAGCTGGTTCATATCTCAGTTCAAATTCCGGCGACTTTCACCATTAAAAGCACTGTTTTAGGCAGGCTTTAGGCTGTTTGCACAAGAAAGCACGCCTTCGTCTTCAAACTGAGCCTTGATGGTGTGCCGGTTCGCACAGGGTACTGTTTTAGGCGGACTCTTTGCAGCTGACCACATTTCATTAAGATTGTTGTACCATAGGGATTAAGGTTATAATATCAATATTCGTAAATTCGCTTTATCCAGGGAGGGGTCTCATACCGTTTTAGGTTGGTATTTCCTTCGCTAGGTGTTTCGAGTATAATCTTAAATCTTATGTTTGATTGTTTTTCCGGTTTTATAGTTCGCAATGCATTTCCAATAAACCGGCAACCGTGGGTAGTTCACGGGGTCCAAGGTGCGGTTTTCTCTGGGCGTCGCGCTTCGCTTCTGGCGGGTTTTTGTCGCCCAGATATGACATAATTATTTGGTTTCTTATGTGGAAAATTACAGTGGGCATTTTCAATTAAATGCCCATTTTCCACTCTTATGTGGGTTTTTTCCATTCGGCATTTACGATTAAAATGCCCTTTTTCATTCAACCTGTTCTTGTGTTTTTCACTTATGTCATACTAGTCCAACCGCTCCTAGGTCCTGTGTCGCCTTCTTCTTTAACATAACGGAACAAAACATAAATGACATTTTATGCAAACATAAAAACTTTTATGTATTTGTTGCAAGTTACTTGATCCAGCGATGTTATCCGCATATTACAGCATCGGGCTAAAGAGGCCTCGTATTACACATACGACAGTTTCCAAATTCCCCGATGAGCTTAATCTAATCAGATTACTCAGCCAATAGGAATGCGTGTCAGCCACATTGTTGTTCGTCTGCGTAGATTGCTACACGCATTTGTTTTGAGGACATTACCACCTCCTCCCGATCCAACCTCCTCTTGTTACTCTATATTTGTACTTGTCATGCTAAACATGTTTGGGCGACAACCAACTACCCTTTGTCCATTGACTACTGCTTTCGTCTTTAACATTACTTATCAGCATGTATCTGTTGATCAGTCCTGTAGGATGGTGGGTTTTTGTCGCCCAGATATGACATAATTATTTGGTTTCTTATGTGGAAAATTACAGTGGGCATTTTCAATTAAATGCCCATTTTCCACTCTTATGTGGGTTTTTTCCATTCGGCATTTACGATTAAAATGCCCTTTTTCATTCAACCTGTTCTTGTGTTTTTCACTTATGTCATACTAGTCCAACCGCTCCTAGGTCCTGTGTCGCCTTCTTCTTTAACATAACGGAACAAAACATAAATATATATATATTTATGCCTTTAACGAGACGAACAGTATAAAACTAATGGATTATAAATTAACAAATATATATATATATATATTTATGCCTTTAACGAGACGATCAGTATACAACTAATGGATTATAAATTAACAAATATATATATATTTATGCATTTAACGAGACGAACAGTATATATATTTATTATATGCCTGTACATTTTCCGGTGGAAATACATGCAGATTGACATGCGCAAATACACCACGACAGATTAAAATTCCGTATCTACATGCGGTGTAAATACAAGATTGTGACGTCAGACAGTGCGCGGAATACTTTCAGCGAGGTATCCCCAATAAACAATGTATTGAATCTGTATATTTAATAGTTTTTTCGCTCTTCATAGATCGTAGGTATATAATAAAAGGAATATTACGTTGCGGGAGCGATAAATGGGTACGTATTGCACGACTCGTAGCGTGGGAAAATCATATCTTACTCGACCTTCGGTCTCGTAAGATATCGATTTTTCCACGCTACTTGTCGTGCAATACAAACCCTTTTATCGCTCCCGCAACGTAATATTCCGTATTTATCACATGACAATGCTTGTATCCAATGTAATATAACCATTACGTATTTCTTTATATACAACATGTGTAATATAAGATGACCTAATACTTGGAAAATGACGTCACGTCAGCGTTTTGACGTCATACGTTAGTCACTTTGGCGCCAAGACCCGTACATTTTATCCAGAAATATTGTAAACGTTAAGTACATTTTTATCGAAATACGCCTCATAAGTCACTTTATGTGACAGATATAATATCTCATGCGTGTTATTTATTAATACTTTTAATAAACTAAGCTGAATATGATCTCGGCATAATTATTTGTTGCATTATTATACGGTTTACTGACGAAATTAAAAAAGCTTTGGAAAACCCGATTTTCTTTGTGTGTTTCGTCATGTGATAAAAAGAATCTGACATTCGTTGTCATTTCATATAAAGTTTTATCAAACTCGTCCAAGATATTTGTTATTAAGCTCGCCACAGGCTCGCTTAATAACAAAAAATCTTGAACTCGTTTAATAAAACTTTATATGAAATGACAACTCATGTCAGATCCTATATATATGTATGCCTTTAATGAGACGAACAGTATACAACTGATAGATTATAAATTAACAAATATATATATATTTATGTCTTTAACGAGACGAACAGTATACAGCTAATAGATTATAAATTAACAAATATATATATTTATGTCTTTAACGAGACGAACAGTATACGACTAATAGATTATAAATTAACAAATATAGATCTGCCTTTAACGAGACGAACAGTATACAACTGATAGATTATAAATTAACAAATATTATATATAGTTATGCCTTTAACGAGACGAACAGTATACAACTGATAGATTATAAATTAACAAATATATATATATTTATGCCTTTAACGAGACGAACAGTATACAACTGATATATTATAAATTAACAAATATATATATATTTATGTCTTTAACGAGACGAACAGTATACAGCTAATATATTATAAATTAACAAATATATATATTTATGTCTTTAACGAGACGAACAGTATACAACTAATAGATTATAAATTAACAAATATAGATCTGCCTTTAACGAGACGAACAGTATACAACTGATAGATTATAAATTAACAAATATTATATATATTTATGCCTTTAACGAGACGAACAGTATACAACTAATATATTATAAATTAACAAATAATATATTTATGCCTTTACAAAAAACTGAAGTACCCCATATTTCCGGTTTCACATATTCCATATCCATTGCTTTATGTACATGTGTGCGTATCTATCTGAGCTGTTAATATCAAATCCATTTCCACCCGTACTACAATATGCAGAAGACGACTTTGAAAAATCAAAGCACTCGAAGTGCTGGAAGCAAGGGACTAACTGCAGATCACAGAATACATTAGGACAAGGATTTACCGATAAATGTGTTTTATCACATACACTTAACAAGAAGACCTTGTCCGTTAATTGAATAATATTTGAGTTGAATGCACAATATTGTATACACAGAATTGGGGTCTATCGCAAAAACTTTATTTGAGATGCGGTATTTCGCAGAGGTCGTTGCATAGTTTATACACTTATTGATGCATTAATCACAATGCATGCTATATCAAAATCAAAAGAACGCTGCATAATAATGGAAACTATATTGAAATTCCAATGAAAAAATATCAAAGCAAAAATTAATCTGTATCTACATTTTCTGGTCACTAAACCACAAAAATGGTGGCATATTTGTTTTACTTTGTTTGAAATAGTTTATATAATACTTTTAAATTTAACATGATTCATTTTATATTC